>JAKSZU010000017.1:21743257-22343257 GCA_026018925.1 Tupaia tana
AGAGGAGAAGGGACTGTGGCATGGCCATGCTTCCAGGGGGTGATGTCTCACTTTCCCTCTCTGTCTCTGGTGAGTGCACACACCCTATGGCGAAAACCTAATATGGAAGATTTACTGCTAAGCAAAGCAAGCCAGACTATGAAAGAGAGGCATTGTATGTCCCCACTTAATATACACTGAATGTCTGCACTCTACGCAGAAACTGAAAGACATGGAGAACAATTGCAGAGACTAGAGACAGCATGGTAGGACAGTGGGAAGTGGGGAAGGGTGAGAGGAAGGCAATCAGGGAAAAAAGAAAGAAGCAAAAGTTTTAAGGGACACAAAAATAGAAAATTATCTGTTGATGATAACATGTATGAAATCTTTAATTGGACTACTATACAGTGTATTCATGCTGGGAAAATTCATTTTGCAAGTTGTAATGATATACAGTGATTAAATATATTAACAAAAATTTTTAAATACATAAAACAAAAAAACAGTTTCGTTTCAAAAATCCTTAAAGTAAACTTACAATGTAATGATAGCTCAATTGTTTATTGAGATTCTTTCCCAGTAATTTAGGCCTGCTTACAATGAAGTGGGTGTGGGGTATGCAGGTGCACACATGTACTTGCGCTGCCACTGTGTGTTAAAAAATAATTTCAGGATTTACATAAGATTATGAATCCTAATTAGGTAAATGTGTCGATTTTCTTTTAAAACAACAAATGTACTTTAGTAGAAGTCACACTGAAGTATGTAAAACAGCTATTGCTTCTCTGAAGCTGTTGGCAAGAAAAAGATTATTACGTTGCTCAGTTTATCTAAGAGGAACAGTCCATACACACCCAAGCAGTTCTCCAACACACTCTCCCAATATATAGGGTTAGGGAGCTTCAGGTCTTCTCAGGAGAACTTCATGCCAAGATTAGCAAAACACCCCAAGATTTCCTGCTAGACTCCTTCTACTTCTCCCCACCTCTCCAAAATGTGTTGTCATTGCTATAAACATCCAGATACCAAATGCAATCAAAATATCAAAACAGAGGTGACCTCACTCATTTTTAACTAATGACAAAAATAAATTATATTCATGTTCTTGAGCTAATTGCTTTACTTAAATAATTACTTTAGCGACCTACTTCAATTTACTTAATTTTGCAGATACAAAATGATGTACCTAACACAATATTTGATAAGACATGGATATGGGCTTAAGCAGGAAAGATAGCTTTAATAAGGTTTTTGTTAGAAATCCTAATTAACCACTTTATTTATTTATTTTCTGAAACATTTTTAAAATTAATTAATTAATTTACATTCATCCCCTGAGCATCATCACAGCATATAACAGGTGATTTACCATCCAGAATATACTGCATAGTGCCTTAATCATACATGTTATCGTCAATAATTTTCCATTTCTAGTTTCACATATATGTAATACATATATATTTTTTATCTCTGTTTCTCACCCTCTGCCATTTCCCACCCTCCTTCCACTCTATTTTAGGTGTCTACAGTTTGTTTTCCATTCCTTTTTAAACCTAGAGTTAACCAAACTGAGAAATCTGAGGGCATTATCTTCATAAGACCACCCTCACTTCTGACACAAATTGAAAGATCAGGGGTTCCCAGTAACGTCCTCAGTTTTGATAAACTGCTAAAAAAGACTTAACTCACAGAATTCACTGAACGCTGTTATGCTGATGGCTATGTTTTATTACAAAGGAAAGATACAAATTTAAATCAGCCCAGGGAGGAGACACATAAGACACAGTCTGGGAGAGTTCCAAACGTCTCTGTTGACCTCTAGACAAATTGCCATCTCGGCATCTAGGTGTGATAATACTCACAAGTGTTGCCAGTTGGAGACATTCTTCTGAGCTTTGGTGTCCAAAGTTTTTAGGGGCTTCATTACTTAGGTATGATTGATTAAATGTCTACTCAGCCTCCAGATCAACTCATACAAGTGACTCAAAGCCCCCACCCTAAATCCCATGGTGAGTCTTCTAGAGTGGCCAGCTCCAACCCCAACATCTAGTGTGGTCAGCCCCCACCTCAACCCTTGAACAGTCCTATAAGGTCCAATTTTACCCTCCAAGAAGTCAAGGGTAAAGGCTATATTCCTCTTTGGCTATGGCCAAAATCTTTACTACAATCCCCCATTTAAAATCTCACATTCTTAGTTAGTGCTCTTCTCTATTAAATAATTTAAAGAGGTGGTCTTATTAATTTGTTATTTACTCTACTGGAATTGAAACATTTTAACACTACATCTTTGCACTTCTTTTTTTTTTTCTTTAGCTCACATGAACTTTCATAACAAACTTTTATTGTCACTGGGTAATGGGGAGAGGGCATTGGGGGAGAGAAGCGGTGTTTCAACTTAATGATCACACTCAAGCCCTCCAGAAACTGCTTTCCTGTATGGATACTGTATTCAACCATAGGGCTGCCATAATAAATTAATACAAAGTTGATGTCTTAAAACAACAGAAATTTGTCCTGTCATGGTTTTTGAAGACAGAAATTCAAAATCAAGGTGCCTACAAGGTCACAAAACCTCCGGTAGCTCTAGGAAACAATTCTCCTCTTGCCTCGTGGGCCTGGAATTCTTCAGCTTCCTGGCCTGCATTATTGCAATTTCTACTTCTGTGATCCTGCTACCTCTTGCTCTTCTGGGTTCTGTATCTTCTCCTCTGTCTCCTTAATTGCATTTAGGGCCCACCATGTAAATCTAATCTCATCTCAAGATTTTTATTTTATTACATCTGCAAAAACCATGGATCAAATAAAGTCATATTCACAGGTCTCAAGGGTTAGGACATCGACATATCATTTTGGGTTCCACCATTCAACCTACTACAAGTATAAACTTTGGAATGAGAAGATCTGAGTTCTAATCTTGGGTCTCCAAGTATAGTATGGTCTCTACTTCTCAGTTATTCCTCATTTTTCAGGATTTCCTAGGAATTTTTTCCCCAGGAAATCCAAGACTCATATACTCCTGGTTCATGTTGGTATGGCTATAACTTGTTAAAATTCTGAAAGATTTCTGGGCCAGCCAATGGTGCAGTGGTTAAGGTGGTTGGATCCCACATGACCAACTAAACAATTTGAGTCCTGGACCTGAGAACTTGGAAAACATACTGGCCATATGTGCATGAATGCCCAAAATCCCAAAAAGAGAACCATTGGGAGATGTGTGTTCTCTCTCTCTCTCTCTCTCTTTCTCTCTCTTGAGCCTAAACACCCTCTAGCAAATTTTTAAAGAAATTCTGAAAAATTTCTCCTGTGACCTCCCAAATTATCTCCCACCACTAGAGGCCAACCGTTCTCCTCCCCTAAGACATCGTTTCAACCTCCCCACAGCTCCACATCAAGGAGCCCTAAGACTCTATTCCAGCACTCTGATTATCTATTGTAATAATTCAGTGCCCATACCTTATTATTTGTAAACATAAATTTCACCCCTGAGTATTATCATACCAAGAAGCACTAGTCCATAGCTCAGGAACTATAAATTTTATATAAATTTATATATTTATATATATTATTAGTTATATATTTCTAAATATATTTATACACTTAAATAGATTATTACATGTAATATATATTATTCAACATGATTTTGTCATTACTTAAGTATTGATATAATATATAAATATTAAAATATTTACATTAATATATCAA
Organism: Tupaia tana; assembly: GCA_026018925.1. Lineage (NCBI taxonomy): Eukaryota > Metazoa > Chordata > Mammalia > Scandentia > Tupaiidae > Tupaia > Tupaia tana. The sequence continues at coordinate 21,746,939 of JAKSZU010000017.1, forward strand.
ACTGATTGTAAATATAGATTTATAGATCATTTATATCTATTTATAAAGTACAAATTTATTATACATTTTATAAAATTGATAAATTTCAATAAAACTTAGGTGGAAACAATTAGAATAGAAATATCAGATATTCCTAACATTAACTGAATGCCTTCTGTATTTTGAGCACTGAGCTAAATTCTGTAAACAACATCCCTGAAACAAAAGCCCCGGAGTATACTTCTCAACTGTATTTTAAAACCCAGAGGGGCATTTTTTTTTTCCATGGTGATTTCACTAAAGCTCAAAACAATTATATAAAATCCCATGATACTACAGAAAGGTTGTTGCTGAACTTCACAGGAGAAATTAGCTCAAGCTTGTGGAACATTGTCAACAAAGGATAAAATCAAAGGACACACCAAAATCTTCAAATTTCAGGACAGGAAGCAAAGCTACAATGCTGTCATCTCCTAATTGCAGAATCCACTTTATAGCAGCCTCATTGATGCGGCCCTTCATTCTCTGCTATTCCCTCCCAGAAGCTCAGCCTTTTTATCAAGGGTTTCATTTGATGACTCTTCCAGTTTTCAAGCTTGAACTGCCCTACATACATTTTCAAAGCAGAAACAATCCCACCATTTATCTCTTCTCCAATTCATGAGTTCCAGTTCCTTCAACCATTTTCCACTGCCATTTTGAGCCACCATTTTACCCTACTGATCATGCTCCTGTGGACACGTCACAGGCATATTCCACTAGAGACCATTCTTAAGACTAATTGCAAGTCTACATCAAGACTCCCAGGAGCTGGATTTAAAGCTGACAACAACTCGTCCTGACCATTACAATCTAGTCCATGCAATGATGGCATGAGGGAGTCTGTCAAACATCTTACTAGAATCCAGATGAACTAATATATGTCTAAATATTTCCCTTACCCCTCAGTAACATAACACTCTCATTTCTTTTTTTAAGAATTATTTAATTTTACTTATCATCATCATCCCTTAATTTGACCAGAGAGAGATATACAGCAAGAAAGGGAAAGTGAAAAAGCAAGCTTCCCGGTCCAGGGTTCAAGTTACAGTCAGCTCTGTGGGAATCCCTCACCTTAACCACCACACCAACTGCCAGCCCCATCTCCTCTCATTTCTTAATTTCTGTGCTCCATTGGGAATAAAAACCACTAGTCACCCATTTTAAGGAATATAAATTTCTGGCTCCTTACCGTGTAGGTCCTGTGCAAAGTAGAGTATAGACCGACGAGTGTGACCTTGTATTTGTCCACAAGGAACTTCGAACCTATGAAGCAGAGTAGAGCAATGTGACAATTAGAACAAGGTGTAACCTTGTGAGTGAAATACTATGGATAAGCACAGAACACTGTATGTTTCATAGTCTATGTTTTTCCAGTCTGTTTTGTGCCTAATGACAAGAAATACCTGAAATAGAATGATTTATAAAAGTGGAGATTTATTCAGCTCATGGTTTGGAAGGTCTACATGCAGGAGCCTTCTCTGGTGGGAGTCTTCTGGCTGCATCACAACATGGCGCCAGGCAGAAAAACACGGGCTGTGTCCCAGGTGCCTCTGCCTGCCTCGTTTCCTCTCCTTACAAACCCACCAGAAACCAATCATGGGGGCCCCGCTCTAACTCCTAATCACTAATCTCCTCCCAAAGGCCCCTCCCTTCAATGCAATAATAGGATAGCATTTTTACCATTACATTCAACTCTTTGGGGACATTCCATTTCAATCAACTCTTTGGGGACACCCAAACCACACACAGCAGTATAAAACATTACCTAAAGCTTAGTCATGGAAAGCCACCATTTCTTATGTATGGATCAGGATCTGAGAGAGGGCGTTACACAAGCATCACCTGTCTACTTCATGATGTCTAGGGGAATACGGGCTAACTTCATTCAGAGACCCCCTAGTTCATTCCTGTGACTGGCAATTATTGCTGGCTGTCTCCTAGGACTTCAGCACATGCGGGCTTCAAAGTGGACTCTTGTATGTTCTTAGAGCATAGCAGCTTAGTTCCCAAGATGAGCTTGAGAGAGAGAGATCATAAGCCAGCACCAAGTAGAAGCCATCCCATGTTCTAGGACCTAGTTCAGAGTCACATAGTGTTACTTCTCACCCATACAGTTACACAGTCCCGCTCTGCTGTAGGGACTGAGAAATAACTCGATTTTTTTTTTTTTTTTTTTTTTTTTTTTTTTTTTTTGAGAACACCAAAGAGCACGTGGAGCTGGAGATATTGCTATGGCCATACAACTCAGTCTCCCATCCCAGACAAATACATTAAAACAACACATAAACAACGTATAACCTAAACTAGGAAGCAGGGTTCGAGGGAAAACAAAGTCTGAGTCATGAATTACAAGATTAAAAACTGCCCTGAAATTCAGTAAATAAGCATGAAAAACAGAAACCCAACGTATACCCGTCTTGAAATCTCAAAAGACCACATGCATACCTATAAGAGATGAAACAGGCCAGATAGTAGGGGTGAAAGGTGGTCTTCATTTTCTTCCCAAATTTTGGAAGATCTTCAACTGACCTGGCTGACACACCCTTGGCAAGGGGCAGTAGCTCTCTTCCCACAATATCACCACCCCTCCAGTTGTCCACGACCCCTCTATTCTGAGGATTTGTGGGTATCTGAGACTGCTAAAAAGAGAGTCTGAAGAAAGCAGGTTGAGTACAGTGGAAGGTGGGATTATCTCAAAGAGGGGGCAATGAGGGCTGAAAGAGGTCATGGGTCACAGCCAGGCCTTCTATAGAGAGCTGACCATGACTGATGCCTGATTACCACTGCAGGCCAAGAGGATAGCCAGTACGATGGTGGCTCCCACATGGACACTGTAGAGTCTGTAGATGCCTGCCTGCTCCTTTTCATATGGGACATCCCTCTTCTCCTCTCCAGCTGAGGAATTTTTATCTTGTCTGAGGGCAATATCAAAATAAGCATGCATTCTTTCTAATGTCCTAATTAGTGAACCATGACATTTGAATTTAAAAATTAAATATTTAGCACCTCAGTTCTCTGCTTTCATTCTGTGTAGCTCAACACTTTCCAAGGAAACACAAAACAGATGTCATTTTTAAGTTTTCTAATAACCACATTTAAAAAGTCAAAATAGGCATGGTGGCTAATGTGCTGGATCCCACATGGTCAACTGCATGGTTTGAGTCCAAGACTCAATGGCTTGAAAAGTCATACTGGGCATGGGTGCATATATGCCAAAATCCCAAGAGGAGACTTGAAGGGAAGTGATTGCAGCATCACCATCCCCCTGGGGGGTGATTCCTCACTTTCTCTCTCTCTCTCACTCTCTTCCTCTCTCTCTGACAAGCACACACGTCCTATAGCAAAATCTAAAAAAAAAAAAAAATACATGATAATGATAATAAATAAAAATAGATTAAAATAATTTTAATAATATAATTATGTAAAGGAATGTATACAAAATACAGTCCTCCCTTTGCATCCATGGGGATTGGTTCCAGGACCTCCACGAATATCAATATCCAGGAATGTTGAAATCCCTTATATAAAGTAGTGTGGAATTTGCATATAACCTACATCCATCTACATGTAAGGCACATCCTCTCATATACTCTAAGTCTCTCTTGAATACTTAATAACAACAAAGTCAACGTGCACATATTACTTCATGCCTGTGGACTCAATGTAATACTTGGTAGGCAGCAAATTCAAGTTTCCTTTTAGAAAATTTTGGGTATTTTTTTTTTCCAAATGTGTTTGATTAGCAGTTGGCTGTATGGATTCTATCAGTGCAAAGACCTACTTTATAACTTGAAAGTGTAAGCAATGCAAAAATTATGAATGAGATATTGTGTATCCTTTTCCTCATTCTCACAAATCTGGTGTGTATTTTACACTTACAACTCAATTCAGATGCTAAATATACAGTTAGTATTTCAATTTCATAAAATGTAGAGTCATAAAGTAGATCCACATACCTAATTTGGCCCAGACATACTAAAAAATATTCCAGTAACTGAATCCATTGTCTTGTTTATAAATTTTTAATTTAAATTAATTCAAATGAAACTAAGTGAGACATCAATTCTGTAGTCACCCAGTCACATGTGACCATTGGGCAGCACAGGTCTAGAGGCCCAGACTGTGCAGAGTGGAAGACCCTCAGAGAGTAAGGTGTAAGGAACTTATAATGATGGCTGGACAGGTTGGATAGATGCACAGAGAAGTTCACCATTCAAAATACTTCCTAGCACAAAGATATTGCACAAAGTTAGTGGCTTTACAATTCTAATGTTACCAGAAATCAAAGGTCTAAAAGGCAACCGACCTTTATCTTTCATAAAGGAAACTTCACCCTTGAGTGAGAGTTGTACAAAGGAAGTAGGGAGGCCTTGGTTTTGACTAGACCAGGTGCTGCTCCAACCAGGACAAGACAAACAAGAACTCTCCTCACATCAGCCCCACAACATAAGAGCTGACTGGCATTCCTCTTGTGTTCTTGAGCTGGGTTCCTGTCTCTCCTAATCTAAAATGTGATTAAATTGAATTGCCTTCTAAATCTGTTATGTAATTTGTATGTAATGCCCTTACTATTGGGTTTGAATACAATTGCGGTAAGATACACTAATTGATTCATTTAATTTTATTTTCCATCCTTTGAATTGAAGCCTTTGGGACTCAATATGTAAAGTAATATGCAAATTGGGACTTTGATGCAAGAAGACTTGGCAGTTTTTTTAAACAGGACTCAAGCATTACTTGGAATCATTTAGGAGAGTAATTTCAAACAAAGCAACCTCTACTTGTCCTTCTGCGATTAAAGTTTGCTGTACACAAATGTATATATACAAAACACACTCAAAATCACTGAATGTTAATTGACGATATAGGTCAAAGAACAATCATACTTCCCTCATGACATTTCTATCCCTAACCCTAATATAAAATAGAAATAAGGTTTTACAGTTTGCATAACTCTCCACAGAATGAATGAAGCAGGGAATAGTTGCATAAGAGAAATGAATCCATCAACAACTATTACAGTAATTATAGTCCACCCACTGTGGGCCAAAAATAACAACAGCTAATATTTATTAGGTGATTACTATGGAATAGTCATTGCGCTCATAGATTTATTTGTACTATTTTGCTTTTAGGGATTCATTTAGAGAATTTTAGAGAGATGTAGATGATATAAAACAATCCCTAAACCCAAGGAAGATACAATTTAAATGCAAAATATTGGTATCAACAAAAGATAACTCAGGAACCAGCAGTTAGCGTAATGGCTATGTCGCTGGACTCCCACGTAGTTGACCGCGGTTTGCTTCCCGGACCTGGTGGCTTAAAACTCACGCCAGGCGCGTGTGCGTGTGTGCCCAAGATCCCAAGAGGAGAATGGAGGAGAAGGGATTGTGGCGTGACCATCCCCCCTGGGGGGTGATTTCTCGCTTTCTGTCTCTATGTCTCTGTCTCTGTCTGGCAAGCGTACGCGCCCTATAGCGAAAACCTCTCCAAAAAAAAGAAAAAAAGATAACTCTAGGAGTTAAGAGAAGATAGAGATACCTTTTGAATGCAGAGAAATTGAGTGTTCCATTTTCCTTATCCCAAACTCTGTTGCTGTAGATGCAAACATGATTCTGATACTGAGACAGATAGCCTTAATATGCAGCTAAGTTAATTTTAAAATAACTCTGTTCTTGGCCTTCCACTTCCTCCTTCCAAATAAATGCCATTTTCCTGGGTTCAAAGGAGATCACAGATTTTAAGCAGTGGATGTAATCTCTCAGGGGTTGTCACTGTTTCTAAAGTGTGGCTCGCACAATAACAGCACTGGCAATTTCATCGCTCACTGCAGTTAATATATTTCAGTATGATCAAACCATAGTTTACAGGAAATTGCTATACTATTGATGTCATGGATGAGGAAATCAGTACATGAGATAGCCAAGTCCCAGAAATCTGAGAAAATGAGAAGTTGGGGGAATGGAGTTTCTTTGGTTGTTGAGATAACATTAACAGTGTGAGTGCCATGGCTAGAATTTCAGTTTGGAGACAATGTGTACAGACAGGTGAACAGCCTCAGCAGTCAAGGAGAGGCTTCCCTGAGTCCAAGTGACATTGACTTGACAGAGTGAGGTGTGCTCTTTCCTGGAAGTATCTGAATTCTCATAGACCATCGGCAGTGTTAAAACTTTTTATAGAATTTTACAGGTGAAACATCTGTATTAGTCAGCTTGGGCTACCATAACACAGTTCCATAGATTATGTAGCTTCAACCACAGAAATTGATTTCTCATGGTTCCAGAGGCTGAAAAGTTCAAGATCCAGGCCCATCAGGGTTCAGTTTCTGATGAGGGCCCTGTCTCGGGCTTTCAGATAGCTGCCTTCTTGCTATATTCTCACGTGGCCTTTCTTCAGTGCTCACATGAAGACAAAAGTTCTTGTTTTCTTCTTATGAGGCCACCAATCCTTTCAGACTGGGGCCTCACCTTTTGATTTTATTTAACCTCAGTTACTTCCTAAAAGCCCTAACTCCAAATAACTCACACTGGGAGTCAGGGCTTCAACAAAGACATTTGAAAGGAAACACACTTTAGTCCATAGCAATATCTAAAAATAATAAATAAATAAATAAATAAATAAACAAACAAACAAACTGACTTCTTCCTCTTTCAAAAGAAGAAATCAAAACTACTCTTCTTATTCACTTTTTTCCAGCAAGGATCAAGAACTAAACCTAACACAACAGGTATCAGATGCCTCACATTCTAATGTGAGGTGCTAAACTACATAAGTTGGTTGTGCTGAGAGATTGGAAATCATATTAATGTAGTGTGGTTTCCACTTTCAAGCTGATGAGAGAAGACACAGGCATTGAGGATCCTGGGGAGAAAGAATTTCAATGCAAATGCTGGGGTGAGAGGATATTGGAGAGAGAAGGTTGTCCCTGAACTGTGTAGAGGTAAAGAAACGTTCTCCTCTACCCTCTAAAGGTTTGCTGGAAATCAACTGACCATAGACAGATTAATAAGAGAAAAGACATACAAATTTATTTTGACATATATTTGGAAATACAGGACCCATACAAAGGATGAACCTAAGAGAGGCCAGATGGGTGAGGCTTAAATAACCTATTTGTTTTGGAGGGGGAGACAGGACAAAGTTAAAATATTATTTTTAGAGACCAGCAGATGGTGTATTGGTTATATCGCTGGACTTCCATGTATTTGACCACGGTTTAAGTCCCAGACCAGGCAGCTTAAAACTCACGCCAGGAAAAAAAAAACAAAAAAACTCACGCCAGGTATATGTGAGTACGTTCCCAAAATACCAAGAGGAGAATGGAGGTGAAGGGATTGCGGTGTGGCCATCCATCCCTCTGGGGGGTGATTTCTCCCTTTCAGTCTCTCTGTCTCTCTCTGGCAAACACACATGCCCCATAGCAAAAATCTCTCTAAAACTAAAAATATATGTTACTTTTTTTCTATTATGCATGTATTATCCAAGTGGGTTCTTTAATTAATTCTACTTTACAGAAGAGCAAACTGAGGCCAGGTCCGTAATGTCCAAAGTCCCAATATGGGTATGTGGCTGGAGCATTGTTTGAACCAATAACCTCTTCACAAAGAAGAGATAGGAAAATAAATGGGTCCAATGCTCATAAAATAACTAGTAAATGCTTCTCTTTGGGAGCCGGGTGGGACCAACAAGTTGTAGAAAAGGTTTGGCATTGCACAGGAACAGAACTTATTTTAATATGCGGATAAAGTTTCTTAGATGACCTCAAAAGAATAGATGAAAATGGGTGTGATGAGAAGTTTAATTTCTTCTCTCCTCTGGCAGTTAAATTTTTCTGGTTATTTGATGATTTTCCTAGGAAGGGGATTTAAGACAAATGCATTTCTATTGAAAGAGTTTTCCTTAGGTAAATAAATTCCAGTCATTCCACTCCCTGTACTTGGGACATAGGAAAACAGGAGGTTACAGGACCTTGATTTTAAGGCAGCTTGTAGGCCTTCTCAGCATTTCAAAGCACCTGTCTTTAAGATAACATTTCTCCCAATGGCAGAAACTGAAATACTGGAAGATATAAAAGCATGGAGAAAAATTGTGGATACTAGAGAGTGTTTTGGGAGGAGAGTGGAAAATAGAGGAGGATGAGAGGAAGGCCATCAAGGGGAAAAAGAAAGAAGCAGAACATTTAAGGACACAAAAATGGAAAATGATCTGTTGGTGATAATGTGTTTGATAATGTCTTTAACTGGTCTAATATACAGTGTATTCATGCTGGGAAAATTCATTTTGCATGCTGTAATGGTATACAGTGATTGAATGTATAAAAATATTTTTCAAAAGAAGGGGAAAAAAAGTTAACGTTTTCTTTGGGGCCAGCAGATGACATGGAGATTAACCAGCGAGATCCCACAGGACCGACTGTCAGTCTGGCCAGTCCCTAACAGGGCAGCTTAAAAAACATGCCAGGTACGTGTGCATGCATGCCCAAAATCCTGAAAGGAGACTGAAGGAGAAGGGATTGTCACATGGCCATCCCCTCTGGGGGATGATTTATCACTTTACCTTTCTGTCTTTCTCCAGCAAGCCCACTGTTCTCTGAGCCCCAAAAGCTGTGTCATGTCTCTTCCTCACTTCATGAGTGAGAAAAATGGGGCACTTCCTATCCAATTAGAAACAATAGAAAACTTAGCAAGTCACCCTTAGAATCTGGCCGGCAGAGAACACGGGTGTGCCTGACCCTCAAGAAGGAATACCTAAAGTTAAAAGGCTATAATAAGGTTAGATTGCATATAATTACATTAGATTGCAGGAAAGAGTAAAGAGAAAGGCCCCTGCAGAGAGAAAGAGAAAGAGAGAGAGAGAGAGGGAGAGAGAGAGAGAGAGAGATGGATGGATGGATAGATAGATAGATAGTAAAATAGATGATAGATAACTTCCAGAGCAAATTTGCACAGGGGTATCTGCATGAAGCTAGAGTGCCAACTAATTAGTGCAATAAAGAAGATAAAATTATTTTAAAGTTCCACAGAATCTGGCAGTCAACAGCAACATGCTCCAAGCCCAGGTGATTCATTTTCAAATCTAAGCAGGCCCTAGAGATTCTAATATTTTTCTAAAAATCTTCAGGGCCAGATTTCACAATAGAATTTTGTTGCATAGTCATTTGTATGCACTACTTCGCATCTTCTTAAAATGCCAATGGTTCCGGGCTTTACTATACTCTTACTAGTTTCATATTTCAAGACTGAATCTGAATTACCCTAAGTCAGCAATGAGATACTGTAAGAAAAAAAATGATGTATAGGCTAATTCTTTTTAAAAACTAGGTTTATAAGTGAGTATTTGAGTGGAAAACTCCCTTGGCTTCTAAATTGATCTATCTTACTTTAACCAAGCCACTGAAAAATTATTTCTGATATATAGGTCTGTGGGAATTATGTTGTATGCGCAATTGAAAATATCTAAAAAGGAATAAAAATTTCAAGAACAGATTAACCTAGCTAATTTATGATCTCCTAATTTAGCAAAAATGCTAAAGTAAAGGCAATTCTATGAATTACAGTAACATGTTTATGCTGTTTTTTGATTCCATAGATTTTATGCATTTTTTTTTCAATTGAACTTTGAACATGCTCTAACATCTTGGCCTGTAAAGAAATGGACTGAGGAAGAAGCAGAATATTAAACATTCACTTATATGTTTCTCTAGGGAGTCTTCTGCTAATATTATACATTGCAACAACATTGCTTGAATGGTTTATTAATGGCAGCAAAACAGAGTGAATGCTACATATAATGATAATAACAATAAAGGTTATTTATACTCTGCCTAACTGCCAGATAGCTTCAGAGGCATTACAAAGATACACTTAAACCACTAGCAATACAAAATAAAACAGGGACAAACTGCCTAGGGGTATAGAAAGAATCAGAATGATGTGTCCCAGTTCCAGGAAAACTGAGCTATGGATAGTCATTCAGTGAGTCTAAATTTATGAGCGATCTAAATTTTTTAAATTGTAGAAGAGTATTTATTGCACGTTTGTTTTTAAAATATAAATAATCCTTATGTTGCACAGTCAAATATGGATAATAGGCTTTTTAAAATATCTTAAACAGTATTTATTTCACCTTTGATTTTTGAAATATACTCAATGCTTAGGTTGTATAATTCAAATATGGGTAGATTTCAGTTGCCACTGTTTAGCTAAATAACACCAATTTCCCAAAAACATGATTTAAATTTGTTACCACGGTATATGAATTATGAGTAACTGCATAAAGTACAAACTTTGTTACTGGCTCCTCAGGCAATGATCCATCACATAAATAACGGTCAGCAAAACATGAAGTTGTGTAACCTCCTTGTATCCTAGTGTCAAACACCCATAAATTTTTGCACTAATGTATAATCAAAAATTGGGGCAGGGAATGTAGGTATGGCAAAAAAAAAAAGTGATAATGTTGTAATGATTGAAATTCACACTGAACACAAATGGAATTATATTGGGTCATCAAAAAAGCCATAACATGCGTTTCTATGCAAAAATGTGTTTTCTGATAACCCAGTAGGAGAACTAGTCAACTGTGAAAATGCTGACACTGTCACTTTTTGAGAGGCTCTGTATACACCAAGATAGACTTAGTACAGGTAAACATGTTGACTTAAATGAAAAATGATTTTGATGAAAGAAAAGAAAGATGTCCCAGAGGAAGTGATGCTGCCTAAAAATTTTACATTACAGGAATTCTAGGAGATCCTTCATAATATCAAACGTACAAAAGATAAAATATTAGTAGCTGATTCAAACTTAGAAACACTATGACATCAGTAAGCAGGTGATGTGTGGAAACTATCTTTTTGGCATTGAGATGAGAATAGTTTTCTTTTAAAAATGATAACCCGCACATTCTTCCATTATTCAACCAATCCTTATCATAACGATACTTTGCACTCTACCTCTGACCCATGAGCGTCCCTGAATGCTCTCCTCCAACAGCCCCATGCATACGCTGTGCTGCCAACATAGGCACTCTTCACACTGCATCATAAAGCCATTCTCCTCCAGCTCACAAATACGTCGTACAATTCCATTCAGGGCATCATCTTCATCCTGAGATGCCTCAAAATTGGTTGACAACTCACTAAGGCATAGAAAAGATGCTTACTCTATAAGTTACTCCTTAGCAAGGTATGATAAAAAGGCAATTACTGTTAAAACAACTCTCAATAAGTTTTTTTTTGTTTTTCTTTGGTTTTTTTTGTTTGTTTGTTTGTTTGGTTTTTGGGAGGTTTTTGCTATAGTGCGCGTCCGTGCACCAGAAAGACAGAGAGAGATAGAAATCAAGAGATCATCCCCCAGGGGGGATGGCCACGCCACAATCCCTTCTCCTCCATTCTCCTCTCGGGATCTTGGGCACGCACACATGCACCCGGCATGAGTTTAAGCTGCCGGGTCCAGGACTCGAACCACAATCAGCCTCATGGGACTCCATTGTTTCTCTCTACATTATGGCAACTTTAAGATTTGCTCTTTTTCGGGGACAGCAGGTGTTAAGGTGGTTAAGGTTGCCATTACTGTAATAGATTCCCACATGGCTGTCCATGGTTCAAGTCCCAGACCTGACAGCTAGAAAAATGACACCGGGTGGATCTGTGTGCATCCTCAAAATCCCAGGAAGAGAATGGAAAAGGGACTGTGGCATGGCCATCCCCTCCTGGGGGGGGGAGGGTGATTTGTCATTTTCCTTCTCACTGTCTCTCTTTGTCTCTCAGCCCTCTACTGAGTGCATGTGCCCTATGGCTAAAAACTTAAAAAAAAAAAAAAAAGAATTTGCTCTTTTTCACTCATTTTAAGCAATCTTACTATGATAGGCATTGGTGTAGACTTGTTCATTTTTTTTGTTCTCGGAGTTTGTTGAGTTTCTTGGATCTGTGTAGTTAGAATCTTCTTCAAATTTAAAAAAATTTAGTAACTATTTCTTCAAATAGTTACTAATAGTCTCCTCCTCTTCAGGAACTCTAACTACATAAAAATTTAGCTGCTTGAAACTTTTCCATAGTTCACTGAGGCACTTCATTTTTAGGAGGTTTATCTTTCTATTACTTTCTATGTTTCATTTGGAAAGTCTGTATTGTTGTGTCTTCAAATTCACTACTTTTTTCTTCTATAGTATCTGTTGCTATTGATTGATTCAGTGTTTGTTTCATTTCAGGCATTACATTTTTCTTTGACCTGTATCTTTTTCTTTATTTTTTCCTATCCTGACTTAACATGCTCAGTCTTTCCATTAGCTTCTTGAACATACAATACCATCATAGTAACAATTTTAATATCTTTTTCTGTTAATTCTATCACCCAGTTATTTCTGGTCAGTTCCTATTGATGAATTTTTCTCAATATGGGGCCAGAGTCATATACTGTACGTCCAATTTTTTCCCACTATTGAAGCAAAACCCTATTTTGTTTCTTTTTTTTTTTTAAGAGAAAGATTTTGCTATAGAGCATGTGTGCTCACCATAGAGACAGAGAAACAGAAAGTGAGAAATCGCCCCCCCCAGGAGGAATGACCATGCCATAATCCCTTCTCCTCCATTTTCCTCTCAGGATTTTGGGCATGCAAGCATGTGTGTCCAGCATGAATTTTAAGCCACTGGATATGGAAATCAAACTGTAGTCAACTACATGGGAGTCCAGCAACCATTACACCATCTGCTGGTCCCAAAGCAAGACTCTACCCAAGGACTTAACGTAATTATAAGTTTTTCTGCCCTGACTATTGGAAACAGGTAAAATGCCAAGCCCTGTTTACATTTCACATGTTGTTTCCTCCAGTTGTTTAGGGTTGCTATTTCTCCAACTTTGGGTAGTTTCTTTACATATTCTATGATTGGTAATCAACTAAAAACTCACTTGGGACTCTCTGGTTCTCCAGAAGTTATTTCTGCGTGACAACCACTACACTATTGAATGATCAATGGCAGTAAGGGAACTTTCAAAAATAGAAGAGGGTGGGATTAGAAAGAAACGGTGAGCATAAATTTGGCCAATCTTGCATAAAAACACAGTACCACAATGCCTCTCACCCCCAGTTAGACAATCTTATCTCCAACTACAGAAACACATATGTAAAAGAACATGCTGAGGCTCTACCAGTTGAAGAAGATCTCCGGCAGGGAACAACACTGAAGAGATTCTTCCACAATGATACTACTGCTGCATAATAGGAGTTTCAAAACACTAGGTGAAACATCTGTATTTGGAGTCTTTTTGTTTTTCCAGAGAGATTTTTGCTATGGGGAGCATGCACTCCCCAGAGAGGCAGAAAGTGAGAAATCACCCCCTACCCCACAGGGGGGATGGCCACTCAGCAATCCCTTCTCCTCCATTCTCTTCTCAGGATTTTCAACCTGCACGTATATGTGCCTGGCATGAGTTTCAAGCCACCAGGTCCAGGACTCAAACTGTGGTCAACAACATGGGAATCCAGCACCTCGACCAACCCGCCACCTTCTGGCCCTGTATCTGGAGTCTTTGGGCAGCATTTCCTCAAGTATGCCAGGGACACTTGGTTAACACACATATGCACAAATTCCACGGCATTCAATAATCAGAGAGTTGGTCTACCAGAGCTCCCTCACAGGTAATTTAGTGCTGTAAAAACTCTGAGAAGCTTGACAGATTTGCTGGAGGATCCCTTTTTTCATGTAAATGCCTGGTAACATCCCACTGAACTAATGCTCTTGTTAGGAATTTCCAACATGCAGAAAGTGGAGACACAGGGGGTGTTTAGGAAACTGGCTCTGCTTTCTCTCCAAGAGGAGAGTCATGGTGTGGTGGTGGTCCAACAACTAGGAGAGCCCAGTACGTTCCTAAATAGTCCTTAAATTGAGTCTGTAAATTACTCATGAAGTTCTTGTGAAATGAAAGGGGAATAGTTCAGCAAGAATTAACTTTTTATATTATAACAATTGAGATAGTGCCCTAAACAAGAAGCGTCTCAGGCAGCCATCTTCCTCCTACAAGAGACAGGGGAGTCTGGGAGGAACTACTACAGCAAGTTACAGCTCCACCCACTTCTGCCCTGTGTGTCCACCTTGCTTCTAATAAAATTTTACTTACTTGGCTACTTGAATCAGTATCAGGGTTAGTTAATAAAAATATGTGGATGCTGTAATTTTTTTAACACAACCCTTATAAATAAAACCACAATGAAAGAAAGGAAAAAATGGCCAGCCCACTAGATAGCAGTACACTGTTACCAGAAACCCAAAGCATCAGGTAGGACTGGGCAGGTCAGAGCAGCACCTGGGAGGATCTCAAGCCTCCAGTTAGATCTTGCCCTCATGTCTCCCACAGTGGAGAGAGCCCTAAGTGCTAGTTAGCCTAGCCCCAGACCTAACCTAGCTGGAAGAAGAAACAGAGATGGAGAGAAAGTCACACATGGACATGTGCCCAAAATGATTTTCAAGCCACTTGGTCTGGAATTCGAACCATGATCAGTCATGTGGGAGCCCAGTGCCTTAATTACCATGCCACCTCCTGGCCCCTCATTTATGTTTTAAAATGCATTTTAAAAATAAAGCCTTAGATGGGACCAGCAGTTGGCACAATGGCTATGTCACTGGACTCCCATATAGATGACCAGAGTTCGTATCCTAGACCCAGTGGCTTCAACTCACGCTGGGCGCGTGTGCATGCATGCCTAAGATCCAGAGAGGAGAATGGAGGAGAAGGGATTGTGGTGTGGTCATCCCCCCTGGGGGGTGATTTCTCACTTTCTGTCTCTCTGTCTCTGTCTTTCTGGCAAGTGCATGCCCCCTATAGCAAAACCCTCTAGAAAAAAGAAAGAAAGAAAGAAAGAAAGAAAGAAAGAAAGAAAGAAAGAAAGAAAGAAAGAAAGAAAGGGAAAGGGAAAGGGAAAGGGAAAGGGAAAGGGAAAGGGAAAGGGAAAGGGAAAGGGAAAGGGAAAGGGAAAGGGAAAGGGAAAGGGAAAGGGAAAGGGAAAGGGAAAGGGAAAGGGAAGAGAAGAGAAGAGAAGAGAAGAGAAGAGAAGAGAAGAGAAGAAAAGAAAAGAAAAGAAAAGAAAAGAAAAGAAAAGAAAAGAAAAGAAAAGAAAAGAAAAATAAAACCTTAGAGAGGCTGGCAGTTAGTGTGATGGTTAAGGGCACTGGTCTCTCACATGGCCAACTATGGTTCAAGTCCCAAACCTGGCGGCTTGCTCGCTCGCTCTCTCTCTCTCTCTCTCCCTCTCTCTTTCTCTGTCCCTCTCTGGTGAAATAAAAATAAATAAATAAAGCTAAATAAAATAATTCTTAAAAATAAATAAATAAAGTCTTAGAGAAACGGGCTAGGCAGTGACTTATGTAACACTACTTCTGAGGTCTTAATGTCTCACAAACTTAATATGTGCCTTTAGAATGAGATCATTTGTAGCTTGATTTTTTAAATTATTTATTTAATTTTATTTATTCATTCATTTATCTTATTTTATTTTTTAATTTGACCACAGTGAGACACAGAGAGAGAGAGGGGTAGGGAGAGGGAAAGTGAGAAAGCAAGCCACCTGGTCTGGGACTCAAACTGCAGCTGGCCATGTGGAAGTGTCCAGTGCCCTCACCACCACGCCAGCTGCTGGTTCCCTATAGCCTGATTTTTAATCAACATGTTTTTCTTTAGAACTGTATTTCACAGTAAAGAACATCATAGACAAGTCAGTACATACTTGCAGAATAATTATTGGAGTGGGTTTCAAAGGCTCATGACATAATGTTAAATGTTGAAGGTGGTAAGTATGTTTATATCCTCAATTTGTTTATTACACACCATATACATGCTTTTAAAGACCATTCTAGGGGGCCAGCAGGTGGTGTGGTGGTTAAGGTGCTGAACTTCCACATGGTCAACTGCAGTTCAAGTCTCATACCTCTTGTCTTGAAAATCAAACCAGGTACATGTGCATGCATGTCCAAAATCCCAAGAGGAGAATGGACAAGGGATTGCAGTGTGGCCATTCCCCCAGGGGTTGATTTCTCACTTTCCCTCTCACTGTCTCTCTCTAGCAAGCACATGTGTCCTATGGCAAAACCTTTTAAAAAATAAAATTCTGTATCCTACAACGATACGTAATGATTATATGTAAATCATAAATTACAATAAATATTTGTATGTCCCCACTTAATATATACCGAGTGTCTGCACTCTAAATGTGTATATATATATATACATATATATATATTTGCATATATATGTATATATATATTTTTGAAACCATTCTGCTTCTGTTGTTATAGAGTTTTAAAATTATACAAAATTATAAGACATATTTTGAACATTATCTTTAAAATTCAGTATTTTGAGATTTTGAAAGTTGTTTGTAAACTGTCAAGAATTATGGAGTATGAGCTAAAATTTTTTGCTATGTAAAGTAAATGTTTGTGGAAAAATGTAAAAATAAATAAATAAATAAATAAAAGGGAAAAAAAAAAGAAAAAGAAAAAATGAAATAAAACCAAAAGCAAGACATTTATATTCAAAGTCTGATGCATTCTACATTCTTTTCACTCTATTCACTTTCCCTAAGTGAATACCACATACTGTCAATCTTCTCCTCAGTCTTTTCCTGTGACCTCTAGGCTTACTATTTCTAAATCTTTCCATATTTCTCCTCTTGGCACCAGATTTTTACTACTCCCTGCCAACTGATACCCATTTTCTCAAGCTGTTCAAACTAAACATACCTAAATCAAACTTAATTCCCCCAAACTTTCTACCTCTGTAGGCACTTACAGCATCCATATAGTCTCTGAAGCTAGAAATTAGATAGTCATCTAGAATTCTCCCTGTCACCCTCAACATCTATGTAATTAGTAAGTCCTGCTGATATTATTTCTATCGTACATCCATCTTCATTTATTAGCATTGCCTAGATTACAAAAGCAGCCTCTCAAGTCCCTGTTTGTAACTCCAATCAGGGGACCTTTCAGCAGTGCCAATGTGCCTTCCCCATAATGCAGTGGGATTCAGTTGATATTCCCTCTTCAAACCATCCAATAGTTCCTCATGTTATAGAAGCAGAGAATATTTATAAACTGGTAACAGAGTTTCTTTTAGAAGTTTCTTTTTAGAATCTATACACTGAGGTAAGAAGAAAAGAGACTTAATTTTTCGCTATCCTTTTTTTTAACAGAGAACTTTACAATCTTTGTCTGTTAAATGTTTCTTCCCTTTGCCCTGCCCACCCACCCATCCTGTACCACTCGCTCTCCGCCACCTACTCCCCTCTTTACAGTCTCTTGTATCCATACTTATCCACTCTACTATCATATCTTTGGATCTTTCCATTTCTGCCATAGAGAGCAGATATTCAGTACATATTAAGTAGGGATATACAATGTGTCTCTTTCAAAGTCTGGCTCACTTGGCTCAACATTAAGTCCTCTATATTCTTCTACTTTGAATCAAACAATAGGGTCTCACTGTTTTTTATGGCTGAGTAATATTCCATAGCAGGTATGTGCCACTGTTTTTCAACTCAGTCATCAGTTTTTGGACACTTGGGTTGATTCCATGTGCTAGCAATTATGAATAATGCTGCAGTAAACATTGATATGCAAGTGTCTTTCTGACTGAGTGTTTTCCTATCCTTTGGGTAAATACCAAAGAGTGGGATTATTGGGCCATATGGTAGTTATATTTGTAGGGTTTTTTTTTTTTTTTTTTCCTTTGAGAGGTTTTTGCTATAGGGCGCGTGCGTTCGCCAGACAGACAGAGAGAGACAGAGAGACAGAAAGCGAGAAATCACCCCCCCGGGGAGATGGCCACGCCACAATCCCTTCTCCTCCGTTCTCCTCTCGGGATCTTGGGCACGCACGCACACACACGCGCCTGGTGTGAGTTTTAAGCCACCAGGTCCGGGACGTGAACCGCAGTCGACTACGTGGGAGTCCAGCGACATAGCCATTACGCTAACTGCTGGTCCCTATTTGTAGGTTTTTGAGAAAACTCCATATTGTTTTCCACAGAGGTTGTACTAATTTACATTCCAATCAACAGTGTAAGAGTGTTCTCTTTTCACCACAGCCTCAACAGCACTCGTCATTATTTTTTTATCCTAATCATTCTAACTGGGTTTAAATGGTATCTGCTGTTCCCAATTCTTTAAAAAGTTTTCTAGAATTCAAAAGTCAAGTCATCTGAAGACCAGCAGGTAGCAAAGTGGTTGTGGCACTGGTCTCTCACATGTCCAGCTGTGGTTCAAGTCCTGGACATGGTGCCTTGAAACTGTGCCAGGCACATATGCGTATGTACCAAAAATCCTGAGAAGAGACTGGAGGAGAAGGGACTGAGGCATGGCCATCCCTTTGGGGGATAATTTCTCACTTTCTCTCTCTCTGTCTTTTCAGTGAGCACATGCACCCTATAGCAAGAATGTTTCTCTACAAAAAAAAAAAAAAAAAAAAAAAAAGAAAAAGAGAAGCCATCTAGTCCTGGACTTTGCTTTACTGTGGGACTATTTTTTTTCCAAAGAATTGTTTTATTTAACTTTATTTATTTATTTTTAATATGACCAGAGAAGGACAGAGCAAGAGGGATAGAGAGGGAAAGTGAAAAAACAAACCACTAGGTCTGGGACTAGAACCATGGCCGGCCATGTGAATGGAATCCAGTGTCCTTAACAACTATGCCACCTGCCAACCCCGATACTATTAATTACTGATCAATCTTATCATTTTTGTATTGGTCTATTCAGTTTTCTATTTCATCCTGATTAAGCCTAGGTAACTTGTACATGTCCAGAAATTTGTCTGGCTCATCTAGATTTTCTCATTTGTTGGCATACAGTCACTCATAGTGTTCTCTCATTTCTTATATTTCTGGTATATTGGTTGTAATATTACCAGCTTTGTTACTGATTATATCTGTTTGATTCACTGTTTTCCTTGATTAATTAATGGTTTTTCAGTTTTGTTTATCCTCTTAAAAAGCCAACTTTTTGCTTCATTGATTTTTTGTATGGTTTTTTTAATTCTTTATTTCATTTATTTCAGCTCTAATCCTTACTATATTTCTTTGCTTTCATTATTACTTTTTGTTTTTGCTTTTGCTGCTGTTGTTGCTTTTCCAGTTCTTTGAGATGTGATGTTATTTATTTGCTACCTTTCTATTCATTTATTGTGAGCACTAATGGCTACGAACTTCCCTTTATGACTGCTTTCCCTGTGCCCCAAAGGTTATGGAGTGTAGTGTGTTCACTATCATTGGTTTCAATTAATCTTTTTATTACAATCTCAATTTCTTCAGTAGTTTGAAAGTCATTCAAAAGTAGGTTGTTTAGCTTCCATGTTTTGGTGTATTTTTGAGGGCTCATTCTATTGTTCATTTCAAGTTTAATTCTATTGTAGGTCAGAGAAGATGCTGGTTATAGTTTCTATATTTTCTGTTTTGTAGAAGCTTGTTTCGTAGCCTATTATGTGGTCAATCTTTGAAAATGTTCCATGTGGAAATGAGGGGGGAAAAAAGTGTATTTTGTAGTTTCTGGGTAGAATGCTCTATATATGTCTGTCAGGTTCATTTAGTTTATGGTATCAGCTAGTTCCTATGTCTCTTTGTTTATTTTTTGTCTATATGACCTGTTTAGTGGTAACAATGAGATGTTGAAATCCCCAACAACTAATGTGTTGCAGTCTATATCTCCCTTTAAATCTAGCTTTACATCTAGCACTCTTTCTTTTACATATTAGGTGCACTGGCATCGGGTGCATAAATATTTATGACTGTTATATATTCTTGGTGAATTGATCCTGTTAGAGCTATGTAGCACCCATCTTTGTTTATTTTTACCCTTTTTATCAGAAAGGCTATTTTCTCTGAGATCAATATCACAACTCCTGCCTTTTTTCATTTCTATTTGCATGAAATGACGTTTTCCAGCCCTTCACTTTCAGTCTATGTATATCTTTGTCAACGAGGTGTGTTTCTTGTAAGCAACATATAGAATGTTCCTGATTTTTTATCCATTGAACCAATTTTAGTTGGAGAATTTAATCCATTGACATTAAATATTATTATTGCTATATGTGGACTTGTCCCTGTTGTTTTTGTTATCCTTTTTTTTCTTTTATTTTCTGCTTGTTTTTTGTTTCTTTACTTCTATTTATTTCCCTTTAGTTTCCCTGGTGTAGTACTCCCGTAGGTATTTCCTGAAGAGCTGACCTACTTTTGGTGAATTCCTTCAGTTTTTGTTTATCTGTTAATGATTTTATTTCTCCTTCCCACTTAAGGGATAATCTTGCCAAGTATAGTATTCTTGGCTGAAATTGTTTTTCTTTTAGAGTTTTAAATATATCTTCCCATTCTGTCCTTGCCTGCATTTTTACAGTTGGGAGGTCTGATATTAGTCTAATGGGGTAACCCTTATAAGTAATGTGACATTTCTCTCGTCATTTTTAGAATAATATCTTTGTTTAATTTTTACCATTGTGGCTATGATTTGCCTTGGAGAGGATTTTCTCTATTTGGTGTTCTTTGTATTTCCTGGATTTGGATTTCCATATGCCTCTCTAAATTTGGAAAGTTTTCAGCTCATATATCATGAAAGAGATTTTTTGAAGTCTTTAACCTGTCTCTTCACCTTCTGGAATACCCATTATGTGAATATTTAGCCATTTCATAGTATCTAGGATTTTCCATATGTTGACCTTATTTTTAAAGGTTATTTTTCTATTCTTCTCGGTAACTTGGACTAAGTCAGAAGTTTTGTCTTCAAGGTCAGAGGTTCTTTCTTCCTCATGGTCTAGTCTGCTGTTAATACTTTCAAGGGAGATTTTTATTTCCTACATCATATCCTTTATCTCCAGAAATTCTGTTTGATTATCTTTCAGTTGCCTCTTTATGGAGTTCCTCCTTCAAATCATGGAAAGACTTTCTAATCTCCTGGAATTGGTTGTCTGATTTTTCTTGCATCTCATTGAGCTTAGTTACTATAAATATTCTGAATTCTTTTCCTGACATTTCAGTGATTTCTTGTGTTTTATCCATTGTCAGTGAGGAGTTACTATGCTCCTTTGTGGGGGGTGGAAAATATTTCCTGGTTTTCTCACAGTTCTTGAGGCTGTGCCGTGATTTTTAGTCATGTGGTGATATATTCACTTATATTCATTTCTTGCTAATTCTTTAGAGTAGGTTTTTAATAGCTGTGTGCTCACGTGCTTCCCCTTGTTGTGAATTAGCGCAGTAGTCTTGGGGTCAGATTTACAGAGAAAAGTTTCTCTCTTTTTTTGGTAGATTGAATGTGGGGACAGGATTGCTCCAGAGCTTCACAGTGTTCAGATGTTTGCTTCCCACATACCTAAACCTTTCTAGTTCCTATGTGGCTGGGGACTAAGCGGAGAAGCAAGAATGTAAGGTAGTATGTAAAATCACATGCTGCACACATACCTTGGGCTGGGCAGCAGGCTTATGGTAAGGAATGGAGGCCAGATGGCCCTGTTTTCCCTCTACTCCTAGAAAAGTGAAGGGTCGGGTGGCAATAGCACAAGGAAGGGTGGCTCCAACTACCTTCTAGCTCTGCAACTGCAGGATAAAAGGTGGTTATCTTGAGATTGAAGCATCCCCTCCTTCTGCACCCTAAGCTGGGCAGGGGCCTTATGTTAAGGAATGAAGACTGAATGATATAGGCTGAGATACTTTCCTGAGGCTACTGATCTTTAGGACATGCCTCCAGACAAGCAAGAGTCAAAACTAAAACACAACTTAGTATAGCAGTTCCCCTCCAGAGCCAACTATCTCATTCTGACTGGACCTCAAAATATAGTCAGTATTAAAAATATTTTTTCCTTTAATAATATATACACAAGAACTCTGCACAAATCAGAGTTGCTGGTAGTGGAATAACCCAATTCTGAGGTAATTAGTCTACCTTCTTTATCAGAAAAATAAAGAGGCAAGACATTTTTGGTACAGAGAAATGGATGATTATCTGTTGATGGTAACATATATAGTATCTTCAACTGTACTGTTGTGAAGTGTATGCATGTTGTGTAAATTCACTTTGCAAGCTATAGCAATGTATAGTGATTGAATGTATAAAAGAAACTGAAATTAAAAAAGAAATATTGTAGAACAGATTATTGCCTTGCATAGAAGTTTGGAAAAGATAATTTCTGCTTATAAAATACTTTCGAACAGTCAGATTTCACAAGACGGTGCATCTATGCATCTTGGAATTATCACCTAAAGTTCCAACACATCTCTCTGCATTAGAAGTTATTATCTAGCGACCAGAAGTTGGCATAATGGCTATGTCACTGGACTCCCATGTAGTCGACCATAGTTCAAGTCCCAGACCCAGTAGCTTAAACTCATGCCGGGTACATGTGCGTGCATGCCCAAGATCCCAAGAGGAGAATGGAGGAGAAGGGATTGTGGCTTGGCCATCCCCCCGGGGGGTGATTTCTCTCTTTCTGTCTCTCTGTCTCTCTCTGTATTTTGAGCGAGCACACACACCCCTGTAGCAAAAAAAAAAAAAAAAAAAAAAAAAAAAAATCCTCTCCAAGAGAACCCATGAGTTCTGATACCAGTTCCACATCTATCAGTGACCTTCTGTGCTTAAGTAAGGTTAAATTATTCTCCTTAAAACAAGCAGCAGAACTCCACCTCTTGCCTTAGACTTTCTTACATCAGACAAAGAGAAAGTACCTCAGCCTGGGGCTCCACAAACCCTAGTAAAAATCAGAGGGTCATGCACTCTTTTAGACATCCATACACACTTGCAAATTGAAAGATTCTTTATTTAAGAGGAAAAAAGGGAGAAGGCCAGCTCCATGGCACAACTATAAAACACCACTCAAGAAAGTCAGATTACACATGGCGACTGTGGTTTGAATCCCAGGCCTGGTCAGCCTGAAACACACTGGACATGTTTATGAGTGCCAGGAGCCAACAGGATAGAGGATCAGAGGAAGAAAAGCATAGTGTGACTAGTTTGCTGCCTCTCACTCTTTCTCTTTCTCTCTCTTTCAGGAATAAAGAAAAAAATTAAAAAGAAAAAAGGGAGGGAGAAGAAAGGAAGAAAAAAAGGTAGGAAAGGAGAGACAGAGAAGGAGGCAGGAAGGTGGGAACAGAGGTAGAAAGGAAGGAAAAGCAAGACAAGAACTCTTGGGCCTAGACTGCAAGGGAGAGATGGGAGATCAATGTCCTCTCTTCCTGGGACGAAGCCTGGTGCTCACTTTGCCAAGACTCACTGCACCTCTGTCACCACATGCCCTCAACTACTGAAAGGTAAGTACAACTCTTTCTAGCCTGTGGCTGAAGAAAAACAGGAGAGGGAAAAGGTTGTGAAGCGTCTGACTGGGAGTATATGCAAACTAAATCAAATGTATTGTTCAAAATTTACAGTGGGTCATCTCTTCTCTTTTCTTATTTCTTTTCAATATCGAATGAAGGGCTGACCAGCAAGGTCAAACTCCCCTTATTAATGAGGCATTGCTGGGGCTCTGTCTCATTAGGGCACTCAGAACTGTGCATTTACTGCAATTTGCAGCACTTAATAGAGAAAGGTCAGAGCAGGTCACGTTCAATTTCCACTTGGCAGAGGGAGGAAAAATGGAAGCAATTCATTTGCACAAATTTGAATAATTCTTCTCAGTCTCCTTTTCTTTATCTACGTATGGATAATTCCTGCATCTTACCTCACTCACAATCATTTCAGAACTGCCAACTGCCGGATTTCTATGAAGGCTGTAATGGAGCTGACAGATTCTATGAATCCAGGTGTCAAAATAAAGCCTCTGGCTTCTTCCCCCGCCCCCCTTCTCACCACAGGGAATAGGAGCTGCCTCTAGTGAGCTCTTAAACTTATCATAAATGTATCAAGATTGCTGTGGGCCATGAAACAGCTGTAGACAATTAATCTTTCCACAATTCTTAGGCATAAGAATTGCTTTCCCCGCAAAGTAACATCTGCCGTGCGAGGTGATTATTCACGGCCGATGGGCGCACCCATGGTTTTATGCATAGAGCCATCAGTGGCAATGAAGCAAAATTTATAGTTTTCCCTGGTTCAGTAAAAATAACATTTCAGCTGCATTAAAACATCATCCATCAGCATTGTCCCAGAGCCCAAAGCCCCATCTCATCCAAAGAAATTAAAAAGTATTCATTTTAATGCTAACTTCTGAAGCTTGCACTGACATTACTGCCTTTGGGGGGGGGGGGGGTTTGCAGATAATATCATGGAGGAAGACGGAAGGAAGATGTGGCACAGCAAAGCTAAGCATGCAATGTGCTACTCGACAGTAATGATATCCCAATTATTGGACTGCTGGTTCTTATTTATTCATAACCCCTGAATGCTTAATCAAAAATCCTTGAATCAAATTGAACAACAAAAAGGAAAGTTATTTCACAGAAGCAATATAATTCCTGAGCTTCAAGGAAAAGGAATAAAATGGATGCCAAAGCAATAGCTGCCTTTTCCAATGCAGGAAGCATTCTGTTTCTTTAAAAAGAAACACTTTGACCCAGTAAAATTTACTTAGGGGAAAAAAAGGAGGGGCAGGAAGTGGTTGGTTTTGAACCTCCCTCAGCATATGTCAAGCTCACGGCTTGTTCTCAAAGACAAAAGAGGCTCCTGGTAGTTTGGAGTTCTATTTATAGAAAAATGACTAATTTTAGAATTGGGTGTATGGATATTCAACTATAATAAAATAGAAGAAGGGGAAAAGGAAGTCCTTGGGTCATCTGGTCTACCCCGGCTTTCATACACAGCACAAGTTTCCAGATATGTCAATCTGCAAACAAAATACAAATAATATTTTATATCCACAGTCATACCTGCTGCATTCCATTAGTCACCCTTAAAATACTTAGGTTTTAAGTTTTAAATAAAGAGCCTATTTAGTCAACATTTAGTTGATACTATGTCCCAAGTCCTGGACTACAGCTAGAAATACACAGACATGTGCAAGGGAGGCCTGCCTTTGGGCAGCTTATAGTCCAGAGGGAAAACATATAAGCAAATAGTTAAAATATAGGCAATAAGTGACACGATAAAAGCATAAACCAAGTGTTATTGTTGAATAGAAAATACAACAATATGCTCAGCTCAGGAGAGAAGAAGATGTCGATTCAATGCAGTTCAGAAAACTGGAGGATATCTGAATATCCACTACTTGAGGCCTTAGTAAATATCATCTGGCAATTGTGTCATCACACCTCAAATCATTACTATTCAAGCTCATAAACAAATTGACTTAGAAAGTCACCAAAAAAGGCTGAGAAGTAATGAATTGGAAGGTGAGAGTTTGGCTCAGAACTATAGCCCAGATAGTTCAGTGGTGCTGCCTCCAAATAAGGTTTCAGAAGGTGCAATGCATAGAGGATCTCTCCAAATCGATGTTTGTCCTTGGCATGTTTTCATCCAAAAGTGAAAGCTAATCATTTTTTGCTCATTGGAGATTCTCCTAATTTCACAGTCAATGAAACACAGATTTCACTGCAAGCCAAAAGTTGAATTTCACAAAGGTCAAAGGGAAAGTTCAAGTTGCTGTGTCAGTGAGTCTCAAACCACAGGATGAGATGTGCTGATCTGTCACCGCAGAGTAACCTCAACACAGGAGTGACTCCTGCCTGACAAGAATGTGCAGAAGAACTCAGAGCCTTCAGAGACCTCCTCACTTCAGCAAGGTTCTCCAGTACTTTAAAGTTGATCCTTTTCTCTTTTGTTTTTCAATGCAAAACTGTTAATACGTTAAAAAATTTTGCAGGGCCTTTGTGCCCTGTGGTATAAGAATACTTTTAAATCTCTTCAATAAACTTATGCTTAAACAAGTTTAAGGTTTATATATAGAGAGAGTGTATGGAAAGAAGGACTTGTTTAATCAATTTTTAAGTTTTATATGTGTATATAAATGTTTTTATATATTTATGTATAGTTTATGTTATAGATATATAGATTTATATATAATTTTAAATTATATTAAAACAGCTGTATTCATTATATGTAACTATAAATATATAAAAGCTCTATAGCTATTGATAGATTTTTGAATGTTCATGTTCAGTTCAGATATATAGATATCTGAATACCTATGTTGAATCACACGATCTTTTCATAAAGCATGCATCTTTAGCCTTCCTGATTATATGTAAGCAGAAATTCTCTTCCTCCTTCACTCTCATTAAAAGCAAAACAAAAGTACAATAAATGGGGAAAAAAAGACATATAGTCTAGAAAGAATTTTTCTAAGTGCACAAAGCTGTAGGAATATGTTTTAAAAATCAAATCCAGAATGAATTGAAGACTGGAAAAATTCTATAGAGAAAATATGCCTTTTTAATCTGTGTTTATTGTCACAAAATAAAGAGTGTATCATAGCCAACTCCTGGTGCATGGTGGGTCATAGTACTGACAACAGTGAGGACTTGGAACTATTCAATGCCTACTTTGTTTCAGCCTTCTCTATCTAGAGGGTGACTTTCATTCTAGCAAATTAAACACCAATCTGGTTTAAGAGGAATTAAAGCCTGAGAAAAGTAGTTGATAAGATGGGCATAACCAACAATTTTAAATAAAGTCAAGTTTCAGGACCCAAAATATTACTAATTGCTTTCCAGAGTATTGAAAAGACCAAAGTAGTAATCCCATAATTACTGTGAAAACCCATCTCAATTTCATCAGAGCATTTAATAAAATGCCACAGAATTTTGTATTCAAGATAGAGAAAAGTGGCCCAAATGAAGTAGAATGTGCAGGATTTACAGCTGGCTGAACAGCATTAATTAAGTAGCAGAAGGCCTCTGAGGGAGCAGGTATGCTGGGGTACAGGTGGAAGAATTTGTATGTTCAATATCACCTTTTTTTTTTTTTTTTTTTTTTTTTTTTAGTTTACGTCTCTTAATATCAACTATCATTCCTCACTGTTATCAGTGTAGCTGCCTCTTAACTATTCTCTCTCCATACTGTACAGCTTTCCACTTGCACTCCTTTGTATGTTTAGGACTCTAACAGCTCGCTAGCTAGCTAGTTATTTATTTATTTATTTGTTTGTTTGTTTGTTTATTAGATTTTTGCCAAAGGGTGTAAGTGCTCACCAGAGACAGAGAAAGGAAAAGTAAAAAATCACCCCTCAGAGGGTGGCCATGCCACAATCCCTTCTCTTCCATTCTCCTCCTAGGCTTTTAGGTATTCACATACACGCACCTGGTGTGAGTTTCAGGCTGCCAGGTCCAGGACTCAAACCACAACCAGCCACGTGGGAGTCCAGCACCTTAGCCAATATGCCACCTGCTAGTCCCTCAATATCACTTTCTTGAAAAAAGACAAGCTCTCATACTATCAGTGGTCCAAACTGAGAGGAAGAGCAAGCATTGCATAAAACTGCCAGCCTCATAACCTTTAATAAGTTGGGAGCTGTCTGATGGGCCAGAAGCAGTAATAAAGAACACAATAAAAATAAATGTGAAGTCCAGCATCCTCATTCAATAAATTGCAGCCCACGAACCAAACTCAAACTAAATTGTTAACTAATTTTAAAAGTTCTGTTAAACACAGCAGTCATGCCAGGTGCCCATGCAATCCCAGGATCCTGACAAGATGGCAAACTGGGAGAATAATCACAGTATGACCAGACCCGTTGTGGGATACTTTCTGCCTCCCTTTCTCTGTCTCTTTCTTTCTTTCTTTCTTCCTTTCTCTCTCTCTCTCTCATGCACACTTCCTCTGGCATAAAAAAGTAAAATTAAAAATTAAAAAAGTAGGAGTACCACAAGTAACATTCAATGTTCAATAAGCAGAGTTCTAAACTTGGCCAATTTCATAGTGCATCATCAATAAACACAAAATAAAAGTAAAAACTGATATCCAGACAATCTGGTTAGATACCCAGAAAGTACAAAAAAAGTCAAACAATTAGAAAGCTATCTTTAAAAGTTAGTGAAAGTAGTAATTCAAGATGAAATTACAGAAATTTTACGTTTTTTTATTTGTCTAAAAAAATCACTTTGAATCTATAAATGTCTTAAAATCTCACACATAATTGTCAAAAATAAAAATTAAGTATTTAGGAATAACTAAAAAGGGATGAGAACTGTATCAAAGGTCTGGTAAAATTTTACTAGCGATATTTTTTTAAAGCTTGAATAAGTAGAGATAAAAGACATTCATAAAGCTTAATGAAATACAAATTGAAATCTAAACCAGACTTTTTTTTTTTTTTTTGAGAGGTTTTTGCTATAGGCTGTGTGCACTCACCAGACAAAGAGAGACAGAGAGACAGAAAGCGAGAAATCACCCCCCAGGGGGGATGACCACGCCGCAATCCCTTCTCCTCCATTCTCCTCTCGGGATCTTGGGCACGCACGCACGTGCGCCCGGCGTGAGTTTAAGCCACCGCGTCCGAGACGCGAACCACGGTCAACTACATGGGAGTCCAGCGACATAGCCATTACGCTAACTGCTGGTCCCTAAACCAGACTTTTTTAAACCTAAAAAATATTCTAAATTAATAGAATATTTAAAAAAGAAGAAGAAGAATAAAAAAGAAAGGAAAACCCACTTTATAAATAGACACCAGGAGCCAGTTGGTGGTGTGGTGGTTAGTGTGACTGGATCCCATTTGACTGATTGCATGGTTCAAATCCCAAATACAATGGTTTGGAAAACATATCAAGCAAGTGTGCATGTCTACCCAAAATCTCAAGAAGAGAATGGAAGGTAAGTACTGTGGCATGGCCATATCTTTTTTGAAGGGTGCTTTCTCATTTTCTCTCTCTCCAGTGAAACATGCCCTATAGCAAGAAAAAAAAAAAAGAAAAGAAGAAGAGAAAGAAGAAAGAAAAAAGAAAAGAAATCCACTGTGAAGAAGTAGTAGTCCCATCCAATATTAAAACAACTTATAAAGTTATAATATATAAACCAGCCTGGTGATGACTTAAAAATTGTTAGATCAATGGAAAATAATAACATTATGATATGTTATGAGGATTACTTCTTCAATTATTTCCTTTTTAAATAAAGGGTTCTGCTAAGAGTTTGTCAATTGTTTCCATAAAAGTCTAGATCAATTCATACTTCTCACACAAGTAATTTTCAAGAGGATTCAATAATTAAATAAAATGTAAGAAGTTATAGAAAATGTAAGTATTTCTCTAATTTCTGAATTAAAAGACTTTCTAGAATAAAAGAAAGCATGAAGGAAAAGATAACTGAAATTGCAAATTACACATAAAAATGTGTTTTATGTACTTATAACATAAAATAAGAAAGATTTGTATAAAAGAAAGGGAAATTAAAAAGTAAACAAGAAACAACAATATTTGGAACTCATATTACAGACAATAGGTTAATGTTCTTGAAAATTAAAAAAATCACAACAAACTGATAAAAAAAACTTTTAACAATTATTTATTTAATTTTATTTGTTTTTATTATTATTATTATTATTATTTGACCAGAGAGAGAAAAAGAAAGTGAGAAAGCAAGCTGCCAGGTCTGGGACTCAAACCACGGTTGACCATGTAGAAATCTAGAGTCTTAACCACCATGTCACCTGCCAACCCTCATTAAAAAAAATTTTTTTAGAGGTTTTTGTTATAGGGCACATGCGCTCACCAGAAAGACAGAGAGAGACAGAAAGTGAGATATCACCCCCCCACTCCCCGCTCCCCCCAGAGAGGATAGCCACACCACAATCCCTTCTCCATTCTTCTCTCGGGATCTTGGGCATGCATACACATACACTCAGCGTGAGTTTAAGCCACTGGATCCAGGACTCAAACAGCAATTGACTACATGGAAGACCAGCAACATGGCCATCATACCAACTGCTGGTCCCCAGCCCTCCTTGAGAAACTAATGGAAGGTTACAGTCCTGAAGAACCCCAAAATGTTAGTGAACGTAAAAAATAATAATAATTAATGAATTGAAATTAGCCTTTCTGCTTGCTGCTTTTCTGAAAGTGTGCAAATTCTTATTTAAAACAGAAATATAACAACTATTAACTATTTGGAACTATTGTGGGTGTATCACAAAATGCATCAGATTTAGAGCCTTAAAATCTAAGTTCAAGTTTCTGTTTTTTCTGTTAAGAGCATGGCTTGGAGCAAATCACTCTTCTCTCAAGACCTTCTTTTGCTTATCTCCATCATTTGCAAAAAATGAAACACATGACTATCATGTAAATATATGCTATTTTAAAAATGAAAACGTCAAAGATTTATTTAACTCATTAATGAGAGAACCGGCAGGATGGTAAAGTTGTTTCAAGGGATTTCAGATGTGACAGAAAGAAAATTGCTGGAATAAGATTGTTAGATTCAAAAATGGAATAAGATACACAACTAGTTCCTATCTTACAAAGCAATAAAACCTTTTAGCTAAACTTTTATACTAGATAGAAATTATGTGTGTATCTACCAGACAAATTCTAATCCATTTTTCTTTTCTTCAGGTTTTTGCCATAGGGTGTGTTTGTTCACCAAAGAGACTGAGAAAGGGAGTGAGAAATCACACCCCTGAGGGTATGTCCATGCCACAATCTCTTCTCTCAATATTTTGGAAATGCATATACACAAGCCTTACATTATTCTCAAGCCACCAGGTCCAGGACTCCAGCTGTGGTTAACAGGTGGGAGTCTAGTGCCTTAACCATCACGCCACCTGCTGGCCCAACAAAATTCTATTCTACCAGATAAAAATCACATGCAAATCAATAAGTTTTCTGCAAACTAACATTTACTTTTCTAGAGTTAGGGGAAAATCCCAGTCAACAGTAAATTGTAAATCAAACAAAGATCCTACCCCAGGAGAATTAGATCATCTTGTTAGATACTGACATCGATAAGACATGTAGTCATCTTTTGCCTATCTCCAAGTTTTGAAATTTTTTTAACATCTGAATATTAGAAATAATAATGTCTTCTGACCAGTTTGTTATGAGGCTTAAGTAAGAAAGTGTACATGCAAGTGCTTTATTCTGAAAAGCACCATCCAAATACAAAATATTGTTATCATTACCAGTGACTAATTGAATCAGCCTCTGCTTAATACTCACCTACTGAATGTCTTTCCTTCTCTGTTTTCATAGACTCATCTGCTCTCCATACGCCAGCATTATCTCACTCTTCTTTCTCTGTCAACACTGCCAATAGCTTATACCCCACCCAGCCTTTGCTACGGATATAAATATCTCTCATCTAGTCTGTTATCTCCTATTAACTTGCAAGCCTCTTGAAATACTGCATCTTAAAATGCTACTTCAATGCCACACCTTCAGGATCTCTTTCCTAATCTCCAGGAGGCAAATACCCAGTCCTTTACCTCCCTGATGCTATGACCTCCTGTACTTCCTCAGTCCTAACATATCACACTACATCCACATCCCCCCCTTTTTTTAAGAATGCTTTCTTTACTGCCTTTTTGATTATTTACTGCCTATTTGATTATTTCTATAGTGTACTTGGCACACTGTAGAAGCTTAATAAATATTTAATTGAATAAATAAATGGAAAGAAAATAAGCCATTCACCAAATAAAATATGCACGTATTTGAAACAATAAAAGGCTATTACGAAAAGGTATAAGGAAAGGGAAATCATAGTTTAGAAAGGAAGAGAAGGAGAGGCCAGCAGGTGGCGTGGTGGTTAAGAGCACTGAACTCCCCACATGGCCGACAGCAGTTGGGGTCCCAGACCAGGCGGCTTGCTTTCTCACTTTCCGTCTCTCTCTTTCTCTCCCTCTCTCTCTTTCTCTCTCACTCTGTCCCTCTCTGGTCAAATTAATTAAAATAAATAAATAAATAGATAACTAAAGTAAAAAAAAAGAGAGGAAGGAAGAAAAGGAAAGACAGTGAACAGAGTTGATATATAAAACGTAAGAATCACAAAGACTATTGAAATTATATTCATTCATTCACTCTTTTTTTTTTTCATGTGAAAAATCCAAAGAGTTAAAGTAACTTACCCAAATCATACAAGTTAGTAACAAAACTAGGACACCAACCTTGGCCCCAGGACTCCTTGGTATTAGAATGTCATGAAATGAATGTGGGCAGAAGAGAGAGGAGAAAACTGAAGGCCATCTTCACTTAGGAAGGGTGCTGGCACTCACGTATTCCCCCCTTCGTGGTAATAAACACGTAAGAGCTACAGGGACACTGTTCTGATTCATTGTTCCCTGGGCCTGTGCCCACTCACCTTGCATCTGGGTAATAACGCTCCCTGTGGGACTGTGCTGTCACTCTCCTAGAAGTCCTTGAAGACTCTCAACAACCTTGTGGAGAGCTAGGGGTTGCTTTTCCATAGAAGATGCAGAGTGGCTAATTTCTCTCTCTCCTCCCCCACACACCCATTTTGAACTCATCCATCAGACCTCGGGAAAATACAATACATGAAACAACAGGAATAAAAGCCTTTATATTAAATTCCTTGTGGGTGAACTTTGCAGATAAAGCAGAACAATCTGATCTTAGCAAGTTAAATGGTTTGCAAATCACAATGTGCTGCACCCTTCAGATACATCCTTACGTAAAATAAATCACCTAGTATTATCATAACAGTATTTGGAATATTTGCATGTACAGTGGAGTGAGAGGGGTTTGCTCCAGAAAAAAATCTGCATATATATTTACATCTGTATAAATTCATACCACAGGGCTATAGCCATCTGGGGAGAGACAACTAATTTTTCATTTACCTAAAGTCATAATAGCTTGGTAGGAGTATTATCAAAGGGGACAGGGAGACTAGAATGTAAAAGGGAAGGGGAAAAATAAAGAATGTTGCCATAGCATCTCTAAGTATATAGAACCATAGACAAGGACAGTAAGGAGAGGACTCATCACCACTACAGCTTTGTCACTCAGTTCAGGAAATCACAGATTTTACACGAAAACCATAGGACTGGGTAAGGCTATGAGAAAGCCTGGTTGATAGTGATTGGTTGATCACAGACCATATGTACCTATTTTATATATTTGCACACATTACATGTTGCATATATGTAAATAGATGCACATTTATGTGTACACACAAGTATATCTAAGGGTTGTACTTACCAAAGGATGTTTGCAGCTTGCTGTTAGCAGGCCATCTACCTTCATATTAAGCCTTTATACTACCATGTGTCTTCCTATCATTAGTGCATGTTTTAAAACACATTGCAAGAATTAGAACTTAAATTTACACTTAAGAGATAAACACGAAGTAAATTATATGGTGAATGATTCCATGACTTACATTAGTATATGCATGTAAACACACACACACACCTCATTTCATTTGTGGAAATAGTGAAAGGATCTTGTACATGTAATTAAGGTTCCTAATCAGCTGACTTTGAGTTAATCATAAGGGGAAATATTTTCAGTGGGTCTAACCAAATCAGATGAGCCATCAGATGTAAAATTTTAGAATTATAAACATTTTTGAAGTCGACATTTTTAAACATAGTTTAGAGAGCTCTTTAGGTAATATGTCAAATTGATTCAGAAAACCAAACTAGCATTAATGATATGGACTAAGGGATTCCCTAAAAGGGTTATGTATTATACACATATAGAGAAGGTGAGGAAGTGAAGATGAAGAGGAAATGGTTATAAGCGAGTCACTAACCAGGGATCCTAGAAGAGACATGGTGAAGAAGCTTAAGGAAGGCTGGAGTGCTCTGTAACTGGTGGTAAGTCTGAAGCTGGTGTAGGTCAGCAGGATAAGTGGTCAAGAAGAAAAGCTAGGCACAGAGTGGAGGAAAGCAAGGATAAATAAGAACGCGTACCTGACTCACCACATCTAATCCCAATAAAGAAGGTGACTTGCAGGAGAACCTAGCACTCTCCCCTATGGAGTCATACACATGCCTGGCATAGGATTCAGAGGAGCTGAGGTTGTTGATCCAGCCTGCACTGGAAGAGCTGTGGGCCCACCTGCTGCCCTGTACTGAGCAATTGAGCCAACAGATCAGCCATCTGTACACGACCTTCCCAAGATCAGCACCAGTGTCCATGACCATCACAGGGCAATGGCTGCTGCCACGCTTCAGCCTGCCAACCCTCTCCTGTATCATTCTACTTCTCAGCCCTATGTGGAACCTCAGAGGGGAGAAAAGTATATGGAACAGAGTTCCAATGTGTAAATAGCTAAATCGGAGATTGGCAGGTGGCATAGTGGCTAAAGTGCTTAAATCCTATGTATCTGACTGCAATTTGAGTCCCAGACCTGGCAACCTGAAACTCACGCCAGGCACATGTGTGTGCATGCTCAAAAATCCCAAGAGGAGAATGGAGGAGAAGGGATTGCAGCATGGCCATCCCCTGGGGGGGGGTGGGTGATTTTTCACTTCCTGTCTCTGTCTCTCTGTCTTTCCAGTTGAGTGCACATGCCCTAGAGCAAAAATTTCTTAAAAAAAAAAAAAAAAAAAAACAGTAACAATAGCTAAATTGATGGGGCCCACAATTGGTGTGATCGTTAAGGTGCTAGATTTCCACATGATTGACTGTGGTTCAAGTTCCAGACCTGGCATCTTGCTTTCTCACTTTCCTTCTTTCTCTTTCACTCCCTCTCCCTCTCTCTCTGGGGAGCACATATGCTCCATAGCAAATTAAAAAATAAATGAATAATTAAAATTAAATGAACTATTATTTTTTAAAAAGGCTAAAATGATACATTACACAACCAACCCCATTATTCATAGTGATTTTTTTTCTTATCTCAGTTTTATTTTTCTTTTCTATAACCTGTTTCTGCCACTTATGAGCAACTGTAGACAAGTACTGTGATT
Source organism: Tupaia tana (assembly GCA_026018925.1). Taxonomy (NCBI): domain Eukaryota; kingdom Metazoa; phylum Chordata; class Mammalia; order Scandentia; family Tupaiidae; genus Tupaia; species Tupaia tana. Next base: position 21,781,731 of record JAKSZU010000017.1, read on the forward strand.
ACTCCCCATACTGGTGTTGTACGGTGTGTAGGTAAAGTCAATGTTCTGCATTTCCAACCTCCAAATCAGATGAAAACAAATATTTTTCAATCCATGATTCTACTGCATGTTAGCCCAAAAGCTATGTTTCTCTAGTAAAAAGATGAGCTATGCATCATTTCACAACCTAGAAAACTCCACCAAGAACAAACATTTAATTTTTCAGCAGGAAAAGGGAAAAAAGTAAGTAGTTAGGATTGGAGCAATGTGCAAGCCAATTCATTATTTTGCCCTGTAATTAAAAAGTCCACCTTTGGTCGGACATACAGTTGTTTACTGTAACTTAATTTCAGTAGTGTAAAACATACTATTTTTAGACTTTACCATAGGGTACTCACACTTACCAGAGAGAGACAGAGAAAAAGAGAGAAAATGGAAAATTATCCCCCTCTCCACCCCATGTGGGTGGGGATGGTCATGCTGCCATCCCTTCTCCATTCTTCTCTTGGGATTGTGGGCACTCACACACATGCGCCTGGTGTGTATTTCAAGCTGCTGGATCCAGGACTCGAACCGTGCAGTTGGACACATGGAATCCAGCTGCCTTAACCACTGTGCCACTGGTTGGCCCTGATACTATTTCATTTTAAAAACTGAGATCTTTTAAATATAAGAGATGCAAAACTAGATGACAGCCTCTTTTTTCAAGCACATTAAATCCTTATCTCTATTTGATTTTTCTAAATTGTGAGGTACAAATTATCCAGAGCATAACACCCTGAGTCTCTTTTCTGGTCTGTAAAGTCAACAGTTATGGTGCTAAAGTTTAATCAATCCCATAAAATGTTACTCAGAAAGTGACCTGGTGTTATGCCTGAGGTGCATTTCCTACATTAAAAAGCACTTTTGATGCCGCCAGAACAGTGTTACTGAAAGCAATAACTAATAGATACCTGGGCAAGGATGGGGAAGAGGCAGAGGGGGAAGGCAAGTCAAACAGGAGAGAAGGCCATGGAAATCCCATTTTCATGCATTTCCCTAAGGAGATGTGGTTGCATAGATGAATGCACAGGTTGAATAATAAAGGTCTTTTATATTATTCTGAGCAGAGGGCTCTCTGACTTTGGTACTGAAACCCACACAGTGTTTCCTTCTGGCATAAAAGAGAGACTCCTACACACAATTTGGGGTGGGTGGGTGTGTCTGATCAGAGGTCACTAACACAAGTGGCTACCTTGGAAATTGCTGCACTGCTCATACCAATTTTTAAAAAAATAATAAATAAAGCTTTCGATCACTATTATGCATGCCAAACATATAGCCTCCTTATTTCTGAAATCACACACACACACACACACACACACACACGACATGAGTGCTATGTCTGTTTGCTTAAACTAATATACATTTATAAGAATTCACATTGGCTAGATTTCGAAAATGTAAGTGCTAGGCTTTGAAATGTGTCTCCCTAAAAAATCATGTTTTGAGGTTTGATTGTGATGGGATTAAGAAGGTGAAAGCTTAATCTGACTGTAGTGCGGAAAAGTGGGACTTTTGGGAGGAAATGAGGGTTAGGGTCATCAGGACAGGAACCCTGTGACTGACTCCTAGCGGACCTATAAGAAGAAGAAACGAGACCAGCAAAAGCACGTGGACACAGACACAGTCTCCTGCCCCTGCCATGGTGGGATATGGCCAAAAGACTCACCAGAGAGTGAGATCTTGGATCCTCAAACCAATAACCGAATAAACCTCTATTCTCTTAAATTACCCAGACTTAGATATTTTCTGTTAGCAGCAGGAAAATGCACTAAGACAGCAAGTACAAAAAAAAAAATTAATTCAAACACTACCATTTGCGAGGCTGGGTGGAGGAGTATACTCAGATCTCCAATTCTATCTCCAAACACTACCATTTGCGAGGCTGGGTGGAGGGGTATACTCAGATCTCCAATTCTACCTCCAAGAATTAAGCCCTTGTGAACCCTAGGTGACCAGTTATACGTTTATCCTTCTAGATATTTTTCTGAGCTTTTTCAAATACATGCCCCTCAAGTAGGCCCCAAGACTTCTAGTTTCTCTTAGGTAATAGCCAATCCTATGTTCACTCTATGTCCTGAACAAAGGTTCAAACCCTGTATTTAATATATCTCAGCAAGATAACAAACTTCATTCTCCCTGTAAAGTTCAAGTTCCTCTCTTGCAGACACATGGGTGCTGCTCAGACTTTCATCAGTGTGGCCAAATGCTCTCCTTAGGCACCATGGGCAGTGATCTTCCACCCTAGCTGCCTCTTGTATGGAAGTCAGACACCAGTCCATCATGTCTCCAATTTCAGGACATATATCATGCTTTCCAAGTGACACCATTAAAACTCTTTTCACTAGCCTTAAGGTGAGGGTTAGATACCCCACAACCTTCCATCTTGAGGAAGGAAAGGGGAACCCACAGTACATCAACAGTTCTTACCAAACATCCCTTTCATAAATCCAACTTCAATCTTCCCTCCCCTGAATTCCTTATATCCTTAAGGTATGAGAAGGTTTAAGAATCACTCATCTAATTTCCAGTGTATTTTTGTAAATTCTACAGAGTGACTGGTCTCACCAGACTCTTTATGTCTGATACTATCAAGAACCTTGTCTGAAATACCTATTTTAACATCATCTTGTCCATACACATGAACATGTATTTGGATACATGAATATTTGTATATATCATCCATATAAATAAGATTGTTTAATTTATATCCCACTTTTACAAAATACTTAGGAAATGAATCTGAAAATTCTTTTCATTTTGAACACAGCAGTTAAACTATCGGATGTTATAATTGCTTGATTTATTGATTCAGATACGGTGACTTCTTATAAACATGCTTTTGATTTGTTTTGATGCTTGTCTTTTTAAGGTCACTGTAAATGGGGATTATCGAGTTAATTGAGAGCAGAAATTAACTAAGTTCAAGTTCATATAGATTTCACTCTAACGAGTGCTTTTTCCTTTTTTTTCCTCTTTTTTTTTTAGATTTTTGCCATAGCGTACATGCACTCACCTGAGAGAGACAGCGAGAACAATGAGAAATCGCCCCCCTCCCAGAGGGGATGGCCATGCCACAATCCCTTCTCCTCCATTCTTCTCTGAGGATTTTGGGCAGGCATGCATGCATACGCACCTGATCTGATTTTCAAACCACAAGGTCCAGGACTCAAACTGCAGTCAGCAGTGTGGGAGTCCAGCACCCTACCCTCCATGCCACCTGCTGGCCCCTGCTTCCTTTTAAATTCTCCCTCCCTTCTTTTTCTGTAAATGTCAAATGGCTTCTCTTTGTCATGAAAAGACAGTGACAAACTGCAGATGAGGAACTGATCCACTTCGAAGGAAGACTCCCCACCATTTGAATTGGCTGAAATGCTAATACAAGAGGGAAAATATCTTTTCCTAACTTTTAAGAAACTCTATTGCTCTGTTTTCATCGTGGAAGACACGAATCATTCTTTCTGAAAAAATAAATAAATAAATTCTGAGTTTTTCACCTTCTTATATTGTGCTCATTCACTGTTCTCAATGCAAAGGACCGGCAACTTCTTTCCTATCACCCTAGCAACAGAAGGGATAGTAAGCAGCCTACATAATATGCTGTTCAAGAATGTTTAAGGCATCCTAAAGGAAACATTCTCCAACAGAGTCAGTTTTGTTATGTGTTCAATAACCATATGTTCACTTCTATGTGGATAATGTGCAGCATAATGGATACCTGGAATGATTCGAGGAGAAGGCAATTATTGACTCAAGGGGGTTTTACTGATTAGACTCTGAATGGCTCAAACATGACCAGAACTCCAATTGGGTATTATTAAAAGTTGGCTCTGATTCTTGGGTATTTGCTCTTTTATGCATAACAGACTTCTAAAAACACATATTACCTCCCATGTTCAAGGGGATGCTATGATTAGTTATGATTCAAAACCACAATGCCATTTTACAGTTTGAAGAAAACCGTACTAAACTTGCTCCCAACTGAATACTTTTCACACATGGATTCATAACTTTAATTCAAAATAAATCCTCAGAGACATGTACAGGGCAGTAAATATGAGTCTAGTGAATGGATAAATGAAAAAATGAACAAAGTGGTCTTATAATGCAGGTGGATAAAGAGAACCTGAGACGTGAAATAAGAAAATACATTCCTGGGTGATTCCTCTGCTCTAAGAAAGAAAAAAAAAAAGAAGAAGAAGGAAAAAAAAAGTCATTCAACAATAAAAATCTCATCAATTATTATAGAAAATTCTACCTTATTCGATTCTCAAAAAAAACCTGTGTAGTGGGTGGGGATAGGGTATCACTCATTGCAAATAAAGCTACTGAGGTTTAGAAAGCTTACTTTCCCAAGGCCATATAATTATGAAGACTCATTAATTCACTATCTAAGGGCTCTTCAAAAAGTTCATGGAAAATGCACATTATTAAAAGACTATACATAAATTTTATTTTTTACACCAAAATAAACTCATATTTTAATTCCACTTTTACACAAATTTTTTAAGTCCCCTAACATATTTACATGCCAGAAACCTTGAATTACAATAGTGCAATGTAGTATAGAATAACTAGTTAATGGAAGTATATTGAGTGACGAATGATCTTTCTAGAGTGGTGATACTTACGTTGAAATCTAAAATAGAAGGCCAGCCAAGCAAGATCAATTTCAAGCTGAGAAAGAGCACACCAAACAGAGGTTCTTCACAGGGCCAGAACTGAATAAGTTCAAGAATCAAAAGATGATCAGTGGGCTGGAGCTATCAGAAAGCAGTACTGTAGTGAGTCTCCAAGATGGCGCCCAGTGCTCCCTGTCTCCGGTGCTCTTACCCTATGTAGTCCTTATCCACATAGTGTCAGATGGTTCGTCTGTAATATCAGTAGAATACAATAGAGGTGATGGAATTTTATAACTCTTGAGATCAGGTTATAAGAAAGTGTAGCTTCCATCTTGGTTTCTCTCTCTCTCTCTCTCTCCCTTGGATCATTCAGTTTGGAGGAAACCAGCTGTCACCTTCTGAGGGAAGCCCCTGAGAGGGCCATTTGGCAAGGAACTAAGGTCTACCAACTATGTAGTGAATGTGAACACAGATCTTTCTTCCACCCCAGACAAACCCAACAGGATCATAGTCCTGGCTGACGTGTCATCTGCAATATCATGAGAGACTCTGCTCCTGGATTCCTGAGCCACAAAAACTGTGATAGATGTTTGTTATTTTAATAATTGCTTGCTATCTTATGCTGCTAATTAAGGTAACTTGTTATGCAAAAATAGATAACTAATGCAAGTTCACAGTAGGTGATTTAGGTTCCCAAATTTAAAATTCTCAGACTTACAGAAATTGTGACTGGGGAGGGCACCAGCTCCTAGTCCCTGGAGCATAATAAAATGCTTGGGAAGGAAGTTGGGTCTCCATAGCAGAGATTGTTTAGTCACTGATCTTAAGTCTTGGGCATAAAAACGATTACATTTTTTATCTGTTTTTTTTTTTAAAGTCTAGCTTTCTAAAATGTCTAGTTGTTCTAGCTTATTTATAAATTTAATAAATAAATTTATCAAAACAACAATTATTTAGGATAAAGAAAATGTGATACACTAACACAATGGAATACTACTCAGCCATTAAAAAGAATAGCATCAGCCCAGCAGGTGGTAAAGTGGTTAAGGTATTGGACTCACATGTGGCTGACTGGTTTGCATCCCAGATCCAGAGGTTTGAAACTCATGCTGGGTGCACATGTGTGCATGCCCAAAATTCTGAGAGGGGAATGGAGGAGAAGGGATTGTGGTATGGCCATCCCTGTAGGGGGGTGATTTATCACTTTCTCTCTCTCTTTCTGCCTCTCTGCCTCTCCAGTGAGCTTACATGCCCTTTGGGAAGAAAAAAAAAAAAAAAAACACTGAAGGAAAAGAAAGGATGACATCCTATCATTTGTAGTTAAATGGGAGATTCTGAAAGAAATTATGTGAAGTAAAACAAAGCCACACACAAAAAGAAAACGATTTCATGTTCCTCATATATGGAAATTGGGGATGAGAATGAGTGATCTCAGAGGAGCAGAAACATGGCAAATGCCTACCAGCGGCTGGGGAGAATGGGAATAAGGTAGGGAATAGAGAGATCTTGATTAATGGAAATGAAATTTCAGATAGATAAGAGAAATAATGTTTAGTGTTACGAAATAAAGTATCTCTAGTATCTCCATAACCTAGTGGTTAAGAGCTGGATTGCACATAGCTGACCACAGTTTTTTGGGTTTGTTTGTTTCTTTTTTTTTTCCTAGATTTTTGCCATAGGACATATGTGCTTGCCAGAGAAAGACAGACAGACAGGGAGAGGGAAAGTGAGAAATCATCCCCACTGGGGAAGGCCATGCCACAATCCCTTCTCCTCTCAGGATTCTGGGCGCATATGCACATGCTCAGAGTGATTTTCAAGCCACTAGGTCATATAATTATGAAGACTCATTAAGTCACATTTTAAAAGAAATCAGAATATTGGGAACCAGCAGTTAGCATAATGGCTATGTCGCTGGACTCCCACGTAGTCGACCGCAGTTCGCGTCCCGGACCCGGTGGCTTAAACTCATGCCGGGCGCATGTGCATGTGTGCCCAAGATCCCGAGAGGAGAATGGAGAAGAAGGGATTGCGGTGTGACCACCCCCTCTGGGGGGTGATTTCTCGCTTTCTCTCTCTCTCTCTCTGTCTGGCGAGCGCATGCGCCCTATAGCGAAAACCTCTCAAAAAAAAAAAAAAAATCAGAATATTTCTGTGGCCCCTAGAAGCATTGTAGGCCCAAGGCAATTTGCCTATGGGGCCCAATGGATATGTCAGCCCTGCTTTGAGGTGACCAACAAAGTTCTGTTTTGTAACCTGAATGATAGTCATCTTATTTATTAAACATTTTTGTGGGGGGAGAGATTTCTGCAATCGGGTGCATGTGCTTGCTGGAGAGACAGAGACAGAGAGACAGAAAGCAAGAAATCACACCAACCCTCCCCAGGGGGATGGCCACAGTGCAATCCCTTCTCCTCCTTTTTTCTCTCACACGCGCACTCACCTGACTCTAGTTTCAAGCCACAGGGTCAGGGGCTCACGTGCTCTGTGTGTGTGTGTCTGTGTGTGTGTGTGTGTGTGTGTGTGTATGTATGTGTTAAATAGCTGACATTAGGGAACCTCTACTTACGGTAGTAACAGATAAAGTCATTAGAAATAAACCTCCTTCTGCTTGAAGGCATAGGAAAATTCAAAACTAAAATAGTAAAAATTACTGGACCAGGAATTAGAAAAGATCAGAGATCCAAAGTAAACTTTCAGATATTTTGGCCTTCTTCTTTTGTTTAAAATTTTTAATTTATTTTTTAAGAGGTTTTTGGCTTCGAGTGCATGTGCTTGCCTGGAGAGAGAGCTAGAGAGGCACAGAGACAGAGAGACAGACAGCGAGAAATCACCCCCCAGGGGAGATGGCCATGCTACAATCCCTTCTCCATTCTTCTCCCAGGATCTTGGGCACATATGCACACGTCTGATGTGATTTTAAAGCCGCAGGGTCCAAGACTCAGATCGCAGTCGGCCATGTGGGAGTCCAGCCATGTAACCATTATGCCATCTGCTGGCTCCTGGACTTTCTTAATTTTTTTATATACTAGGGACATTCATTAACCCTAGAAGGTAAACTTAAGAGATTTAAAGTTTGAGCAAACTGCTTGAATTATCTTTTAGATTCAAAAGACTGAAAAATTCCAGAAGTGCCAAAGAGGAGAAGAGCCTTGGTAAAATTATCTTGCTTTAGATTGGGATCTTGAAGCTCTGCCCCCTTGGAAAAGAGGTCATTCAAAAGAAGAATAATCAATAAAAAATCATTTTAATGTAAATTCTTCTAGTGCTTATTGGAAATTAACGTGCACTTTGAGTCTACACCTTTAGAGAAAGCTATCGTTCTAAACCTCAAACTTATTTTTATAAAAAAATCTTGTAAATGCAATTTCCTGCACCAAATAAAAAATGATCAGGTAGAGCCAGCAGGTCATATAGTGGTTATGGCTCTGGATCCCACATGGACAACTCTGCGGTTCAAGTCCTGGACCCAGTGGTTTGAAAATGACACCAGGCACAAGTGCTTGCATACCCAAAATCCTAAGAGGAGAATGGAGGAGAAGGGACTGCAGCATGCCCATCCCCCCTGAGGGGTGATTTCTCATTTTTCCCTCTCACAGTATTTTTTCAAGCCCACAGGGCTGGAATTCAAACAGTAGTGGGCAATATGGGATCTGATCCCCCTAGGCTACAGGGCTATCTTGACAAAACTACTGTAATGTTTGAAATTATCAAAATGGAGTACTCTCATGGAGCAAATTAACATCCAGAAACCATCAATAAATATCTTCTAGCTACCAATATTACCTGTTTGATTCAGCTTTGACATCAATCTCTAGTACTATACTTAGTAGATAGGAGGTGGCTAAGAAATATTGCTGAACCAAATCTATGGACTGAGAGCTTATCTTCTTAATGCCTCTTCTTAATACAGAGTGTACTACATACAGTTTTCATTAGATGGCTGGTAATTTATACAAGTAGCACAATGAAGAAGGGCTTTCAAACTTGTTAGAGCAAAAATAATACCATTTTAGAAATTGCTTGTTCCTGGAATAATATTTTTAAAAAGAATTATCATTGAAAGCTTGAAATAAAGAACGATCTGGTATTGCATCTGGAGAAATGTACTCATTAAAGTAGAGGTTGGATGTTTCTGAATACACATACACGTGCTTAAGGGGGAATTCCAGAAATAGTGGAAAATACTTCTTCCTCTCACTAAATTAACACAATGACTGTATTGGGTCATTGAAAAAGTCATGATGCATTTTTGCATAGAAAACCAGAAAATAAGTCATGACTTTTCCGACAACCCAATAAATCACATAGACGAGGCTGAAAAGGAAAAAAGGTTGAGTGGATAGTTCTATCACTGACACAGCAACAACAAAAAAAAATACTGAAGAACATTTTAGAAGGGAAGAAATAACTTAGAACATACTGCTTCAATCTCTGCTAGAATAATTACATTTGCAGATAAAGCCATGCCATGCTCTGCTCTCAAATACCGATACATTGAAACACATCTACTATTAAAGAGACAAATGAAAAATAATACTAATGAACTAACGGATCAAAAAACTTGTTTCAAAAAGCAATTCCCTATTCACAGGAACATACATATATATATATATATATATATATATGTATATATATATATATAACCTCTATAAAGAGGAAAGATCACATTAGTTTGAAGGCCTTTGTTCAGTTGAGTTTCTCTGTAGAAAAAGGGAATATATGTCCAGGAGTGGTGAGACAGGTCAGTATTTCAGGAAAAAGGAAATGAGACAGAGGAAGAAAAAAAGAGGAGGAAGGGAAAACAGGCAGATGATAAGAGGCCGTGCGCTCTACAGTGACAATATGGCTTACAATGCCTTCTCGAATATTTCCTAGATGCTGATAGAAGTTACTAGATTTCTGGTGCATGACACCTTATGATGGGGGTGGGGGGAGACCCACTGAAATAGAGTGAAAATTTTGTGTAGGATATGAAAGTATTATTTTTCAAAACTTTTTTTCAAATTCTCATAAAACACATGTCAATGACTAAATCCCCTTACTAATGAAGGAATGAACCAGCAAGATAGAAACCTGGTTTTAGGAGCATTTGAGGAACTGGGGACCTATCAGCATCTATGAAAAGAGAGGACTGGCGTAAGATCGTTAGAGCCCAGCCACAGTGGCGCAGGCCGTGGCATACTGAACTGCAGTATGCAGCCACTGGCTGAACTCAGATCTGGATACCGAGATCTGGAAACCGAGGTGACCTGAAAATACATCCAAGATTCTGACAAGCTAGAGGCTGGGGACAATGTGGCAAGGCCCTGTTGAGTGTGCACCTCTCTCTGTCTCTCACATGTGCACACCTGCTCTCTCTCGTGAATAAAATAAATAAACGAAAAAGAAAAAGATCATTAGGTTAGATACAAAACTAGTTAGGGACCAGCAGGTGGCGTGGTGGTTAAGGTGCTGGACACTCCCACATGGCTGACCACGGTTCAAGTTCTGAACCTGGCAGCTTGCTTTCTCACTTTCTCTCTCTCTCTCCCTCTCTGTGTCACTCTCTCTGGTCAAATTAAAATAAAATAAATGAATAAATAAAATTTAAAAAAAACTAGTTAATATTACACAAAGTAATAACAACATAACCTTAGGAAATAAATCATTTGCATTTCTACAAAAAAAAAAATTCAGGAGCTACTATAAATTTAAGTCTGGGCTCTTCCTTTTTTAAAAAATTTATTTATTTATGTATTGCCAGTGGGTGTGTGCTCACCACAGAGAGAAAGAGAGAGAGGGAGAAGGAAAAAACACCCCTCAATGAAGTACAGTTCCACCACAATCCTTTCTCCTCCATTTCTCCATCCTGTTAGCATTTGAGTGTGCGCGCACACACACACACACACACACACACACGGCCCATATGTTCATAGCCCATATGTTTTTCAAGTTTCTGGCACAGGGGCTCTAACCACATTCAGCCATGTGGATTCCCCTTCCTTAACCACTAGGCTATGGGGCCAGCCTAGTCTGAGCTCTTAATCCTAGCAAGTAGTATGTCTTTTTAAAAAGTGTATTCCTTTGCTGGGATGTTGACAAAACTATGGCCTATAAAGTTAGCAGTCTGGTTTTATAAAGTTTAATTGGAATAAATAGCCACATCCATTTGTTTATAAATTTTCTAGGGCTGCTTTCAACCTACAAGAGCAGAGTTCAATCATGACAGAGCATGCATGGCCTACAAATCTAAAATATTTACTATCTGGCCCCTTAAAGAAACTCAATATTATTTTCAATTGCTCCAAATAAAATTAAATACTTGGGTATAAATCTAACAAAGGATGTAAAGATCTATATTATGAAAATCACAAAATGCTCATAAAAAAAAATCAAAGAAGATCTAAACACTTGGAAAGATATACTGTGTCCATGATTGGAAGAGTCAGTGTACTGGAAATCGGTTCTCCCTGAACCTTTAGATATAATGTAGTTCCAAGAAAAATCTGAACAAGGTTCTTTGTGGGCCTCAACAAGCTTACCCTAAAATTTATATGGAAAGATAAACATCCCAGAAAAGCCAAAAACAACTTTGAAATATACGAATAAAGTGGGAGGAATGATTTTTCCCAATATTCAGGCTTACCCTATAGTCTTAAGGCAGTATAGAACTGGTAGAGGAATAAACACACAGAGAAATGAAATAGAATAATGAACCTAGAAAAATGACCTACTCAAATATGCTCAATTTTTAACCAAGGAGCAAAAAACAATTCAATGGAGGAGAAATAGTTTTCAACAAATGATGCTGAACCGTAGGCGAAAAAAAAAAAAAAAAAAAAAAAACTCAATGCAATATTCTGTGAGACAGTCCCACATGTGAGGGTTCCCAGGTGAAGCCCAGAGACTTCCCTGAGTACACCAAGCTCATGCTTCTCCATGATCCAGAGCTGGCTGAAGGCTGTGGGTGGATCACAACATCGGAACCCTGCTGGAGATGCTGTCTCTCTTTCTGTGTCTCTCTGTCTCTCTCACTCATGGAAGAAATAAATAATCTTTTATGAAACTATTAACTCAATAGGGATCATAGACTTAAACATAAAACTATATGACTCTCACATGACCAACTGTGTGGCTCAAGTCCTAGAACTGGGGCCTGAGAAATGTACTGTGTGTATGTGTGCATGCTCAAAAATCCCAAGAGGAGAATGGAGGGGAAGGGATTGTAGCATGGCCATCACCCCCATAGAATGATTTCTCACTTTCCTTCTCTCTCTGTCTCTCTGTCCAGCTAGTGCACACGCCCTATGGCAAAAATCTAAAACAAACCCCAAAAAAATACAATGAATTGTCACTACACACTTATCAAAAGGGGTAAAACTAAAAATAGTGATAATATCAAATGCTGGTAAAGGTGTAGAGAAAATAGGTCACTCTTCACTGATGGCACCTTCTGGAAGACAACTTAGCAATTTCTTATTCAAACAAAACTAAGCCAGCTGTGGTAGCATATGCTGCTAAGACTCTGTGCTCCACAGGCTGGAATCACATGGGAGGCCTGGGCTCGACTCTTGCTGCAAGCTAAAGGCCAACCACATGGCATGTGCCTGTAATCCCAGTGACATGGAGAGATTAACACAGGGGGATTGGGAGCTTTAAACTGGCCTGGGCAACATAACAAGACCTTGTCTTAAAAAGAGCAGGCATGCACCTACCTGTACTTCCAGCTGGAAGGCTGAGGCAGGAGGATTGCAGAGCCTGTCCCTGTCTATTTAAAAACAAAACAAACAGACAAAAGCCTAAGCATGCAATTACCATATGAACCAACAATTATAGTCTGGCATCTATCCCAGAAAAAAGAAAGCTTGTGTCCCCACAAAATCTTGTACACAAATGTTCATAGCAGTTTTATTCATAATAGACCAAAACTGGAAACCACCCATATGCCTTTCAACAGGTGAATGGTTAAACCAACTGAAGTACATATATACTGAGGAATAGAACACTCGGCAATAAAATGTAACAGACTATTGATACACACAACAATTTGGATGAATCGCCAGGGAATTACACTGAAGGAAAAAAGCCAATCCTCAACTGTTACATACTGTATTATCCCAATTTTACAACATCTGTGAAATAACATAACATAATAGAGAACAGATTAGTGGCTGCCAGGGATTAGAGACGGGGAGGTGACTGTAAAAGGGTGACAGAAGAGACCCTTAAAGTGAGGGTAAAGTATCTTGATAATGATGGTGCTGTTTACATGAAGCTACTCGATTGAGTTACACACACACACACACACACACACACACACACAAATGAGTGCCTGTATACGCTCTATGGGTGGTTCCAATGTCAATTTCCTAGTTTTATATTATACTATAGATATTTAAGACATGAACATGTTAGCACTGGGTAAAGAACACACATGACCTCTTTGTACTCTGCAACTTCCTGTGGGTCTGCATTATTTTAAAATGAGAAGTTTGAAAAGAATAATAGACTTCCCAAAAATGATGTTTGTATATGGTGATATACAAATACTCAAGAAGTATCTCTTCTGGGGGAAAAAAAGAGAGAGAGAGAGAGAGAGAGAGAGAAAGATTTAATGTGATACACCTTATTAGACAGTTCTCTTTGATGTTTATCACTTAAATTTACTGTTTTCCTCATAGTTCTTTGCTGTTTATCACTTAAATTTACTGTTTTCCTCATAGTTCATTTAACTTCAGGATCAAATACAAAATCCACATGTAAGTCTCAAAGTATGATTTTATATGGGATAGAGATTTCACACGAGAGATTAGTCATCTCCGCCTGCAGCCTCTTCTCACACTGAGTACAACCAGGATCCCAGTCAGGGCTATGGCACTTGCTACTTATATGACATGGAAAAAGTCACCTCACTTCACTTCTGCCTCAATCTTTCATCTGCGAAATTGGTATAGGAATAGTGTCTATCTCAAAATGAAGTATGATTCAGTGATTACATGAGTTAATCCATACAAAGAGCTTTGAACAGCACTTAGCACACAGTACACATTCAATCAAAGTTTGCTCTGTTATTTATATCCACGCTAACATTGCCACAATGAGAATTTACTTTCTCTCTCAATACCCTCTTATCAGACGACAAGTGCAAAACATGGGCCACCATAAATTCAAATCATAAATAAATCCTTTTACAGTTTTCACACTAAAAGTCCCTCCCCTCCACGTGGTCAGTGTTTCTACGTGGTTCTACTAAGAAACTTCAAATGTCTCAGGTAAAACAAGCACTGTCAAGATTCCCAACTGAACCAGAAGTGAGGGACACTAGAAAAATCTTAGCTAAGAAAATCACCTGTGAAATTGGTCAGATGACTGCTTCAAAGGGTTTTAGAGAAGGCACTAGACTTTGGAACTTTTATTGGATCTAAATCTCTTGAGCTTTGGCTGTTTGCCATGACTGATCTTTATAAAAGGATGGTTGCAACCTGGAATACATCTTTCCCTTCTGAAAAAAAAGTTAGCAGTACCTTCTCCCGCCTGATATCACTTGATTAAAGTACTCACCATCATATTTTCCCAGTCAAAGCAACCAGGTAAACACAGTCAATATAATTTTGGGAGGAGGAGGGACAGGAAAGGAGAGTCCCGTTGGGTACAACATTTGAGTGTAACAGTCTTCTCCTCTTACCCCAGGGGAGATATATTCCAAGACCCCCCAGGATACCTAAAGCCACAGGTGGTACCAAACCCTATGTATACTATTGTTCCTTATGATACTTATAAAGTTTAATTTATGAATTAGGCAAGTAAAAGCTTAACAATAATAACTAATAACAAAGTAGAGTGATTATAATAATGCATTATAATAAAAGTTATGTGAATTTTCTTTCTCTCTCTCTCTCTCTCAAAAGATCTTACTGTACTGGGAGAGACAGTGGTGCAGCAATAAAACACAATGCTCTGAGAAGCTAACTTGCAGGGAAAGGTTCTGGGTTCATGTCCCAAAACCTCTCTGGGTATTTCAGGCACACAAGTACCCACGATCCAGAGCCGGCTGAGGCTTGGGGTGGATAGCAATGCCAAAGTCCTATTGAAATGCTCGCTTACGTGCTCTCTCTCTCTCTCTCTCACAAGAAACAAATAAACTTTTTAAAATATGTTTTATACATAGATATCTATATACCCACACACATCTCTCTCTATGTGTGTGTGTGTGTGTGTGTGTGTGTGTGTGTGTGTTTTAGAGAGAGATTTTTGTTTAAGGCACATATGCTCATTGGAGAGACAGAGACAGAGAGAGACAGAAGTAAGAAATCACCCCCCCAGGGGAGGATGGCCATGCCACAATCCCTTCTCCTTCATTCTCTCAGGATCTTAGGCATGCACCCCAGGGTGAGTTTTTTAAGCCTCCTGGTCCAGGACTCAAGCCACTGTCAGCTATGTGGGAGACCCGTGATGTAACCATTACGCCATCTGCCGGCCCCATCTAGATATATATTTAATTCAGTCAAGGCTACCTCTCTTGTACCAGATTTCTTCCCTTATTCCTGTTGGCCATGGTAACTGAAACCTTGGAAAGTTAGAGAAGGAAAAACTACTGTAAGAAAAGAAAAAGCTGTTTCCCTTCTTCTTTCTTTAATCCAAGAACTAACTCACTTGCAAATCTTGTAAAAGTTCCTCTCCATGTCAGCCTTCTTTTGGGTGCTGGGAATACGACCAAGACTGAGTGAAGAACCGAGAGTCCTGTGCTCACGGAGCCCACAGCCTGGTGGGAGTGGGGGAGGGGGACAGGGACAACACAGAATTGCACTGTTAGGTGATACCTTCCACAGGACGGGAAATGCAGGAGGTAAGGAAGCACGTGGGAGTACCTTCCCTGGGTGTGTGGGATGAGAGAATGTTCCTGAGAGCAGTGAGATGTACACCGAACCTGAGAAGTTAGGGTGTTTGCTGCAAGGCAAGTGTTTTTAATTAAAGAGACTCTCACTTTTAACTATAAGGACATGCTGCAACACTTATAGGAAAGAACCAAGGGAGAGAGACAGATTAAAAATCGAGGCAACCAAGAGGAAAACCAATAGAGTAAGTTCCCCAGGTGGTGTTGGATTCCCACACAACCAACTTTAGTTCGAGTTCCCGACCTAGCGGGTTGAAAATCACACTGAGCGCGTGTGTTTGCTCAAGGTCCTAAGAGGAGAATGAAGAAGAGACTGCAGAGTGGCCATCCCTGGCAGAGGGAGCGGGGAAATGATTTCTCTTTATTTTCTCTCTCTCTCTCTCTCTCTCTTTCTCTCTCTCTCTCTCTCTCTCTCTCTCTCTCTCTCTCTCCAGCAAGTGCATGTGCCCTGTGGCAAAAACCTAAAATAAATAAATAAATAGATAGATAGATAGATAGATAGATAGTAAATTCCCAAAGCAGAGGGTGAGGTAAGGTGCAGAGAACATGGAGGGACAAGACTCAAAGAGAGGGGTGGGAGAATGGCCTGGAGGAATATACTAGGATTCTCAGCTGCTTTGGAAACACAGGGTTGGAGACTGTGAATAACTAAAAAGAAAAGCCCTATCCTTTTCTGTGCCCCCTTGAAAAGCAAGAAGAATTGGATACTGTTTGCATCTATATCAGGGTGTTCTTTAAAAACACATTTCGGGCCCTCTGTACCAATGCATAAATAATTAGAAGTCAGGGGGAAAAAAACTCAATATATCCTGACACTTCTGAGAAACTTTGTTTTAAAGAAAGAAACCACTAATAAATTACCTGACCTAAATATTATGAAACAGAACTGTAAAATGTGATGACTACAATGCATCTAATTTCCTGGCCGACACCCAGAGAAAGGCTCTTCTTGCCCTGGACCCCACAGTTCATCAGGGCGGAGCCTGAACACAAACCCTGTCTCCTGACCTCCAGTCTGGGACGCTCTCTACAACTTCAGTGTTCATCTTTCTCCATGAGATACTTCAAGAGAATATCCCACTTCCATTTTTCTCAAGGTGAGTCCTTATCTCTCTCTCCTTTCTCTCCCCCTCCCTCCTTCCCTTTCTTTCTCTCTTCCCCCTCTTTTTTTTCTCCCTCTCTCTCTCAAAATATCTTTCAGTACTTGGCAAGACAGTAGCACAGCAATAAAACACAGTGCTCTGCAAAGCTAACTCACAAGGTTAACTAGAGATTTTTAATCTGTCTCTCTCCATTGGCTATTCTTCCTGTGAGCAGAGTAACATGTTCTTATATTTAAAAGTGGGAATCTCTCTAGTTAAACACCAAAGCAACATCACAAGAGGTTCACATTTAATCAGTTAGCCATTTAATCTGTTAGCCAGCTGCCTTTCCTAGCCCAGGCAATGAACTGGCCTGACCACTGGTTTTGGTGTCGTTGCAGATCCAGTCGAATTGCTGGTCATCAGTGGCTCCAACACAGTCCCCAGAAATTGAAGCATAGATTTCGTTTGTCTCCCCAAACTCCTGGTTGTCAGTATCACCAGATGAACAGTGACAGGAGGAAGGAAAAATTTCCCAGTGAGATCAAGCCACAGGAATGAACAAGGTAGAAGATTACTCCCAGATGTACAGAGGGGACTTCCTCCCTAAACATGGAAGGAAATGCCTCATCTTTGAGACACCCAATGTTATGATTTGGATCATGATTTGTCCTCCAAAGTTTCATGTTGTAGAATTTTATCTTAATGGACAGTGATTGGGTATCTCCCAGAAATTCATGTGTTGGGACTTGATCACACCGGTTGTATAGTAAAGGCAGTAAGTGAACACATAATGCATGGTGTCCCAGGAAGAGGTCTTTGGATGTGATAGTATCATTAGGATGAGGCCTCTCTGATTGAGATATGATGGGTGTATGAGCAGAGGGAATAAGACCAGCAATGGCAGAGAGAAAGCCACCGGGATACGGGCCACTCTCTGCTCTCTAAAAGTTCCACCTGCCATCAATTTGTGATATCTTGGGACTTTCCAGCCATTATAATTGTGTGGTTAAAACCTATTTCTTTATAGTTCACCTAGCTTCAGGTATTTCTGTTAGCAATGCCACAAGAGACAAAGACAGCCAAGTTCTAAGTCAATGATTCCAGCTCATTCTTTTTTTTTTTTTTTTTTTTTTTTTTTTTTTTTGAGAGAGATTTTCACTATAGGGCGTGTGCGCTCGCCAGACAGACAGAGAGAGACATAGAGACAGAAAGCGAGAAATCACCCCCCAGGGGGGATGGTCATGACGCAATTCCTTCTCCTCCATTCTCTCGGGATCTTGGGCACACACGCACACGCGCCGGCGTGAGTTTTAAGCCACCGGGTCCGGGACGTGAACCGCGGTCGACTACATGGGAGTCCAGCGACATAGCCATTACGCTAACTGCTGGTTCCCAATTAGCTCATTCTTCATCCTCTTCTTTCGTTCAGACTTTTTTGTTTTTTTCAGAAAGATTTTTGCTATAGTTTGCATGCATTCACCAGAAAGAAAGCAAGAAATCACCCCCCAAGAGGGATGGCCATACCACAATACCAGCTCCATTCTCCTCCCAGGATTTTGGGCACACATGCACACATGCCCAACATGACTTTTAAGCCACCCGGTCTGGGACTTGAACCACAGTTGACTATGTGGGAGTCCAACAACATAACCATTATGTCATCTGCTGGTCCCTAGTTCAGACTTTTCAAGACAGTTCAATAAGGGACAGATCCAAGAGGAGCTCTTCCCTATTATGCCCTGAGACAAGACATTATTAATAAAAGCTTCAAGCTTCTGGGTTGGAACTGCAGTCGGCCATGTGGGAGTCCAGCGACATAACCGTTATGCCACCTGCTGGTCCCAATGACACCTTACTTGTAAATAGAACTTCAGGGAATGGATGGGCAAGATTCACTGAATATTTTTTTCAGCTGAGTGATGCGTATGAATTGGAAACCTGTCTGGTGGAAGCCAAGTCTGGGTTACGTGAGCTTTCCATCTCCTATGCTACTCTAAGGCCCCATTTACTGTACACTTTGCTTTATTTAAAGAGTACATATTTCCTCCACATTAATTTAATTATAAAGTTGAATGATAAAAGCTTAATCCTGTGACTTTTGAAGAACAGACCTCTCCATCTGTGAAGTAAGGCCGGCTTCAAGAAACTTACCGCAAGATCTGTACTTTCATTTTCAAAAGGGCCTGACCAATTACATAAGCCTGTTTTGTAATTATAACAATTAATTTAAATTGCAAGTAGGTGTTTTCCGGATGTCATTAGTAATATTTAACATCCTGGTTGATCTTTCAAACTGAAATTGAGCATAAACTCTAGGACTTAACGAATTTTACTCTAAGAATTATTGTTACACATCTTAAACATTTTTCTATATTATTTTCTACTTTCACAGCCATATTTTAATCTTTTACTATAGAAATAAATCATATTTTGAAAATGAAAAATATTTTTAAAAAATATTTGCCTTATATGGGTGTTACGACAATTAAATGAGATAATGTGTATAAATGCTTAGAAAAATGCCTGGTACATGAGTGTGCTAGATAAATGGTCCTATTGTTATTTCTGATTCTGACTACACACTAGTGTAATCCCTAGTATATAGCATTAGAAAATAGGACTTTGGGGATAATGATATGATACAGGTGGGAGTTTCTGTTGTTGTTTTGGTTTTGGTTTATTTTTTTGGAGAAGTTTTTGCCTTAGGGTAAATGTGCTCACCAGAGAGACAGAGACTGTGAGAGAGAAAGTGAGAAATCACCCCCTGGGGGGATGGCCATGCCACAATCCCTTCTCTTCCATTGTCTTCATGGCTGATCACAGTTCAAGTCCCAGACCTAGTGGCTTGCTTTCTCACTTTCTCTCTTCCCCCTGCCCCGTCTCTCTCTGGTCATATTTAAAAACTAATAATAAATAAAATAATTTTTAAAAATTATAATGATGGAAATGCTGTATAAGGAAATTGAGGCACGAAGATATACGTGATTTGTCCGAAGTCATTGAACTAATGAGTGACATAATAAAAATCAAACTTCTTTAACCTGGGCCAGAGTCCAGGTTCTTAATTATCCCACTGTAAGAGGAATCCTATTTTGTCATTCATTATGTACACAATTCTGGGACCTATTGTTTCCCAACACTGTGCTAGGTTGGAAACCAGCAGGATATAAAAAGTCATCCTTAACATCCAGTAGTCGGCAATCTAGAGACCACAAATCACCATACAATCTGATCGCTGTTGTTTTAGTGGACAGTGTCTCAGAACCGCCAACTAATGGTGTCTGGCCCAGTCAAGGAAGGCTTTGTGTAGGAAGTGCCTCCAGATAATGTCTTGCCTCTAAGGAGAAGGAGGGACATTCCAGGCAAGGAGAACACCATGTAAAGGCTGGAAATGGAAATGTGTGCGGATGTATGGGGCCAGTGAAATGTGTAACATGAGCAGGCCGTAACGCACATGGTGAAGAAGAGTGAGAGCGACGAAAAGGAACAGCGCTGAAGATGGACTTCTGCGCTAAACTAAGAAGTCTGAGTTTTATTTTTGGTGTGAGGGAAAGAAGAAACAGGTTTTTAAGTCTGTTTCTGTCTTCCACTGAGCCCAACTACTATGATTCAATCATTTTAGGACAATAACTCTGAAAGACAATTGACAAGACTAAAGACACATGGTTGTGAGGAAATTCAATTAAAAAATGGTTATAATGGTCTAAGGAGACATTTCCAAATGTGATTGACCACCTGAATGACCAGGAGAAGCATTTTAAAATATGTTTCTCTGTCTCTCTTTTGTTTTTTTTTTTTAGAGTTTTGTTTTGTTTTGCTATAGGACAAAATAAAGAATTGTACTTGCTAGAGAGACTGAGTGAGACACAGAGAGAAAAAGCAAGAAATCATCCTTCCCCACCCCAGGGGATGGTCATGCCACAATCCCTCACAACGCCACTCTCTTCTCAGGATTTTGGACACACACACACACACACACACACACACACACTCCTATCATGAAATTCAAGCCACTGGGTCCAGGACTCTAATCATGATCTGCCATGTGGAAGTCCAGCACCTTACCCACTATGCCACCTGCTGGCCCCAAAATATGGTTTCTTAAGCTCCACCCAAGAGCAAATGAGTCCAAATCAACAAGAGCAGACCTGGGGGATCTGTATATGCGTGTCTCTGTGTGTATGCTGTGTGTGTGTGTGTGTGTGTGTGTGTGTGTGTGTTACTCTCCAGCTGATTTTGTAGCTCAGCCTGTTTTGGGAACCACTGATCTTAAAAGAGATTCAATGCAGGGCAGAGGTGGCTTGTAGGATTAGGCAACTGGATCCCATATGGCCAATTCCATGGTTCGAGTCCCAAACCCAGCAACTTGAAAATTACCCAAAGGCAAGTGTGCATGTGTACCCAAAATCCTGAGAGAAGAATGGAGGAGAAGAGATTATACTGTGGCCATTCCCACTAAAAAAAAAAAAAAAAAAAAAAAAGACCCAATGTGGTATCAGAACCAAAATAGTAGCAGAGATGACACAGAGGCTGGAAAAGACACAATTCTTAGCATAATGGCTATGTCGCTGGACTCCCATGTAGTCGACCGTGGTTCGAGTCCTGGACCCGGTGGCTTAAAACTCACGCCGGGAGTGTGTGCATGCATGCTCAAGATCCCAAGAGGAGAATGGAAGAGAAGAGATTGCGGCATGGCCATCCCGCCTGGGGGGTGATTTCTCGCTTTCTATCTCTCTGTCTCTCTCTGTCCGGTGAGCGCACGCACCCTACAGCAAAAACCTCTTCAAAAAAAAAAAAAAAAGAAAAGAAAAGACACAATTCTAGATATAAGGGGGCTGCTTTTTGGGACTTGAAGTAAGACAAGAGGGGTCAATCAATCAACACAAGACCCTGAAATTCTTATGGATGGTGTATACTAAACGCTAATGGCATATACTAAAGATTTATATTTATATATTAGAGGAAAATCTTACTCTGATCCAACTAAAACTATTTCACTCACTCTTCTGTCCTATCTCCTTCTTCTTTATTGCAGTTCCAAATCAGTGTCCCTAATACAGCCTAAATCCTATCATTGAACTATCACTATGGCCATTAAGACTTTCTTTTTCCCAACCCTATTAATTTTTAAAAATCAGATTGGAACAAATATATAGTCCCCAGTAAATTAGCTACTTAATATTCTCTGACCTACTTTTCTTACACAGTCTCATTTGATTATTCCAACCAGACCATTCTATTTTCCTCCTTTGGCAAGCAAATGAAGAAGGTGGGATGGAAGTGATGTTTTTAAAAACTAAGTGCACTGTAGTGCATACTTGAAAGCCTTTTTGCGATAAAAGGACGGAACTTAGCCCAGGAAAGTCACAGTGTCAAGTTTAAATGCTTTCTTCACTGGTGTGCTTTAGGAGAAAAAAAAAAAAAAAAAAAAAAAAAAAAAAAAAAAAAAAAAACATAACCTGGAAAGCTGGTCAGGCAATTATATTACTGACAGAGGGTTTTATGAGACGATATCAGAGGGGAAGTGCAATGAGTGTCAAGCCACAGACTGCACAAAGAGGAAAAAAATGGGATTCTAGAAATGGGGACAAATAAAGTTGGCAATGAAGAGGGCATTCATTTCATTGTTTAACCTTCCCTTTCTACTGCAACAGTAATGGGAGTACAATGTCCCCCACAGTTTCCTCCAGGCTCCTGAAGGCAACATCGGGCAGAAGAGAGGTAATCTCCAAGAAGAACGGCAGGACCAGTCAGTAACGGGTGAGATCCAGTGTATAACCCCTCAAATGATGTATTTCAGCCTTCCACCGAGTCCGAAATGGCAGGTGGCAAAGCTCTGACCCCAAAAGAAAACAATTTGCAGTTTGTGCTGGTGGGAGAATTCATGGAAGAATGGCTACTTTTTCTTCATGCTTTGTAGACAGCAGAATAGGTCACAGGGACTAGACATGAGGAAAGGAAAGTTTGTGTTTGGTGGGCAGCTTCTCGTGGAGCCGTGAGGACCTGGAGGCTGCGAATTCTAATTCTGGCTCTGCTGCTGATTTCCCATGGGACTTGGAAAGGATGCACTTCATATCTGAGAGTTTCAATTTCCTTTTCAGGAGAGGAGCCTGGACCTTATCAGTAAATGATTATGAAGCATGCGTTTCATTCACGCTCCCAGACCAGCCTATCACAGACAGTTATTCCCAAGAGTAGTAAATGAAAATATTTCTAAGTACAACCAAACTAAAAAGAGTAAAATATTGCCATGAGGGTAGATTACATGTCTTACGAAGATCTAACCTTAAATGACTGATTTTTTTTCATCTTCTAAATAATAGTCAAACATCAAATGAAAGGTCAAAGATTTTTGAAGAAACATTAAGCACAGTTCAAATGCAAGGTTGATCATTATTACTGCTAAGTCAGAAAATAACCTTTTTGGGCCTGCCCCATGGTGCAGTGGTTAAACACTGCATCAGAGTTGGGATCCCACATGGCCATCCATAGTTCAAGTCCTGGCCCTGGCAGCTGGAAAAAATATACTAGGCACATGTGTGTGCGTGACCAAAAGATCATACAGGATGGAGAAATGGAAAAGGTATTGCAGCATTACCACGCCTCATGGTGGGGGTTGGGGGATCCTTTATTCTTTCTCCCCAGCTCTGTCTCTGTCTTTTTCTGGTGAACCCACACACCCTCTGGCTTATTAAAGAAAAAAAAAATCTAACAAACAAAAAAGCTGTTTAATGTGTTACATCTGAAGGTGTATGCTACTTTCGTCCTCTAAAACTTTCATTTATCCCATATTTATTTTATCAACCATCTTTGCTATGCCTGGGATGAACTAGGCACTAAGAATGCCAGAGTAAGCTACAGTCAGACACAAAACTAGTCAGCTATCTAAAATAGGCAAATCCATAGCAATAATGTAGAATGGAGTCTCCCACGGGCTGAGGACAGGGACATGGGTAGTTACTGTTTAATGGCTACCAAGTTTCTGTTTCATTTGATTAAAATGTTATAGAAATAGATAGTGGGAATGATTTCCAACGGTTTCAAGTACTTAATGCTACTAAACTGTACACTTATATTGATTTAAATGGCCAAATTCCTGTTATGTGTATTTCACTACGATATTAAAAAAGAAGTCAAAACTCCAAGAAAGTGAACAGAGCCTGTTCCGTTCTGCTTCCTGTCAAAGGCAGGACCTTACGTCCCAGTGAGAAAATTGCCGGTTTGAATCCTGTTGCTTTCTGTTCCTCAGGAAGTTTCCTCACAGCTCTTTATCATTTTGCATTCTGACACTAAGAACCTACTCGAATCGGGGTTATTTCCAGAATATTGAGTATTATCAAACTTTCATTATCTTGGATGTTCACTGAAGCTCTCCTCCCACAGCTGAGTAAATATTCTTCCAACAGGAAGCCTGACAGATGAATTGTCTTGGCTCTGAAATGCATTTTCACATCAGCGCTCAGACAAGTGTGACAATTTCTTCCTCTAAGCCCCTCTTTTGAATAGTTTAACATGGCTCGAGGCTTTCCCTCCTTCTCTCACCTTCAGGGTGCTTTTTTCCAAACACAAATTGCCATTATTATACATTATCCTCTCACAGGAAAGAGAACAACACCTTGGCCTGGAAAAGGGAGGTGGTTTAACTTGGAGAATCGAGCAATACACTCAAGAAGCTGAATTCTGTCCCTGACTTAACCACAAAGTTAGAGCCCACCCTCCCAACTGCCCCAAAAAAGAGATTGTAATGCTTTCTAAAAAGCTCACTGTGATTTAATGAATCAACTCCTAGAGGAGTAGAAAGACTTAAACAGAGCAAAATCATTTGTTCCTTCAGGGATTAAATCTCTGTGGTTGAGATCCAAGACTAACTCAGCTTATACTGTATTTGAAGGTATTCGAGTTGTAGTCAAGGTGTTGAATTTAGAGTCCATTTTGGTAGAGCATTTGCTGACGCTATTTTCAGAATATCATTAAGACTTTTTTATGTCAGCCTTACAACTGACCTTAAGCTTCATCTTCCCTTGTTCACCAAGTTCGCTAGTTTGCACTTTTTTAAATGCATGCTCAGACTGGTCCCTAGTACAGTGGTTACGTGCAGTGCAGAGGGAACCAGAACTCACATGCAGTTAGAATTCCGGCCCAATGGGGACCAGTAGATGGCATAATGGTTACGTCGCTAGACTCCCACATAGTCGACCGCTGTTTGAGTCCTGCACCGAGCAACTTAAAACTCATGCCTGGCACGTGTGCATGCATGCACAAGATCCCACGAGGAGAAAGGAGAAGTGATTGTGGTGTAACCAACCCCCCTGGGGGGTGAATTCTCTCTTTCTGTCTCGCTCTGTCTCTCCGATGAGTGAACACACCCTATAACAAAAATCTCTCTAAAAAATAAATAAATAAACAAGCATCCCAGCCCAGCAACTTGAAAAATGTCCACATGTCCACATGTGCCCCAAATCACTATAAGATAGAAAATAGAGGAAAAGGACTGTAGTATGACCATGCCCCAGAGTGGAGTACACTCAGGCTCGCTCTCTCTCTCTCTCTCTCTCTCTCTCTCTCTCTGGCAAGCACACATGACCTTTTGGCAATTAATTCTATGCCTTACTCTAGACCAGAGTTTTTCAACCTCAACGTTAGTGACATTTTGAACTGGACAATGGAGCTGATTCTTTGTTGTGGGGGGCTGTCCTGTACATTGGAAAGTATTTAGCAGTATCCCTGGTCTTGGCCTACTAAATGCTAATAGTACTCGTCCCCAAAGGTTGTGACAAACAAAAATGTCTCCAGATGTTGCCCAATGTCCCCTGGGGTGGAGGCATTGCCTCTTTCCATGATTAGAATCATGGCCCTAGATCTTGTTCAGAACCATAGCCCTAGATCTTGTATGTAACCATCTAGCGAACACTGAACAAGTACTTCTGTCAACACCATCGTCCATCACCTTCATAACACCTAAATGACCACAGTTTGTCCCACCTTCATCTTTCAGAAAGCCTCCGATAATGCTCTAAGTAATAGGATATTCCAGAATGCATTACAAAATGCTCAGGATAATTCTTGTCCAAAAGTCTCTTCTACTGTATCACCCAGGTGAGAGATTCTGAAAAGGACCTGAAGAAGTCTTAGCTCCTAAAAAGCTTCATCGTTGCTGAAAATTTCAAGCTAGGAATTCTTAATTTGATTTTGAGATAGGGTTTGCACTAATAGACGAGGTTTAGATCAAATTAAAACCAACCAGAAACTTTCACCATACCTCAAAATGAGTCTTACCAAAGTCCTGCTAAACAACAAGGAAAAAAAACTCAAATACTGAAGGAAAAAGTTGTGGAATCTTTTCAGAAACCATCACTCACTTCATATTGTCTTAATTCAAATTCAAAGAGACCAAAAGAACAGAAATACTATATGTGTTTCAGATTTTACATAACTCTCTTTAACGTTTCTCACAACAAATAGATTATTTCATAACTCTTTCTGACTATGAGGCAAGGTTGTCTAATGTCAGTCTGACTGGAAATATTTTCCATATACTTCCTCCCTAACCCCAACACCAGCTTTGTAAATCTCAGATGGTCCTGGAAAGACTACAGTGTGATTTAAAATATTGGAAAACTTGAGATTTCAGGAAACTGATGTAAACTGTTCGAGGTTTACCTCTCACTTTCAAATGTCCCAGAGCTTTTGGGGGCTGTTTCTTCCATTCGATGGCCAAAGTAAACATGGCCACATTTGGGGTGGGGGAGGGGGGAAGATATTTCTACAACTCCAGTGTTTTCCACCTCTGCAAACTGATTGGGCCTACAAATGGGGGGAAACATCACTTTTTGGGAAAATAAGTTAAATTCTTCCTTTTAAATACTGTAAACATGCCTTGATGAAGTTAAACTTTTTAAATTCTGCATTGACAAGTCCACAGAGTCTTTTAATTCACTGAGCATCAGTTGTGTTTTCCACATTAAGAGGCAAACAGCCAAAAGTGCAAGAACTAAAATTTCAATTCTTTGGTCTCAACTACCTATCACTAGGCATTAGCAAACAGGAGCTGAAACTGTGCTTAAGCCCAGACATGTATTGTTAAATGTGACATGCTCAATTTATCATTAGTTATGAAGTGAAAACGGATGAATACACATTCAATTTAGTTCAGCTGCTTTCTTCATTTATCACACTCTTTCATCATCCATCATCTTCTCCCACCCTTTTGATTTGAACAAATAACACACTTTCATAAGTTTAATCTAATTAATCATAATTGTAAGGTAATGTTCCCTTAATGAACCATACATCTGATTTTAAAAAGTTTGTTGCAATTTTAATAAAATGTGTTCCAGATAGAATCTACAAATGTTCTCTTTGAAGCCCAACCACCTAATTATTCCTCTCTCTAACTCATGTCTCTCAGCTCTGCACGCACACGCACGCACACACACAGCTCACTTCTTTCTAGGGTTGATGAAGATGTAACAATACAGGGAGTCATTGGAGCATGTTGGTCTTCTACAGAACGACTGTTTCGGTAAATTGCAAAGTGTTCATCATTTTACGAGGTAAGATGGGAAGTTAAAAAAATTAATTGAAGAATGGAGAAAAAAGTAATGAGGAATGGAAAGGAGTCCTCCTCCCCTATTATAATAGATACCAAGTCAGACCTTTGCAGACAATAACTGCAAAGATCAAGATGGAAATATAAAGAAGACATTGTCCTTTGTGGGTAGGATTTATGCTACAAATCACCAAATCTTCTCTCCCTAATAAAACCCGGAAGAGAAGCTCAGAAGAGAGATGATAGTCTAAAAACTATCATAATCACCCCTAACGTTGTGTATGTGAGCAGGGGGCATAAGATGAGCCTTGATCTGAACCTATGCAAGCTTTGGTTTTGGTGACAGAATGTCAGAGAACACTTAAGAGCCAAAAGACACATTAAAGCCATTTTGTTCAAATCTCTCATATTAAAAATGAGCAGACTATGAGCCATGAGAGGTTAAAGGACTTGCCCAAGGTCACAGAGACAGGCCGCAGTAGCATCAAGGCTGGAACACAAGCCGACTGGCTGGCATTCTTGCACTGTCCCAAAGTGACCTTGCATGCTTCTCCACATCCCAAGAAACCTACAAACCTTTTCTCTATGCCTGTCCCTTTCCATTTGGTATGAAAAATAGTTGGCATGTTACAGGAAGGAAAATAGAATCTTATTAGGGCCTGGGCCATGTTATTGATATACAATAAAATAGTGATAGTATGACCTTTGTAAGCAAGGGTCACACTGACACTCTCCAAGAGAGGACAGAATCCCTATGTAGCATCTCTATTGTCCTCTCACTCAAGATAGACTCTGAGGAACCAGCAGTTGGCATAATGGCTACATCGCTGGACTCGCATGTAGTCGACCGCGTTCAAGTCCCAGACCTGGTGGCTTAAACTCATGCCAGGTGCATGTGCGTGTGTGCCCAAGATCCCAAGAGGAGAACGGAAAAGAAGGGATTGCGGCATGGCCATCCCCCCTGGGGGGTGATTTCTCACTATCTGTCTCTCTTTCTCTCTCTGTCTGTCTGGTCAGCGCACACGCCCTATAGCAAAAACCTCTCCGAAATAAAAAACAGATGAACTCTGAGAATGTGTGAGTGTTGCCTGTGGCTGCAGTGCTTTGATTTCCTGCCTATTGTCAGACTCTATTGTCAGACTTTTCCTGGCTAGCTGGCTGTCCTTACAGTCCCACTCCTGGGTACATGGGCCATTTCTTCTTCGCGATTGCATGAGTAACCCTGGTGCCATCTGCCCCAGTGCTCTCCTTGTGTTCCTGAGAGTTTTAGCCTAGCATTTTTCTTAATTGTCCTCTCTCCATGTGATGGCAACCCAACAGCCAAACTAAAGAGTCAATTTACATAAAGAGAAATAACAGGGCCTGTTAGTCCTTCCCTCCTTTTATGGTTAACTGTTGACACCATCCAATAGTCTTGGTCAGCCATGGTTCGAGTCCCAAACCTGGCGGCTTGCTTTCTCACTTTCCCTCTCTCTCTCTCTTGCTCTGTCCCTCTCTGGTCAAATTAAAATAAATAAAAATAGATAGATAAATAAATAAATAAAGTTAAATAAAATAACTCCTTAAAATTAAAAAAAAAAAAAAAAGAGTCTGACAGGCACCTTGGCAAAACGTTTCTCTGGTCTAACACTGAGTATAGGTTTCATTCATTACCTGATTTGGAGCAGATCCCATTAGAGGTCGATGCATAAGAAATGATCACACACTGACACATAAAAACACATTAACCAGGTTAATTCCATTTTAAATTACTTGTATGTGTGTGTGTGTGTGTGTGTGTGTGTGTGTAGTCTTTGGAAAAGTCATGATGCATTTTTTCATAAGCAGAGTAAGAAGGCAACTGAGTTATACCCATTTAAAGCTCTAAATTTTCCAGATCCTTTGACAGAAAATTTTCTGTTCTAGTAATTCATGCTAAATAACCAACATATCATAGTTTGAAAGCTTCAAATATTATTAAAACACAGTATCATTGTCTATTTTAAATATTGTAGAATAACGTTAAAAGATCTTAAATATTCACAATATATTAGATAAAAAAAGTAGGTTAGGTCCAGCCTGGTGATACAGTCAGAAGTAAATTGAATTGTAGTGTAGAAAGCCACAATGCTGCCACGGGTTTGGATTCCCAGATCGGCTTGGAAATACACTGGGTGTGTGCATGTGTGCCCAGGATCCTGATGAGCAGGAGGGCAATAAAAAAGGGAATCACCATGTTATAAGACCTTGTTGAGGGGCCAGCAGTTGACATGGTGGTTAAAGTGCCAGATTCCCACATGGTTGACCAGGGTTCAAGTCCCAGATCTAGTGGCTTGCTTTCTCACTTGCCCTTTCTCTCTCAAATAAAATTAAATAAATAATTATTTTTTAAAAAGACCCTGTTAAGGGTACTCTCTCTATCTCTCTCATACATACACTATCATGAATAAAAACAAAGTGTTTTTTTTCAAGGCAGGTTAGAAACAGTATTACAGGGGACCAGCAGATAGCATGATTATGTCACTGGACTGCCACATGGCCAACCATAGTTCAAGTCCTGAACCCAGCAGCTTGAAACTCACACTGGACACGTATGTGTACATGCCCCAAATCCCAAGACAAGATTGAAGGAGAAGGGACCGTGGCATGGTCATCCCACTCAGGGGTGATTTCTTGCTTTCTGTCTCTCTGTCTCTCTCTGACTCTCCAGTGAGTGCACATACCCACCCTATACCAAAAATCTCTCTAAAACAAAAAAGAAAACAGAATTGAAGTATAATTTCATTTTTTAAAGAATTATTTATTTTATTTTATTTATTATCATTATTATTCTTTCACATGAGCTCACCAGAGAGAGACAGAGAGAGAGAATGAGAAAGTAAGCCACGAGGTCTGGGCTCGAACTGTGGTCAGCCATGTGGGAAGTCCAACACCTCAACCACCATGCCAACTGCTGGACCCCTATCATTTCATTTTTTAAATCTATGAATATAAAGCCTTGTCTTTTTTTAGTATATTACTCTTATTAATAGATTGCATAAATATATGCAATATTAGCATTAACTATCTTCATGTGTAAGAATTATGAAAATTATAATTTATTAATCGCATACGTTTTGATTAGCTGTTTAATTTCTCCCTTTTTGAAACAAGGCTTGACCTATCTTATTTACTGCTCTATTCCCAGTACACCAGTTGTTGGGACCAGGATATGGCATTAACTAAAGTGATTTTTTATTTTCTTTATACTCATTTATATTTTCTCAACTTCCTACAATGATCATGTATTTTTTTGCAATGAGGAAGGAAGCAATAAGTATATTTGTATTACTGTTGTCGTTCTCAATACCTGTTCATATTCATTCAGAAGTCTTAACTTTGAAACATTTTCCTAAGAAATAGTCACAACTAATGTCTTAAGGAAACTAGTAGAAACTCCATTTATCTAGGAAGTCAGTGAAAATTAGATAAGAAGCTTACATATTGCAAATCAGATATCGCACTGATAAGCATGCTTGCAGGTGTCTTCCTCTCAATCAATAGCTAATTGAACAGCTACTGTATACGAAGCATTCTAACATTCCCTGGATGGAGGGAGGAGGCGAACGCAGGGAGAACACAGTGAAAAAGAATCTACCTGCCTCCAAGGAAATCACAAATTTTATTGGAAAAACTGAGCCCATATGCATGTATTCTCATATAAAACAGAACGAAATGTGATACCACAAAACCGTGAGCTAAAATGTTGTGAAAGCAGGGAAAGGAGGGATTAAATGCACTTGGGGTTGAGGAAGGTCAGAGGAGGCTTCAAAGAGGGGCTGACGCCCTTAAAAAGATCCATAGTCGAGTTTTGATAGATGGAGAAGAGGGAAGTCTTTTCTACATATAACCTTGAATTAGAATAAAACTAATTCCCAATAGCCTGGCATTTAATCACTGCAGAATCAAAAGGCCAAGCAGTCTTGCTAAACATTCAGGGACAGATTTTTTTTCTAACCCAGAGGGCACGTAGCAGCAACAACAAATTACAAATTTGGCCCCAGACTTGGATGCTGGTCCAGGCCTCACCTGCCCAGCCTACAGAGGAGCAATGGCAGGTTCTGGGCATTCAATTTATTTTTCTCCTAAGTATTTATCACCACGTAAGTAGCATATCTTCATGTGTTTATTTGCTTATTGTCTGTCGCTGCCCATTAGACTGAAAGTTCCAAGTGGCAGGGGTTTTTGACGACTTTGTT
This sequence comes from Tupaia tana, assembly GCA_026018925.1. NCBI lineage: Eukaryota > Metazoa > Chordata > Mammalia > Scandentia > Tupaiidae > Tupaia > Tupaia tana. The sequence goes on from JAKSZU010000017.1 coordinate 21,813,101, forward strand.
CACACTATGTCCCCCACAACTAGAACAGGACCCAAAATATTCCTTTTTATAGAGAGTTTTTTGTTTGGGTTTGGTTTGGTTTTTTGTTTGTTTTTGCTATAGAGTGGTGCACTTGCTGGAGACAGAGAGACTCAAGAGAGAGAAAAAGCAAAAAGCACCCCCTCAGGGGGATGACTACACCACAATCCCCTCTCCTCCATTATCCCATTGGGATCTGGGGCATGTACGCACATGCGCCCAGTGTGAGTTTCAAGCCACCATGTCCAGGACTTGAACCATGGTCAATCATGTGAAAGTCTAGTGCCTTAACTATTATGCCATCTGCTGGCCCCAAATATTTCTTAAATAAATAAGTACTCCCACAATGTGGTGTGGCACATGTACTGCTCTCGTGGGCCAGCCCAAGGCCTAGTGGTCAAGGGAAGCAGATACCACATGGCCAACCCCATAGTTCAAGTCCTGAATCCAGTTTCAAGTCCTGAAAAATATACCAGTTGTTGGGACCAGGATATGGCATAATGGTTATGTCACTGGACTCCCACATAGTCAAGCGTAGTTCAAGTCTCAGATCCGGCAACTTACAATTCACACTGGGTACATGTACATGCGTGCTCAAAATCCCAAGAGGAGAATGGAGGAAAAAGGATTGCAGTGTGGCCATCCCTGCTGGGGCTGATTTCTCACTTTCTGTCTCTCTGTCTCTCTCTGCCTCTCCAGTGAGTGCACACTCCCCATAGCAAAAATCTCTCTCAAAAAAAAAAAAAAAAAAAAAAAAAAGGAAAAGGAAAAGGAAAAGTAAAACATACCAAGTGCAAGTGCATGGATGCCCCCAAATCCCAACAGGATGGAGAAATAATGAAGGAATTGTGTTGTAACCATGTCCCATTGGAGGTTGCTTTCTCTCTTTATATCTTCCTCTCTCTCTCTCTCTATTTCTCTATCTCTCTCTGGGAGCTCATATGTGCTTTGGCAATTAAAAAAGTGTACTGCTCTTTAGAGAAACGCTGCCACCACAATTGCCACCACACTCACCTAAAGAGTCAGCAAAAACCCTAAACCCGGATGTAGGACCCTGTAAAATGTGTAGATTTGGATGACAGATTCAGAACGCTTCATAGTATAGAACATTCATAGGCCCCCAAGTTTATTACCCTAGAAAACACCTTAGAGAGCCTAGTGTCCAAATCCCTTAAAAATTCCATTGTCTTGGGCCATTTGTGCTAGTGTAACAAAAATATCTGAGACTGAGTAATTTGTACACAATAGAAATTTATTTCTCACAGACGCTCTCTAGACCTCCCAATTCTCAAAATAGCCTCACCTGGTTTGCCCTCCCCTCAAGCCTATCTGATCCCAAAGAAAACAAGAATTGTAGCCCACTCCCATTCTCAAATAGAGCTGGGTGAAGGATGATTGCCAATCACGTCATATTTATATTTATATTTATATTTATATTTATATTTATTTATATTTATATTTATATTATCATGGGTTTTGTTGTGTTTGATTTTCTGTGGCTGTATTACCAGAGGCCCCGTCACTAGTTTTGTGGAACTTAAAGAGACAGGACATGACATCGGCTTTGCTACTGTGAATCACAGCAGGCATTAGGCAGTTCTGGTACAAGAGGTGGTAGCAGTGACAACCCAGTCACAGAGTTTCATAGTTCCACTGCAGGAGGCCCAGCCACCCTCTCTGAGCCACTATCTTTGCTTCTTCACTGTCCTTTTCTGCATTCCCACTCTTTCACCAGCCTTGTGGGGTAGAATTCCTGCCCTAGGCAAGCAGCAAGATATACAGCTATTTCAACTATTCCCAAATATGGGAACATCCAGGAAGGGGTTCCTCCTTTCATTCTGAGGCCTTCAATAGGAAGAGACAGGCATTCATAATCATTAAGATACATGGCCATTATTTAGTCTTATTTGTTTGTTTAAGAATCATTTAATTGCCTTTATTATTATTATTATTATTAATTATTTTAATTGACCAGAGAGAAAAAGAAAAGGAAAATGAGAAAATGAGCCGCCAGGTTTAGGACTGGAACTGCAGTCGGCCATGTGGGAGTCTAACGCCTTAACCACCACGCCATCTGCCAGCCCCTAAGTACTCTTGGTTTTATATGATGGAAAGATATATTGCTTTACGTATATATTAGGTTGAACCAAACAAAGCTGCCATTTTTGTAAGACAGAAGTGATGAAACATTGGCCGTTTCCCATGGTTCAACCTAATGCTTTGATAGATTTTTGTGAGCTAGGCTATGAACTATATATAAAGTAACCTTCATAGCTGCAAACAACCGACTTAAAAATTAATTTCTAACAAGTTTTTCTATACTGACTTGTAAGATACTTCAGAGTAGCGCTAGTGTTTTATTCATCTTCGTACCCCTTTTCAACACTTACAATAGTACTTTACATATCAAGGTACACAATGGATGTCCATCAAATCAGAGTGTATATTATTTTTACTTCTATCTATATTGTGTTCCTCTAAATACAGAAGGCTTTAATTTAGAAAATAGAACTCATTCCAAGAGAGAAATTACTTGCAAAAATTGTGCACAATAATTTCAAAAAGAAATTTTAAATGGACAGATTAACAGAGTACTGAACCATTTAGAAAGATTTTAATCATAATCCAAGCTTCACTGTCTACATAAGATGCCTGTTGAACACCCCTAAGTACTTATGTGTTCCAGGCTGAAATTCCTTTGTCTATTCCTCTAGGGTTGGTGCCAATATAGACCAGCTCCCAGATCTGAGAAGAAGAAAAGGTAGAAACATCATTCTCTTAGACTGAGTTAACTCACGGAGTTCACTTACAAAAAGTTGAAAAATGGGTGGATGGGTTAAAGGATGCTTGGATGGATAAAAGAATGAATGGATGGATAGATGGATAGATGGATGGAGAAAGACAGATGGCCAGCATGCTCATGCGAGGAGGAAGATGAAGAACAGGAAATGATGCACATCTCTCTCTCCCTTCATATACATCTATGCATTACATCTCCAACCTGCACAAAGCTTTCCTTTAAAAATACTACTGCTGGGGCCAGCATATGGCAGAGCACTTATGTCACTGCACCACCACATGGCCAACAGTGGTTCAAATTTCAGATCTGGTAGCTTGAAACTCATGCTGCGTACATGTGCGTGCATGCCCAAGATTGTGGGAGAAGAAAAGAGAAGAAGGGATTGTGGCATGGCCATTCTCCCCTGATAGGTGATTTCTCACTTTCCCTTTCACTGTCTCTGCCTCCCTCTCTCTCTGTTGAGCACATGTGCCTTAAGGCAATAACCTCTAAGCAAATAAAAAGCTCCTACTACTAGTAATATTACCTGGACCCATTTGCCTGGCTAAAGTATGTTAAAGCATCCCTGCCTTGGCAAAGTCCAATTCTGCTGAGCACGCTCTCTTGCTAAGAAAAAGGCTGAACCCTGATGATTACTAAATAAGAACATAATTAATTATTTCTTCAACCGAATAGTCCTGAATTCTACCACAAATCAATCAGTCCTTCTAGCCTAAGAAGCTCTGACTCTATTTTAGCTCAATGAAAACAAAATCAATGAAGGCCAATTATAGCCCATCTCGTTAGAGTATGCAAATGGCGTGCCATACAAATAGGCAGGAATTGCCTGCAGAGCCTCCAAGGAGGCTGGGGTGGGACAACTGCTAGCTGCTGCCAGCCCCTGGCCACTCAAGCCTGTGGTATGACCACATCCAGAGTCGTCAAGTGGGAGGCCAAAGGTAGGTGTCCTCCCTTCATTCCTTTAACAAATAGGCCTTTGAAAGCCCCTATGCAGAAGGCATTCTGTTGGGTCATCAGAATACTGGAGACAAGTCCAAGGGCAGCTATCTGACAATCAGGGGTACTGATGTATATTTTTGTGTAACAACACTTTGTATCTGGAAGCTGATTTCCTTATCATTCTTAAGCCTGCATCCTGATGATGGGGTGCCCAGAAATTCCTGAGCAAGCATAACATGTATGTGAGACAGCACCAGTCAAGTCTCAGTGATAGACAGGAGGTTGGCACACGTGAAACATGGAAGGGATATAAAATAAAGTCTGCCTGGCCCCTAGGATTCCTGGACACCCACCATGGCCCGGTCACAGAGCTGAAATTCCTACCACTCTACCACTCTTCAGAGTTGGGACGTTGCATTTCTAGAGAGCACCTATTAAAATGTAAAGAAAATACGGGGGGGCAGCAGGTGGTATGGAGGGTAAGGCACTGGATCCCACAGGGCTAGCTGCGCAGTTCAAGTCCCAGCCCTGGCAGCTTGAAACACACACCAGGCACGTGTATATGTGTGCCCAAAATCCTAAAAGGAGACTGGAGGAGAAGGGATTGCAGGGTGGCCATCTCCCCTGGGGATGATATCTCACTTTCTCTCTCTCTCTGGCAAGCATATATGCCCTATGACAAAAAGTCTTTAAAAATTTTTTTCAACTGCTATAATATAAGGTGATTGAATGTATAAAATATTTTTAAAAAAATAAATAAATAATTTTTTTAATGTAAAGGAAATAAATGATAAGAGTGAGTCACTAAACTATTTCCCAAACTTCAGGTATTTGCACACCACAGCCTTACTTTTCTCCCCCCGGTGAATATTACTTGTAGTATTATTATTGATCATATTTGATTGAATCTAAAATGCTTGATGTTGACCCTTTTTTTTTTAAAGAGGTTTTTGCTATAGGGCACATACACTCACCAGAAAGACAACAGAGATAGAGAGACAGAAAGAGAGAAGTCACCCCCCCCCCCCCAGGAGGGATCGTCACACCGCAATCCCTTCTTCTCCATTCTACTCTTGGGATCGTGGGCATGGATGCACATGCACCTGGTATGCATTTAAGCTACCAGGTCCAGGACTCAAACCGCTGTTGACTACATGGGAGTCCAGTGACATAATCATTACGCCAACTGCTGGTCCCAGCCTTTTATTTTTGAAGAGAGATTTTTACTATTGGGTACATGTGCTCATCAGAGGGTCAGAAAGAAAAAGTGAGAAATCACTCCCCAGAGGGAATGGCCACACAGCAATCCCTCCTCCTCCATTCTCCTCTTGGGATTTTGGGCATGTACGCACACACACCCAGCTTGAGTTTCAAACCACCAGGCCCAAGACTTGAACCACAGTCAGCCTTGTGGGAATCCAGTGCCTTCAACTGCTACATCAGCTGCTGTCCTGACGCTGGCCTTTCTTGACCTAACTACAATGTCAGCTGGAGGCTCTATGCCACTCAGTGCATTGCCTGGTCTGGTTTGTGGCCATCTAACATGGCCTCAGTTGTGTGATGTATTGCCACATCTAAATATTGGAGGGAAATGTGAATCTTTAGAGTCTGTGAAAGAGAGTAATGTTTTTCTCTTTAAATCAACTTTTTTTTTTACTTAATGAATTCTTTTTAAAAGAAAACATTTTATCACTGTCTTAGAAACCAGTATCAATGGCATAAGTAAAAGAAAACTCTGTAAATAAATGCAATGAGACTAAAGAAATAAATTTCAATTCTAGCTAATATAATTAACCAAGGTATACTTTTTTATTTATGCTTCCTTCTAGTGTGTATATTATATTTCAATATATTAAAAAAAAAGTCTAGGAAATAATTCTAGCACCCAAGTCTTCAAGCCTGAAGCCTACACTTACTTTCTTTATTTAAAAGGAAGGTTATCAGCTTTCCAGGATTAAAAACATCCTAGCACTGGCCCAGCCACAATAGCATATATGGCTAAGAGGCTTACTTTGCAGGCTGGGAACACATGGCAGTCCTGGGGTCAATTCCTGGTCTAACCTAATAGGACCAGGCATGGTGCCATGTGCCTGTAATCCAGTGACTTGGAGGCTGAGATAAGATTATGACACAGTGAGATCCTGTCTTCAACAAATGAAAAATAAAAATAAAACACACTAGCACCATAACGAAATTTACTCCTTGACTGAATCATAAAGACTTGAGAAACTGAGAAGGAAATCATTTTTATTCTGTGTGACTCAGTGTTCTATAATGCCACACTCACATGCCATCTGAAATGTTCTCCCTTGGGGCTGGTCCTGTAGCCCTGCTGTTAACGTGTTGTGCATGGAAAGCCAGATCCCACATGACGGACCAGTCTGAATCTCGGCCCCCAGCATGCAGGTGCCTGTGTGTGTGTGCCCAAAATACTGATGAGATAGACGAACAGAGGAGAAAAGAACTGCAAAATAACCCTTCCCCATTGGCAGGTGCTTTCTCTCCCTCTAGCACGCATTCTCTCTCTCTCTCTCTCTCTCTCTCTCTCTCTCTCTCTCTCTCTCTCTCTCTCTCTCTCTCAAGTTCATGTGCCCTCTGGCAATAAAAAGAGACAGAGAAACCAAGATCTGGAGGAACACCACAGAGAAGACGGGGCAGGGAAAACGTCCCAGCGATTTGGAAGGAGGGCCCTGAGCCACCAGCAAGTTGCAACATAAGAGAACTGTGAAAGAGATGATGGGGGATGTGTCCACGGGAAAAGAAGGCAAGGAAAGGGTAATTGAGAATAAGAAATAAACCTTGCCAATTTAGTAACGCCTCTGTTATACCCGGATTCCCACTGAAATGGGCGCCTGTTTATTACTGACTCTTGTGAGAAGATTGATCTTCCACTGTGATAAGCAAGATGCAGAGGGTTCTATGACCACACAGGGGACAGTCTATACATGCAAAGATCCTGAATTATTACGCTAAAGATTTGTGGGGGGAAATGAGCCCTCAGTTCTGGTGTCTAATCACAGTTAGATGATCTTCGAGGCTTTTGTTTTTGTTTTTGGTCTCTTTTCAAACCAATAGAGCCCAAGTCCATCACGCTCCTCTCTGGGAAATATGAAGAACAATGAACCAGAACAATTTTTATAGACATTAGCTGCCCTTTTTCAAATCACAGCAACCCCACTTCCTTTAACCTGAGGTTATGGTTACTTAGAGATCACTTAAAATACAAAACCTCAGTGTTCCAAGTCAGGGTAATCTGGAAGAACTGATATTCTTAAGGAAATGACCAAGAAATGCCAAATTCAACTTCGGACTCCAGCATTGGACTTCCTTGCTATTTTGTGCTCCATTCATCAAGTTGTGGTTCTTCCCTTAAACTCATTTCTCTCTTTTCACATGCGGTGAACAAAATGGGTAATTATATTCGAGGTAATGGTTGATCAATGCCAAGTATTAGCGAACATCTCCTTGCCCTTTTCATGTCCTACTCCTGTTCATATGTCTCTCAATCGTGTTTCCCTTCTTAAATAACAGCACTACAAATTGCTGACTCATATTCAATTTATGGTCCACATTACTTCAGCCAATTTTTTTAGTACCATTGGATGCAGATCATAAGGGCTTGCACTTTCAGAAACAGATCTCTCTTTGAAACTCTCTTCTCCCAGCCTTCTTTTTCCCTTTTCACTTTCCTAAGGCATGTATTACCTATTTCCCATTTGCTTGATCATGCAGAAAGGTTTTATGAAACACATTGATGCCCTGTGGCCTTCAGACGTCATCAATGAGCCTCTTTCTTCCCTGTCTAATTAAAGGACAACACTCCGCCCTGGTCTTTTCTTGCTCCTGATGGAGTGAAGAAAGAATTTCTCTTTGGAAGTTGCATCTCATTTTCTGCGTTAGTAATTCTGACCTTATTTCTATGAGTCTCCCTACAGGTATGTGTCCTTGAAGCTTCAGCTTTCTCCAGATTTTTTTTTCCATTTCAGAAGCTTATGCAGTTCTTTGATAAATCAATTACATTTTTTTAAACCTTCCCAACTTTTTTGGATGTGTAGGAGAATGTGTTTTTCCTTTTGGCCCTTGACAAAGTTCTGGTAATGCACTTTAAGAAATCAAACCTCATGTTTAAGTAAGTAGTTGAAAAGAAAATGAAGGAAAGGAACCCGAGTGAACAAAACTGTGTTAAAACTAACATGTTGTTACAACACTGATGGGAACTATGGTCTCTGGGTGATAATGATATGTCATTGTAAGTTCATCAATTGTAACAATTGTAAAGACCGAGCATGGTGGCACATACCTGGAGTCCCAGCCGGGAGACTGAGACTAGAAGACAGCGATACAGCAAGGCCTTTTCTTTTCTTTCTTTTTTTTTTTTTTTTTTTTTTTTTTTGAGAGGTTTTCACTATAGGGCACATGTGCTCGCCAGACAGACAGACAGACACAGAGAGACAGAAAGTGAGAAATCACCCCCCAGGGGGGATGGCCACGCCGCAATCCTTCTCCTCCATTCTCTCCTCAGGATCTTGGGCACGCACGCACACGCGCCCGGTGTGAGTTTTAAGCCACCGGGTCTGGGACATGAACCGCGGTCGACTACATGGGAGTCCAGCGACACAGCCATTACACTAACTGCTGGTCCCAGCAAGGCCTTTTCTTAAAAAATGAAAATAACAGTCAGCCTTATAGCCTAATGGTTGAAGGAGGCAAAGCCCACATGGCCAAGCATGGTTTGAATCTTGGCCCCAGTGACCTGAAAAACAGATTGGATGTGGGGGCTGGCAGGTGGCATGGTGGTTAAGGGCATTGGATTCCCACATGGCTGACCATGGTTCGAGTCCCAGACCTGGCAGCTTTCTCTCTCTCTCTCTCTCTCTCTCTCTCTCTCTCTCTCTCTCATTCTCTCTCCTTCTCTCTCTCCCTCTCTGGTTAAACTAATATAAATAAATAAAGGTGGAGCCAGCAGGTGGTGTGGTGGTTAAGGGTGCTGGACTCACACATGGCCGCCTGTGGTCAAGTCCCGGACCTGGAGGCTTGCTTTCTCACTTTCCCTCTCTCTCTCTCTCTCACTCTATCCCTCTCTGTTCAAATTAAAGGAAAGAAGGAAGGAAGGAAGGAAGGAAGGAAGGAAGGAAGGAAGGAAGGAAGGAAGGACAAAAAGAAAGCTAAATAAAATAATTCTATAAATAAATAGAGTTAAATTTTAAAAAAAATGGGTGTGTGCAGATGTGTGCCCAAAATCCAACAGTGTGGAGCAATAAAGGAGAAGGAATTATGGGTGCCCAAGCCCCATTGGGGGTGCTTTCTCCCTCTCTCTCTCTATTGCCCACTGGTGAGTGCATGTGTCCTGTGGCAATTAAAAGATATAAAAGAGGGACCAGTAGATGGTATGATGGTTATGTCACTGGACTCCCATGTAGTCAACCATGGTTTGAGTCCCAGACCTAGTGGCTTAAAACTCACACTGGGTGTGTGTGCATGCATGCCCAAGATCCTGAGAGGAGAATGGAAGAAAAGGGATTGTGGTGTGGCCATCCCCCCGGGGGATGATTTCTCGCTCTCTGTCTCTCTGTCTCCCCAGTGAGCACACGCACCCTATAGCAAAAATCTCTCTTGAAAATTAATAATAATAATAATGAAATGTTAATTAGATCATGTTGATTCTTTGGCCTCCCATCACACCCAAAGTGAAATCCAGACTCCTCACCTGACCTAACAGGGACTGAGTCTGGCCGCTAAGCTAACCCCACTCCTCCTGCTCTTGTTTTAACGGACCTCACTCACTTTGGCACTGGGGCCTGTGCACCAGTTCCCCACAACCTCTAACACTCATTCCCCTTCACATCATTATTTGCTTCAATTTCATCCCTTATTACCTTGTCCTGTTTTATCTTTATTTATTCCAAGGACCAAAGCCTGGCATGATATTTATTATACGTACAGACATTTGTTTAATATGTCTCCCTAACCGACCTGAAGGTCCAGGAGGGCACAGATCTTGTCTGCTTTGTTCTCTGCTATATTTCCAATGGCAAGAACAGTTTCTGGGATACATCATGTACTCAAAATAATACTGGGAGGGTTACATGATGAGATAGTCCTCGGTCCTTTTACCTAGTAATTTATCACATTCTTTCTGGCAAAACAACTTCAGACCTTAATGAGAACGGATTACTTGAAACTCATGCTTTTGTTCTTTAGAAGCTTCATGCAAAATAAAAGGGTTTTTTTCTCTTTATTCAGGATAGAGCACATGAGAAATTAAGAAGAGAGAAAGGAATGAGGACCCTCCACAGGATCAGTCCCGCCCTGATCCACTTCCTGCAGTCCTCCAGACAGCCGGATTGAGACTGGCTTGAGCGTGTACCCAGCATGTTTCAGGCTGACTGGACATGGATTCAAACTGTGGCCACTACATGCAACCCAGTTTCTCCTGAGCAGTGTATTATTGACGTACCACGGAACTACTGCTCCAAAGTATGGAATTGGGGATTATAGTACAGTCTGGAAACGTCTATCATGAAGTACTGTTCTGGGTCATTTATTGCAAGTTTATTGGGAAAAAAAAGTAATTTTCAGTTTATAATTTGCAGAGGAAGTTTTTGCTTTACCCAGTGTTCTTGCAAAGGTCATAAAGAGCAGCCCTTGATGAGGATTCAGGAGGAGTAAGGAATGCTGAGGAACCAGGCATCCTAGGCTGAATGAGGAAGCCTGGGAAGGCACGGTGAGTGTGCTAGGTCCTAAAAAAAAAAAAAGTTGGAGCACAGGTGCTCCTGGAGGAACGTGCTCCTGCCGGGTCCACAGTCACAGCTTCCAGGGAAGGAAAACCCCACATTATAACGCAATCTGAATCTCACTTAAGATCAGATTTGGTCTGGAATAAAACTCTGAGGGGAGTGAGCCAGCCACAGGTGTGGTGGTTAAGGTGGCTGGATAATACATGGCCAACTACATGGTTCGAGGTTCGAGTCCTGGACCCAGAGGCATGGAAAACATGCTGGGCATGTGTGCATGCAGGATCCAAATCCCAAGATGAGAAATGGAGGAGCAGAGATTGTGGCATGGCTGTTCCCCCTGGGGTAGTGGGTTCTTTCTCTCTCTCTGTCTCTCTCCAGTGAGCACAGGTGCCCTAAAGCAAAGTAAATAAATAAATAAGAAAAGAAAGAAAAATGGATCAACTATTACATTGAAAACATTTTTTCTCCAAAAGAGGAAAACCATATTATGTATCCCAGTGTTTCATCACCATTAAAAATAAAGATGTGATCAATTTCGCAAGTATTCACTCATGCATTCCATCACTCATTTAAAAAATGACCCCAAAATATTTGTTGCACACCTACTATGTCTATAGTTCTGAAGAAAAAGTATTAAGAATGGTGGGGCAGAAGGGGGTGGAAAGATGTGTCCTCTGACCACACAGAGATTGTAGGCTGTGGCATTAGGCAATTAGGCTTCAGTCATGACCACATTTTGGTGCTCTTGTTAAAAAAGAGAGTTGATGGTGACCCAAGCATCCAGCAGTGACCAAAGAGTCTAAAAAGAAGTAATTTGGGCATTTATTAGACCATGGCCACAAGAGACGTGATGATTTTCCAAATACATTACCAAATAAAGAGCTCCATTAAATTCACTGTTATTAAATGTGCTTGTCCGTGTGTGAGAATATGAGTTGTTATTTATTTCTTAATGAAGTTTTAATGGATGTGGGTTTTGTAAATAGTTTTAAAGGCCAGGGACTGCATTTCCCAATAATATTCCAACATTTAAGCTAAATTGACTTTTCTCCCTAAGTGTACCTGCTGTTTCCAAAGTGCTGGATTTTGCTAATCTGAATCATTCAAGTTCTGTGATGGTTACCTGAAATATAGTTATAGGAGCAGGATAAGGTGAACATATGGGTCATGCTACACACAGACAAAACAAGTTGAACAGAAAAGAAGACTCTGAAGCCCTCCCAGTCTCCCAAGTTTCCCTGTAGTAAGCCATAGTGGTAGAAATAGCAGATGGTAGAGAGTGGGAGGGAGGATAATGCAGCAGGTGGCATGGTGGTTAAGGTGCTGGACTCCCACATGACTGACCATGGTTTCAGTCCCAGACCCAGTGGCTTGAAAATTACACTAAGTGCATGTGTGTGTGTGTGTGTGTGTGTGTGTGCACCCAAAGTCCCAGGAAGAGAAGGGATTGTGGCATGGCCAACTCCACTGGGAGGTGAATTCTCACTTTCCCTCTCACTGCCCCTGTCTGTCTCTCTCTGGTGGGTGCATGCACCCCATGGCAAAAACCTAAAAAGGAAAAAAAAAATAGAAGATGGCCTTACTCAATATCCACTCCAGCCTCTGCCATGTCCTCCTGCACTGCCCAGGCAGGAGCCATAGAAACCACATTGCCCTCCCTCGTCAGAAGACGCACTTGGCCAAGACTTGAATTCGAGCTTATGTTAATGGAGAGGGAGATATTCGCTTCTTTAGTGCAGATTTAGAGGCAGAGACAGTCACGTGGGCGCCAGCTCCCTGATCCCCCGATGTTAGCCAGGCTGGGGATGTCTCTGAGACAGACGCAGAGGCAGTGGGTCCTTGGTCCCAGACTCAGGACTGGAGCAGCACCACCCTGTTTCCAGCAGTGGCCCCTGTGACTCCTGATGGTGCCATCATAGTTCCTTTGCCAGGTCAATTCAGGGTGGCCTTCTAATTGCAGCTGCTAGAAGTCTGGCCTTGGGCTCACTCCCCCAGTTCCATACTCATCCTGTATTAAAGCTCCTTCTGCATGAAATCACCAAAGCAGTTTCTTTTTTCCATACATACATACATATATATATATATATATATATATATATATATATATATAAAAATATATTTTTTCAATTTTAATTATGATTTCTGGTGTACCTACAGTTGATGTATGTCTTTGTGGGCTACAAAAAAATTTTTTGAGAGTTTTTTTTTTGTTTTTTTTTGTTTGTTTTTTTTGTGTGTTTTTTTTCTTTTTGGCTATAAGGTGTGTGCAATCACCAGAAAGACAGAGAGAAAGAGACAGAAAGTGAGAAATCACCTCCCAGGGGGGATGGCCATGCCACAATCCCTTCTCCTCCATTCTCCTCTCAGGATCTTGGGCACACGCACACACACACACACACACACACACACACACACATACACACGTGCCCAGCATGAGTTTAAGCCACTGGGTCCAGGATTCGAACCACAGTTGACTACATGGGAGTTCAGCAACATTGCCATTATGCCATCTGCTGGTCCCACAAAATGATTTTTTAAGGCATGCATACAGAGTATGAAACTCAAATCAAGGCCATATCCACATTCATCCTCTTCAGCATTAAACATTACATTATGCTGTGCATGTTTCTTAATAGTACTACTATTGGATCATCAGAAAAGTCAAGACATATTTTTCTGTTTTTCTATGCAAAAATGTATCTTGACTTTCCCAACAAGCCTATCCTTTTTTGAAATGTGTATTAACTTGTTCTTTTTTTTTTTTTTTTTTTTTGGAGAGATTTTTGCTATAGGGCTCGTGTGCTTGCCAGAAAGACAAAGAGAGACAGACAGAAAGCGAGAAATCACCCCCTAGAGGGGATGGCCATGCCGCAATCCCCTCTCCTCCCTTCTCTTAGGATCTTGGGTATGCACGCACACGCGCCTGGCGTGAGTTTAAGCCACCGAGTTCGGGACTTGAACCGTGGTCGACTACATGAGAATCCAGCGACATAGCCATTACACTAACTGCTGGTTCCTTGTTCTTCTTTTTTTTTTTTTTTTAAGGTGCGTATGCTCACCGGTGAGAGACAGAGACAGAAAGAAAGAGAAATCACCCCCGGGGGGATGGTCATGCTACAATCTCTTCGTTCTTCTCTCAAAATTTTGGGCTTACATGCGCATGCACCTGCCTGGAACCACAGAGTCAGCTATGCGGGATCTAGTGCCTTAACCACCATGTCACTTGCTGGCCCAAATTGTCCATATTTTTCACTCTGCTGTAATACACCATTCTCTAGCCTCTTCCCCTTTTATCTACATTCTGTGTCCATTATAAATTTTCTCATGAACCACCTCCACACACTTCCCTAAGTCTCCCCTAGTATCTACCGTTACTTCTCTATTTTTATGCTTTCAAGTTTTTGAATTCCAAAGTGGTTTCTTTTGCACACAACTCAACACTGACTGATGGTGTCTCTAACCACAACTCTACCCAAGAGTTCACTGTCAAAACCAGGTAACCTCCGCTCTTTCCATCTATCTGTAGAAAACCTCCCCTGAATCTTACCTAAACAAGACTTTGTGTGGTATTTTAGGGGTTTTATTTTATACTGCTTTAATGACTCATAAAAGGAATTTTATGTTCTTTTTAAGGTCTCCTGTCCTCTCTCCTCCACTTTCAGCCTGCCTCCATTTCCTGGGTCAGGGAAAGCTCCCTGGAGCAGATCTGTTAATGCAAAAGGTAATAAAAACAAGACGTGTCCTGAAAATATTGGCAGGGGGCTGGGTGGAGCAGGGTGGAAGCAAGAAATTCTGGTTTTGCTTTAGTATAAATTATTTTGGTAAAAACTCTGCCCCCAATAAACATCAAAATCTAGGATTTCATGCTAAGACTTTTTTCTACAAAAAAGTATTTTTCATTATATGTGTTTATTTTTTACTCGTGATAGAGTGTGTGTATGTGCACCTGAGACTGAGAGAGAGGCAGAGAGCTGCACCCTCCATGAGGTCTGGTCAAACCGCAGTCCCCTCCTCCAGTGCTCCATCGGATCCTGGGCACTTGTGCATGTGACCAGCATGTTTCAAGCTGACCGGGCTGGGGATTCGAACAGTGGTTGCCATGTGGGATCTGGCTTCTCTTGAACAGCACATTACCACTACACAACAGACCCTGTCTTATACTTAAAGACTTGCACTAGAGATAAAGTAGACAAGTAAAGCTGACTGAGAGAATAGGGTACTTAGTTCTTTGCAATTTTTAAACTAACTGCTACCTTTCAACATGTAGAGCAAAGTCTATAATAATAACGATAATAATAGCTCCATCTACGTAAGACTGTGTGATCAATCACAATGATTTTCAAACCTCACATCACACCTGAGGCCATCGCTTCCCTCCTATTGATGAAATAATAATAATAATAATAATAATAATAATAATAATAATAATAGCAACAGAGGCACAGAAAATTAAAAAGTTGCTCCATTTCACACTCTGAGAACAGTAATCCTTCCAGTGCATTCATTCATTCTTGACTAAGAAATCTTTTGAGCTCCTCACAGGGACTATGTTCCCAAGGAGCCAGGGCTTCTACAGTCAGGAGCCGGTGCCAGCGCCAGAGCTGGAACAGAGCAGGCAGGGTCCTCCAGCACGCCCACCTGTCCAGACAGAAGACGGCCAGTGGTGCCCACTGCCGTTGCTTGTGGAACCTCACTTGGCCAGCTCTTGAGGCATCAGGAACTGACTCTTGTAAAGAACAGCATGTAGGGCCAGCAGATAGCATAACAGTTACATCAATGAACTCCCACATGACCAACCATGGTTCAAGTCCCAGACTCAGTGGCTTGAAAATCACACCAGGTACATGTGCATGTGTTTCCAAGACCCCAGGAGGAGAATGGAGAAGGGATGGTAGCATGGCCATTTCTCATTTTCCCTTTTGTTGTCTCTGTCTCTATCTTTCTCCAGCTAGTGCAGGCACCCTAAGGCAATAACTTCTCAAAAAAAAAAAAAAAAAAAAAAAAGATCACCATGTGGGGACAGCAGGTGGCATAGTGGTTAAGGATTGGACTCCCACATGGCTGGCCACAGTTAGAGGCCCTGACCCGGTGGCTTGAAACTCACTTAGTGTGTGTGCATGCGTACCCAAAACCTGTGAAGAGAATAGAGGAGAAGGGTTGTAGCACGGCCATCCTTCCTGGGGGCTGATTTCTTACTTTCTCTCTCTCTGTCTCTGGTGAGTGCATGCACCGTATGACAAAAATATCTAAAAAGAAAGAAAGAAAGAGAGAGAGAGAGACAGAGACAGAGAGACAGAGACAGAGACAGAGAGAGAGAGAGAGAGAGAGAGAGAGAAAGAAAGAAAGAAAGAAAGAAAGAAAGAAAGAAAAAGAAAGAAAGAAAGAAAGAAAAAGAGAGCATCATGCATAACCAGCCAATGACATGGTGGTTAGAGCACCTGAATCCTACAAGGCCAATTGCATAGTTTGAGTCCCAGACCTGGTGCCCTGAAAACCAGGCTGGGCTTATGTGTGTGTGTGTGCCCAAAATCCTGAGAGAAGGAGGAAAGGGACAGTGAAGGGCCTGTAGCATGGCCACACCCCTGGGGGGACGACGCTTCCTTATTTTAACCTCTCTGTGTGTCTATCTCTGGTGGGTGCACATGCCCTATAGCGAATATTTAAAAAGAAAACTGTGCTTTGGCTCTGACCTTATCACTTACACTTTTTATGCTTCAGTTTGTAACTCGACGCTACTACGTATTAGCTATGTAACCTTGAGGAAGCTGCTTAAACTCCCTGTGCTTCAGTATCTTCATATTTAGAGTGATCAAAATAAAACGGATTAGGGAACCAGCAGTTAGCGTAATGGCTATGTCGCTGGACTCCCACGTAGTCGACCGCGGTTCGCGTCTCGGACCCGGTGGCTTACAACTCACGCCGGGCGCGTGTGCGTGCGTGCCCAAGATCCCGAGAGGAGAATGGAGGAGAAGGGATTGCGGCGTGACCATCCCCCCTGGGGGGTGATTTCTCGCTTTCTGTCTCTATGTCTCTCTCTGTCTGTCTGGCGAGTGCACGCGCCCTATAGCAAAAAAACCTCTCCAAAAAAAATAAATAAATAAATAAAATAAAACTGATTAAATAGAAGATGGTGAGTAAAGCACTTAGTAGAGTGCTGGCGTACTGTAGCCACATAGTAAGTGTTAGTGATGGTACCATTACTGCTATTTTTGCTTTGGTACCACACAACATTAGAAGCATACAGAGCATTTACTACGTACTAGCATATATAAAAAATAAGTAAATACTCACGGTATACTCTTCTCAGAATGGGAAGGTCACAAAAACAGATCATAGCTCATTTACTTTAGTTCAACTTGACTTTTTTTTTTTTTTGAGAGAGACATTTTTGCTATAGGGTGTGTATGCCAAATCTGTGGGTTATTATGGTTTGCTATGAGGCAGTGATTTCTCTCTCCCCATATCAGAAGTACTTTGGCCTCTCAAAAAAATAAATCCTTGGGAACCAGCAGTTAGCGTAATGGCTATGTCGCTGGACTCCCACATAGTCGACCGCAGTTCATGTCCCGGACCCGGTGGCTTAAACTCACGCCGGGCGCGTGTGTGTGCATGCCCAAGATCCCGAGAGGAGAAGGGATTGAGGCGTGACCATCCCCTCTGGGGGGTGATCTCTCGCTTTCTGTCTCTATGTCTCTCTCTGTCTGGCAAGCGCACGTGCCCTATAGCAAAAACCTCTCAAAATATATAAATAAATAAATAAATAAATAAATAAATTCTTTTATAATAGACTGTGCTATGCCACCCAAATCAATAAATAAATAAATCCTTTTATAATAGACTGTGCTATGCCACCCAAGTCAATAAATAAATAAATAAATCCTTTTATAATAGACTGTGCTATGCCACCCAAATCTCTGCTACTGGGGTGACAGATTCATAGCTGTCAGGCACGCTATGCTGTCCCCTAACCAACTCAGTTGTCAGCCCTTGGGAGCTGCCTTTGGTTGGCTAAAAACAACCTACTCAAGGTCTTACCTCCTTCCGGGGGAGCAGCCTGCATTCAACGACGAGCTCAGATTTTGGATCCACTTCCAAGGGAACCCACCACAGAATCCTTCTCATAGAGGTCAGCCAGGAAGCCTAAATTCAGCCCACTGGTACATTGGGCAGCTCCTGTCAAGTTCTATTTCTCTAATTTTCAACCAGAGCCTTAGAAGCACAGTATACTCCAAGGACATTCTCCTGCCCTTTTACTTTGCTATTGTTTTAAGACTGGGTTCATGAAGCCCAATTCCTACCTCACTTACGGTGAATCCTCTCATGTTTAGAGTGAACAAGAAAAAGCAAGCTACTTCATAGGGGTTATTATAAGAATTAAATATGGAGTGGTAAATAAAGCATTTACCAGAGTTCTGACATACAGTAACCACCCATGAGGCTCATCGGCCCTTTATGCAAATAGACTCCTGCCAGGCCCACTGAGCCCCAGTTACCTGTAGTTGACGCTTGTCTGGCTTGCTCAGTATACAAGGGGACTGCAAAAACTTTGTATAAAACTGGAATTAAGGGACCAGCAAACAGTCTAGCAGTTAAATCGCGGGACTCCCACATGACTGACCTCAGTTCAAGGCGCAGACCTGGCAACTTGCTTTCTCATTTCCCACCCGCTCTCTATCTCTCTCTCAGGAGTACATGTGCCCTGTAGCAAATTTAAAAATAATAATGATAAATAAAATTAAATAAATAACTATGTTTTCAAAAGTAGAGAATCTATTTTAGTCCACAAAAAAAAAAAAAAAAAAAAAAAAAAAAGAAATCCATATGCAATTTTTCATATTAGGAACATGCCTACGTATATTCGATAGTATGCATATTCATAATGTGCATTTTCTATGAACTTTTGAAGACTCCTCATACACAATCAATTATTAACTATTTCATGTTGTTTTCTGATAGGACACATATAGACTATTTGCCTTCTAAGCAGAGAACAAATTCAACCCAGTTCAAAGTTGTGTTTTTAAGAAAACTGAACATTTCCTTTTTTTTTTTTTTTGGAGAGTTTTTTTTTCTTATTGGGCGCGTGCGCTCGCCAGAAAGGCAGAGAGACAGAGAGACAGAAAGTAAGAAATCACCCCCCAGAGGGGATGGCCACACCGCAATTCCTTCTCCTCCATTCTCCTCTCAGGATCTTGGGCACGCACGCACACATGCCCGGTGTGAGTTTAAGCCACCAGGTCCGGGACTCGAACCGCGGTCGACTACGTGGGAGTCCAGCAACATAGCCATTACGCTAACTGCTGGTCCCAAGACTGAACATTTTCTAACTCCCTTTGAAACAAAAACAATTGTCTTAAGAATTCTCCCATATGAGAGAGACACAGCACATTCAGATCTGACTGGTAGACCATTTCCCCCAGTGAGAAAGACAGGAAGTACGTTTGCTTTGCTGCCAAGGGCAGGTTCTTCCCAAGCATCTCTCTCCTCCTTGAGCACAAACTTGGGCTTAGCTGTGCTTGCTTCATGCTCTCATCACCATCAGGACGCTCAAGGGGATTAAACCTCAACCTCAGGACAGCTTTACCTAAGAGAGCCATTGGTGAAACTGTCGCAGAAGAGGGGACAAGTGAACTTGTGTTGACGGGGATGGCTTTACATTCCTACTGTTCTTATGGTCGACCGCACATTCACGCTGGGCTGACGGCCATCCACAGTTCTCATTCTGAGTAGGAGGGAGCAGCCTCCTGCTCTTATCCTGGACCTCAGTACAGGCAGATGGCTCCGTGGGTCTATGTGTCCCTGGAGTAGAGAATGTCTTGGCCCATCGTTGTGTTGCTCATGGAAATACCTGAGACTCGATGGTTTATAAAGAATACAAGTTTAGGGGCTGGCAGATGGTGTGGAGGTTAAGGCACTGGATCCCACATGGCTGACTGATTGGTTCAAATTCAGGACCCAGCAGCTTGAAAGTCATACCGGGTGCATATGCTTGTGTGCCCAAGATCCTGAGAGGAAAATGTATCCCACCTCCTCCTGACCCCCCTGTCTCCAGTGAGTTCACATGCCCTATAACAAACTTAAAAGAAAGGGACCAGCAGCTAGCGTAATGGTTATGTCGCTGGACTCCCACATAGTCGACCGCGGTTCGAGTCCCGGACCCGGTGGCTTAAACTCATGCCGGGCGCATGTGCGTGCGTGCCCAAGATCCCGAGAGGAGAACAGAGGAGAAGGGATTGCGGTGTGGCCATGCCCCCTGGGGGGTGATTTCTCGCTTTCTGTCTCTCTGTCTCTCTCTGTCTGTCTGGCGAGCGCACGCGCCCTATAGCAAACAAAAACTTCTCAAAAAGGAAAAAAAAGAAAAATGAATAGAAATTGATTTGACTCATGATTGGGTGGCTAGAAAGTCTAAAGGCATGAGGCTGGTATTATGGCTGACAGAAACAGAGAGAGGATGGCAGGTGCATGAGAGAGGGGGGAAAGGAACAGGGAACAGCCACCTCTCTAACTTTTCTAACCATCCTCTCTGAAGAACTAACCCCTTCTCTAACCCTTTGGTAGGAGAGCATCAGCTCACTCAGTCTTGGGAGAGAGCTTTAATCTACTCATGAGGTTGATGCCTCCATGATTCAGTCACTGCCCTTAAACCTTACCCCTCTCAATGCCAAATTCCAAAACCTGAACCTTTGTGGGATAAATCATTGCCTGAACCATAGCAGAGAATAAACTATATCCTGAGGGAAACTCAGGCCCTCTTCTAGGAAAAAAGCTGATTACTTCTAAAGGAATCCTAGATTGGGGCCAGCAGGTAGCATGGTAGTTAAGGTCTAGACTTCCACATGGCCAACCAGAGTTCGAGTCCTGGATCTGGTGACTTGCTTTCTCATTTTCCCTCCCTCTCTGTCTCTCTCTGTTATGCTCTGGTCAAATTAAAAATGAAATAATAATAATGTTGATGATGAATAAAATAAAATATAATAATAATAAAAGAAATCCTGGATCAGCCTTTTTTTGCCATAGATCAAATTTTAATTCTAAAGATATATGAAATGGATTATTTATGCTTTAAATCAGTAAATCTGTTAGAAGTTGTTCTTATAATGATAGTACATATCAATAAAAGGATGTTTTAGTTCAGGAGGGAGAAGATTGTATAAACTGACAAAAGAAAAAACTCACACATGTGTTAGTCCGTCGTAGCAATGGAATGAAATGAGTGTCCTATTATTGATAATAATATTTCAAAATACTACTTATTGGGTACTATATACCAAGAATTACTTATACTATCTCATTTAATCTTAGTGACTAAACTGAAGTTAAGGAATTATGCTCTGGTTTACAAATAAGAAAATGGAGGGGGGGCCAGCAAATGGCACAGTGGTTAAGGTGCTGGACTCCCACGTGGCCAACCACAGTTTGAATCCCAGATCTGACATCTTGAAACTCATGCCAGGCCATGTGCACATGTGCCGAAAGTCCTGAGAGGAGAATGGAAGAGAAGGGATTGAGGCATAGCCATCTCTCTTGATGGGTGATTTCTTTCTTTCTTTGTCTCTCTTCCTTGCCCTATAGCAAAAATCTCTCAAGAAAGAAAGAAAGAAAGAAAGAAAGAAAGAAAGAAAGAAAGAAAGAAAGAAAGAAAGAAAGAGGGAGGAAGGGAGGGAGGGAGGGAGGGAGGGAGGGAGGGAGGGAGGGAGGAAGATGGAAGTTTGGAAGGATTAGTAGGACTGCCCAGTTCACACAACTAGAAAGTAAAGACAATCCTGTACTTATGTTGGTTTGATTTGAGATTTTTTTTTGTCTTTTCAATGGTGTGAAAGCAATATGTGTTTAATAAAAGCTTACTTCAAATTTTGAATTTTGACTCCAAAAAAGTTTTTGTCTGTTTTTGTTTTTGTTTTTTAATTTACCAGAGGGGATATGCACTTGCCAGAGAGAGAGACAGAAAAAGGGAAAGAGAGAGAAAGCACTTGGGGCATGGTCACACCACAATCCATTCTCCTCCATTTCTCCTTCCTGTTGAGATTTGAGGCACACGCATGTGCCCAGCATGTTTTACCAGCACCTGGGGCCAGGATTCAAACCACATGGCTGGCCATGTGAACTCAAGCTCCCCTGTTAACCTATGGTACTGGCCTGATTCAAAATTTTTTGTAATAAACTTGTTATAAAATAAGCTTTGTGTAGTTGATTTTGTTCCAACTCTAAGCCAATGTAAGATCTGAGTACATTTCAGGCAAGCTAGGCTAAATTGCAACTTTCGGTAGGTTAGGTATATTAAATATTAGGTATATTAAATAAAGTATTTTATACTTTCAATCTATGATGGTCTACCAAGAATAACCCATTGTAAGTCTAGATGCATCGGCAGTGGGAAAAACGTTCCAATTTGGGATTGTCTGACTCTTCCCTTAACCTGTATTTCTTGGCCACTGGTCCTTTTATCCCTTTGTGATAAAAGCCAGAATAGATATCTTGCCCTTCTCCATGCTTTCTCTTTCTTCTGTTGGCAACCATAATCTACGTCAGAGACTGGCATCCCTGAGATGAAACCAGGGGACTACTCGGCTTGGCTCACAAGGCTTTCTTCCTATCTGAAGGGACTCACTCTCCCAGCCTGGCTCCTCACAGACGCGGTGCCCAGCTGGTGGGATGCGCAGTCTTCTTCCCATTCAAAGCCACTTGAACCTAGACACTTTCTTGGCAATTATAGTTGGGTTTCCTTGGCATACTATTATGTCTTGGTACTGAAGACAAATGTATCAGAGGTTCCAACTCATGCCCATCTTCCAGTAAAGTCCAATAAAGTTCATAAAGTCCAATAACACTTTCAGTAGAGCCCAAGACTCACCTTGAATGCAGTGGACGAACTCTCTGACTCCACATCTTATGTATGTTTGTGTTCTTAGACACACAAGAAACACTGAGCTATTTGCATGGAATTTCTGAACTGCAGGTACTTTATTAGGACAGGAATGTCTGGGCACAGGTCACTTCCGCTCTGAAACAGCCATTCCTTTTGCTTACTCTCGGCACCTGCATTAAGGTTTCCAACAACACCTGGCTTATGTCACTGATCTGCAGCCATGTGGGGCTTGATTTACCAGCTCTTCCAGGTAGAAAGTTCATTAAGAACGAGAGATTCATTTTGCTAATCTTCTGTCCTTGAAGGCACTTTGTATGCAGTTAGTGCTCGAGAAACAACTACCGATTGAGTTTTACCTTTAATTCATATGGAAGTGGAGTCCAAAGGAAACCCATTCTCTAAAGGGACCAACTCATCCTGGTTTGCCAGAGAGTTTCCCAGTTAGGGCACTGAAAGTCTCATATCCTAGGAAGTGCAGCAGTTTTAGGCACACCAGGAGGTAGGTCCTGTGTGAGCATATGAATGCCTACTTAAAGGTCAGCCCTCCAACCTGCCCCCCCCCAAAAAAAAATCATACATACACATTTGACCTTTTCCAAAATACATAAAATGGGATCTAACATGACATATTTGGAGACGTTATTAGCTACAAGACAAACTTAAAAAGAAAACAGAATTTTAGCCCTAAAGATCTTTTTTTCCTGCCTTGTGGCCTTAACCGCCACCTTCCAGTAATTCACCAAAATGACGAATACAAAGGGAAAGAGGAAAGGCACCAATATACGTTCTCTAGGCCTTTTAGAAAACATGGAGTGGTTCCTTTGGCAACATACAAGTGAATCTACAAGAAAGATGATATTGTAGACATTAAGGGAATGGGTACTGTCCAAAAAGGAATGCCCCACAAATGTTACCATGGCAAAACTAGAATTGTCTACGCATGCTCTTGGCATTGTTGTGAACAAACAAGTTAAGGGCAAGATTCTTGCCAAGAGAATTAATGTACGTATTGAGCATATTAAGCATTCTAAGAGCAGAGAAAGTGTCCTAAAATGTGAGAAGGAAAATGACCAGAAAAAGAAGAAAGCCAAAGAGAAAGGGACCTGGGTTCAACTGAAGTGCCAGCCTGCTCCACCCAGAGAAGCACACTTTGTGAGAACCAATGGAAAAGAGCCTGAGCTTCTGGAACCTATTCCTTATGAGTTCATGGCATGATGGGTGTTAGAAACAAACTAAACTATGGTCTATTAAAAAAAAAAAATTTTAAAGATGCTTTTTCCTAATTTCTTTTAAAGTACTTCATAATTATATTACAACTGTTGAAAGATACAAGAGGAGGGCCAAGTTATGGCAGAAAGAAGCCAGGCCTTATATGTGCCCTTCATGTCTTAGAACACCAACGTGATGTAAACTGAGCTGTACCTGTATAATTTTAGCAGCATACTGTACACGTTTGTAAAACTCCATTTTTCTGAAGAGCCAAAGGGTTAACGGAAGGTTGCAGGCACAATCAGAGAGCCTAAAAGTCAGATATTATTTTTGAGAGACTGTAATAGTCTGGTGATCAGTTCAAGAAAATCATAGTCATTCAGGATGATGTCTTTACATGTACTGGCTTCTCTGTAAAATGAATTTACCTTTTCATTATTATTTACTGAGTGAGCCAGTATTTCATTTGTATGGATTTTATCCAACAACTGGGGGAGGGGCGAGGGGAACACAGAAAATCTAATAAAAAGATAAAGCAGTTGTACAATATTTGAAGTCTGTATCCTGCCTGTAGAGGTCACGTTTCTGTCTTTTTTATGATGTTCATTTTAGAAAATGAAAAAAACAATGTATACCTATGGAGATATGCATTTTAGGTATTCCAGTTGACAGCAAATTTGACCTGACAAGGGTGGAGATATACTTACCAGGAGTGACAGTGACAAAATAGTGACAAACATAAAATAACGAACCTCACAAGCATGATGGCCTCATTGGTTTACTGTTTGAGTAATAACGTGAGATCCTGCCTGCCTGGCACAGGCATTTCAGTTCTGCCACTTCAGGAAGGTTAGTGGGAATCTAATATCATCAGATTAGGTATGTGGTGTCATTCTCCACAAAGAAAGTTGAACCCCTACAAAGTATATTCATTAGCAAGACCCCTTCTCTTAAAGGGACTTTCATTAAATCCCCAACCTTTTCATTTCTTTGTCCATTGTTAATTCTCAAGAGATAGAGAACCTCACAATTAAGCATCTTTTTTATAATAGCATTACATTGTGCTACTGTCCAGGTCAAGTTTATTGAAAACCCTTTAAAAATTAAAATCTATTGTGCAATGATTTTCCAACCTATATACCCCAAGGACTTAGCATCATGGCCTAGAGTCTATAACCATCTTGAGTTTTTCCAATTAATAGATACTGAAAATATAGCTAGCTACCATCACATAAGGGTTCTTAAACTTTTTAACAACAAAAAAAAAGTCCTCATGCTCAAAAAGGTTAGGATCCACTAGTCTAGTGAGAAAACCTGGGTTTTTAATGCTACCTCAGACATTAATTAGTGTTTATATTAAAAAAAAAAAAAAAAAAAAGATTACTGCTAGGGTGTGTGTGTAGTTGCCAGAGAGAGACAGAGAAACAGAGAGAGGGAGAGGGAGGGAGAAAGCACCCTCAATAAGGTGTGGTCGGGTCACAATGCATTCTCCTCCATTTCTCCATCCTGTCGGGATTTTGAGCATGCCAAGCATGGTTTTCAAGCCATCAGGGCTGGGATTGGAACCGCAGTGGGCCATGCAAAAATCCAGCTCCCTTAACTATTGGGCTAACAGAGTTGGCCAATTTTTGGAACTTAAGGAGTCGTTTGTCTTCTTCATACCTCAGTCTCTACTTCTGATGAATAGGCCAGATGAAAAGAAGTTCACTGCATTTTTTTAAAATGCCCTTTAGGGGACGGCAGGTGGCATGGTGGCTAAAGGTGCTGGATTCCCACAAGGCCGACTGGGGTTTGAGTCCCGGACCTGTGTGACTTGCTTTCTCGCCTTCCCTTTCTCTCTCTCTCTGTTTCTGTCTGATCAAATTAAAAAATAATTATAGCAAGTGGAAATAAATAAAAAGAAGTTGTCTAAAAAAAATGCCCTTTAAAGGAAATATTTATGACTTACTCAGCCTTCTCCCACATTGCCAGGAACCATCATCGCAGGCATCAAATCAGCAATAAACATTTCTCAGGTTAGTACCAAATCCACGCGGAACTAAAATGATGAACCCAGAACATGCCAGTTAGGGATGTCCTTCCAGTCCTATTTCTGGTTGTCAATACCTGACCACTTTTTGGTTCCCTAATGAGTCAGCTGCTTTGTGAATGGTAGGAAGTTTATCTGCCCAACAGCATCGCTCACAGCATCCAAATAAAGGAAGTGACATTCTCTCCCAGCCAAGGAAGCATCTGACCGTCTGAATTGCCCAGATCCAGAACCTTGGAGGCAGCTCCAAACCATACGTCCGTCAGTAGAGAGTCATAGTCAGGCAGGGCTGATGGCTTGCTGGAGTAGAGGTAAAAGCTGGGCCATATCAAGGTCTTCAAAAAGTTCAGGGAAAATGTATATTATGGGCCAGTTCCCTGGTACAGTGGTGATGCACTACTCAAGAGAAGCCACATGGCAATAGGTTCAAATCCCTAGACTGGTCAGCCCAAAACATGCCAGGCATACATGCAAGTACCCAAAATCTAGTGGGCTAGAGGACTGGAGGAAGAGGACTGTGGCTTGACCAGACACTGTGGAGAGTGCTTCTCTCTCTCTCTCTCTCTCTCTCTCTGTCTCTCTGTTTCTCTCTCTCTCTCTCTCTCTCTCTCTCCCTCCCTCCCTCCCTCCCTCCCTCTCTCTTTCTCTATGCATATGCTCTATCATGAAAAAAAAATTTTTTAAATGTATATTGTGAGAGACCAGCAGATGGTGTAATGGTTATGTCACTGGACTCCAACACAGTTGACCACACACAGTTCCAGTCCTGGACCTGGCAGCTTAAACTCACACCAGGCGCGTGTGAGTATGTGGTACCCAAGATCCAGAGAGAAGAATGGAGGAGAAGGAATCGCAGTATGGCCATCCCACCGGGGGGGTAATTTCTCACTTTCTGTCTCTCTGTCTCTCTGGCAAGCACATATACCCTATAGAAAAAATCTCTCTTTAAAAAAAAGTGTATAATGAGGGACCAGCTGTTAGCGTAATGGCTATGTTGCTGGACTCCCACGTAGTCAACTGCGGTTCAAGTCCCAGACCCGGTGGCTTAAACTCACGCCGGGTGCATGTGCGTGCGTGCCCAAGATCCCGAGAGGAGAATGGAGGAGAAGGGATTGTGGCGTGGCCATCCCACCTGGGGGGTGATTTCTCGCTTTCTATCTCTCTGTCTGTCTGGCGAGCACGCACACCCTATAGCAAAAAACTCTTCCAAAAAAAAAAAATGTGTATAATGAGAAAACAATGCATGAATTTCAAAAATTTTGCACCAGAATTAACTTGTACTTAAAATCCATTTTTACCAAGGAGTTTGAAGTTCTGCCATCTATCACTGGACTGAGGCGGGGGACAGGTATTGGCTCGTTTTCCACACCAGCTATTACAAAATCTCCAGGCCCCGTATACTCATTTCTGATTTCCCCAACTGGAGAACCCAAACTAAATCCTGAGTGTTCACTTGAGTTGAAAATCAAAATTCAACAGCCAGCAGGTGGCATGGCAGCTAAGGCACTGGACTCCCATGTGGCCAGCTGTGGTTCAAGTCCCAGACCTGGCAGCTTGAAAATCATGTCAGGTGTGTGTATGTGCATGTGTGCCCAAAATCCCAGGAGAATGGAGAAGAAGGAATTGCAGCATATCCATTCCCTGGGGGATGATTTCTCACTTTCCCTCTCTCTGTCTCTGTTTCTCTCTGGCAAGTGCACATGCCCGATGGCAAAAAAATATAAAAACAATTTTAAAAAATGAAAGAAAGAAAAGAAAATCAAAATCAAGCTAAAATCTGCTCTAAAACCTCAGTAATGTTTAACAATAGTTGTCTCTGAAAAAATTACAGTATCTGTCCACTTTAAAGATAAATTTTAGAAATTCAGTACTAAAATATTATTTAAAACAACAGCTCTGAGTCCCATCTTAATATAAAATAATAGAGATATAAAATATCATTATTATTTGAATGAAAAAACATCAAAGGAAAATGGAAGACAAAACTGGTATTGTAAAGACAAAGGGATTGATTGTAACTGTGCAGAGTGCTCATACATATATACATTAGTAAAGATGGATTATTTTTAACAAAAATGGTTTAATATTAATTATTTTGGGTAAATTTATTTATGTTTGAAAGGAAATTAGAATAGGGGGAGAGATGTGCAGATAGATTCAATATAACTTTAAGTGAACCAGTTTTAAACACATGAGTCTGTGATGCTATCCCATAAAATGCTCCTTTAAAAACCTCTGACATCCTCAGAGTAGACTTTCCATTTTTCAGTGGCCATTTCACTATCTAAATCCTCGGTTCCAGTGCCACACTAGTCTCTCATGTTCCTCTGATCACCTGTCGTTCTTTACTCTGCCCAGACCAGAAGCTGCAAGTTGTTAAACCCTAAAGTAAAGCCCCACTGGACATAGGTAAAGCCCCCCAGATGTTTGATCAGATGGTATCATCTCTCAGAGCCGGAGGGCAGGAAGCCAATCAAGAGAAGACCCTCGGCTGTATGTTAATGTTGACCTTCTCTGGAGCAACGAGCTCTCTTTTGCTTCCACACATGTCTAATCACTAGGGAGTTGTCTAGCTACACGAATTTTTCACATTTGTCAGCTAAATCAGCGCTCCAAATGCACAATGCAGCACTTAGAAACATTATGTGAATTTATTAAATTCTCTGGAGGACTTTGGGTCCATAAAGCAGTAAATTGATTACAGGGAACCAAGGCCATAATATTTTCATCAGCAACAAAAGCAGTCGCGCTCCCATATTGTCCGTGGCACGTGAAGAGAAACTGTTCCTCACGTCACTTGAGCTGCAGGCTGAGAGTCACACAGCAAGCAAGGAGAGGGCTCTGAGATCCACTAGTCAATTGCTTTGGAAGCACCAGCTTTCAGGCACACCACTTAGAAGAGAACATGAAAAATACAAATGGTCTCTTCTCTGAATTTAGCTATGAATGCTTTCCGAATTAGCCCTTCTGATCATAGTTGTTCATTGACTTTACCATGAAACAGCCTATTGATATTGCTATCAAAATGAGAGGCATTAGTCACAAGCCCGCAGGAGATGGCGGGTCGATGTGGATGACATAATTTTGAAATCCTTGGGCCAACAGGTGGCATGATGGTTAAGGCACTGGATTTTATATGGTCAACTCTGAGGTTTACATCGCAGGCCCAGCAGCTTGAAAACCATACCAGGTGCTGGGACCAGCAGTTAGCATAATGGCTATGTCGCTGGACTTCCACATAGTCGACGGCTGTTCACGTCCCGGACCCGGTGGCTTAAAACTCACACCGGGCACGTGTGCATGCATGCCCAAGATCCCAAGAGGAGAATGGAGGAGAAGGGATTGCGGCGTGGATATCCCCCCCTGGGGGGTGATTTCTCATTTTCCATCTCTCTGTTTCTCTCTGTCTTTCTGGCAAGCAAAAACCTCTCCAAAAAAATGAAAAGAAAAAGAAAAAGAAAACATACCAGGTGCATGTGCATGCCTGCTCAAAATCCCAAGAGAAGGATGGAGGAGAAGGGACTGCAGTGTAACCATCCCTCCCCCTGGGAGGGCTCTCACTTTCCCTCCCTGCTTCTCTTCAGTGCATGCACTTAACCCTATGACAAAATCTTAAAAAAAAAAAAAAAAAGAAAAGAAAAGAAACATCTTTATATGAGGCTTGGTGACCATATTACTGGCAACCAATACTACCTTCAATGTGGGAAGGGACAATCCTGATGTTTTTAGGATGCCTGACATGCCATGAATTGCCATGGGTGTTATCCTATTTCAAGCTCTGTACTACCCTAAGAGGTAGGAATTTCAACTCCTGTTAAGTAAGAAAGTCAAGGCTTAGCTTTTCTTAACGTAGTTAAGAAAATTGCCCAAATTTCCCTTGGCATTGGCAGGAGGTGATGGCAGGGATTTAGTTGGATTATCAGCAATTTTTACTCCTTTGTTGTCCCCAAACAGAAGCAGGGAGCTTGCGACAGAGAAGACCACAAACCTGAGGAGTCCTGACACTTCTCCTTGCACCATGGACCTCGGACCAAGTTCCTTGGCTGTGATGAAGCAGCAGGAGTGACTCCATAAGGCCTAAAAACCCTGGGCTAGGGGCCAGCAGGTGGCGTAGTGGTTAAGGCACTGGACTCCCATCTGGTCAACCACAATTCAAGTCCTGGACCCGAAGGCGTGAAACATACTAGGCACGTGTGTGTGCATGCCCAAAAGCCTGAGAGGAGAGTGATGGAGAAGGGATTGTGGTGTGGCCATTCCCCATGGGGAGATTTCTCACTCTCTGTCTCTCTGGCAAGTGCATGTGCCCTATAGCAAAATCTCAGCAACAACAACAAAAAAAAAGCCTGGGCTAAAGGCTAACAGGGAAGGAAGGGCCCTGTTTCACTCATTTGTGTATTCCAATGCTTGGAAGATTTCCTGGTACATAGCAGACGCCCCCCCCCCATTAGCATTTTCTAGATTCAATTGAAATATTAAGACAGCTCAGCCGTTTGTCAAGTTATAAATATTAGAGTACTGAGAAGTACTTTTTGAGCTCTTTTTAAATATAATAGTTTGTGAGCATAATTGTATTTTGTATATGATAATTCACAAAACTAAGGCCAACACTTCCTGGTTCATCATAAAGCAATATATTCGAGCAACTTTTTCTTTTTTTTTTTTTAGAGAGAGAGATTTTTGCTATAAGATACATGTATTCGCCAGAGAGACAGAGAAACAGAAAAGGTGAAATTACCCCCCCGGGGGGGATGGCCATGCTACAATCCCTTCTCCTCCATTCTCCTCTCAGAATTTTGGGCATGCATGCACATGCACCTGGTTTGAGTTTTAGGTTGCTGGGTCTGGGCCTCGAACAGTGGTCAATTACATGGGAGTCCAGTGACGTAACCATGACACCATCTGCTGGTCCTGAAGTGAGCAATTTTTGACTCTACAGCAAAACTATCCACTATATCAAAAACTCTCCCAGCATCTGTGTCCATTCAGAATAGTTCTTCAAAACTGGCAGCACTACAGCATATAATCAACGTGAAAGTAGTCAGTGTTTTTATGTAGTTCATCTTCCCTGCACTGTTGAAGGTATTTGTACAGATTGTAGAATGTATCTCCCTCTGACTTTTTTGCCTATGGAAGTGAGTGGCTAAATTTTTTCCTCCTTACTTCATTTCTGATGCTAAAAATTCTCTCAGTCATTCAGAAACTAATCTAATCCATTTTGAGAATATTGTGAACTCTATTTACAGAACAAATACAAAAGGTCTTTAATGCTACGTGAAACAGCACCACCTACTGGCCCTCTTGTCACACTTCACTATCCCATCCCCGATCCTGAAAGTCATCTAAAATCACTGAACTTCTTCCTGTTGAGAAAATCTGACAAGTAGCTTCTTCACAAACAGAGCCAAGGAAAAATATTTCAAACATAATGAATTTCTTATTGTACTTTACCTTCTTGGAAACTATTTCTTGCTCACGATTTTTGTTAAAAAAATAAAACAGAAAACCTCTGGGCCAGCCACAGTGACACAGCAGTAATGCAACATTCCGCGATACTGAGGCCACATGGGAAGGTCCCAGATTCGTGTCCCGGGATCTCCCTGTGATCGCTAGGTTCACACCCATGTCCTGACTGGCAGAGGCTGAGGGCAGGATCATAGTATGGGGACTTTATTGACCATGTGTGTGTCAATCTCCTTCTCTTATGGAAGAAATGAACGGGTAAACTTTGTTTTTTTAAGAATTTATTTAATTTGGTGTCCAGCATGTGACATAGGCTAGGGGCTAGCAGGTGGCATGATAGTTCAGGCACTGGAGTCACACATGGTCGACTACGGTTTGAGTCCAGGATCTGGAGGCTTGAAACTCATGCTGAGTTTGTGCGTGGGCATGCCCAAAATTCCAAGAGGAGAATGAAAAAGAGGGGATTGCAGCATAGCCATCCCCCCAGGGAGCAATTTCTTGTTTTCTGTCTCTGTCAAGGGCACATACCCTATAGCAAAAATCTCTCAAAAAATAAATAAATAAATAAATAAATAATAAATTAATAAATTTATTTTATTTATTATTGTTATTATTTTTTAATTTGCTATAGGGCATATGCATTCACCAGAAAGAAAGAGAATGAGAGAGAAAGCAAGCCGCCAGGTCTGGGACTCAAACTGTGGTCGACCGTGTGGGAATCCAGTGCTTTAACCTCCATGCCACCTGCTGACCTCAGGTGAGTAAACGTTAAAGAAAGGAAAAACATCTGATCTCCATCTTCTTTCTTGGACTATACAGTTGTAAAACACAACAGTTTCCTTCAAGTCTGACACCAGTGTCAGGTGGGCCTGAGCCAAGCATGTCATGTCTGTGTTCAGTGGGGTAAGCAGTACTGTTCCATTTATATGTTGATTCCATTTATATGTTGACTAAACACTCAAACTAGCTCTAATAATAACTGCATAATTTTTTCCACTTCAAACACTTACTTATTCCTCATCATGACATTCATTTAACAAATATTTACTGGTCACCTAGGCTTAGGGATACTACAGTAAACAGTGTGGTTCCTGTCCCTGCCCACATAGTGTGAATAGCCTAGGAGAAAGAACAGACAACCCATACAATGTCATAAGTTCCAGAATAGAGAACGGGCCTGTGGAACCAGAGAGCAAGGACATGCAGCCAAGGTGAAATTCAAGAAAGACCTTATGGCAGGCATGGTTGGGACCCCACCTATATCCCCTCAACACACCTCAAGTCACTTGTAGCTTCAATAGTCACATTCATGGTCTCCCACATCAAACCCCTGTGTTTGCCTGAGGACTTTGCTAGCCACAAAATGGGTATTAAAAGAACAAGAAAATTAACACCCACAAAGCAACCCTCAAGCAGTGAGGGATGGGAGTTGATGAACAAGTACCTCAAGTGCCTTGCCTCTCGAAAGATCATTCTGACAGGTATTCTACTCAGGCTCTCAGAAAGTCCCAAGAGGAATGGGCACAGTTAGTTTGTTGTTAGGGCTGTTGGGATTTCACCAAGTTGGATAAATGACATCCATCTTTCTCACAGATGCTGTGAGGCAACTGAGAAATAAGACCAAAGAATAAGGCAGGTGGGGAGCTGGATACTAGGGAAATATGGGCGGATACAACTTGTATCTCTGGGCAAGTGGATTCCATCATACTCCACTTAAGAATTAAACTCCTGGTTTTAGAGTCACAATTATCGCTGGGTTGGGACAAGCCTCCAAAACTCAGGGCCCATCACGTGTATTTACGGCAAGGAAGTCTAGAGTAGACAGCATGCTTCCTGAAGGCAGGCTCACTCCCAGAGAAGAGCACTGGGAGAGACTCGGGGCCACAGAGCCATAGTTACTCCTCCACACCCACCAGCCAGACCAGAGCTCCTCTTCCAGAAAGGAGCAAGGAGAGACATGGAAACACCCAGTGTCATACTAGTAGATCCCCGTCCACCTCAAGTAAAACCCTCCCTGCCACAGCAGGAAGAACTGTCCCCACACCAGCCCCCATGGCATCCCACATCAACACCGTCGGTTTTGGTCACCCAGTGACTCCTCACACCTCCACTCAATACAACGAATACAAACAGCATCTTTTCATTTCCACAGTTGCAACACTCCTTCCACAGGACATGGGTCCCCAGTAAGACCACCGTCATCCACTACATGAACAGTGAGCATTACATTGATCGTCCTTGTTACATGAATAAAAAGGTTTTAGCCACGCAGTATCTGACTATAAAAGGCACCTAGAAAAGCTTTTCTGTCGTTAACATTTACCAGTATTAATATTTACTTACATTCATACTAATACATAACCCTCACAATAAGGTGAGTAGCATATTATCCCCACTACTCGGCTGAGGAAGCTGAGACTTAGAAAGGGGAAGAAAGTTGCCGAAGGTCACAGAGCTAGTAAGGGTGAAGCCAGAGCCCAGCAACAGTGGCACAGCCAGTAGGGCCTTGCTGCGTGACACCGGAAGTACATGGGGAGCCTGGGTTCAGATTCAAGCTGACTGGAACCAACCAGGAATACTCCCTTCCCCCTTTGATCTTGGTTGACTGGAAGGCTTAGAAGGACTGCAATGTGGGGGAGACTTCTGGGGACAAATGTCCCTTTCCCTTTCTTTTTCTCTCTCACAAAAGAAGTAAAAATAAACTAAAAAAAAAAAAAAAAAAAAAAAAGCCAGAACTCAAACCTTGGTCAATCTTATGCCAAAACCCATGCTCTTAAGCGCTACCCAATTCTTCCCCTAAAATCACTACGCTAAATGTATGTCTGAAGAGAAACCAAGTCACTCAATGTGCTTTAAATTAGAAAAGCCAATAGGACTGTAAGCTCTGAAACCAATGAGTAAAGAAGAATTGATTCAAATATCCGGCTTCATGATAAATTAGCACTCAGGTGCACAAACAAAACTCTACCTTGAACAGAAGACTAGAAAAACAAGAAAGAGAAAGAAAACATTTCCACCTTTTTAGACAAACTATTGCCAAATACTTTCTAATCAGACATTAATCCTTGTAATATCTCTACCTCTTTGAGGTTCTGTTTCCCTCTCTTCTCTTATTTCCATGGTTTCAGGTTTCCATAAATACCACCGGTGAATATATGTATTTCCATAAAAATTCTACCAATATAGCATGCATACAATTCGTATTGCAATTATTACCCCAACTATTTAGTATCGTAGTTATTTGCTCTGGTCTTTACATTCAAAGAAGTCATGAACATCTCTCTAGAATCTGACATGATACCTGATACAGAGGGGGTATTTGACAAAAATGAGGGACTCAGATAAGCATTTATTTGAAATCATGAACTACCTAAATAAATGTCTTTGAAATGTTGAGTCACCAAAATAAAATTCTTATAGAATTTGTCCTTTTTTTTGGAAATTTTCAAAGATATGTTAAATGAACCCAAAATAGATATATTTAAAAAAAAAATCTACTCTGTGATTGTCCTTTTATTTTTTTTTTAATGGAAATAGATTCTTGGGCCAACAATAGACACTGGTTGAACCTAGGAGGAACGCACAGCATCCAGAAACCCCGGCCTTGGTGTTGAATGTTGACCCGGAGTATCTCTGAGTCCCCTTCTCCTGGGGAGAGGGTAAGTGTGCTGTGCTGTGCTCGGGAAAGGAGCATTCTGGCACTGCTGGAATTGCAGGCACAGGAGGGGCGTGGATGCGTTCTGGTGTCCACGTAGTGGGATGCAGTGGTTGTGGTCACTCCACGTGGTTCCTCGTTTGTCCAGCAAGTACTCCCACTCCCTTTCCTAAAGTGACATCTTCTGTCCTTCTTCCCCACCCCAACTACAGGAAGGCTCCCTGAGCTCAAGCCGGCTGTGCACAGTGTCCCCCTCCTCTTAAGACATGATTGCCTCAAGGCTTGGCATAGGACCCGATGAGGACCGAGTCCTCAGGTCCTCCCTTTGTCACAAGCCCTTCTACTTGTAGCTGAGTCATAATACAGAAAGTTATTTAAAATATGGATTTCTGGCAACAGTATTCCCTAAAGTAAGGACTAACGTCAAACAGAAATGAGAAACAGAGGGGGCTGATCTTGGTAACGCGGAGTTCTGGACCTGGCTTTCTAGGCCTAGGTTCCTACAGCAACTCCGGTGGTTTTGTTTTTTGTTTTTTTGAGAGATTTTTGCTATAGGGCATATGCGCTCGTGGGAGAAACAGAGACAGAAAGTGAGAAATCACTCCCCAGGGCGATGGCCATGCCACAATCACTTCTCCTCCATTCTCTTCTCTGGACTTTGAGCTCACACACACATGCACCTGGCCTAAGTTTTAAGCCACTGGATCTGGGAATCGGCAGAACCATTACACCATCTGCTGCTCCCATAACCCCCCTTCTTTTTCTTTTTTCTTTCTTTTTTTTTTTTTTTTTTTTGGAGAGGTTTTTGCTATAGGGCACATGCACTTGCCAGAAAGACAGAGAGAGACGGAGAGACAGAAAGCGAGAAATCACCCCCAGGGGGGATGGCCACACTGCAATCCCTTCTCTTCCATTCTCCTCTCGGGATCTTGGGCACACACTCACACATGCCCGGCGTGAGTTTAAGCTGCCAGGTCCGGGAATCGAACCACGGTCGACTACGTGGGAGTCCAGCGATATAGCCATTATACTAACTGCTGGTCCCCATAACCCCCCTTCTTGTTAAGCTGGTTTGAAATGGATATCTGTCACCTGAAGCTGGAAGAGACTCCATTGATATGCCAGGATTTTGTCCTAGCAAGATCATGACCTCCCTCTATTAGACCAACTCAATGGGGAGATATCTTAAAGTTTCAGTAGCCCAGATGCCCTCAAAAACTTTTTGATACGTACTGGCAAGTCGAGTTGAATACGATGCAATCATAATGCTAACCGCTAGATGGCGCCTAAAGCATTCTTTCAAAGGCTTCTCAAGCCGCCACTCGCCATGAACGCCAGATTAGAACGTGGTGTCTCATTGACACCCACACAGATCCCGAAGATGCAAACTCTTTCCATTCTAGATGATTCCATATGCACTGTGGTACTCACAATGTGCCGCCCAGAGCACCGAGCATGGAATGATCTTCAGTGACTGATCAAATCACCAAAACATTGAAAGGTTTAAATAAATAAATAAATATAAAAAAGGTAAGGTTTGGCATTTCTTTCAGGATAAAGGATTAACCTCTGTGCCTGGAAGTTTAGTCCTAGCCACATGCTCTGTGACAACTGAAATCACTAAACCCTGATTGTGTGCCATTACTTTTCCCTGGTTTACCACTTCCATTTCTCCATGGCTAAACACAACTTTATATTATTTTGTTAGTTATTTCCCCTGTTGACAATTTAAAGTCACAAGTTTATGGTTCTGTCTCTAAAACAGTGTCCCCCAACTGACCAAGCAGTCTCAGTGTAGCTTGCCTTCGGTTTCCAGTGACAACCTACTGCATGTAAAATCAACTCCAAAATACACATCTTACAGACGCTGTCTTCAAATTACTTTTTTTTTTTTTTTGAGAGGTTTTTGCTATAGGGTGCGAGCACTCGCCAGAAAGCGATAATATCAGAAGGAAAACAGGAACTGAAAGGGCCATTCCTTGAGCATCCAAAGCTGATCTGGGAAATTCTGAACCAAGTTACTCACACCCTTCATTCAGCATGTCTTAAGGGACTAGGCTGTTTTTTTTTTTGTTTTTTATCTGTTGATTTCATTCTTTTTTTTAAGTTTACTAATTTATTTCTTCAGAGAGAGAAAGAGAGATACCCTCCACAGGTCTTTCACACTGCTGTCCGCCCCCCCGCCTCTGTCGGCCTAGTTCACAGACAGGTGCCTGCATGCCCAGTGTGCTCAGGCAGGACCCAGGATTCGAACCCAGGATCTTTCTCATGTGTGTCGTGTTGCATTACTGCTGTGCCACCACCTGGGTCTTATGCTTTGCTTCTAGTTCTTTCTTTTTCTCCTCCCAACACACACATACCTACACACACATACCCCTCCACAGGCACTGTTTTCTCCTGCTTAAATTAGTGTGGAAAGAGCTACAACTAGAAATTTGAGTCTCTCTCTTTTTTTTTAGTCTGTAATTAACATGGATCAATGAACAAAGTGCATGTAAAGGTGCTTAGTAAGTTGTTACCTGCATGGGAAAATAAGGCATTATTTTTATTACTAATACAAAAGGATTTATAAATCCCTTTTGGGGCTTTTTCTCTCCTTTCTCCCCCTCCCCACCCTCTAATCCACTCACCTGATGACCAACCTGTGTTTTTCTGATGATAACGCAGAGCTTGATAACCCAAATCCTGAGAGGAAGTTACAGACTGAAAATAGTTTAAGGTGTTCAGCTTTCTCAGATGTGGGAGACTCGCCTCCCACCTAGTCTCCTTGCTAAGGTGTGACTCTCTGAGAAGGACAATAAGTAACAGCACCCCCTTTTCCTGCCTGACTCGGGCCAAGAAAGAAGTGAGATAAAGAAGTCAGCGGACAGAGAATCAGATATTTTTTTCTTAGTTTTGTTATAGGGGTGGAAAGGCCTCACAGATTTCTGAGAAACGTAACACAGCAGGGCCAGCCCATGGCCTGGTGGTTAAGTAGCTGGACCCCATGTGGCTGGCTACATGGTTTGAGAAACACAGCAGATGTGTGTGCATGCCCAAAATCCTGAAAGGAGGGAGAGATGGAGAAGGTTGCAGCATGACTGTCCCCCATGTGGGGTGTTTTCTCACTTTCTCTCTCTCCTCCCTACGTCCCACCACTCCTTTCTCCCCAACACCCAGTAGGAGCATGTGCCCTCTGGCAAAAAAAAAAAAAGCAATATGGCATGGTAGTTGAGTGCTGGACTGACAGACGGCCAACCACGGTTCGGGTCCCAGTTCTGGCAGCTTGCTTTCTCCTTCTCCTTCTCCTTCTCCTTCTCTCTCTCTCTCTCTCTCTCTCTCTCTCTCCCCCCCCCTCTCTCTCTGCCTTTCTCTTGTCAAATTAAAAAGTAATAAATAAAAATTAATAAATTTTTTTTTAAAAAAAGCAACATATCTAATCTATTTCTCTAAACTCAACTATCACCAAATTACAACCTTAGAACAGTTTAGTGCCCTTTTTCCATTGAAAACTCGACCCTCTTACAAATTCTAGGAAACTAGTTCTCTTTCAAGAAAGCAAACTCATCTAGTCTAGAGAGATACATATTTGTCATAACTATAAATTTCTTTGAAAGAACAACTGGGCTTTACACAGGCCATCTGGAGAAGACAAATGTTTTGAGGAAGCATGTGGGAAATTTCACTGACAACATATGTAGCTAAATGAACCATCTTCATCATTGCCAAAGGAGAAAATTCCATTACACACACGGAAGGCATTTCAACCATCACCTCAAGATAAATATACATCAATCTTTTAATGTAACTAAAATATATGTAAAGCGTAACTGTGTTTCTTCTTGTGCTGACAACCAAATAGACAACCTCTGCAGAAACAGGGATTTGGTTCAACTCCACAGGGACGACCTTGGAGTCACCGCGTTCATCTGCTCACGTTTAAAGAAATATGTCTTCCTGCACTGTCCCCAGTCTTTGCACGGCCCCCTCCCCTGAGCCCTTGGCATGGTGTCGTGGAAGAATATTCAGTAGGAGACCGAAAGTTCCAGTCTTAACTCCCAGAGTAACCTCAAACAAGCCACGTAGCCTGTCTGTTTAGTTTTACCACCTACAAAATGAATTATTTCTTTAGTTATACCACAAGCTTTTAGTGATGATACTAGTAATACCTCCTAGTAAGATTCTAGTGTACGATGTGATAAAGGATTTCAAATGGGTTGTTTTAGTCACAACTTGACCGTCATTTTATATATAAGAAACCTGAAACTCTATTCTGAAAATACTTGTTGTTACAAAAACAAACAAACAAAATCCACTACCCCCTCCCATAGCTGGCTCCATGGCCTGGTGGTTAAGGAAGCCAGATTCCATATGCCCAACCACAAAGCTCAAGTCCCAACCCCAGTGGCTTAAAAAACACACCATATGTGTGTGCGTGCCCAAAATCCTAACAGGACGGAGAAAGGGAGGAGAAGGCTTTATAGCATGGCTACATTCCACTGGGGGTGCTTTGTCTCCCTCCCTCTCTCTGTCTCTCCACCTCTCTCTAGCAAGCACACACAAAAAAAAACAATGTAAAAGGTACAATAAAAACAAAATCAGTGGCTTCACACAGTGAGGTGTATCTCTCACCCACGAAACAGTGCAAATGCAACGAGTCTTGTTGGGGTAGCTTTCCTCCACGAAGTGTCTGAAGAACCCAGGCTCCTCTGACTCATGGCTCCACAAGACCCCAGGACTTTGGATCTCCAGCCTCTGGTGGCAGACAGGCACTGAGGGTGGAAAAACACAACCCCTTCTCATAACCTTATGCTGGACGTAGCCCCAGTAACTCCCATTCACATCTCGTTGGTGAGAACCGGTCAATGATTCTGCGAGATGCAGGGGGCACTGGAAATCGCAGCTGCTGGGTGTGGAACAGGGAGCGTAACTTTATGGTGAACAGTTCATCATCTGCCTGACAGAGTGTTGTGTCACTACCTCGAGGCTACGCAACTAGTAGACAAGGACGCATGCTATCTTCTTCTGATCTAGTTCTGCAAAGCAAATTACCACACACCCAGTAACTTCGATTAACACATTTTTTTCTCCTCCTGCTCTGGGCCAGGAGCCTGGACCTGGTTCAGCTGGCTTCTCTGCCCCAGAGTCTTGCAAAGCTGCAGTCAAGGCAGAAGCCTCGGCCTGGGCTGAGGAAGGTCAACCAGGGCAGAATCTGCTTTCCACTCACATAGTTCTTGGCGGCATTGAGTTCCTCAAAGGGATAGGATCATGACAGCTTCCATCTTCAAAGCCAGCAAGGGAGGGAGAGTCCAAGGGGACCAGTTAGCAAGACAGAGTGGTGCGTGACGTTGTGAACTCAAGGGAGTAGCCTCCTGGCATCCCTGCTATACTCTACTAGTCAGAAGTACGTCACAGATTCACCTGCACTTAAGAAGATTTCACTGATCGGGACCAGCAGAGGGCGTAATGGCTATGTCACTGGACTTGCATGTAGTCAACCACGGTTCGAGTCCCAGACCCAGTGGCTTAAACTCACACCGGGTGTGTGGGCATGCATGCCCAAGATCCCTAGAGGAGAATGGAGGAGAAGGGATTGCGGTGTGGCCATCTCCCCTGGGGGGTGATTTCTTGCTTTCTGTCTCTCTCTGTCCTGGCGAGCACATTAGAAATTTTATATTTATAAAAAAAAAAAAAAAGAGAGAGAGAGAGAAGAAGGTTTCACTGGGCGATGGATTACAGGAGCCACCTTAAAAGTCTGTCCATCGTGATAAAAATACTCAAGCCCAGATTTTCTGCCTACCAATGCACCTCCCTTCCATGTAATCATCTGTCCATTTTTGAACCCCGTAGTTCTTATCTGCAGAACGAGGATACTGTTTGCATATGACGGATCTACTTGTTCTTAGGAACACGTGAAGCCGTGGGTGTGAACCACGCTACAAGCTGTAAAGTACTCTGTAAATGTAGTCGGCGTTTATTATCATACCCCTTGCCTATGATGCTTCTCTTCTCTCCCTGCCCATCTACAGCCTCCTTTTCCCTCCAGGCCCATCTAAATGCTACCTCCCCCAGGAAGCAAGTATGTCCACCAAGACTAGGTTCCACTTCATCTAACAATAAAACAAAAGGATGGCTCAAATAACGTGGAAGCCAGAGTATTAATATAGGCCCATGAAGTCACCAAGGATCAAGATGCCTTCCAGATCTCTAGTCTGCCTTATCTAAAGTGTGGCCCTTGTCCTCACGGCCCAAGATGACTGCTAGAGCTCAAGCCACCACATCTCCTAACCAGGCACCTAGAAAGTAAAAATGCTTTTTTATAGGTATTGCTCAGAAGCCGGATTCATGTCCCTTTGGCAAAAATTTCATCCCAAGACTATAACCGGTTGTAAAAGAACCTGGTAATATAGTTTCCAGTGGGTGTGCTCATAGGTTCAATAAAAGTGGGGCTCTGTTACTAAGAAGGAGGAAGACAGCAAATTTGGGGACAATTAATATTTTCGGCCATAGGATATCTTAGGGACACTGAGTAAACACTTCTACTAGAGGGGAGGAATAAACAGAAATGTCAGTGGTTCGGAACCAGAGGGGTAGGGAGCCTCAAATTCCAGGCTAGGGAGCTAGACTTCATTTGGCATCTAATAAGGAACAGTGACATGATAAAAGGGGTTTTTTGGAAGCTGAGGTTTCGGACTCAGAGAATACTGT
This sequence comes from Tupaia tana, assembly GCA_026018925.1. Taxonomy (NCBI): domain Eukaryota; kingdom Metazoa; phylum Chordata; class Mammalia; order Scandentia; family Tupaiidae; genus Tupaia; species Tupaia tana. The sequence goes on from JAKSZU010000017.1 coordinate 21,854,501, forward strand.
TTCCAAGACTGTTGAAATTACGAAGACAGAAGAAAGGTCCATGCTATGACGACAGAAGAAGAGGTTATAGTTTTGGGTTGTTGTTTTGTTGTTGTTGTTGTTGTTGTTTTTGTTTTTGCTTTTTTTAATCCAGCCATGAATAAAAGGCAGGAAAAAAAGGCAAAGAAAACTCAGATGTTGTCAGATAAGCTGACAGAGAGGTGGTGAGACAGGACAGTCTCTGGAGATCCAGCGTCGATAAATTAGGAAGAGCGATCAGAGCACCACAGCCAACTGCTAGAGTAAAGAAAGACAAATGAGGAACAACACCAAACCGAAAATCACGGCGGGGAAATATTTATAAGAAAAATAAACACACAAGCGGTTTTCATAAAGTTCATGGAGAATGCATATTATGAAAAAGAAATATGGATGTCCACATATTTTTGCACCAAAATACTCAGACTCAAATTCCATGTTCCCACGGTCTTTTTGCAGTCCCCTCGGATGGCATTTGTGGCTTTATCTCTCACAAGGGTGAGCCTCGGGAAAGCCACGTAGCCTTCAGGGACCTTACTTTTCCCATTTGAAAATGAGAACAATGATCCTTACCTGGCAAGGTACACAGAATAAAGAGGAGCACTCGCACCTGATTTTGTGACTAGACGTAAGAGAAACCTACTTGGGAGTTGCCGCTGCCCGGCCATGGGGTTTTAATAGATCTACCTAATGAAGCAGAAGCAGGGCCGGCACATGGCCTGGTGGTTAACGCGGGTGGGTCCCACCTGGCCCACTTGGCAGTCTGAGTTACAAACCTAGCAGCTTCAGAAACATACATGTGCATGTGTGCCCAAAATCCTGGGAGAGGAGATGGAGGAGAAGGGAATGTGGTGTGACTGTTCACCCAGAACCGCACTCGGGATCAGGGCCTAAAAGCTTCACTCCAGCAGATGGCATCGCGATTACATTGCTGGACTCCCACATGGTTGACCATGGTTCAAAACCTAGACCCAGTGGCTTGAAACTCACATGGAGCATGTGTGCATGCATGCCCAAGATCCTGGGAGGAGAATGGAGGAGAAAGAATTATGGTGAGGCCATCGCCCTGGTGGGGAGGGGGGGGTGATTTCTTACTTCTCACCATCTCTCTTTCTCAGGCAAGCACATGTACTCTAAGGCAAGACAAAATCTAAAAAATAAAATTTAAAAAAAAAAAACACTCACCAGTTATGGCCTGGCCTGGCCTCCAACTTCAAGAGGTTGGGGGTATCAAGCCCAGTACTCTCTAGAAAGATCTGTGGGCAACCATAGCTCCTGCAGAGCACACCGCACCAGCGGACAACCCGGGGCTGCCCAATACAGACAGACGTGGGAGGCGGAGAAACAACACTCATTCCCGCCAGATCAGAGGGTTGTCAGGAAAGCTTCTACCTCAGTGACCAGTGAATGCATGAACGAATGAATGAACGATCATCCCTGAAGCTTTTGTTCAGAAAGGTGGGCTATAGGACATGTGATTTAATCTGCAAAGTATTTTGGCCTGTTGCCAGAAGATCCACTCTTCATTTAATCTCATTTAATCCATAAATACAATGTGACACACAGAACAAAACTTCCTGGGCTCGAATTTATTAGTAGTGTAGAAAGGAGAAAAAAAATATAAAAGCATTTAGTCAGGCTTTGCAATTTCCCATTATAAAGAAAAGCTGCTAACATGACATTATTTACTTTCTAAGTAGAAGTTGAACTTTTAGCCTCAGACTTTGGCTTATGTCTATGAAACCAAATTTTCCTCTAATGATGTAACCAGTTATTCGATGAGACTGCTTTACAGGGACGTGAATCAGACTAGGAAATAGGTGTGTCTTGCGCCAAAGCAAGGCTGGATAGGAATTCACGGATCCCCTTGGGAGCGCTCCACTTACAAAAAATAAAGAAGAAGAAGAAAAAGGAGAAGGAAGGAGAAGGAGAAGGAGAAGGAGAAGGAGAAGGAGAAGGAGAAGGAGAAGAAGAAGAAGAAAGAGAGTGAGGAAGGAAGGGAGGGAGGGAGAGAGGAAGAAAGGAAGAAAGAAAGAAAGAAAGATCTATTCTGAGCAACGCTTCGGAGATTATTATGCCTTTGTTAGCTGAGTGACTTTGTGTTGCCGAGACACGTGACTTTGATCCAAAGCTGTCTCCACACACGTTTAAAATAGCAAATGGAACTGAGCTGAGGCAGCCAGAGCCAGGCGTGTGCCAACGGATCACACTATAAATAGGGGAGGAGACAAGGTCAATGAGACAAAATGCTTCTCTTTCACACAGACTGGGATTCCCTTTCCCAGGGCGCAGCAGGAAAATGGGTTGCTTCTTGCGTCTTTTTATTGAAGGTTGCTATGGTTCACATGACCTCCTGCATTTTGTTTGTTTGTTTGTTTTTTGAAAAATTTTTACTATAGTTTGCCTGTGCTCATTGGAGAGACAGAGATGGAGAGAGAGCAAAGTGAGAAATCACCACCCCCTGGGGAATGGCCACACTGCAATCCCTTCTCCTCCGTTCCCTCAGGGTTTGGGGCATGCATAAACACACACCCAGCATGAGTTTCAAGCTGCTGGATCTGGGACTCAAACCGCATTCAGCCATGTGGGAGCCGCTTTAAACACTACGCCACCTGCTGGCCTCATGACCTCCTGGATTTGAGAGTGGGTTTTTCTGAAGGCCAGGGTTCCCACCTGATTCCGGGGTATGCTTACAGAAGAAAAGCACTCCGCGTACTTTGCTTTCTCACCCTGCTCCTGGCAATCAGGCTGCAGCATATGGAGCCTCTAATTCCCCATATTAATAAATCCCTTTGAGATTCTGTTGGCGTTAGTTATCGCTTATGTTCCACATGACAGTGGTTTGCTCTATGCCAAAATTAGCCACTCTGCAGCATGAGGCAAACCTGCGTGTTTGATGTTGAATACAGGAAGTCCCCTCGGGCTACAGGGGGTAGAATCTGGTGTGAATCAATGGCGAGAGATACTCAGAACTTCCAATGTTCCTCTTCTCTCTGCTTCACTCATAAAGCAGGGAGAAGCAGGAGACTTCTGCAAAATCTTCCTCCAGTTCCTACAAGTGTGCGGTAGGTAACTCTCCCCGGTCATCTGCACCGCTCGGCTGCTAGGTGGGTCCCTGCACCCTGTGGCCTTCATTGTCAAGGGCAACACCCCACGCTGACTTCTCTGACTCAGATAGGAGTTCTGCACCCAGCAGGAACCTTCCAGAAGCTCCTGGGTACAATTACTTATCTCAATTAGACTCAGGTTTAATAAAGTTAATATTTAATTTATCGCTTAACAGTTGCCGCTCTCCAAACAACGACTCTGAGGAAGACATTCAGAGTCTATAAATGTTCAACAAGGTCTATTGTGGATATTCTGTATTTAAAACATGAAAAGTAGGTTCTACAATGGAAAATTTTAAAAACTCCATCCTAATTACATATGCATTGCTCTAACATCATACCATAGTTTTTGCCTCGCTGATTGCTGGGGTCTCCAGTCAGCAGAGTGTCACTGGGGCCAAAGGAGACCAAGGGAAGGGAGCTCTGGGCCTTTGGAACCCCAGCCCTGAGTCAACCACAGTAGTATGTTTCAGCATTCTGTGGAATATGTTGTGGGGGGCAAAACTAATTCTATAACTAAAAAAAATAAAAGCATGCGTGTGTATGCACACACACACACACACACACACACATGAGAAGACTTCAAAAAGTTTACATAAAGATGGAATTAAAACACTAGCTTTTTGGGGACCAGCAGTTAGCGTAATGGCTATGTCACTGGACTCCCACGTAGTCGACCGCGGTTCAAGTCCTGGACCCGGTGGCTTAAACTCACGCCGGGCGCATGTGCGTGCGTGCCCAAGATCCCAAGAGGAGAATGGAGGAGAAGGGATTGCGGCGTGGCCATGCCCCCTGGGGGGTGATTTCTCGCATGCACCCTCTAGCGAAAACCTCTCTCAAAAAAAAAAAAAAAACACTAGCTTTTTGTGGTGGTGGTGGTGGTGTTTTTTGTTTGTTTGTTTGTTTGTTTGTTTGTTTGTTTTTTGAGAGTTTTTTTTTCACTATAGGGCGCGTGCACTCGCCAGACAGAGAGAGACAGAAAGCGAGAAATCACCCCCAGAGGGGATGGTCACGCCGCAATCCCTTCTCCTCCATTCTCCTCTCGGGATCTTGGGCACACACCCACACGCACCTGGTGTGAGTTCTAAGCCACCGGGTCCGGGACGCAAACCGCGGTCGACTACGTGGGAGTCCAGCAACATAGCCATTACGCTAACTGCTGGTTCCCGGTGGTGGTGGTTTTGATTTGCTAGAAAGTACATGAGCTTGATAGAGAGAGAGAGAGAGAACCCCTCATGGGGAGGGTCACACCACCATCCCTTCTCCTCCATTTCTCCTTCCTTTCGGGAGTTTAAGCATGCACTGACATGCCTCATGTGTTTTGTAAGCTGACAAATCTAGGACTCAGACTACACAGGCGGCTCTGTGGGACCCAACTGCCTCAACCACCAGGCCAATAGCTGGCCCAAAGTGCAAGTTAATTTTGATGGAAAAAACTTTGTTTGCAGTCCATGCATAATTTTCTCATAATGAGCATTTTTAATGAACTTTTAGAGGTTTCCCCATGTATGCATAGATAAACATATGCATATATACATTATTTGTCTGTATTTATAAAAGCATTTGTTGGGACCAGAAGATGGCATAATAGCTACGTTGCTGGACTCCCATGTAGTTAACCACAGTTCAAGTCTCGGACCCGGTGGCTTAGAACTCACGCCGGGCATGTGTGTGTGCATGCCCAAGATCCCGAGAGGAAAATGGAGAAGGGATTGTGGCGTGACCATCCCCCCTGGGGGGTGATTTCTCGCTTTCTATCTCTGTTTCTCTCTTTCTGGTGAGCACACGTGCTCTATAGCAAAAATCTCTCCCCCATAAAAAGCATTTGTTTTAGGACTGTTTCATTCATAACTCACTAGAACTTAAACTCAATTCACTTTCATCACAAACCCAACTTTCTCCAGCTTACGCACGGTGCACGGGGAAAACATTTTGTCAACTATTGTGCCAGGAAAGTCAAAGGGTCTTCTGGGTTCACACGTCGGTGAATGACAGGTATCAAACTAGATCATCAAGATGAGTCTCTCGCCCTCTTTCTTTATGACAGAGCAATGCATGTGCACAAGACAGTGAGCACGAGAACAGCAGAGAAAGAGAGACAGAGAGGAGCATGTCCACAGGCTCTGGTCACACTGCGATCTCCTCCTCAGTCCTCCAGCCTGTCGGACCTTGAGCACTTGCACATGTGTCCAGTGGGTTTCAGGCTACCTGGGAGGGGATTTGAACTGGTTGTCTTGTGGGGTCCAGCTTTGTTTGAGCAGTACATTGCTGCTGTGCCATAGAGCCAGCCCTGGTCTCTAACTTTCTCTCCACTTTCCTCGGTGTTGACTTCATTCTCAGCAGGTACTTTCCTTGTGGCAGCAAAGAGGACCTCAGGACCTCTGGCTCTGCACAGTTCTGTTTTTCTTTTCTTTTCCTCTTTTCTTCTCTCCCCTCCTCTTAGGGCACGTATACTCCCAAGAGAGAGACAGAAAGAGGGAAAGTAAGAAATCACCCCCTGGCAGGGTGGCCATGGCACAATCCCTTCTCTTCTATTCCCCTCTCAAGATTCTGGGTACACACGTACACGTGCCCAATGTGATTTTCAACCCACCAATTCTGGGGCTAGAACCTTGGTTGACCACGTGGGAGTTCAGCACCTTACTCACCATGCCATCTACTGGCCCATTTGCACAGTTCTTGACCATTTGCAATCTCAGGAGAAATAACAACCTCTCTCTCTAGGTCGCCATCCCTCTCTCAGAAAGCACTCATGCCTGCTCCATGGTGCAGCAGTGACGCACTGCTCAAGAGACGTTGGATCCCACGGGGTGACCGTCATTCAGCTCCCCAGCCCAGTCAGCCTGGAACATGATGGCACACACGAGTGCCCAGCTGGAGGACAGAAGAAGGGGATCACCCCTCTCAACACGTGCTCCACCATGAATAAAAACAACAACCACAAAACAAAAAGCACTTCCTGATACTCTTCTGTCATGAGTCCACTCTTTAACCAGAAGTTCCCTAACTGGCCAGTCTCGGGCCGGGCTAACAGATCTCTGTTCTACTGCCCCAAGAGTAGAAGATGGCAACAAAAGGAAAGAACGGGTAGAAAAGGTAACAGGTGCCTACTCATCACTGAAACAGGTAGGAAACTTTGTTTCACAGTCATAGAAAAACTTTGTTTTGAAATGAAACTTGAAGACATCAGCCTAAAACATTTTAATACTTTGCCTATTAAAGCAAAACACGGGCCATCCCACACTTAGTGGTTAAGGAAGTTGGATCCCACATGGCCACCCACAGCTCAAATCCCACCCTGGTGGCTTGAAAAACACACTGGGCGTGTATGCATGAGTGCCCCAAATCCCAACAGGATGGAGAAATGGAGATGAAGGATTGTGGTGTGTGACCATGCCCCGCTGGGCTGCCTTCTTCTCTTGGTCTCTGGTTGAGTGCACATGCCCTCTGGCAATAAAATAAATAAATAAAATAAAATAAAATAAAATGAAATTCAGCCAGGAAAGTGGCCCAGTTATTAAAAAGAGACTATATCTTAAATTTATATACCCATCTAGGTATAATTTAAAGAAACATGTACAATTGAAAGCAAAGATTGAAAAAGTTTCCTTCTCCCACCACTGACCAAAAAAAAACAAAAAAAAGCTACACAGGAATAACTTAACCACTTCCCCTTGCTTTCTTCCCCTTCTGTAAGCAACTCAGTCCTAAAGCCTTAGGTGGGCAGAGCAAGGCGGCCGCCATGCTGGTAGAAAGGCCGCCATGGACAGAGCAGGTGTCGGGGTCTGTGCATCAAAAGGAGGACATCTGGGTGGAAAGGAGGCTGCCAGTGCAGAGTATCAGTACCCAAGCAGGGTGAGAGGACGGGCCTGCCCTGGGTGAGGAGGACCTCCTCCTGGGGAGGGGACAGGCTGGCATGGACAGCCAAGCCTAGAAGAGGAAAGGGGAAGGGTCCACAGGAGGAAGTGGTCGCTCCTGACCAGGATGAGCGGTACACGCAGATTGAGTGGGGGAAGGAAGGTGTCCACAGGAGGCCAAGTGGCTAAGGCCAGAGACCGGTTACAAACAGTAATTACATCAGTGGTAGGGAGCCAGGTTCCTTGCACTTTGGAGAGGGATGACAAACACAGAAAGGGAGAAAACTGTTTCTGTAGCATCTGCAGCATGGGGTTGGAATAAAGGTGGCAGGGAAGAAAAATGTTTAGGTTTCTTTGTTTCATTTGATTGTTTGTGCTATAGGGTACGTGCAGGTGCCAGAGAGAGACAGAGAGAGGGAAAGTGAGAAATCACCCCTCAAGGGAGGAGGCCATGCTAATCCGCTCTGCCCTCTCCTCTCAGGATTTTAAGCATGCACACACATGCACCCAGCATGGTTTCCAGGCTACCAGGGGCAGGACTTAAACTGTTGTCAGCCATGTGGAAATCCAGCACTTTAGTCACCGCACCACCTGCTGGTCCCAAGAGAATGTTGTTAAAGACCGGCATTCATTATTACAATCCTTCCGCCTCAGACGCCCAAATTGCTGGGTTACTGGTGTGTACCACTACACCTGACCTTCGGGTTGGACTGGAACTGAACCCAGGTTTTCCCTGTGGTCCCAACCTGTGGAGCAGAGGATCTTAGAAGCGCTTGAAACCACAGCTGGGCTGAGAACTTACAGGTTTTCAGATAGCTAGATGATTAATTAGATAAATAGGTGATGAGTGGTGTAACTGATAGACAATAGCTACAGATGAGAGATTAGAGATGATGATAGATAGAAAGACAGGAATAATAGGGCCCAGTAACAGCAACAGCCCAGTACACAGTGTCGGCTTCTGAATGGTATTCTGCACTGAAGGACTCCAGAGAGCCCTGAGGAAATTGCTAATTTGGGGCTGGGGAGGGGGGTTACAAAACGAGCCTGCAATATCTTGTGCCTGAAAAGAAAGACCTAAAATGGTGGAGACATATGGAAAGGACATAGAGCCACCTTGTACGGGGCTCCAGGGACCAAATCTGGCACAAATTTACCATCAAAATAATGATGATAATGGATTTTAATCCATTAAATAAAATAGAAAACCATGAGTCCATACTGTTATAAATAGATAAGTAAGTTGAAAGTTTGGTGAAGGGGACCAGCAGATGGTGTAATGGCTATGTCTCTGGACTCCCATGTGGTGAACCACAGTTTGAGTCCTGGACCCGGTGGCTTAAACTCATGTAGGGTGTGTGTGTGTGCGTGCCCACGATCCCGAGAGGAGAATGGAAGAGAAGGGATTGTGGCATGGCCATTCCCCCCTGGGGGGGTAATTTCTTGCTTTCTGTCTCTCTCTGTCTTTCTGGCGAGTGCATGTGCCCTACAGCCAAACCCTCTGGGGGGGGGGGGGGAAGTTTGGTGAGGAATGGGATACTTAGGCGGTCTCAAAGTACCGCCTCCATGACTCATTGACTAACAAAGAAGGAGTAATCTTACAATAGGAGAACCTAGAAAACACCATCTTTGATGGGTTGTATTGTATTCCCTTGAAAAGTTGTATGTTGAAGTTCTATCCCACCCCCCCTCCTTTGGATTGTCACTGAATTTAGAAGTAGGCCTTTAAAGAGGTGATAAGGTAAAATTAGGTCATATGGGTAGGCCCTAATCCAATATACCTAATGTTCTTATAGAAAAGAAGAACCAGGACCAACAGATGGCATAATGGTTGCATCACTGGACTCCCATGTAGTCGACTGTGGTTCGAGTCCTGGACCTGGCAGCTTAAAACTCACACCAGCACATGTGTGTATGTGTGCCCAAAATCCTGAGAGGAGAATGGAGGAGAAGAGATTGAGGCAGGGTCATCCTCCCTAGAGGGTGAGTTTTCACCCTCTCCAGTGAGTGTACATGCCCAATAGCAAAAAATCTCTCCAAGAAAGAAAGAAAGAAAAAGAAAAGGAAAAAGAAAAAGAAAAAGAAAAAGAAAAAGAAAAAGAAAAAGAAAAAGAAAAAGAAAAAGAAGGACCAACCAAGATGGCTGGATCCCACACTGTCGACTTCACAGTCTGAGTCTCAGACCAGGAGGCTTGAAAAACACTCCAGGCGCTTGTGTGTGTGTGTGCCCAAACTCCTGAGAGGGGAATGGAGAGAAGGTATTGCCATCCCCCTTCCAGGGGGGAGGGTGGTAAGAAATGAGAAATCATTTCTCCTCTCTGTTGGTCTTCCATAAGTGTGCACACTGCCTATAGCAAATTTGAAAATAAAGAAGAAAGAGAAAAGAAAAGAAAAGAAGGGAATGGAATGGAATGGAATGGAATGGAATGGAATGGAATGGAATGGAATGGAATGGAATGGAATGGAATGGAAAGGAAAGGAAAGGAAAGGAAAAAGAGATTAGGACACCAGAAACACAGAGACCTGGGGACAACCACGCAAGGACACCACAAGAAGACTGCCACCTGCCAGCCAGAGAGATACCTCAGAATACCCCAAACCTGCCAACACCTGATCTCAGACTTCTGGGCTTCAGAACTGTGAAAAAATGGGTGTCAATTGTCTAAGCCATCTAGACTATGGTATCAGGTCATGGCAACTCTAGTAACCAATTCCCACCTTAAACAAGGATCCCAAGTGAACACCCTCAGTGGCAGGGCAAATCAAACACACACCACCTGGTCGGCCGAGATGCAAGGGATACAATACAATTCTCACTATTCCTGCCAAAGATTCATAACACACATCTACTCATGAACAACATCAGACACATCTGAACTAAGGGAACTACTAAAAAAATTGTTCTGTGTGGCCAGCAGGTGGTGTGGTGGTTAAGGCGCTGGGCGCCCATGTGGTTAACCTCAGTTCAAATCCCAGATCTCACAGCTTGAAAATCATGCCTGGTGCATGTGTGTGCTCAAAATCCCAAGAAGAGAATGGAGGAGAAGGGATTGCAGCCTGGCCAGACCTCTGGGGGAAGGGGTACTTTCTCATTTTCTTTCTCTCTCTGGAGAGCTCATGCCCCCTATGACAGAAACCTACATAAAGAAATAAACTGGCCTGTAATTCTCACAATTGTCCAGGTGGGATTGATTGAAGAATAATCCATCCCAAATTTACCCATTCATCTGATGAATACTGTTTGAGCTTAGAGCGTGGTGGGGTGTTCATGAAATGAACATGTAATCTTCATGAGTGAGTTTGCTCATGGCAAAGGGGGTGGGAAGTGACAGTGACGCCTGCAACCCTATGTTACAGTACCCTGTATTATGGCATGATTGGTTTTGTAGCCCGTCCTGATAGTAGTCCACTTTCTTAAGACATAAGTTTATTCCTTTTATTTTTTTAAGAGAGATTTTTGCTATAAGATACGTACACTTGCAGGAGACACAGAGAGAGGCAGAGAGAGAGAGAAAGTGAGAAACCACACCCCGGGGGGATAGCCATGCTACAATCCCTTCTCCATTCTCCTCTTGGGTTTTGGGTCCACGCACCCAAGTGTGGGGAGTGTTTTTCCAAGCCCACCAGGTCCAGAACTCAAACCGCAGTTGGCCATGTGGGAGTCCAGTGCCTTGACCACCATGCCCCCTGATGGCCCAGTTTATTCCTTGCATTCCATGGACTTTGGTGTTTGAAAAGCTCTTGCCCAGAAAACAGAGATAACATCTCGTTTCCGCCTGGCCCAAGACTGCGCGGCATCCGCTTAATGGATTAGAAACGCTCGGCTTTCTTACCGCTTCTCATGTCTTTCCCATAAAATATCCAGAAGTCCCTGATGTTTGGAAAGACAGGTTTTGGAGAGTCGTGAGCTCTGCTGTCCTCCTGGACAGATGTCTTTCTGATAATAAGCTTTTCTCTGTGAAAACACCACTTGTCTTGACGTTGGCCTTTGAGCAATGAGAGACTAAACCTGCTTTCGGTAGCAGCTGGGGCTGCAATTTCGGGTAGACTGGCCAGGGCAGATCTTCGAGAAGGGGGTATTTGAGCAAACAAATCACACCTGGAAAGGAGTCTTACAAATATCAATTGACTAGAAGATCAGTACAAGCTGAAGGAGGGGATATCAAGGCCCTGAGTCAGAAATACACCTTTGTTTCAAAAAAGAACAAAAAGGGCCAGCCCAGTAGCACAGTGGTTAAGGGCACCATGCCACATGGCCAACTGTTAGTTCAAATCCCAGGCTTGGTGGCTTCAACAACACACTGGGCACATGTGTGTGTGTGCCTCTGATCCTGACAGGATGGAGAAAGGGGGTAGCAGCATGACCATGATAGGGTGCTTTTTCTCTCAAAAAAAAAAAAAAAAAAAAGCCCAAGAAACCAAAAATCTTAGGACTAGGGGTTGGAGGAGGCTGGTTAGGGAAGGAATATAAAAATCAGGCAGAAGGAGGGCCCAGCGATCAGAAACTGGATAAGGATTTATTATTTTTAAAAATTTGTTAGAGGATGCATGCACTCACTGAGAGACAGAGAGAGAGACAGAGAGAGAGAGAGAGAGAGAGAGAGAGAGAGAGAGAAGTGAGAAAGCACCGCCCATGGGATGGGATATGATCGTACTACAATCCCTTCTCCTCCATTTCTCCACCTGAGTAAGACTGAGGCCATGCATGCACACACACCTGGCATGTTTTTCAAGCTGCTAGGACCAGGATTCAAACCATAGCTATGCGTGAGCCATGGGGTGGGCCCTGGGGTAATGATTTTTGTTTATTTTTGTTTATCCCCTGGGGAGATGGCCACATCCCTTCTCCTCATTCTCCTTGTGGGATTTGAGGCACGCACTCACATGTCTCCTGCATGATTTTCAAGCCACCAGATCTGGGACTCAAACTGTGGTCAGCCATGTGGGAATCCAAAACCTTGACCACCATGCCACCTGCCAGCCCCAGGATTTTTATCTTCTCCTCAGTGTAATATAAAGCCACTGGAAAGTTGTGGAAGTGGGGGTTACGTGATTCACTTTGTGATTTACAATGATCACACTAGCTGCTAAGTTGGCAAGCAGACCATTTTGAACACGAGCTGAGGTAGGGAGAACAGTCAGAGGATCTGACTATAGCCCAGGTGAGAAATGGTTATGGCTCAGTCCAGACAAGAAGGGCAGAGAAGGAGCAAATGGCTCCAAAAACAAGAACAGAGAACTTTTCCAGGACAAAAGTTCTGTGATTGCAAGCAACCCTCTCCTATACATCCCCGCCCCGGGGTCAGGGGGTGCACCATTCATGTAGAACAGGGAACACACTCACCTCCACTTTTCTTAACCGGGAACCACCTACTCGTTCTGCAAACTGCACTCAGGTCTTCCCTTCTGCCCACGCGCTGCCACCCCCACCATCCTCCCACCAGCAATCACTTCTCCAGATGTCCCCAGAACTCTGTCCCTAGAACAAACACAGGTCTTTCCACTTCCTCTTGAGGTTAGTGGTATCTGATTCCACTTCCAGATTCCAAGTTCCTGAAGGGCAGGTTCCTGTCCTGGGCAGCACAGCCTCAGGAGTACCAGAGGCTAAATCCTGCCATATATTCTATGCCTATATGTCTAATCAGGTTTATTCGGCTTAATAGAAATCACTGTTTCAAAGAGAGGTTTTAGACCTGGGGATTTCCTGGGTGAAGAGCTGCCGTCTCATCTGTCACCCATTGACTAACCAAAGGTCCACAGAACGCAGTGGGTATGACAGAATTTCCAGTCATTTCTCTGCTCCTCAATGGAATTCTGGTTCTGCGAGAACTGTTCCAGAACTTGTTTTACAAACCACCAGCACCAAAAATTCCTTCCAGTTAGAAGGTCTGGCCAACCTCACTGTGCCTGATTTAGCAACAACCAGACAGCAGGACGGCCAGTACCAAAAGAGGTTTTGTAATAAACAGGCTTTGGCCAAGGTCAAACCTGAGCGTGACCCTGCACATGAGCATCCTCTGGTGCATGTCCACAGGCATTCAGTTCACTCCCTGCTACCAGCACAGAGTTCAAGTCCACCGACACCATACTCCAGCTAGAAGGGGAACCTACTTTTCTGTAAACTCTTTCAAACGAATGTTTAGGCATTTACTGCCTCAGGTTTATCTTGTAAAAAGTTAAAGTCACCCTGGGACCAGCTAGGTGGTGTGGTAGTTAAGGTGGCTGACTCCCACATGGCCAACTGAGTGGTTCGAGACTCAGACCTGGGGGCTTGACAAAGATGCTGGGTACGTGAATGTGTGCCCAAAATCCCAAGAGGAGAATGGAGAACAGGAGAGAAGAAAATGGAGGAGAGGGAAGTGTGTGGCCACCCCCACCCCCCCGGGTGATGATTTCTGATTTTCTCTCTCTCTCTTTCTGGTGAGCACACATGCCAAATATGCAAAATTTAAATTTTTTTAATTAAAAAAAAAAAGAAAAAAGTCACTCTTTTCTTAATCCTTTTGTCCAAATGTGTTTATTGATTTTTTTTTTTAACTGTCCACCTGCTCCAGTGGCTGTCCATAAATCCAGGGACTTTGTCTTTCTCATTCCTCTATCCCCAGATCCAGAACAGAGCTGGACACATAATACACACCAAATATACGTGTTTTACTTCATAAATCCATATAAACCATGATTTGGAAGCTTGCCCAATTCTAACCTGCAATTTCTAATTGATTTTTATAATAGCAAAGATAGATCTTAATTAAGCCAAGGCATACAATTTTCAGAGATTCTCAAAAAAAGTCCAATAAGTGTATTTTTTTAAAGAAATATATCTGTTGTTTTATCTCGAGAGCAGGCTGACTCCCGTCCTGCTCTTGCAAGCAGCTCATACCCTCCTCGCAGATTGGAACTGAAAGGGCTCTAGAATAATTTAGTTCACCAAAGTGGAATGCAGGCTCAGCTGCAGGGCCCAGGTGGTAGCATGCCACTCTGCAATGCTGGAAGCCACATGGCTGACTCGGGATCTAAACCCACCTGAAGCATGTTGGGAGTGCATGCAGCAAAGATCCGGACTAGCTGGAAGGAGAGGGGAGGGGGGTGGCGGCATGACGAGACCCTGTCCAGGCTGCTTGTCTCGCTCACTCTCTCAGGGCAGAAATAAACTTAAGAAAAACAGAGGAGTATATATATTCTACTTTCAAAGATCTTCAGAGCATCTTTTCCAGACGGAGAGCCAAGAGACCGGCCAGTGGCCAGAAAGGCTATGAGCTTCTTACAACAGCAGGGGGCGCCTACAGGGGGGTTTTAGCTCACGAAGGGCTGTGAAAGGCCTTGATGGACTCCCCAGCCAGTTGTGACGTGGGCAGCCGGCCCGTTTGTCTCCATGGCCTGGAGAATGCCATTTCCCCTACAGCTGCTTTCAGCTGCTTCCCTGCTGTTGGGTTTTGTGCTCTCCACCAACACTAAAAGTCTCAACTGCCGTCTGTGTGTCGTCCATCTGCATCGTGATTCTAAAAGAAAATGTTTGGTCATTATATTAAAATAATGGCTTTAATCTGGACTGAAACACTCAGAGAGCCAGTCCTGTTAAGGGTCTGGATCCTACACAGCCTACCATGATGCAAATCTCAGCCCTGTGGCTTGAAAATCATGCCAGGTCCATGTGTGCACGCCCCAAATCTCAACAGGATGGAGAAATAGAGGAACAGGGATTGCGGAGTGACCACACCCCACTGGGGAGTGCTTTTTCCCTCCTCTTCTCTACTTCTCTGTTCCTCTCCATGGTGTATATGCCCTCTGGCAATTTTTTTTTAAAAAAGGAAAAAACTTTTTGTAATTTAAAGTTGTCTTGTTCTAGAACTTTTATTTCTAGCAACCCATTTTCCTCCTCTGTGTTAAAAGAAAATCATGTTTCATCCTTCCATAAATTTATATTATCCATAGACATTATCTATGGCAGTCAGATCCCACATGGCCAGCAGAGGTTCAAATCCCAGGCAAAGCAGCTTGAAAACGATAGGGTAGAGAAAGTGAGGAAGTGACCGTGCTACATGACCATATTGGGAAATGTTCTCTCTCTCTCTCTCTATCTCTCTCTCTCTCTCTCTCTGGCAAGCACATGCACCCTCTGGCGAAGAAAAAAAAAGGAAAAGAAAAAAGAAAAAAAATTAGGACCACTGGGGCCAGCAGGTGACGTAGCACTTAATGTGCTGGACTCCCATGTGGCTGACCATGGCTCAAGTCCCAGACCTGGCAGTTGAAACGTGCCGGGTACATGTGCATGTATGCCCAAAATCCCGATAGGAGAATGGAGGAGAAGGGATTGAAGTGTGGCCATCCCCCCAGGGAGTGATTTCTCACTTTCTCTGTTTCTCTGGTGAGTACACATGTCCTAGAGCAAAAATCTCTCTCTCAAAAAAAAAACATAAAACAAAAAACATTAGCACCACTTAGGCCACCTGCCGAGGGAAGATAGGCTCTCAGAGGGGCCAGCAATTGCCCTTTACCTTGCAAAGACAAACTTGACCTTTGGTTTCTCAATGACAATTGGTTTATCTTAGAACCTCAAGAGCCTGAGGGAGAAAAGAAAAAAATTGAAGGCCTGCCCAAGGTGGGATGTCTAACTAGAGACTCTTCCGTTGAAGGGGGTTACATCCTCTATGTGTGAGTAAAGTAGAAACCATCCAGCCTCCTACTCCCAGATGTGAGCCTGGTTAATTGCTTGTGTCAAATCTGAGTGCTGAGTGAAAGAGAAAAATAATTTTCCCCTAAGGACTTTAAAACCACTTGGCAATTAAAAGGAATGAACTACTCATAAACACATCTCAAAAACATCACGCAGAGAATGAAAAAACAGAAAGGGCCCTTGTTTGGATTAAAGGCTAAATTCTCACTATTTATTTTGTCCCATAAACCTCCAGTCAATAATTTAAAGGAATCTCAGGTTGATACAGCCCTCGAGCTGGGGTAGGCAAACTATGTAGGGTGAAGACCCAGACGGTAAGTATGTTAGTCTCTGTGAGCCTATACAGTCAACGCAGCAATGGCAACTTTTTCCAGTACAGTGCCAATGCAGATACAAACGGGTATGATGCTTTTCCAGGAAAATTTTGTCCACAAAAATAGTCTGTAGAGGAAAGGATTTGACCTATGGAGAGAAATCACTTTCCCTCTGTCTCTGTTTCTTTCCAATACACATACTTGCCCCAAAAATATAAGAAAAAAGAAATAACGACTAGGCTGGTCAGCAGACATCACAACAGCAACTGTAGAATGATCCACATTGGGACTAGAGAAAAAAGTTGGCCTTATGAATTTAAGTTTCTACATCCAGTAAAAACTTTTAAGACTAAGTACCAAATGAACATACTTTCAGGAAAACAAAACACAGGGAGTTTGCCACCAGCAGACTCTCACTAAGTGAAAGTGAACCCAGATGGACAGAGTGAGACAAAAGAGAAGAATAACAAAGTGGTAAAAGGGTACAGTACAGGTAAACATGGGCAGATGACATGATGACAGTCCAGCTTCTAGTTCTGCAATGCCAGACGTCATATGAAAGACCAGGGTTCAGTTCCCTGATCAGATCGCACACACCAGGCACACACACCTATGTGCCTGTGAGTCTGGCTGGAAGGAAAGGCTACAGGAGGGATTGTGGTGTGAGACTGTCGAGGTGCCTGTCCTTCCCTCCCTTTCTGTCTCACAAAGAAAGAAACTTCAAATAATACACATATTTTTTAATGATGCGAATAAAGAGGACGACAATTTGTGGGATCAAAAAAGTATTTAAGGGGCCAGCAGATGACATAATGGTAAAGGTGCTTGACTCCCACATGGGTAACCACGGTTCCCGTCCAAGGCCTGGCAGCATGAAAATCACACTGGACTTGGATAAGTATGCAAGATGAACTAACATAACTACACAACAAATAAGATTATTCATCTCCAATTTAGGTAGAGAAAATA
Organism: Tupaia tana; assembly: GCA_026018925.1. Lineage (NCBI taxonomy): Eukaryota > Metazoa > Chordata > Mammalia > Scandentia > Tupaiidae > Tupaia > Tupaia tana. The sequence goes on from JAKSZU010000017.1 coordinate 21,871,440, forward strand.
AATGGAAGAAGTAATAAATTCAAAAGAGGACAAGAAAAGAGAATGGGGAACTGAAAGAAAGACAAAGCACAAAATAAGAAGAAAAAAAATAAATCTCTGTCTCTCTATAGGGAGAACATGTACCTTCTGGCAATTTTTTCTTAATCCAAATATGTTAGTACATTAAATATAAATGTTGCTCTCACACACTTTAATAGGTTTGATAAAATGAGACAATGTTTTTGGACACAATTAGGCTTTTTCTACATTAAAGAGAATATGCTGATACCCTACTATCAGCAATCCCAATTCTTATTAAACATAGAAGCTACAGAAACTCTTCCGGGTGAATACAGATGTGTTTATAAAACTAGAAATACCCCACCGGGTCCAGGACTTGAACCACAGTCGACTACGTGGGAGTTCAGCAACATAGCCATTATGCTAACTGCTGGTCCCAGTACTGCTGTTTTCACAGTGCGTTTTATTGCTATCCAAACAAAATAGCAATTAGCTGTTCTATCAGCTTTTCCGACAGTTACACTAATAAAGGGATTTATTCATTGGAGCCATTTTGACTATAAAAATTAAAAAGAAAAAGGAACTCCTCTTTCTGAGAAAATAAGATGAAGAGTCACCCCAACCTATATATGTGGATTTGTGGATTTAGTCAATATCCCCCTAGTAGTGTTGGGGGGCGGGGAAGAGTATAAAACTGAAAGCAACAACGAAGGAAAAGGAAAGTTAGAACAGAGGGTAGCTGACTGTGAGGGTAATCTGTTTACAAATTCTTCTTTGGAATCAAATCCAGTTAGCTAGGTTATAAGAGAATATACCCACAGTGCAAGGCCAGGCTTACCTATATAGTCAATTAGATATAATTGCCTGAGTTCACCCGCAAAATAGTTAAAGCCTGTGACTGCTCAAGGCGGAGTCCACAAGGCCAGAGTCCAAATTACTAAGCTAATTAAAAGGAAGGGGGAAAATAATAAGTGGATCGTGTTTCCCAGGTGTTCCAGTCCAATAAAATCTAACCGAGTCTTGAAATGAAAAACAAACAATCCTTGTTTGTAACAAGAAAGAATTTAACTTACTCAAAAGCAAAAGAGGGTAGAAGGGAGGGGGAAATAATGCCACACACGTTTAGAAATATAGAATTTATTTATATTCATGGTAAGACAGTTTCACATTCTGTACATGGTTCCAGAAGAAATATAATACTCTCAAGGGTTTACGGCGGCATTACACTGCTATCAAACATTGCTTATGTGGTGTGAGTCAGGGAATGCTTATTTCCCTCTTTAAAAAATTTAAGGCTCAGTTTCCAAAAGGTAATTCTATCACTTATTTTTCTATTTAAGAGATTGGGAAAGTTCGAGAATAAACCACGAAGGGGTGGAGGGGTGGGGAGAGGTTTTCCACACACTTTCATTCATTCATACTGAACATTCTCAGTGTGATATTGTTTTTTTTTTGTTTGTTTGTTTGTTTTTTTTTTTCTTTTTCTTTTCTTTTTTTGGGAGAGGTTTTTGCTATAGGGCGCGTGCGCTCGCCAGACAGACAGAGAGAGACAGAGAGATAGAAAGCAGGAAATCACCCCCCAGGGGGGATGGCCACGCCGCAATCCCTTCTCCTCCATTCTCCTCTCGGGATCTTGGGCACGCACGCACACGCGCCCGGCGTGAGTTTAAGCCACCGGGTCCGGGACTCAAACCGCGGTCGACTACGTGGGAGTCCAGCGACATAGCCATTACGCTAACTGCTGGTCCCAGTGTGATATTGTTTTTCAAAGGCTCCTTCTACTTGAAAATGTGTTTGGTGACAAAAACAAAGAAATCAGTAGATGGTAGAAGAACTAGGAATAGACTTTTAGCCCAGGAACGAGAAAGATGAACTAAGCTCTTTGTCACTAGTTGCTGGCTACGATGTGTTTATTTCTAAATTGTCTACACACATGTGCATACATATCAACCTTCACTCACTTTTCTTTGGTGAAGTTTACCTACAGTATTTCTCTTCCAACACATTTTTAAAAATACTTTTTATTTCTTTTTTACTTTCAGATCAAGTGACCATCAAGCTGTCTCTTCTCCCAAATGCAATCTTCCATTCTTCATGTCAACCTTACAGTAGAATCTAACCGTAAGGGGCCTCCAACGGATGTGCCATTCCATCATTTCAGTGATTGAAGGGAGAAAGTAAATTATGAAAAGAGAATTTTAGGTATTTTTAAGGATTTCCAAACACTTTAGAAGCCCTTTTTCCTACATGAACATTTCATTCAATCATAATGACACAATCATTTTACAAAAGGCAGCATCTGTTTTGGCTCAGTCAACCATCTTACAATTCATGGGCAAATGCTATCACAACAACGAAAAAGGGCACCTGTGAGTTCTGCCTCTGGCATGAAGAGGTACAATCATCCTGTAGAAAAAGATTAATAAAAATAAAATAAAATAAAACAATAAAACAAAACCAAACCCCAAAAACCCATTCGATTTCTTAGGGTTAGTTCTGGGAGGCCAAATCTATCTAGCAGTCCGACTCCGAGTTGAGAGACCCATTGCCCACGATCATTTTGCTGTAATTCTTCTGCTGCTCTTCCTTAAAGGTATCCTTCACCTTAGCTCTCTTCAGGCCTCCATCCCTGGGGACAGAAAGGCAAATATATGAAAAAGAGTCCCCAGCAGTCACATAAAAGCATTCATGACAGCACAGGTTGTACCGTGCCTGATGCCTAAACCACGGGTCAGCCACAGGGCAAAGCACACTGGCTCTGGAGGCAACGAGGCCCAGCTGTCAGTGTGCCCACCACTTACCAGATCTATGTTATTTTGAGGATGAAATAATCTCTTTGATGTTTGGTTAAAATAAAAAATGGGCCAGCCCATGCCTTGGTGGTTATGTGAGGTAGAACACGCATGGCCACTTGCACAGTTCAAATCCTAGACCCAGTGACTTGAAAAACACATTGGGGGGAACCAGCAGTTAGCGTAATGGCTATGTCGCTGGACTCCCACGTAGTCGACCGAGGTTCGCGTCCTGGACCCGGTGGCTTAAAACTCACGCCGGGCTTGTGTGAGTGCGTGCCCAAGATCCCGAGAGGAGAAGGGATTGTGGCGTGACCATCTGCCCTGGGAGGTGATTTCTCACTTTCTGTCTCTATGTCTCTCTCTGTCTGTCTGGCGAGCGCACGCGCCCTATAGCGAAAAACCTCTCCAAAAAAAAAAAAACCACATTGGGCACAAGTGCATACATGACCAAAATTCAAACGGAAGAGCTGGAGGAGAAGGGATTGCGGCATAACCATATCCCATGGGGAAGGGATAGGGGTTCTTTCTTGTTTTCCTTTCTCACTTTTGCTCTCTCTTGCTCTCTCTCTCTCCCTGTGCAGCAGGCACAAGCACCCTCTGGCAAATTAAAGAAAAAAAAATATATATAGGAGATATGTACACACACATATATATATACACACACACACACACACACACACATATGTGTGTATATATGTATGCATATATGCACACACATATTTCCACCCAGTTTCCTTCTAGAGTTGTGGCTGATGTATTCAATTTTTTTTTTGGAGAGATTTTCACTATAGGGCGCGTACGCTCGCCAGACAGACAGAGAGAGACATAGAGACAGAAAGCGAGAAATCACCCCCCAGGGAGGATGGTCATGCCGCAATCCCTTCTCCTCCATTCTCCTCTCGGGATCTTGGGCACGCACGCACACGCGCCCAGCATGTTTTTTAATTTTCTATAGGGCATGTGCACTTGCCAGAGACACAGAGAAGGAGAGAGAAAAAGAAAGTGCCCCCCCACCCCAGTGACCATGCTGTAATCCCTTCTCATCTACTTTTCTCTCAGGATTTTGGGTACACACATACATACTCACAGTATTTTCCAAGCCACCAGATTCAGGAATCAAACCGTGGAGTCAGCCATGTGGTATCTACCTGCCTTAACCACCACCATGCCACCTGGCTGGCCCCATAGCACCCCAGTTAAGTGCTGTGCAAGGAACCAGATATGACATGGCTACCCACAGTTCAAATCCTGATCCCAGTTGCTTAATGTGTATGTGTGCCCCAAATCCTGGCAGGATGGAGAAATAGAGAAAGAAGATTTGTGGCATGACCATGTCCCACTGGGGGCTTTTTCTCTCTTTCTTTCTCTCATGAGCACACATACCCTCTGGCAATAAACAGAAATACTTGGAGTGAGTATTATTAAAACCAAGTGTTATTAAAAATAGCATTGTTGCCCTATATATTCCCCCAAGGAAGAAAAAATACTGTTTTGTTTTGTTTTATTGAGGTTTTTGCCATAGGATGTGTGTGTTTACCAGAGAGAGTCAGAGAAAGGGAAAGTGAAAAATCACCCTCCAGGAGGGATGGCAATGCTGCAATCCCTTCTCCACTCTCCTCTTGGGATTTTGGGCACGCATGTACACATGCCCAGCTTAAGTCTCAAGCCACCAGGTCTGGGACTTGAACCAGTAGGCCATGTGAAAGTCCAGTGCCTTAACCACCATGCCACCTGCAGGCCCCAATGCTGATTATTTATTTACCTACATCTTGCTGTGGAAAACCATCCAGAAAATTTTAAATATACACACAAGAAATAGTGAAAGTGCTACATATGTATGGGCAAATTTTTAAAAGATTAAGAGGTTAATCATTATTCAAATTTAACTCTATGTTTATCAAGTTGTGTTTTCATTCAAAGCATTTTATACAAGGACTTTATAAAGTCTGTAGAAAAATGGAATTAAAGTATGAGTTTATTTTAATGCAAAAAAAAAGTATGGCTTTTTCATAATACACATTTTCCATGTGTATTTTTGAAGGTCTTCTTTTTGAAGATCTCTTCTATTTTCAGTATTTATAATCTTCCATCTTCCAAAACAGACTCAGAAGGAAACAAAATCATCAACTGTATTCAGCCAGGAGTTAGTGCCTACTTCAGCAGCATTCCTTCATTCAGAGCCTGGGAATCTTTGAGCTCTCTCCAGGGCGGTGAAAACACAGGTTTGTCTGGGGTATGAGGGCCCTACGTGCCTTTCCTTCTTTGGACTACATAAAGACAGGGCCGACTAGAACAGCTGAGAGGAGACTATCGGGGCCACCATCTGCCTCCTAATCTAATGCTTTAGATCTAACTCCAAGGAGAGCGTGCACTGAGAACTTGCTTACTTTATACTACGACTGTTTAATTTTAACCCAGCTAAGCACGAATGTTTGCCCAGTGCATTCGGATGATGCTGTATGATCATAGGCTAGCTAGTGACCTTGATGCCATGAGGGCAGACTTGGCCTGAGACCACTGCACGGTTCTGGCTTCTGGAGTCAAATCTAAGACCAGCCAACCAGGAAGTCCTCAACTTAAAAACAGACCATGCTCCACAAGTTATCCAGGGAGTCAGTCATAGAAAGTTTTCATTAAACAAATGAAAAAATGTTATAGCCTGCATCCTAGAACCTACCTAGAACACATATGCCTATGATCCAGGTCAACTGGGACTGGGGATGGATCATGCGGAGGGGACCCTTTGGGGGGGTACCTCTCTCTCTCTTTCCCTCTCTCTCTCTCATGGAAAAAAATATATAAGCTTAAAAATTTTTTTTTAATCCAGCCAGTCCTTCTTCCAGAGGCTCACTCCCTAAACAGTCCTTGGTCCCTCTGAGGGTTCAGAGGGTTCTTGGTAGCTTAGCTGACAGCCTGACTCGATTAGCTAAATCCTGCTCCTAGAACATTGCTACAATTGTTTGAGGTGAACTTCGCATGTACAGTATTTTTGAAACATATAAAAGGGAGCAGGAGCCTTATTGAACTTACAGGGTTTGAAGCACAGGCAATTTTGTGATAGCTTGCTACAATAATATAACATGCATGTGTATGTAAGAATTTGATCTTTCATTATAATGTAGGTATAGTTAAACTTCACTGTTACAGATTGAATTTGTCCCCCCAAATTTGTATGTTGAAGCACTAACTCCCAGTGTAATAGTATATGGAGAGAGAGCCTTCAGGAGATAATTAAGGTGAGATGAAATCATGAGGGTGAGGCCTTCAAGATGGGTGTAGTGTCCTTATAAGAAGAGACACTATGGGACCAGCAGAAGGCATAACGGTTACATGACTGGACTTCCCACATAGTCAACTGCTGTTCAAGTCCCAGACCAGGTGGCTTAAAACTTACACCAAGCATTGGGACCAGCAGTGAGAGTAATGGCTATGTCACCAGACACCCATGTACTCGACCGTGGTTTGAGTCCTGGACCCAGTGGCTTAAACTCACGCCAGGCGCATGGGCGTGTGTGCCCAAGATCCCAAGAGGAGAATGGAGGAGAAGGGATTGCAGCGTGGCCATCCCCCCTGGGGGGTGATTTCTCGCTTTCTGTCTCTCTGTCTCTCTCTGTCTTTCTGGCGAGCACACGCGCCCTATAGCAAAAACCTCTCAAAAAAATATAATAAAAAACTTGTACCAAGCACATATGTATGGATGCCCAAAATTCCAAGAGGAGAATGGAGGAGAAGGGATTGCAGCATAGTTATCTCCCCTAAGGGGTGATTTCTCACTTTCTATCTCTGTCTTCCCAGTAAGCACATGTGCCCTATAGCAAAAATCTCTCTTAAAAAAAAGAAAAAAGAAAAAAAAGAGAGACTATGGAGCCAGCAGGTAGCATGGTGGTTAAGGCATTGGACTCCCACATGGCCAACTGTGGTTCAAGTCCCTGACCTGGCAGCTTGTTTTCTCACTTTTTCTCTTTCTCTCCCTCTGTCTCTCTTTGGTAAGTCCACATGCCCTATGGCAAAATTTAAAATAATAATAATAAATAAAAATTAAATAAATAATTTTTTAAAAAGACTCTAGAGAGCTTTCTCGCTGTTCAGTGCTTCCATCCCTAACAGAAGACGACGGCCCTCACCATGTTGGTACCCTGATCTAAACTTCCTGAGAGAGAATCTTTTTGTTTAAGCTATGGCAGCCCAAGAGGACGAATATGCTCGCCTACATCCAATCTTCCTCAAACAAAATATTTAAGCTGTAGTTGTCCACAACCAAAATATTTCACTTATTGCCTTTCTTTCTACTTTTTAAAGCTTTCTGATAATGTAGTTAAAATTAAATATGAACAAGTCTATAAGTAGTCTCTTAGCTCCTAATGCCCACCTTACCCCCAAATCCATTCTCCCTCTCTTCTTCAGTAAAAGGACCCCTAAATTTTAGCTAGATATCTAAAGACTAGGTAGAACAAAGACTAAGTTTCCCATCTCCCTTTGCAGCTGGGTGTTATCACCTGACTTGAGTACTGACTAATGGATACAAGCGTAAGTGGTATGTCCAATTTCCACCATATTCTGTTAAAGAGATTGGCATGTCTTTCTTTTTAAAATTCATTCCTGCTAGCTATGTGCTGTACACACTGCATAGACTTGGAAGAGCCATCTTGAATCATAAAACAGAACCACGTTTTGAAGAAAGTGAAGCAATACAGAGTGAGCTGCTACACAAGCCTAGGGAGCTCCTGTTAAAGTGAGAAAGAGAAACTTCTATCTTAGATAGGTCATTGTTATTTTGTATAAACTACTATCGCTCTCAGCTAAAGTTAAATCAGCTGGCATAATGAAAGGCAATATTAACAGTGACTTTTTTTAAAAAAATTAAAATAAAACAATAGGGTACCCCCAAATTTTCTTACCAGGGAAGTTCTGTCAATCCTCCTTGTATAGCAATAGCAGACTTAACCCTATTAGCAAACTGGACTGCATCTTCTCCTTCCTGGTAAAAGAAAAGTTTCAAACACATCTTTGGGTACAGCAATCTTAAATAATATCTTTACATGTTTCATGATCACTTATACTTGTTTTAAAACATAAGACCCACATTTTAACTCAAATACTTTATTCACAGCAAGTAACAGTAAATATCATTGTCCCATCAGGAAAATGCAGTATTGTATTATTTCATTTTTTATCCTGTGCATATATTTACTACGTTATTTATCAGTCTTTCCCAAGATACAATATTCTATAATATCTGTTGACTCAATAAACCAACAGCAATTATAAAACAATTATGGAAAAAAAGTCTGACTATAAAAGAGAGCTAAATGTATTCTTTTAAAAAATTACTCATGGAGGGGACCAGCAGTTGGCGTAATGGCTATGTCACTGGACTCCCATGTAGCCGACCATGGTTCAAGTCCTGGACCTGGTGACTTAAACTCACACCGGGCGCATGTGCGTGCATGCCCAAGCTCCCGAGAGGAGAATGGAGAAGGGATTGCGGTGTGGCCATCCCCCCTGGGGGGTAATTTCTCTCTTTCTGTCTCTTTGTCTCTCTCTGTCTTTCTGGCGAGTGCACGCACCCTATAGCAAAAACCTCTCCAAAAAAAAAAAAGACTCATGAGGTCAGCAATTGGACTAGTCGTTGGATTTCCACATGGCCTACTGTGGTTTGGGTCTTGAATGCAGTGGCTTGAAAATCACACCGGGCATGCATGCCCAAGATCTCAGAAGGAGAATGGAAGAAAAGTGATTGAGGTATGGTCGTCTTCCCTATGGAGTGATTTCTCACTTTCTTTCTCACTGTCTCTGTCTCTCTCTCTCTCCCTTTTCAGCCAGCGTGCATGCTCTATGGCGAAAACCTCTAAAAAAATATGACTCATTTGCTGAGAAAGCAGACAGGCATGATGTAAAGGAGACACCCAGGTTACTAGGGTAAAGTTTGGCTTTATCTGATTAGATAAAATGACAAAGGCCAGTTGTTATCTAAGGAATACCTCTCTGGTCATGGGAGGCATGTACCACACATCACAGACGATGGCCCAGCTGGTCATCATTCGAAGCAGATAGCTCACCATGTTGTATTTGCTACTGTTCCAAAAGGCATCACCAAACTGAGGGTTGTACTGAGAACAGAAAAAAAGAAAAGACACCCTAGTTATGAACTGAGTGGTAGCTTCTCTTTTCCATGTCAATGTCTTCAAGGCAGCAGGCCAGATAGCTCCATAAGACCAAGACAAATGCAAGTCACTTCACTTGATAGAATAGATCAAAAAAGTATAGGCCAGCCTCACAGCATAGCAGTTAAGCTCTGTGTAGTGAAAGCTGGATACCACATGGCTGACTGGGGTTTGAATCCTGGCTCCAGAGGCAACATGCTGGACACCTGAACATGCCAAGGATCCTGATGGGAAAAAGGACTGAGGCATGACCAGGTCCTTCTGGGAGGTTCTTTCTCTCGCTCTCGCTCTCTCTCTCTCTCTCTCTCTCTCCCTCCCTCCCTCCCTCTCCCTCTCTCTCTTTCTCTCATGCACACACGAACACTCAATCATGAATACAAAAGGAGAAAACGGTGATCCTGTCAGCTCCTCTGACCAGAGCCCACTGCTTTTCTAACTAGAGCTGCAAGGAGAGCACTGTCCACATCCCTCCTGAATGTCAGTCTCCACCTTCAACTGGAAGGTTAAGGAGGGGGCACTGTCTCTGTTTTTCTCATCATCACCTCCTCAGTACACACAGCACACATACATAGAGGGTGGGAAAGCAGACGGGCAAAAGGCAGAGAGCTGGCAAGTATGAATGAAGAGTAAACAAATATTCCTCATCCTTAAAATTTTTAGGTTTGAAATTCTATCAAAAATACAATGACCGATTCCATGCCTATTTGGGAGCAGGATCTGTTTTACCTTGATTGCAACCGGATGTATGGTGCCTCCAATCTCGAAGCTTCCCTTTTTAAACATCATGACTGACGTGTTATTGATGCAGGTTCCTGCAGGAGGGCAGGAGCAGGGGAGTGAATACTTTTAATGGTGGCCATTTTTAAAGCAAATTTTAAAAGGAATTATCCTGATATGAAATCATTTAAAATATCAAAATGATGGATATTTACTACCACTTTACAAATAAACTACTGCTGCTTAAGCCGTAATTTAAGAGTTCAACACAGATCTAAAAACAAATCTTTACCATTCATTATTCTATGGGTACAATGTCTTCACAACAAGTGACAATATCAATACATTTAAAAATATGACCCCTAAAAAGTCATGGACAGGGACCAGCATGTACATACATGTCCAAAATACCAAAAGGTGAAGGGAAGAGAAGGGATTATGGCATGGCCAACCCCTCTGGGGTGTGATTTCTCAATCTCTGTTTCTCTGTCTCTCTGGTGAGCACACATGCCCTATAGCAAAAATCTCTCTAAAAAAACAGTCATGGACAATAACTTTCTGAGTTCATTACCCAAGTATTACCCAAATATTACTCAAGGTTCCACAATTTCCAACCAATCTCAGAAGAAACCAGAAAATTCCCAGTTCAAAGGCTATCTCATTCCTATAGGACAGCAAATAACTGCACTAGTGATGTCAATTCTAGAATAATTCTATTTTATATAGAATGTGGGTAGCTTCTTGTTATCAACTATGGCTTGTAAGGCAATCCTTGCTCTTACCTTCAGGAAAGATTAATATGGGCAATTTTTTCTTATCAGCAATATGTTCTTTTAGTCTGTGAAGAAAAACACAGGATCAAAATTTTACCTTTACAGGCCAGCAGATGCCGTAGCGATTACTTGGCTAGACTTCCACATGGCTGACCATGGTTTGAGTCCCGACCTGGTGGCTTCAAACTCACACCAGGTACATGTGCATGCATGCCCAAGATCCTCAGAGAAAAATGGATTGACATGGCCACCCTCCCATCTCCCTCCCTGGACGGTGATTTCTAGCTTTCTGTCTCTCTGGTGAATGCACGAGCCCTACAGCAAAAATATCTCTCTCTTAAAAAAATAAATAAACAATAATGTTACCTTTAAAAAAAGAGGGGGCCATGGGGTGGCATAGTGATAATGCAACTGAGCCCACATGAGAAAGGTCCTGGGTTCATGTCCCAGGACCTCCCTGTCCATGCTGAATGTGCACATTCCTGTGATCCAGGGTAGCTGAGACTGGGAGTGGGTCTCAGCACAAAATCCCATCTGGAGGTGCCTGTCTGTCTGTCTGCCTTTCTCTTCTTCTCTCATGCAAGAAATAAATAAACTTTAAACAAAAAAATCTTGCCGCTTACCTCTTAGTAACCAGGTGTCGGTCCCTCATTTCTGAGCGTTCAAACCAGACATGTGGACAAGCCTTGACCATGGCTCTCTGAATAATTCCCATCAATCCACCATGGACCTGGCCAACCTAGAAGTATCATGAGAAAAAGGGAAAAATGTAAAGGCCCAGTTGTCCAAAAAAATCTTTAAAATAATAGTAATAATAAAGCAATAAATCCTGTTCCCCACTCAGAGATAAGGCTAGCCTTCTACTGATGAAAGTTCTTAGTCTCATCAAAGAAATTCAAAGGCCAAAAGTAAGCAAAAAGTATTCTTTGGTATGAGAGGACTTTGAAAAGTCGTGGAAACAAGTTTATCTTGGTGCAAAACAATTTGAAATCAATGCATTGTTTTTTCACAATATACGTTCCCATGAACTTTTGCTTTGTTTTGTTTTGTTCATTTATGATAGATCTTATGCAAACACATATGGGACTGACCAAGAGGGGGAGTTGGAGGGGGTTCTAGTCACACTGTGACCCTCTTCCTCCAATCCTCCAGCCCATTGGACACTCATGTGCATCTTTGGCATGCTCTAGACTGACACGGCCAGGGATTCAAACCACAGTCACCCTGTGGGATCCAGCTTTTCTTTAGTGGTACATTACCACTGCACCACAGAGCCAACCCTCATGAACACTCTGAAGAGTCTTCATAGCACTTTTGAATTTGAAGTTGTGTTACTAAGCTAGCTATCCTCTAACTTTATAAAATAAGGTCCTTCGAGTCAGTCTAGATCAGAGAAATGCATATTAAAACTGCACTGAGATACCATTTCATACCCATCAGATAGACAAAAACTCAAAGGCTTGACAATACATTCTAAGCACAAGACTATGGGAAACAGTCTTTATGTGGCTTGGGGAAAAGGGAGGGCTACACTGATGGAAAGATTTCAGCAACATCTATCAAAATTACATATGCGATTATCTTTTACTTCAGTAATTCCTCTTCTAGGAATTTACCCTGAAAACATACTTGAAACAAAATGAAAATACATATGCACAAACTTATTAATTACATTATTAATTATTTATTCATTACTCATTATTGCAAAATATCAGAAACCTCCTAAAGATCCTCCTGTATCCAAATATAGGAAATTCAATGAGTAACCAATGGTACATATTTTCTCTTTTCTTTCACTATTTGCATATATATTCTTTACGAAAATATATAACTTATTTAGCTGCGATAGTATAACCCAGTCAAATTTCTAACATGAAACTACTTTTCTAATTTCTGCCAAGATAAATTAAAAGTGTGAGCAAAATATACTACTTGAAATCAGTAAGCCATACTTACCATAGCATAGCATCCATCCGTTGCCAAGATCAGGACATCTATTGGGGAGGTGTGATTGGCAACACAGATGCCACCCTTCTGGGGTCTGTACTGTCTGCAGTGACAAATAACAGTGAATATTAAACCTCAAAAAATGGCATTCATATATACATATACATAGGTGTGTGTGTGTATACATATATGTGTATGTGTGTGTGTGTGTGTATATATATATATATATATATATATATATATATATATATATATACACATATTTTTTAAAATAAAATTTGGTGGCACGTGGACCCAACTTTAAAAGGTTATTTCTAAAGGGCTCACAGATGGCATGGTGGTTAAGGCACTGGACTTCCAGATGGGTGACTATGGTTCAAATCCCGACCTGACAACTTGCTTTTTCATTTTTCCAATCTCTCTGCCTCTCTCTGATGAACACACATGCCCTATAGCAAATTAAAATAATAATAATGATAATAAATTAAATTTTTAAAAAGGTTATTTCTAGGTAGCATGATGGCAGTGGGATAAGGGGCCTATGATTTTCTCTTTGTAATTTGTAAGTTTTGCCTATTTAATCTTAAGTATTTTCATGAAGTATTCTCATATAATTTCAGTTTTTTTTATCACTTTTAGAGGCTTCCTGATGATACACAGAGTAAATTTACCATAGTCTGTTCCCTCCTGCCCCCCTAGAGCAAGGTCTATCAAGGACTCCCCAGTAAGTAGGTGAGGCTTTGCAGGCCAGATAATCCCGGTCACGATGATTCAACTCTGCTGTGGTGGCACGAGGGAGCCACAGGCAACATATGAATGAACAAGCCCGATGGTGTTCCCATAAAATGTTACAAATTTAGGGCCTCCCCACGACCGTGGTTAAGGTGGCTAGATCCAACATGGCTGACTATGCCATTTGCGTCCTGGAATCGGCAGCTTGAGAAACACATTGGGCATGTGTGTGTACATGCCCAAAGTCCCGAAAGGAGCAGGAAATGGAGAAGGGACTGTAACGTGACCATCTCCCATGGGGCACGCTTCCTCATTTTCCCTGTCCTTCTGCCTCTCTCCAGTAAGAGCATGTGCCCTCTGGCAAATAAAATAAATAAATGAATAAGAATAAATTTACAAATTTTACAGATTTGATCTATAGTCACATAGTTTAGCTTACCCATCTCTGCCGTAGAGTTAAACTAGTCTTTGACACAAATAAAGTATCAAAGTAGTTTTGTGAGAGCTTACACAGAGAGGAAAGGAGATAAAATACATAATGACCTTTGCATGTTCCCCCTAAAATTAGAAGCAATTCTATAACAAACTTATGCACTCCTCTCTGACATTAAGGCACTTTTTTAATGGTTAGTGTCTCCTCTGATCATACTTCTGCCAGAGTATCTTCTCCTACTCCTCACCTCAAAATTCTCCATCCAATTATAAAATCATATCATTTACATTTTTAAAGGGCTTTTTATGTTAATAACACCTGGTAAAGCCAAATGATCAAATGTGTCCTTTTCTATAAAAGAGACAGAAGGACTCCATCAATGAAAAGGAGAGTTGTATCCTAGAACTTTTATAACAATGATTAAATTTAAATTAAAAAAAATTGCGTTAACAGAAAAGTTAATTCAAAAGCAATCTAAATCACTTTCACTTAGTTAATAACGTTCCTTAGCTACCTTTATTCTCTATGACTGAGAACGAGGACAACAGGTTATAGTATTTTGCTTAAGGCTCATTATAGAATTGTAGAAGCAGAGGACTAAGACTTGAAACCAGGTCTCCAGACTCCAAGCCTAACCTTCATGCTATGGGTCTGCAAACACATTCATTTTTTAAATCCAACAGATTCGGCTCAAAACCTGACATTGCCCACTTCCTCACTATGTCACCCTAAACAACCAATCCCAGGGCTCCTATTTCTTCATGTGTAAAATGGGGTAACAGCTCCTATTTAAGAGGGGTGACCTAAGAAAAGCACAGGGCCTGGCCTGCAACCATAAATGCCCCATTATTAAGCACTAATATAATATTGCTATTTCAGTCCTCTACAAACAGGTTTCTTCCTTTCTTCCTTTCAGTTTTTGCTAGAAGGCACTTGTGCTTGCCAGACAGAGACACAGAGAGACAGGGAAAGTGAGAAAGCACCCTCCATGGGGGATGGTTGATCACACTGCAATCCCTTCCCCTCCCTTCTCCTCTTCTCTTAGAAGTTTGGGCACACAGGCACGTTTGCCTGGCATGGGGGACTTGAACTGCATAATCAGTTATGTGGAATCTAGCCACCATACCACCTACTGGCTCCTAGACTACTTTCTATGAAGTGTCTTTGATGCATTGTTCTGTGGGTGACAGTCGAAGTACTCTGACTCCACCTGCTCCTCCACTCGCTGTCAGTGCTTGTCTCAAGCCATGCTGGGGTTCCCCAGGATAAAGCAGGAGGAAGCGGCAGACACTCACTTGTTGTGATAGTGAATGGTGCCAGAGAGGGCTCGCACACAGATCCGGCAGCAGGTGAGATGGACCAGCTCACTCAGCCAGTTTTTGAGGCTGAAGGAAAAAGAAAACATTTTATTGTATAGTTCTGGGCGCTCCGGAGAAACACTAAAATAAAAGTTTTAATGTGTTCTTTCACATTAGCATACTGTGTTCTATTCCACTGAACAAGAGCAATTCAATTCTGATAGTAGCATGGATGCATTTAGTGTTAATGGCAAAAGTCTAAGAGAGAACTAGACAAGATGCTAATGGAAAGTAGCGCCCACTCTACGAGCACCCACCCTACTTGACAGATTCCTGGCCAAGACAAGCGGAAGCTTCTTTGGTCTTTGACTTATTCACCTGCCAATATCTAAGACTTTCTCTCCTTTGGGTTTCTTAGTCCAGGGTTTGTCTTCTCTTCATTTCCCCTTTGGAAAAGCAGCTTATTTCAATTTATATGGCAGTATGGTAGAAAATCAAATAAAGGCCATGAAGATGAAGTGAGCAGAATTCTAAGTGGCTGAAACCGTACATTTAATGCCATAGGTAAGAATCGAACAAATACTCCCTTTGAGGACACGGCTAAGATCAAGGGCTGTCCCACAGAAGGCTGGATGGGAGAGAACATCTCACCTGCTGTCCGGTAGCTGCCCCACCAGTGTAGTTCCTATAACCAGCAAACTGATCCCAATGAAAGCCAAGGTAACCCTGGAAAAGAAAAGAACAATATTGCAAAAGTTTGTGCAAAAGGGGCCAGCTCCATGGTGCAGAGGTAACATGCTGATCAAGAGAAGCCAGATCCTATGCAAAGACCACAGTTCAAATCCCACATGCTGGACATGCATGAGTGCCTGAGAGCCAATGAGCCGAAGGACTGGAGGAAGGGGGTCAGGACATAGCCACATCCTGTGGGAGGTCCTCCTTTCTCCCACTCTCCTCTATCACACCTCACCTGCGCGTGCATGCATTCTAACAAGAACTTTTAAAAAGTGTGTGGAATAGCAGGGAAATAACCTAAAAGTTCATAAATAATGAAATCATTTATACACGGTGAGCATTTATATTATGGAATATGATCCAGCCATTGAAATAACTGGGTAAATCTCTAGATTCAGACATGGAGAGCAAATATTCCATGATATATTTTGAAAGGAAAAAAAAAGCAAAATAAATTACAGAACAATATATGATAACATTTTCAAAATAGTAATATACATGTAACTAGTCTATACATTCATAGAGGTCTAGAGGGCCAACCCATAACCTGGTGGTTAAGGTGGCTGGATCCCACATGGCCAACCAAGCTGCTGGAGTCCCACACCTGGTGGCTTCAAAAACTTGGCAGGGGCATAAGCATGTGTGCTCAAAATCCCCAAAGGAAGGAGAAATGGAGAAGGGATTGCAGCATGATGATGCCCTGTGGGGGGTGATTCCTCTGTCTCTCTCTCTGTCTCTCTCTCTCTCACAGTGCCCTTCCACAAATTAAAAAAGAAAAAAATCTGCATGAATTTCTTTTTTTTTTTAGCAAAATAAATTCAGACTAATTCCGTTTTCCACAATTTTTTGAAAAATTCTGTAACCCAACTGAAAGCCACCACTGCAGTACTTGAAGCTTCCTCTGGGTTTGGGGAAGCAACGGTGGTTGCCTGATGCCATGGGTCAGGGACAGTCATTCCCCCAGGCTCAAGGTGGATTTCTCCTGACATACACTTGGTTTTATTCACCTTCTTACCAGGTATATCTTGGATTTTCTATTAGACGATGGCGAATCAGCAGCTGACACCGTGTGCCAGACAATAAATATTCTAAGTACTTTTATAGTTGCTGCATTTAGTCATCCAAAAAAATCTATGAGGGAATACTATTATCATCACCTCCATTCTACAGATGAAGGAACTGAGGCAAAGAAAGTTTACCTGAGCTTAATTTTCCTAAGGTTTATGCAGTCAATAAGCAAGCGAACCAGGATTAGAACACAGGCCATCTGGCTCCAGAATCTGCACTCCTAACCATTCCATTATTCTACATCTCAGTAGATGATCATTATCTAACTTATCAGTTTACTTTTTTTTTTTTGGAGAGGATTTTGCTATAGGGCACGTGCACTCACCAGAATGACAGAGACAGAGAGACAGAAAGTGAGAAATCACCTTCCAGGGGGGATGACCACGCCGCAATCCCTTCTCCTCCATTCTCCTCTCGAGATCTTGGGCACGCACGCACACGCGCTCGGAGTGAGTTTAAGCCACCGGGTCCAGGACTGAAACCACAGTCGACTACATGGGAGTCCAGCAACGTAGCCATTATGCCATCTGCTAGTCCCGGTTTACTATTGTTCAGTATAGAAAAATAGTTTAAGACAGTAGTCTCAACCTCAATAGGGAAATGCCCCATCTATATTGGGTCGTCAGGAAGTCATGATGCATTTTTACATAGAAAATATTCTATTTCATAGAAAAATATTTAATATTTATGAATAACATACATATACTGCCATATGAGTATCATGTATATTATAAAATATCTGCAAATATGAATGTAAAAAAGATGAAAAATCTTTTATTTTTATTTTTCAAATACAGTATTTAAAAAGTACATGCATTGGGACCAGCAGATGGTGTAATGGTTACATCGCTGGATTCCCATGTAGTTGACTGCAGTTTGAGTCCCAGACCCAGTGCCTTAAACTCACACCAGGTGCATGTGTGTGCATGCCTGAAATCCCAAGAGGAGAATGGAGAAAGAGGGATTGTGGTGTGGCCATCCTCCTGGAGGGTAATTTCTCACTTTTTGTCTCTCTCTCTCTCTGGTGAGCACATGTACTCTATAGCAAAAATATCTCTAAAAAAATTATATGCGTTAAGGTTGCAAAAGCTTTTTGAATATGCTTCCCTATAAATACTTTGTTACATCTTGGTTTAATATTTTTTGGCATAACAAGTTGAAGGTCAGATTCTTTAGATGCCGTATTTTCATGTTAGTCACTGATGCAATAACTAAACACCGTTTAATCACATCCATCAATTATGCACACGTTTTTAAATATTGTTTTGACCCCTTTCCCTAGTGAGAATCACTTGTTTCTACACATGAAATCAAAAGGGGTTGCATTTCAATTTGTTTAACAATTGCATAGGAACTACTGGAACTTTTTACTTGCTAAATTAACAGGGTAGAAAATTCCATTTTCCAGTTTAAGTGAACCAACATGAGCGTTCTCATAGATGACATAAGTTTTCAGCCACAATTTGTATTTTTCATTGCCAGAAAGTGTGAGCACTTGCTAGAGAGCAACAAAGAGAAAGGGAGAGGGAGAAAGCACCCCTCAATGGGGCATGGTCATGCCACAATCTCTTCTCCATTTCACCATCCTGTTGGGATTTGGGGCATGCACACATGTGCCCAGCATGCTTTTCAAGACAGTAAAGTTGGGATTCAAATTGTGGTCAGCCATGTGGGATCCAGCTCCCTTAACCATGGGGCCAGCCCCACAATTTTTTTGCTATATATTTTTTCCTTCTATGAACCAGAAGCCAGAGAGAGAGAGAGAGAGAGACAGCACCCCCAACCAGGTTCTGACACTGTAATCCACCCCCAGCCTGCGTCAGTCAGCCCTAGATCATGGGCACATGGGCCTGATGTATTCACGGAGGTCTCTGGACACAAACCTGAAACCTTCCAAGTAGGTCAGCCCTGCAAAGGGTCGTGATCTACCTCTGCTTCGTCTGGACCTCATGATTTGTTTTTTTAAGAGCTTTATTGGGATACCAGTCATATGACGTACAATTCACTCATTTAATGGCTATAATTCAATAGTTTGTAGCACGTTCACGTAGTGCAACTATCACCTTAATCAATTTTAATGCAATCTTTTTTTAAATGCACTTTGTAGCAACTGTTTCTTTTAAAAAGGATTTACAAAGCAATTCTTTCACATGAAAATGTGGTACTAAGCATAAGAATCTTTGTTTTTAGAGAGATTTCTGCTATAGAGCACATAGAGAGCTCGCCAGAGAGAGACAGAGAGACAGAAAACAAGAAATCACATCCCAGGAAGAATGCTCATGCTACAATTCCTTCTCCTCCATTCTCTTCTTGGGATTTTAGGCACACACACACACACACACACACACACCCAGCATGAGTTTTAAGTCATTGGGTCCTGGACTCAAACCACGGTCAGCCTTATGGGAGGAGTCCAATGCCGAAACCATTACACCATCTGTTGGTCCCAAGAGTAAGAATCTTTTTTTTTTTTTTTTTTTTTTTGGAGAGGTTTTTCGCTATAGGGCGCGTGCGCTCGCCAGACAGACAGAGAGAGACATAGAGACAGAAAGCGAGAAATCACCCCCCAGGGGGGATGGTCACGCCGCAATCCCTTCTCCTCCATTCTCCTCTCGGGATCTTGGGCACGCACGCACACGCGCCCGGCGTGAGTTGTAAGCCACCGGGTCCGAGACGTGAACCGCGGTCGACTACGTGGGAGTCCAGCGACATAGCCATTACGCTAACTGCTGGTTCCCCCAAGAGTAAGAATCTTAATTCTGACATTTTCAGTTTGCTTTTGGATGTTTACATTGCTAGGTTATCTTAAATACATAGTTTCTTTCCAAAAAATTTATTTTTCAATCTGCCAGAGGGAGCATGTGTTGATCAGAGAGAGAAAGAGAGAGCATGTGAGAAAGCATCCCCCCCCAATGGAGAATGGTTCCACCACAAGTCCTTTTTCTACATTTCTCCCCTCGAGATTTTGGGCATGCACACACGTGCTCAGTGTATTTCTCAAACCTCCAGGTCTCTGCAGTTAATTGGTTATATGGAATCCAGTCACCTTAACCATCCCCTAATTTTTTTTTTATGTCACTTGCCTATTTTGTGAGGCTAGTTTAGCTGGAACTAGATCATTGATTCGTAACAATTTGCTGGGCCCCCGCAGCATGGTCGAAGCGGACATCAGTGAATGATGCATGAAAGCACTTCACATACTCTGTATTAGAGAATTCCTCCTCCAGGGAGGCTTTGATACAGTGCCTGACCCTCGGACCAGGTGAGGATGAAGAACTAATGCACACGTTAAACTTGCTAAAGTTTCATTTCTTTTTAAGAATGAAAGCAGAGTAAATGAAAGTACTAATCAGAACTTCACACAAATAAAAGCCTTATTTCTTCTTACGTGCCAAGATGGATAGTCTTGGGCATCCCCAGAGTGGTGAACCCTTCTTTAGGAGCACTGGCTTAAGGTTCAAGGAAAGTATATGTGAAACCTTGAATTTCATTCTGTTACCACAGCTGAGATGATCCCCAAGTGACATAATATGCCTCACCTCTGGACACTGGCAGCAGAAGTGAAAGAAAACAGAAAGAGCTTCTTGCTGATCTGCATTTGCCCAAACCTAAGAAATGCCTTCCCTTGTAATCAACCTGAATGAGGCAAGAATAGAGCACCCTGGGGATAGTAAAGAGGTTTCGACTCATGTGCCAATTATAGTTGGCTGGTAGCAACTGTCTGGAAAGCTCTGTTGAAAGGATGCCAAGGCCATGTCCAGGGAAATGAAGCAAGACCGTCCACAGCAATGTGGTGGCTGGTGCACACTGCTGCTCCCTGCCAACGCCATGTGCTGGACAAATCTTGGCCTCTGCTACTTCATCCAGATGCCCACTGTCTTCTACTCCTGTGCTCCACTCTGTGCTTCTAGTAAACTGGGTTTGAGGTTGCCTCCTCAACAGGTAGCCCTCTAACTGAGAAGCAGAAGGGGGTCCAGGTGGGGAACTTTCAGTAGAAGTGATTGTAATGGCACTAGATTGAACAAACATACACTTCTGAGTGGCCCACTTCTGGGTTGTAACGACTCTTGGGAATTTTTTCTCTCCTATGCTTCTATGACCAGCAAAAAATGCAGTAAATTCTACTCAGCAGTGGGTTCTGGTCAACCTCTATAGTCTGGTTGACACCCCAGCGAATGAAAAACTGAAAATCATCTCTTTTCTTTTTTCTAACTTCCCTTTTCTATCCATCCTTCAATTATCTCAAATTGTAATGGCAAAGTGGATCCAGATTATGAGATACATTTGCATACTGTATCCTGAACACACACCTTCACTTGGGGGGAAAATGTGAAAGGAGAACAGATAATACATTCCTGCAGAGGTCTCACTGGTGGTTTCCTAAGTGGGAAGGGGTGGAATTAATACCACAACACTCTTATGTGGCCATGGCACACATGATTTAAAAAGAGAGCTGTGGAGCCAGTAGATAGTGTTGAGGTTAAGGTGGCTAGATCTATATGGCCGACTACATGGTTCAAGTCCCAGACCCAGTGGCTTGAAAATCATGCAGGGTGAGTGAGCATGCATGCCCAAGATCCTGAGAGGAGAATGGAATAGAAGAGATTTCAGTGTAGCCAACCCTCCTCCCAAGGAGGTAATTTCTCATTTTCCCTCCCTCTCTTTCTCTCTCTCCAGCGAGTGCACATGCTCTATAGCAAATAAGAAAGCAAGGAAGAAAAAGAGCCAAACCTAGTATGTCATTAAGTCATTGGCAGGTGACTCACCTCAGAGGCAGTAGGACACAATAGCGTACTACGACACCCAGCACCCACACCATGGTGAGCCGCGGACTGATGTAATGGAAATTTGTATTGGTTCTTGTGAGGAGGTTCCATGACACTAGCTCCTCTGAGGAGAACCTCTGGGTCACTTCATCTTCCACAATGGCTTCCAATCCCTTCTTGGAGAAATAAAACACATCAGACAGCTCAAAGTCCCTTCCTCGAAGACCAGACAGCCCTTTCTCCATGGGTGACTCATCTCTTTGGATAATACCTTAAAAGAAAGCATTAGGACATGAGAAAATGCTGCAAGACACAAGGACAACTGAACAAAACACCAACTGTGACTGAATAGCATACAGAAAACAAGAACTAAGTTTAGTGAGTGGCATGAAACTGACCTCAGAAATAAAAGACAAGCAAATGCAGCAGAAAGAGGTACAAATAACTTTGCAGCAAATACCCTGTACCCAGTGATCTCAATGGATTTGGAAGGAATTATGGTCCTCCAATCCTATTGCTTATTTCCTTCCAGGATGCTATTAGTGAAAGAATTTATTTATATATTAGAAACAAACTCTCCCCCAATATAGATCTAAATGGTGTGAAATAGACTTCCAATCTCCCCCTAAAAGTAAAACAGCAAGCAAAATGGCAAAAGACCTCTACCACAAGTATTGGGTCATCTGAAAAGTCATGATGGATTTATTCTATGTTTTTCTATGTAAAAATGCATCATAGCTTATCTTACAACCTAATAGTAATGGATAATGTTGTCTACTATGTAGAAATTATTTAATAAGAAAAGCACAGGCTCCTATAGAAAAGCACAAAGTTTATAAGCAATTGGAATGAATAAAAGTAACATAAACCGTAAATATCAAAACCTTTTCACTAGTAACCAAAGAAATCTAAATTAGACAAAGATCGAGCTATTCACAGTATCAAATAAACCACATTTTTGTTTCATGATGAATGTCAATGACTGAAATAATACAGATACCCTCTATTTGACTTGTACAAGTATGAGGCTACTAGCACTTTTGTCAAAATCAGTTTGGCATGAAAAGACTAACAGTAGTTTTGCTGATGGTCAGTAATTCCAATTCTGGAAATTTGTCGTAAGAGAGTAAATGAAAATGTAGGCAAGGGTATTCACTGTGGCATTCTTCATTATGATTGATCCAGATGAGATACAATGCACCCATCAATAAATATTTTAATATTTAAGTAGAAGAAGACAGGATCTAAAACCACAACTTAATCTAACTATGAATTATATAATCATATAGGGAAAAGGTCAAGAAGAAAACATTAAGTTATTTCTGTGCAAAAGGATTAGATTTTCCTCTCTCTATATATAATATATAATTATAATATATGTTTATTTTTATTACATTTTTTGGAGAGGTTTTTTTGCTATAGGGCGTGTGTGCTCACCAGAAAGAGAGATAGAGAGACAGAAAGCGAGAAATCATCCCCCAAGGGGGATGGCCACGCCGTAATCCCTTCTCCTCCTTTCTCCTCTCGGGATCTTGGGCATGCATGCACAAGCACCTGGCGTGATTTTAAGGCACCGGGTCCAGGACTCGATTCGTGGTCGACTACATGGGGGGTCCAGTGACATAGCCATTAACTGCTGGTCCCTTATTATTACATTTTCTATTTTAAAAATTATTGGGGGAGCAGCAGATGGCATACTGGTTAAGGTACTGGACTCTCATATGGTCAACTGCAGTTTGAGTCTCAGACCCAGTGGCTTGAAATCACATCGGGCGCATGCGTGTGCATGCCCAAAATCCTGAGAGAAGAATGGAGAAGGATTGCATCGTGGCCATCCTCCCCACTGAGGGTCGATTTCTTACCTTCCGTCTCCTTGTTTGTCTGGGAATGCATGCACCCTATAGCAAAGATCTCTCAAATAATAGTTGGGTCCAGGAGGTGGCAGAGCAGTGACACAGTTTGACCCATGTGAGAAAGGTGCTGAGTTCCCATCTCAGGACTTCCCTGAGCAAGTTAGGCATGAGCTGAAATGAGGGTGAATCATGGTATGAGGATCTTGTTAGTGTAGTTCCCCCCTACTCTTCTCAGAGGAAATAAATAAATAAAAGTTAATTTAAAAAATAATAATCAGAGAGGCCAGTCAAGTGGCATGGTGGTTAAGGTACTGGATCCTACATGTCTGACTGTACAGTTTGAGTCCCAGACTCAGGGACTTGAAAAAACACACCAGAGAACCAGCAGTTGGCGTAATGGCTATGTTGCTGGACTCCCATGTAGTTGACCACGGTTCGAGTCCCAGACCCAGTGGTTTAAACTCACACCAGGCGCGTGTGTCTGCGTGCCCAAGATCCCAAGAGGAGAATGGAAGAGAAGGGACTGTGGCATGGCCATCCCTCCTGGAGCGTGATTTATCGCTTTCTGTCTCTCCATCTCTCTCTCTTTCTGGAGAGCACATGTGCCCTATAGCAAAAACCTCTCCAGAAAAAGAAAGAAAAAAACACACCGGGTGCATGCACATGAGTACCCAAGATCCTGAGAAGAGAATGGAGGAGAAGGGACTGCAACATGGCCATCCCCTCTGGGGGTGATTTCTCACTTTCTCTCTCTCTCTCTCTGTCACTGGCAAGTACACATACCCGATAGCAAAAACTGAAAAAAAAGAATTGGAGAACTTCTAAAGCAGAATACATTTTTATAAATGGAAAAATGTAGGACCAGCAGTTAGCGTAATGGCTATGTCGCTGGACTCCCATGTAGTCGACCATGGTTCCAGTCTTGGACTTGGTGGCTTAAACTCACGATGGGCGCGTGTGCGTGCATGCCCAAGATCCAGAGAGGAGAATGGAGGAGAAGGGATTGCAGCGTGGCCATCCCCCCTGGGGGGGTGATTTCTCGCTTTCTGTCTCTCTGTCTCTCTCTGTCTTCCTGGAGAGTGCACGCGCCCTATAGCAAAAAACTCTCCAAAAAAAAAAAAAAAGAAGAAGAAAAATGATTACCATCACTCAGTTCTAACTACTAAATATGAATAGCAAATGAGAAGGTCTTCACAGAGTAAAATGTAGCCATATATAAATAGGACTCCATTTGTCCCTCTAGGGTGTGTCACAAAAGAATTTGCTGCCCATATTAGGCTATCAAAACACACACACACACATACACACACATACACACACACAATAAAACAAAACAAAAAACAACAACAAACACTTTTTCTTTGAAACAAAGATTAAGATGTTAAATTCCCTGAAAGAAGATCCTCTTTGATTTTCTCACTTTGCAGTTTACTGCGAAATCGATGAGGAATGTGGACAGTGCTGCATTCTCTCTCCCCTGAGAACTGATGCGGGTATCAATAGAGCAAGCTGCCATTGATCAGCTTTTAGAAAGAAGGGCAGCAGCACAAGACACAGGAGCAGAAAGGAAAGAGGAAGTGATGTTGAAAGTCAGTTCAGCTTGGGACAACCCCCTCTCCCCCGCCCCAATCCTGACTTCTGTCCTGTATGAGATGAGAGTGGAAAATCTGTCAGTTTTCAGTTTTCTTACAAAGACAACATTTTATGATTTTAGGTTTAGGATTTTTTTTTTTTGTCTTTCCCTTTTTTTTTTTCTTTCTTTCTTTCTTTTTTTTTTTTGTGTGTGTCTCACAGGCAAAGTTACTACCTAATCACCTTAAGAATTAAGAATTAAGCAATGAAGTATGTTCTTAAACGATCATTAGGTTATCTTTTCTAGCAGTCAAGTCTAAGTGGCTTAACCTTTCTTCATCATCTCTGAAAAGGGTTTAATTAGTATTAGAGGATGAACCAAGAAGTGTCCCTGCTGAATTGCCCTCGTGCTCCAGAGACACTGCAATACCACTCCGAGCAGGTTACTCAATCCAAGAGCTGGCCGGTATTTAGCAGTGCAAGAGTTTCATTATTTAGCAAGGTATGGATCTTTTTTTAAGTCTGGAGGGGGAGGGAAGAACAAGTTATTCAGTAAATCTCTGAATGAATTACACTGGAGACCGTGGACAGCCCTTCTAAAAATAATCTTTTTCAGAGAAGCCGGAGATAATGCAAGCTCAAGTTGCCTCATCATATTTAGCTGAGCCAAGAGAGATCTGAAAACAAAATCTCCGCACACTCGATGCGCAATATTTTCTCTGCCCCCTGACCTAGTTTGTTCTCTGTAATGCTAAGGTATAACTGGATTTCGTATTTCAGATAAGCATTTTGTTTTGTTCTGGGTTTTTGTTTTGTTTTGTTTTTGCCATAGGGTGTGTGCACTTGTCAGAAAGATAGAGAGACAGTGAGAGGGAAAGTAAGAAACCACCCTCGGGTGGGGGGATGGCCATGCTGCAATCCCTTCTCCTCCATTTCCCTGGTGGGATCTTGGGCATGCTCACATCCTCACTCAGCGCGATTTTCAAGCCTCCAGGTCTGGGACTCAAACTGTGGTCGGCCATGTGGGAATCCAGGTCCTTAACCACCACGTCACTTGCTGACCCTCGGTTAAGCATCTTTTCAAAATAATCTTAAATGTACGGAAGAGTTGTAACAATAGATGACTTCACCTGGATTCACGAGATGGCAACATTTGATCACTTGGTTTAAGGTGGGACTGCCAGTTTTTGTCAAGTAAACTTAGTAGTTTTCTCCTTATGATTAATAAATAGATACTTATTATCTAAAAGTACCTATGAAGGGGGCCACCTAGCTGCTCTCCCATGGATATTTAAGATAGCAAATTTTCGATATTCAAACTTTCACACATAGTCTTACCATCTATTGATGATCTTTGCCTCAATGAATTGATGCAATGTGTATTTGAAAATGGTATTTGTAGGGCTAGTCCTATAGCCTAATGGTTAAGGGAGTCAGATCCCACATGGTCAACTGTGGTTTGAATCCTGGCCCCAGCAGCTTGAAACATACACTGGACACATATGCCCGCATGTCCAAAATCCTGACAGGATGGAGAAAGGGAGAAGAGACTGCAGCAAGACTATGCCCCAGTAGGGGGTGCTTTCTCCTTTTTTGTCTCTCTTTCTCTCCATCTCTCTCTGGCAAGGGCACATCCCTCTGGCTATTATTAAAAATAGCATTTCTAGGGGCAAGACAGTGGCAGTAAAACACAAAGCTCTGCTCTGTGAGGCTAACCCACGGGAAGGTTCAGTCATGTCCAGCAACCTCCCTGAGTACGTGAGGCATGTACACGCCTATGATCTGGGGCTGGCTGAAGCCGGGGGTGGGTCGTGGCATCAAGGCCTTGGTGAAGATGCTGTCTCTCTATCTCTCTCTCTCTGACTCCCTCTCTGTCTCTTGCTCATGGAAGAAATAAATAAACGTGACTTAATCAAAAAAATTATTTCCCATCTCTTCATTCCTTCCACGTTTATTATTTGACATTCCACCTTTTAAAAAAAGTTTTCCAGGGACAACAGGTGGCATAGCAGTTAAGGATGCTGGACTCCCACATGGCTGACTACAGTTCAAGTCCTGGACCTGGCAGCTTGCTTTCTCACTTCCTCTCTCTATCCCTCTCTGGTCAAATTAAGATAAATAAATAAATGGGTAAATAAAGTTAAATCAATTTAAAAAAAAAAGCTTTCCTTTATCCTCTAGAGAGATTTTTATAAAATTGTGTATAACTTGGGGCCAGCAGCTGGTGTGGTGTTTAAAGCATGAACTCCCACATGGCTGACCACGGTTTGAGTGATGGACCTGGCAGCTTGCTTTCTCACTTTCTCTCTCTTTCTGGTGAGCACATGTGCCCTATAGCAAATTAAATAATAATAAGTAAAATTAAATAATAATAGGTAAAATTAAATTAAAAAGAAGTAGCAAATGTAAATAAACAAAAGTAAACTTTTTCTCAAAATTGTGTGTAACTAGACATAAAATAATACTTTGCCACATTGTTTGCTATAGCAAAAATTATGAAAATAATCTAAGGTCCTTTAAGAAGTGACTGCATAAACCAATAGATATATACAATACATACTATCCAGAGTTAAGAGAAATTATTTAGAATATTTACTAACTTAAATTCTGAAACATCACAATGAACAAAAGCACAGAATGAAATGCGTAAGATAACCTCTTCCTAGTTTTTATAGAGCGTGAATAATGCAATACATGGTTCTACTTTGTATAAAGGATACATGCATGTGATGGGGAAGTATAAAAATACGTGCCAGGGATGTCCCACAGAGCAGCGGTTAAACTCTGCACGGGGAGCTGGTTCTCACTAAGCCAACTGAGGTTTGAAGCCAAATCCTGAAGGCTTGAAAAATATGCCAGGCACATGTGCATGCATGCCCCAATATGCAGAAGAGCTGAAGAAATGGAGGAGAAAGGACTGGAGCATGACCACGCCTCTTGGGAAGGCGCTCTCTCTCTCTCTCTCTCTCTCTCTCTAACTGTGATGAGTGCACGTGCCTTCTGGGAAATAAATGAATAAATGGAAATTTAAACTAGGGGACTATGTGGGTAAAGAAAGGAGTTTAGGGTTTCTTTATTTTAAAAATTGGCTTTGGGGGTCCAGCAGATGGCGTAGTGGTTACGTTGCTGAACTTCTGCATAGGTGATCATGGTACGAGTCCCACACCTGGTGGCTTAAAACTCATGCCGGGCACCTATGTGTGCATGCCCAAAATCCTAAGAGGAGAATGGAGGAGAAGGAATTGTGACATGACCATCTCCCCTGGGGATGATTTCTCACTTTCTCTGTCTCTCTGGCGAGTGCTCATGCCTTACAGCAAAAGTCTCTCTTAAAAATATAGATATATTGGCTTTGGGCCAGCAAGTGGCATGGAGGTTAAGGTGTTGGATTCCCACATGGCTGACTGCAGTTGAGTCCAGTACCTGGTGGTTTGCGTGCATGCCCAAAATCCTAAGAGGAGAGTAGAGGAGAAGGGATTGTGGTGTGGCCATCTATACTTGGGGGGAGGGGGATTTCTTACTTTCTCTTTCTCTGTCTCTCTCTGGCAAGCGCACTCACTCTATGGCAGAAACCTACAACAAACAAAAAAATTTGGTTTCAAAATTAGAGTAGTAATTCCAGGAAGGGACAGGGTAATGGGATAACAAAGGGACATCCAGGGGAATTCAATTGTTTTTATAATGTTTCATTAAATTGCATGGTAGCTACCCATGTAATTTTACCATAATGTAAAAATAAAAAAGTTATGTGGAACTGATAGTTGTTCCTAAGAGGATCTTTATTATAAGAGGGGGTACCAGCTTAACAGCCCTCTCTTAACAGCACACAAGCTCCGATAACAGGTTCTATTTAAAACGAGATATCAAAAGAAGCATTACTGAAAATAAAATGTTACTTCCATCCTGAAACATACAGACATGGAGAGTCAGAATTACTGGCCTGATTCACTTTACTATAAACTTCCAATAGGAAAAATATTTAATTCAATCAACACATAGGGAAAACTCACTATGTATAAGATTTCAAATTACAGGTTAGAGGGAAGATAGGAAATACTTCTTTTGGCACCTAGACATGTTTGTAAGAAGACCAAAAATTTAAAATACAGACACCAACACATATCAGATGAACTACTATAGATATAGCAATAGTTCTTATGTTATTTTTGTCAATAAGGCAACCTAGTTATTAATATTTTTAATAAACCAATCCTGATCATCTGGATCAACCCAAAATCCTTAAATTGATAAATCCTGATTCTAGAAACATTTTCTTTTATTACACAAGTCAGTGTAAAAGAAAAAAAAAATTAAGCCATAAACATTTGAACTTTGTCCTCCCATCAAGCGTTTTGGCCAAGCCAATACAGTCCATGCTTGGATGAAAATAACATTACAAGTATCTCTTTATCAAATGCAAGAAATTTATTGCACAAGCTGCCCTGTGCCCCTGGGCCTTTTGTAAATCATGCGTACATAAATAATACTAGATACAAAAGGCCTGTGGAAATGGAGGCAGAAGTTAAACCCATCTCAAGCATAATTAACTCTAAATTAACTGAGGGAACTTTTAGAATAACTGTCTGCTTATAAATCATATTAGCGTTTCTGTCATCCAGTTTTAAAGCAAGCTTCTAAGAAAACAACTTTTAAAAATCAAGGTTCACAGCCCAAAAGAGGATACAATAGCTTATGTATAGTAGGAGAGTCTTA
The DNA here is from genome assembly GCA_026018925.1 of Tupaia tana. Classification (NCBI taxonomy): domain Eukaryota; kingdom Metazoa; phylum Chordata; class Mammalia; order Scandentia; family Tupaiidae; genus Tupaia; species Tupaia tana. Next base: position 21,901,006 of record JAKSZU010000017.1, read on the forward strand.
ACCTACCAATAGCCTGTGTTCCCAAAGTCAGAATTTCCATGTTTGAAACACACTCACTCATGGAAACCTTGTTTAAACTAGTCTGAGTGAGAACCCTGCTCATTTATATGTCTCTCAAAAACATAGATGATCATATAATGGTAATAGCAAGAAATAGACCAGCGGGACCAGCTGATGGAGTAATGGTTATGTATGTTTCTGGACTCCCACGTAGTTGACTGTGGTTCGAGTCCCAGACCTGGCAGCTTAAAACTCATGCTGGGCACCTGTGCATGCGTTCCCAAAATCCCAAGACAAGTTTGGAGGAACTCGAACTGTAGTTGGCCATGTGGGAGTATCCAGAGCCTTAACCGCCACAACACTGCTGGCCCCTGTACAGGGGTCTTTTACAGCTTGGGACACAGCTGATTTCTTCCTGGTTAGGTCTCTTGGCCTTCCCAGGATGAGCCCAACAAAAACAGAAACAGTCCCTAGGTAGTGACCCACCCAGTTGTTGCTCAGCTCTATAGTTCTGCCAGGTCCGAGTTCTCCGAGGAAGCTGTTGTGCACATCAGTACACAGACGTCCAGCCAGCACCTTTAATCTTCAGATCTTCCCCAAAGCAGAGGCAGCTTCCCTACATGACTTGCAGATGAGTTGAGCTTAGAAAGGATAATCGCCCTTGAGCTGTTATTGATGTCATGGTTGTTAGATATATTCTCAAACCTCTTCTACATCTTCGGTAACCTAGACTGTCATTCAGCCAAGGTCTGGAGAAATAGCGTCTACTCTTACGGTCCAAAGAGCTAAGTAACCCTGCTATATCCTCAACTGTGACTCCAGGATTGCATTTACGGTCTCTGAGCCAAAGACAAATTGACCGTGAAGCTGGTAAGATTAAACTTCAGGATCCAAACCTGTCCAACTTTTGAGTCAGTCATTTTGTATTTCTTTTTCTTTTCTTTCTTTCTTTTTTTTTTTTTTTTTTTGGAGAGGTTTATGCTATAGGATGCGTGTACTCGTCAGAAAGACAGAGAGAGACAGAGAGACAGAAAATGAGAAATCACCACCCGGGGAGATGGCCATGTTGCAATCCCTTCTCCTCCATTTTCCTCTCGGGATCTTGGGCACGCACACACACATGCCTGGCGTGAGTTTAAGCCACCATGTCCAGGATATGAACCGCGGTCAACTACATGGGAGTCCAGCAACATAGCCATGACGCCAACTGCTGGTCCCCATTTTGTATTTCTTATTAAAAAAGGCCTCTCAATTGTTTAAGCATCAGGCTCCCGTAAAACCTGGATTTGACCTAGCTTCTGAATCACATGTTCATTTGTTGATATAACAACAGAGCTATATAAAATTACCTACCTTACAAATTAAGCTGATTTAGAAGGAGATATATTTAAGATGAGAGAAATCAGCTTATTACTGGTGAGTATTAGAATACTGGGAGGTCAGACACACAGTAGTAACATCTTTCTGTTTTCTTGGGGTTTTTTGTTGTTCTTTGTTTTGTTTTTGTTTTGTTTTCTTTTGTTGTTTGTTTTTTGCTATAGGGCATATACACTTGCCAAAGAAAGAAAGAGAAAGAGAAAGTGAGAAGTCACTCCCAGGAGGGATGGCCACACCACAATCCCTTCTTCTCTAGTCTGCTCTCAGAATTTTGAGCATGTACCCACACCCAGCATGATTTTCAAGCCACTGGTCTAGGACTTGAATCATGCAGCTGGCCATGTGGGATCTAGCGCCTTAACCTCTGTGCCACCTGCTGGCCCCAACATCTTTCTGCTTTCACCTAGTATTTTTATTTATCTATTTGATGGTCACAAAGCAAAGTACATAGAGGAATTGCTTGCTACTGGTTAGGCAGTTTTAGAGTTCGAAGTCACTCTCTTCTTGGAAGTGGAGGGATTGGAGAAGATGACAAGTGGAAAATGTGAATACAATGAAAAAACATGACACAGAAGTTTCACAAGTGTCCCTGTAGCAGCCACACTTTTGTAGAAAAACTGCCTTAAGATATACCACATAGGGACCAGCAGTTGCTATAATGGCTATGTTGCTGGACTCCCATATAGTGGATGGCAGTTCGAGTCCCAGACCCAGTGGCTTAAACTCGTAATAGGCCCATAAAGGGAAAAAAGTCAGTACAACGCTCATGACCTTTCATATACATGAAACGTGCTCAAAATAAATGTGTCCCCCTTGGCTTTTCTCAGCACTGCTAATCATGGTGACTCAATCATGACTGCCTGATTTTTAAAAAAGCATTAGAGTTATGAAACTGCTCAGGCTCCCCTCAGTAATAATGTCCCAGTTGGCAATCAACCTTCAGAATCAACTTTTTTACTTTTATATTTTTACATGAAAAAGAGTAAGAGTTTACTTTTATTTTAAACACCTATACACCCTACTATATAATCCAGTTAAGAAAAATAAAAGCTAGATGAGGTGGTACACTCCTGTAGTCTGGGTACTTGGGAAGCTGAGACATAGTGAAGATATCTAAAAGACTATCCTCACCCCACTCTTCCCACACACATGATTTCTAAAATGGGACAGGAGAAACCAGCAGGTGGTACAGTGTTTAAGGCACTGGATTCCCACTGTGGTTTGAGTCCCAGACCTGGCAGCTTGCTTTCTCACTTTCCCTTTTTCTCTCTCTCTGGTCAAATTGAAAAATAATAATAGCAAATAAAATTAAATAAGTAAATAATTCCTTAACACATAAAAATGAGGTAGGGAAAAAAAGTCCACATATAATACAAAACAAAAATTTACAAGGGAAAAAAAAATCAAGTATGAAAATTATAAGAAACAACTCTGTACAAAGTCCTATGCAAATAAATGCAATAAAAAACTGGGCAAATGGTTAACTTTCTACTAAATAAAACATTTACTAATACTGACACCAAGAGTTAAACATTCAGAAGAGAACCATTGGCACAGAAGAAATCAACCAATAAACACTAGACCCAGATATTTTTACAGAGACTTCTACCAAACATTTAATAGAAAAGGAACAAAGAAAAGAAGGAAGAGGGACCAGCAGTTGGCGTAATGGCTATGTCGCTGGACTCCCATGTAGTCGACCACGGTTCAAGTCCTGGACCTGGTGGCTTAAACTCATGCCAGGCGCGTGTGCGTGCATGCCCAAGATCCCGAGAAGAGAGTGGAGGAGAATGGATTAAGGGATTGCAGCACGGCCAGCCCCCTGGCAGGTGATTTCTCACTTTCTGTCTCTGTCTCTCTCTGTCTTTCTGGTGAGCACATGCGCCCTATAGCAAAAACCTCTCCAAAAAAAAGGAAGGAAGCAAGATGGGAAAAAAATGCACAAATCCAAATTATAAGGATAAACTGTAAAAGTCTAACTCCAACTTTAACAGACAATTTCCAGCATTATATTACAACCAGGCAATGTTTATTCCATAAACGAAAGACAATTCAAATGTTTAAAAGCACTAATATAATTCACTATTATAGGTCTAAGGAAAAAATATATATGTACCATAAAAGATGCTTTAAAAACATGGAAAATTAAACATTTATTATTCATTAAAAAAAATCAGTAAGTACTTAAATGAGATGGAAAAATAGATGAAAACCAACACGGTCCTTATTGAGAAGGCACAAAAGCCATGCCCAACAACAGGAATGTCATTGTCACCACTATCATCCAACACTGCATTGGAGTTATCAGCCAACACAACTAGACACACGAAAGAAATGAAGTGTAAACTGGGGGGTGGGGGGCGTAAGCTGAATAAGAAGTGGTCAATTTATCAATATATAGTCGGTTCTGTTTTTGTTTTTTGTTAAAGGGCATGTGTGCTCACCAGAAAGAGACAGAGAGAGGAAGTGAGGAATCACCCACGGGTTGGATAGCCAGGCTGCAATCCCTTCTCCTCCACTCTCTTCTTGGGGTTTTGGACATGCACACACGCATGCCTGGAGTGTTTTTCAAGTCACCAGGTCCTGGACTCAGACTGTGAAGTCAGATGTGGGATCCAGCACCTTAACTACCACCACCGCTGGTCCACTAATCATCTTTATACATGAAAAATCAAAGAGAAACAAAACCACCTAATAAAATATGGTCAAAACCTATGAGTAAATAGCTCCCACAAAAAGAAATACGACTGATGCTTACACATGAAAATATGCATGAATTCACGCCTCGTTTGTTTCTTTTTTTAAGATAGGGTCTCACTCTGTCAGGATCCTCCTGCCCAGCATCCAGAGTAGCCTCCAGAACTAAGGTACATACCACCACCCCCAGCTTTGAGGGTGGGCTGGAAATGGAACCTAGGTGACCTGGGTGACCTCAGCCTAAGGAGCAGCAGCGTCTTCACTAACATGGCACAGCAGTTGGGCCCAAGTTTACACTCTTCATGAGAGAAAAGCAAATGGACACTAAACTGAGTTTCCATTTCCTGCCTATCGGTTAACATAAATCCAAAAACTTGAATGTATATTTACGCCATTGCAGAAGCTGTGGGAAGACAAACCCTTACATACACTTCTTTTAATAGTAGAAATACTAATAGTACAATCATTATGAACAGCGATTTGACCACATCGATCAAATATATAAATGTTCTTTAAGAGAACAATTCTGTGCCTGGAAATCATGTCATGGATATATTTATAGAGGTTTCTTTTGAGCAGCAAAAGGTTGGGAACTACAAGTTTAAAAAAACTCCATTTATGTAATAAAATATCTTGTAGGTGTTAAAAAAGAAGAAAGTGGGGCAGCCAAGTGGAGTGGTGGTTGGGGTGCTGGACTCCCACATGGCCGACTGCAGTTCTAGTCCCAGACCAGGCAGCTTGCTTTCTCACTTCCTCTCTCTCTCTCTCTCTCTCTCTCTCTCTCTCTCTCTCTCCCTCTCTAGTAAAATTTTAAAAATAACAAATGGAATTAAATAAATAATTCTTAAAAAAAAAGAAGAAGAAGAAAAAATTTTTCTAAGTGATAATATGGAAAAATCCTTAGGGTATATTATAAGAGAAAAATCGCATGATTCAGAATAGTGTTTATGTTTGGTGCTAATAAGTCAATAAAATAATAAACATTTTATTATAATAGCAAAACAGCATAAAGAAACAGTAGAGGGCGGGCCTCGTTCACACAGGGGTTAAGAGCCAGATTCTACATGGCTGACCGTGCTTTGAATTCCAGTCCTGGTGGCTCAAAAAAACACACTGGACACATGTGCATGCGTGCCCAAAATCCTGACAGGAAGGAAAAATGAAGGAAAAAGGATTGCAGTATGACCACATCACATGGGGGTTCCTTCTCTCTCTCTCTCTCCTCTCTTTCTCCCAAGTACATACATCCTCTGACAAGAAAGAGAGAGAGACAGAGAGGGAGGTGAGAGAGAGAGAAATTTCTGACCTATATAAATGCATTACTTACACAAAAGAGAAAAATATTATTTAAAGGATGTGTAAACCCAAATTTAAGTGTTTGCCCGAGAAACTGCACACACTTAACTGGTGTGGCACTTGCTAGGTCTCCCAGAATCACACCAGTCTGAGAGCTCAGCACGTTCTCAAAATCATAAAGCTGGGAGAAAGTCAAGCTGTATTATGGTCACCTTACACATTCGCAGTGTTACCCTTTTATTTAAAATCTTACTCCAAAACACTTACTTTCTGGGGGTGGTTTTAGAAGTTCCTAGTAACCTCCTTCATGCATATATTTACAGGAAAGCACAGTCTACAGATAAGGCATTCGGGTATTTATTTCTGACGAGTTAACACACAACACATAGCACAAAAGAGTATCAAAGAACAGAAGAGTGAGTGAAGTGAGAGAAATTCTCTCTCTCTCTCTCTTTGTTTCCATTCCTTTTGCTCTTATTTGCTTTCCTAGTTAATCCTTGCCTGGTTCATTTATTTCTTTCTATGACTTATTTCAGGCTTTATAAGTGTCTTTCACACTCTGAGTTCATTAACTTTGGCATTTCGAGTTTTACCCTCCATAAATAACTGCCAAATATGCATCTACCTGAGTAGTCCGGCTTCTCTCCCAAGGACCATACTCTCACATGGCTGCTGGGAAACCCTGCCTCCCTACCACCTCCAGTGCTCTGCTTTAAGCCCCCATTACCATCTAGAATGGCTTCCTCTTTTTTTTTGAGAGAAAGATTTTCGGTATAGGGCACATGCGCTTGCTGGAGAGACAGAAAATGAGAAATCACCCCCTCCTCCAGAGGGGATGATCATGCCACAATCCCTTCTCCTCCATTCTCCACTCAGGATTTTAGGCATGCACACACATGCACCCGGTGTGAGTTTTAAACCACCAGGTCCAGGACTCAAACTGTGGTCAACTACATGGGAGTACAAAGATGTAACCATTATGCCATTTGCTAATCCCAGTCCTTCTTTCTATTCTCTCCTCCATCCCCATATAATCTCACTCCACAAAACTGCCAAATTCATCTTCTCAAAACTTTGAGATCTCCTTATCTACAGAGTTAAGTTTTCAGCCTGGCATACATTCAAAGCCTAATTTGATGTAAACCTTAATATCCTCAACTCCTTCTACTCCCAACTCATCATCCTTCATCCTAGCTCAGCCCAACTAAATTAGTCACTGGGCATCTCCTATTTCCTACCCTCCTGCCATTGCTTACTATTCTTCCACCTGGTGCCCCTTTTTCTAAAATTATTTTCTAAGATTTTCATATCACCACAACCCTATTTCCCTCTTTCTAGTTTTTCTTGAACTCATGAACCACCAACTCCATTTATTCATTATATGATGCAGAAGTTATTTTAAATGATTATAATCAAAGACAAAAAAAAATTCTATCAAACTTACAAAGTATTTCTAGATTTCTCTTCTTTTTGTTGCCAAAGGGTATGTGTACTCGCCAGAGAGAGTCAGAGAGTCAGATAGAGAAAAAGAAGAAAAAAGCACTCTCCCTCCCCAGCAGGGCATGGTCACACTGCAATCCCTTCTCCAGTTCTCCATCCTGTTGGGATTTGGGGCATGCACATGTGCCTAGCATGTTTTCAAGCCACCAGATTTGGGACTAGAACTGGAGCCAGCCATGTGGAATCTGGCTCCCTTAACCTCTCAGCTATGGAGTCAGACTTTGTTTCTAAATTTCTAAAATTAAATCAACTTGTACTAAAGGGCACAATGTGCAGCTTGTCCTATAGGGGTAAGAGTGGAATGCAAAGGTAATGCTCTCCTTTTCTATTTTTATTAAACCCAAAAAGAAAATCAAAACAAAAGAGCATTAGTTCTTTTATCTTCATTGATTATAAAATGCCCATTTTCCTCTCTCTTGTGCACAAATCCTGACGGACATGTTTCTCTATCAGTTAACAATCATGGGCACACATATACAGTATGGGATGCCAGCTGAGTATCAGAAGGAGAACACTGTCACGGGCTACGATTTCAAAACCCCTGCTGGCATCACACACTTGGTATCTGTTTGTAGAGCAGTCATGTGGGTTGGCCCACACACAGGCAAGGAAACTCACTGGTTTGGATGCATGAGTCAGAGGAAATGAGGATGTTAACGTATTCCAGCAGATCTGTGCCAACATCATTGCAGAGGCCAAGAGAGGAAGGGATATGAATGATACAGACATATATTAATAAACAGAAAGATTACCAAGCTTAGAAAAAAGGAACATGTTCTTAGCCCTTGTAAAGACATGACATTTAATAATGGGGATACATTCTGAGACATGTGTCCTTAAGAGATTTCATTATGTGAACATCAGAGTGTACTTACACAACCCTAGGAGGTCTGGCCCACCCCACACCTAGGCTCCATGGAACCCTCATTATACATGCAGTCCATTGTTGACAAAATGTCACTATGCAGCACATGTCTGGGTTTTACGTATTTCAACAAACAGGTGGGTGTCAGTGTCTTCAGTTATTAAGATTGTTGAAAGTATTGTCATGATGGCTTAAGTGGCTAAATCCCACATAGCTGAATACATGGTTCGAGTCCCAGACCTGGTGGCTTGACAAAAACACCAGGCACACATATGCGTGTGTGCCCAAAATTCCAAGAGGAGAATAGAGAAGGGATTGCTGTGCAGCCATCTCCCCTGGAGGGTGGTTTCTCACTTTCCCATCTCTTTCTCTGTCTGTCCCTGCAAAGCACACATGCCTATAGCAAACTAATATATATATATATATATATATATATATATATATATATATACACACACACATACACATACACACATATATATATATGTGATATATATTTAAATTGCTATTTATAATACAAATTGTTATATAAATATAATATAAATTATTATATATTATATTATAAATTGTTATAAAAATACATATTATATATAATAAATATATAAACATATATCATTTTTATATTTTTATATTTATATATATATATACATATATATATGTATATATATATATATGTATATATATATATATAATTGCTATATACTGAATTTATCCTCTAGGACGTATGTTGAAGCCTAATCCGCAATGTAAGGGTATCTGAAGGTAAGGTATTTGGGAGGTGATTAATTCATGAGGGTGATGGGACCAGCAGTTGGCATAATGGCTATGTCACTGGGCTCCCATGTAGTTGACTGCAATTCGAGTCTCAGACCCAGTGGCTTAAACTCACACCAGGCATGTGTGCGTGCGTGCCCAAGATCCCAAGAGGAGAATGGAGGAGAAGGGATGGCAGCATTGCCATCCCATGGCCATGGGGGGTGATTTCTCACTTTCTGTCTCTCTGTCTCTCTCTTTCTTCCTGGCAAGCGCATGTGCCCTATAGCAAAAACTTCTCCAAATAAATAAGTCACGAGGGTGGATCCCTCATGAGTGGGAAGCCTGATCTTACAAAAGAGGCCTAGTAAGATCCTTCTGCTGTGTGAAGTTACAGCAAAAAGACAGCCATCTCTGAATCAGGAACCTTGGACTTCCAGCCTCCAAAGCTGTGAAAAATATATTTCTGTTGTTTATAAACTACCCAGACTGGCATTTTGAGAGACTTACTTTTTTTCTCTTGAAAAGAGCAGATAAAATAATCTACTCCCTTTTCACTATTATATATTCCAGTAGATCTCCAAAACTTACAAAGTAATCGATACTAATTATAAAATGGAAAGTTTTTAGCCTCAAATATATATATATATATTAAGCATGGAATTAACCATGTGTCTTGAAGCATAAATGGGGGTGGGGGAGGTGGACAGGTTTGTGGACATTGTAATCGGTTGTCAGTAAACACTGCAGAGGAATCAGCAGGCATTACAAATTATGGGTGGAGTCCCATTTGAACTACTAACATTTTTAAAGTATCTTGGTGGACGGCTCACATTCACTCTGTTGATTTGGACATAACTAATTTGCTTAAACAAGAAATCTCATTTTCATATGGTATCTTTTATTATAATGCTTAATATTTTAATAGATCTATTTCTTCAAAAATTTTGTCAGCCTAGCATGGTGGCACAGGCAGTAGGGCACTGCTGCTAGATACTGAAGCCATATGGAGGCCCTAGGTTTGGATCCTAGGTTGATCTGAACATGCTGGGTACACCCATAAATCTAGATGACTGGGAGGCTAAGAGAAGGACTGTAGCATGGTGAGACCTTGCCAGGGGTGCCCTCATCTCTCTCTCTTCTCTCCCCATCCCCCTCTCTCTCTTTTAAAAATTAAATAAAATACACATTTTTTTGTTGTTGTTGATGATTTGTGGTTGAACCGTATAAGCTTCCTGGAATAATGAAAAATAAGTAAATGTTTTCTTCTATTATACTTTCAACAGAATACAAATGAGACCCCAGACATGTAAGGTTTTCCCACATAAGCCAATTCTCCAGCACCAGCTGGGCGCCCTCTAATTCAGTGCAATCCTGACACCGTCTACCTGGAGTCAGAGTCAGCTCCTCTGGTTACGGGCTCAATCCCACAAGCCAGCTCCCACGTCAGGTGCTGATCACAAGTCCATGCATCTGGTACTTCCTACCCACCAGCTATAAAGTGGGGGTTCCCACGACCCCTCCTCTGGCCCAGTCATTTGCCAGAATGGCTCACAGAATTCACAGAAACACTTACGAGACCAGCAGTTGGCGTAATGGCTTTGTTGCTGGACTCCCACGCAGTCGACCGTGGTTCGAGTCCTGGACCCAGTGGTTTAAACTCACACCGGGTGCGTATGCGTGTGTGCCCAAGATCCCAAGAGGAGAATGGAGGAGAAGGGATTGTGATGTGGCCATACCCCCACGGGGTGATTTCTCTCTTTCTGTTTCTCTGTCTCTCCCTGACTTCCTGGCGAGTGCAAGCGCCCTATAGCAAAAACCTCTCAAAAAAAAAAAAAAAAAAAAAAAAAAGAAAGAAAGAAAGAAAGAAACACTTCACTTACTACTACTGAGTTATTACAAAGGATATATACATACATATATACACACAGAGACACACATACACACACATACACACATGTATATACGTGTGTGTGTGTGTGTGTGTGTATATATATATACATTTAGATATATATTTAGAGCGTTTGTTTGTTCATTTTTGCTATAGGGTACATGCGCCGTCCAGAGAGACAGAAAGCAAGAAATCACCCCCTGGGGGGATAGCCATGCCACAATCCCTTCTCTTCCATTCTCCTCTAGGGATTCTGAGCATGTACATATATGCACCAGGCATGAGTTTTAAGCCTCCATGTCCAGGACTCGATCCATGGTTGACTACATGGGAGTCCAGCGACCTAACCATTACGCCATCTGCTGGTTCCTACAAAGGATATCTTAAAGGTTGCAAATGACAATCATGATGAAGTACATAGAGCAGGTTCAGAGTATCCCAAGCACAGGAGCCTCTGTCCTCATAGAGTCAAGATGCTCCTCCTTCCAGGCACCTGACATGTTCAGCAACCTGGAAGCCCCTCTGAACCCTATCTTTTGGGTTTTTATTAAGGCTTCATTACATAAACATGATCAATTAAATCATTAGCCATTGGGGATCAACTCGACCCCCAGCCCCTCTTACCCTTCCCTGGAGGGTAGGAGGGTGGGACAGGTAAAAATCCAACCCTCTAATCATGTCCTGGGCTCCCCTGGCAATCAGCGGTCATCCTGGTACTATCCAGAAGCCACCAGCAACTACCATTCACTACCATACAAGAAAGTACATCACTCACCACCTGGGAGATTCTAAAAATACTTGAAGCTATGTGCCAGGAAAGGGGCAGAGACCAAATACTTATTTCTCATTATGTCACGGTGACAAAGTGAGCCAGCACTCCGCAGAGGAGTTTCTACTTGCTGATGTCACCTCAACCATCAGAGAGAGATGAGAAGGTACTAATCCGGTCCTGACCGATCAGTGAGGAAAGTGGTTACAGAGTGGGGAATGGTGACAAGAGCTTCTGAGTGGAGCAGACACATCGAGATTCCTTTTCAGGCTGCCTCTGACGACAGGTGTGATCTGGAGCAAGTCACTTGACCTTTCTTACCCAGTTTTTTCCTCACTGAAATGAGAATTAGCAAGACCCACTTGGGGTTGCAGAGGTAATGCAAGTGGGCCCACATAGGAAAGGTTTTTAGTTCAAGTCCTGAGGCTTCCAGGAGCTCACTGAGTGAATGGCTATGATCTGGATTGGCTGATCCTGGAATTGAATAATGGCATCAAAACCCTGTCAGGGGGGCACCAGGTGGTGTGACAATTGAGGTGCTGGACTCCCACATGGCTAACCGGGGTTCCAGCTGGACCTGGCAGCTTGCTTTCTCACTTTTTCTCTCTCATGATTGCATGTGCCCTATAGCAAATTAAAAATAATAATAACAATAAATAGGGACCAGCAGTTAGCGTAATGGCTATGTCGCTGGACTCCCACGTAGTCGACCGTGGTTCGAGTCCCGGACCTGGTGGCTTAAACTCATGCCGGGCGCGTGTGCGTGCGTGCCCAAGATCCCGAGAGAAGAATGGAGGAGAAGGGATTGAGGCGTGGCCATCCCCCCTGGGGGGTGATTTCCTGCTTTCTGTCTCTCTGTCTCTCTCTCTTTGTCTGGCGAGCGCACGCACCCTATAGCAAAAACCTCTCAAAAAAAATAATAATAATAACAATAAATAGAATAATTATTAAAAAATAAAAACCACCCATTGGGTGGCAAACCCCAGTGGTTGAGAAAGCTGGATCCTACATAGCTGAACAGTTTGAATACAAACCCCAGAGGCTTGACAAACACATCTGGCATGTGTGAATGTATATATATGTGCGTGTGTATAGCGTGTGTATGTGTGAGTATGTGCATACACATGCACTTGCTCAGAATCCCAACAAGATGAAGACAAAAATCATTGTTGAGTGACCATTCCCCTTTGAGGGGTGCTTTCTCCCTTCTCTCCCTCCAGCGAACCCTTCTGTCTGTGACTGAGGGCTTAATTAGCCCTCTTCTCACTCACCTCTTCACAGTGCAGTTATAAAGCTATTAATCTGATCTGACCTTTTATCTCCACCTTTCCTGCCAGAACCACTCCAACTCGCTTACTCATCAGTGGCTGTTGTCAAATGCAAAGTCATGTATTTCCAGAGGTTTAGAGCAGTGTCTCCGGCTGATTGTGGCATGATCACGCCCCTTTGAAGGGTGCTTTCTCTCTCCTCTCCCTCTGGGAGCATGTGCATCCTCAAGCAATTTAAAAAAAGAAAATAAGGGACCAGAAGTTGGTGCAATGGCTATATCGCTGGACTCTCATGTAGTTGACCGTGGTTCAAGACCTAGACCCAGTGGCTTAAACTCACACCGGGCACATGTGCATGTGTGCCCAAGATCCCAAGAGGAGAATGGAGGAGAAGGGATTTTTCATTTTCTGTCTCTCTGTCTTTCTGGTGAGCACATGCGCCCTATAGCAAAAACCTCTCCAAAAAAAGAAAATAAGATCCTGTTGGAGTCAGTCTCTCTCTCTCTCTCTCTCTATCTCTCTGTCTTGGAAGAAATAAATAAATTTTAAAAACAAAACAAAACAAAACAAAAAATCGAGACCAGCCCTCATATAAATAATTTTGCATGGTGGGGCAATGTTTAACAAATAAAGTACCATCAATGTGGTGGCTTATAAACAACAGAACTCTCTTTTTCAGTTCTGGAGGTTGGAATCTGAGATCAGTATCATCAACTCTGCAAAAGAGCCCTCTTTCTAGTTTGCGGAGAGTCATCTTCTCCCTGTGTCTTCACATGGTAGAAGAGGGATAACGAACTCTGGGGTTTCTAGTTTTCCTTTTTTAAACTACTCTCCCTGGGAGATGGCTATGCCGCAGTCCCTCCTCCATTCTCCTTTCGGGATTTTGGGCACATATGCACACATACCTAGCGTGTTTCTCAAGCTACCATGTCTGGGACTCGAACCACCCAGCTGGCCACATGGGATCCAGCCAGCTTAACCACCAAGCCACAGGCTGGACCCAGTGATTTCATTAAGGTTAACCTAACCTGTGTACACAGATCAATCTGGTTAGTCAAATGCCTCACAGAAAGAACGAAAAGTAAAACGAGAGGAAACCGCTAGGCACCCTTAGGTCTGTCTGAACAGGTACAATGGAAATTTCATCTTAGCATGTTGTCCTTTTTGAGTGTTTTTGTGGTCAGATAGACAGGGTCTGGGGGCATGGGATACCAGGCAGAAGATAAAATTTACCACAGAGGTTAAACGAATAGCTGGCCCCTTGACCCAAAATCTCCATGTGCGGCACCTGCTGGAGTCAGGCAAGGACCTGGGGAGGCTGCCTGCTTCGTTTCCTACCGACTCAGGCCAGCAGCAAACCCCAGGGAACATCCCCGACATGCCTGAGCCCCAGAGCCATGGATGTGTAATGTGTGACTCCTCCTCAGGGCAAATGCAGGCCTTTATTCATGGCATTGACTTTTGGCCTATAAGGATTCCAAATGTCCTAGTATCATAATGCAATGACAATGGAATTCAAGTCACTAATATGACATAATTAATTAAGTCAATTACAATGACATTCAAAATTCCTGATTCAAGCTTAACTGCATCATGTATCTTGGCAGGCAGGTAGGTACCAAAAGAGTGAGGCTGGAGGCTCTTTTTTTTGGTTTTTGTTTCATTTTTCTTTTTTTTTATATTTGCCAAAGGCCACATGTGCTCACCAGTGGTAGACAGAAACAGAAAGTGTCACCCGGCCTGTTTTTCAAGCCTCCACGTCTGGGACTTGAACTGCACCCTTGGCCATGGAGGATCCAGCCACCTTGGCCATCACACCACCCAGCTGACCTGAGGCTGGCAGCTCATAAGAGTCAAATATAAGAAGAAATATAACCCAAGAGAGACTTAACCGGGGAGGGAGATTTGAAATGCATTTCAAGGAGGGGCCAGCCAGGTAACATGTGGCTTACTGCAGCTGGATCCCACAAAGCCAACTGCATGGTTTGAATGCTAGACCTGGCAACTTGAGAATCATGCCAACTGCATGTGTGCCCAGAAATCCCAAGAGGAGAAATGGAGGAGAGGAGACTGCAGTGAGGCCATTCCCCTAGGAGGGCAGAGGGGTATATCTCTCTCTCACTCACTCACTGATGAGTGCATGTGCTCTAGAACAAAAAATTTTTCTTTTTTTTTTTCTTTTTTTGGAGAGGTTTTTGCTATAGGGCGCGTGCGCTCGTCAGACAGACAGAGAGAGACAGAGAGACAGAAAACGAGAAATCACCCCCCAGAAGGGATGGCCACACCGCAATCTCTTCTCCTCCATTCTCCTCTCGGGATCTTGGGCACGCACGTACATGCACCCGGCGTGAGTTTAAGCCACCGGGTCCGGGACTCGAACCACAGTCGATTACGTGGGAGTCCAGCGACATAGCCATTACGCTAACTGCTGGTCCCAAACAAAAACTTTTTTTAAAGTATGTTTCACTAAGACTAGAAGATGGAGGACCAGAAGTTGGTATAGTGGCTATGTCACTGAACTCCCATGTAGTCGACTGCAGTTCGAGTCCCGGACCCGGTGGCTTAAATTCACGCCGGGCGCATGTGCGTGCATGCCCAAGATCCCGAGAGGAGAATGGAGGAAAAGGGATTGTAGCATGGCCATCCCCCCCAGGGTGATTTCTCACTTTCTGTCTCTCTGTTTCTCTCTGTCTTTCTGGCGAACACACATGCCCTATAGCAAAAACCTCTCTTAAAAAAAAAAAGAAAAAAAAAGAGTAGAAGATGGAATTTTTTTTAAAGAATTATTTATTTCATTTTATTTATTATTATTATTATTTTTATTTTTAATTTGACCAGAGATGGCGGGAAAGTGAGAAAGCAAGCTGCCAAGTCTGGGACTCGAACCACAGTCAGCCATGTGGGAGTCCAGCACCTTAACCACCACACCACTTACCAGCTCCAAGAAGGAATGCTTGTGGTGCAAAAAATAAACATTATTATTTTCCCTGTTTAGCTAATCGACTCCCTCTCTGCTCCCTCAAATCCACTATCTGGACTTTGTCATTCAAAGACACCTCAAAATTACAGCTGTACTCCTAAGCCCCATCTGCCAGTGACCCTTGCCTAAACTTTGACACAGCACTGACGTCTGCTGTCACCGGCTGCAGTACAGAGACATGACGCTCTGCAGAGAGGAGATTGCACCAGCCAAGCACACAAGTACTTGGGTGTTTCATCACCCTCTGTCAGTCGATCTGGCATTGTGACACTGCTTCTCTAATGACTCAAAACACCAGGACGTACCAGCAGGGCACACACCCCGTACATCCTGGCTTCCCAAGAAAGGAGCCAAGATAGAGCAGGGGTGGACACTGCGAGCAGCCGTGAAATTACGGGAGATGCGAGCAGCATACTTGGGAGCCTAAACTGGGCCTCACGTGTCCTTTGTTATGCACCTGCTTCAGTGTGCATCCCAAGGGCTTATTTTTATTTCTTTATTTTTTAAAAAAAGATGTTTGCTGTAGGGCATATGCGCTCACCAGAGAGACAGAGACAGGAAGCAGGAAATCAGCCCCTGGAAGGATGGCCACGCAGCAGTCCTTTCTCCTCCGTTCTCCTCTCGGGATTTTGGGCATGCACGTGCACAGCTCAGAATGAGTTTTTAAGCTGCCAGGTCCGGGACTCAAACCAAGGTCAACTACACAGGAGTCCAGAGACATAACCATTACACCATCGGCTGGTCCCCACAGTGGCTTATTGAATGCCCCAAAAGGACAATGTCTTAATCATTTTTGGATCCCATGTCAACCTTGCATGTCTCGGACACTCAAGAACTGTCAGAGCTAATTTTCAATTTCACAGGCTAAAAGGATGGGCAGCCATTCCAAATGAAACATGACAAACTGTGTAGGCATCAGCCTTAATCTAAACTATGATGATGTATATTCTCCTTCTGTTCACATCTACTCTTTCCTGAATGGTCCATGGGAAAAATAAAGAACAAAAGCAGAAAAGGCAAATGGATGGCAAAAAGCATTATCGTTATTTCATCTAGGCCTCACTTCATCTAGGCTAAAGAAAACCTGGACCCATGATTTTTAACCCACTTATCCTATCAAATCAAAACACCCTGTGCCATTTTAAATTTATGATCCAACACATACACTACAACTACCCCAATGTACAGGACACATAGAATTTCACCCAAGATTAGTAAGAACCAGAGTCTCACAAAGTGATGGGTGGTTAGAAAAGTCACGATACATTTTTGCGTAAAAAAAACATAGAAAAAATACATCATGACTTTCCCAATGACCCACTACATCAGAAAACCAGAAACAAAATTTTTTCTCTTAAGTCAGAGATATATTCTTTTGGTTCTCTTTTTCTTTCTTTCTTTCTTTTTTTCTTTTTTTTTTTTTTTAGTTGCTATAAGGCACTTGGATTCACTGGAAAGAGACAGAGAGAGAGAGAGAGAGATAAAAAGAGAGAAATCAACCCCAGGGGGATGGCCACACTGCAATCCCTTTTCCTCCACTTTCTTCTTAGCATTTTTGGGCATGCACACACATCTGGCATGTTTTCCAAGCTACTGAATCCAGGACTCGAACCAAGCAGGCGGTCATGAGAAATCCAGCCACCTTAACCACTATGCCACTGGCTGTCCCATAAAGATACACATTTTAAAATGTATCCAGAAAAATTTAAAAAATGAGTACATCTGCTATATCGGAAGGAAGGTGTCTGGCAATAAAAAGAGGATCAATATAGCCAGAAATAGAAAACCTTGGTAAAAATACTATTAGTGACAATACTTTGGTGTTTAGTAAATACCATGAAGATCTACTAGTTGCTCAATCATTTGATCATAATAATCCAATTACCAAAAATACTACAATTTTTTCAAATACTTTATTTCCAAAACTCACTATAGTATGCAATTTCTCCAATTCCTTTTAGACATACTTTCAGAAAATAAATTCCTTCTAGTGTTTGACACTGTGATTGTTTTGAAGCTAAATCAGATGAGTACAAAATTGTTCAGACATTGTTTTAGAAAAACACAGACAGGACCAGCAGTTGGCATAATGGCTATGTTGCTGGACTCCCGGTTCGAGTCCCAGACTCAGTGGCTTAAACTCATGCCAGGCGCATGTGTATGCGTGCCCAAGATCTCGAGAGGAAAATGAAGGAGAAGAGATTGCAGTGTTGCCATCCCCCTGGAAGGAGGGGGGATGATTTCTCGCTTTCTGTCTGTCTGTCTCTGTCTGTCTTTCTGGTGAGCACATGTGCCCTATAGCCAAAAAAAAAAAAAAAAGAAAAAAAAAATCCTCCCCCCAAAAAAGAAAAGAAAAACACAGAAAGATTTAGCCCTTTCATTAAATCTAGTGACTCATTTCTTCCTTATAGCATAGTCATTGCTCCCATAGAATTTTTTCCTCATTATCCCAGTGTCTAAAACAATTCTCAAATTTCTCTTTTTAAGAATCATTTAATTTTTTGGACAGTCTGCTCCATGGCTCCCGCGATCTAGCCATTTTGGGAGAAAGGAAGATGTCCCACTCCTAACTGGGCCTCCAGCATACAAAACCCGCGTGATTGAACTTCCAAGTTTGGGAAGAAACCGACCATCCACCAGATGACTAGAAATCGCTGCAGGACCACAAGAAATATGGAGAAGCAGGAAAATGCCTCTCCTCCAAGGGAAATGGATAGCTCCTCTTCATCCACACACAGTTCAATGGAAATCATGGAAATGTCTGATAAAGAATTCAGAATATTCATAATGGCAAAGCTAACAGAGATGGAAGAAAAGAGAGACAGGGAACTGCTGAAGAGGAAGGAGAAAGGAGTTGAAGAGTTCCAGGAGGTGAGGAAATTCATGCAAGATCTAAAAGAGGAATTTTACACTTTACAAAAGAATCAGATGGAACTGTTAGAGATGAAGGCTATAATACAAGTCAAAATCTCCCTTGAAAGTATTAAAAGCAGACTAGATCATACAGAAAATAGAATCTCTAATGTAGAAGAGAAAATGGCTGGCCTAGAAAAATCCACCATAAAGACTGAGAAAATGGCCCAAAAATTTGAGAATAATATGCGAGAAGTACTAGATACAATTAAACGTCCAAACATCCAGATAATAGGCATCCCAGAGGGTGAAGAGACTCATAAGGGCATTGATAATCTATTCCATGAAATCCTGCAAGAAAAATTTCCAAACCTGGAGAGGCACTCAAAGATTCAGTTTCAAGAAATACAGAGGACCCCAAATAGAATCAACCCAAGAAGATCTTCTCCAAGACACATTATAGCCAGATTGACCAAAACCACAGACAAAGACAAGATACTAAGACTGGCAAGAGAAAAAAGGCAAGTTACCTACAAAGGGTATCCCATCAGACTAACAGCAGACCTCTCATCGGAAACAATGTGAGCGAGGAAGAGAATGGGAAAATATATTCAAAATATTAAGGGAAAAGCAATTTCAACCGAGAATTCTGTACCCAGCAAGGTTATCGTTCATTTGGGAAGAAAAGACATGAACTTTCCCAGATAAACAAAACCTGAAAGAATTTACCAGCACCAGACCAGATCTCCAAGAAGTTCTTAAGGGAGTGCTATGTCAGTAAAATTAAATGCAGACACACAGAAATAAGAGTTCAAAAACTAAGAAAATGGGCAACTTAATTGTAGGGACAATGTTTGGAGATGAATATTATATCCCAGAATTCAATCTGGAAGATCGAACCTTAACAGAAGAAAGATTAAGTACATGAGACTGAACCGATGAAACAACATTCTGTGACTTGACTGAATTATTGCTGCTTTTCTCCTAAGCTTTGTTT
The DNA here is from genome assembly GCA_026018925.1 of Tupaia tana. Lineage (NCBI taxonomy): Eukaryota > Metazoa > Chordata > Mammalia > Scandentia > Tupaiidae > Tupaia > Tupaia tana. The sequence continues at coordinate 21,920,252 of JAKSZU010000017.1, forward strand.
TCCGGTTTTAAAGGATTTTTGTCCTGTCTTGAGCTGTTGATAGGTGCATGTACCTACTATTTGGACAGAATACTAACCTGTTTCTAGGCTTTAAGTTTCAAGGAAATATCATTACCAGTTCAAAACTACTCTTCTTGAAATTACCTGCTGAAAGTAGTTGGATTACTTATGATATTATGTGGTCAACAAAATGTTGGGGAAAAAGGAATGGAAGACAACTGTATATAGCAGAGATAGTGTAATAAGAGAGTGGGAAAGGGCAGAGGGTCAAACATGGGGTAGAAAACATATATATACGTATACATATGTATGAAAGTAGAAATGAAATATTATTGATGATAACATGCTTGATTAAGCCACTATGCAATTTATTCTAGATGGGAAACCACATTTAGTATGTTGTGATGATGCTCAGGGAATTAATGTTAAGTAATTTAAAAAAAAAAAAGTTGCAGGAGGGAAAAAAACGGTAAAACTGTTCATATCAATTTTAAAAAAATGCATATTTGATGACTGCAGTAAGCTATATAGCCCCAGCTGGGTACTACTTTATAATATGTTCATTCTACTCACTGGGGTTTATGCCTAAAGTCAGACTTGGGTTCATGCATAGGTATATATCAGCTGTGCTAGCTATTGGATATATTTAGACTAATTAAGTTCATTAGCAAGTCAACTAAATGGGGGTAAGGAAGGCATAGAAAGCAACCATGGATACCAGAGACAATATGGGAGGAGGATGGGACATGGCAGAGGGTGAGGGATAAGGAATCAAGGATGGCAAAACAAAAAACAAAGTATACAAGACATAAGAATTGGAAAATTATTTGCTGAAAACATGTATGTTGATGTGCTTGATTAAGCCAATACACAGTGTATTTTGGATGGAAAAAAAAAAAAAGAAAAGAAATATTTTAGTGTCCTTAAAAAAAAAGATGATTGTAAAGACCATATGGCAAAATAAGAAAATATCTATGATAAAAGTTGTTTTATTTAAAAAAAAAAAGAATCATTTAATTTTTTTATGATTATTATTACTTTTTAATTTGCTGTAGGGCATGTGTGCTCACCAGAGAAAAACAGAGAAAGAGGGAAGGTGAGCAAGCAAGCCACCAGGTCCAGGACTGAAACCATGGTCAGCCATGTGGGAGTCTAGCACCTTAACCACCACACCACCTGCAAGCTCCAACAATTCTAAAAATTCTAACCCCAGGTGAAAAGGTTTACTTAGACAAGGGCAAAACACAACAATAGGGGTGGGCACTATCAGTATGGTATTGGTTAGCCCGTTTCTACAGAGGCTAACAGGTGTGATATGGGAAAAAGGATATGACCAAACAAGTTCAGAAAATACTCCATTAAGTAAAATTAAGAGTGTTTCTTTATTGCAGGACTTTTCTGAGCCTTTATTATTATGCGATAGTACTCTCCAAAAACAAGGTGTCAGATGTAATGACTCCCACGCTTATTTCACTGGGGAATTTTTCTCTCTTTCTTAGTTTTTGCTATAGGGTGCATGCACTCACCAGAGAGAAAAAGTGAGACATCACCCCACTAGGAGGGATGGCTACACCCCAAACTCTTCTCCTTCATTCTCCTCTCGGCATTTTGGGCATGCACACCCATGCACCCACCATGATTTTTCAAGCCTCCAGGTCCAGTACTTGAACCACACAGTTGGCTATGTGAGGTCCAGAGCCTAACCTCCATACCACCTGCTGGCTCCATGTGGGAAGAGAATTATTTTTTATTTTATGCATTACTAATTAGCCTTCAAAGAGGGACATACTTTGAGAACCATAAATTAAGAAATTGGAATAAGAAATAAGGTGTTGGGGCCGGCAGGTGGCATAGTGGTTAAAGGCGCTGGATTCTCACATGGCTTACCGCGTTTTGAGTCCCAGACCTGGTAGCTTGCTTTCTCACTTTCTTTCTCTCTCACTCTGTACCTCTCTGGTCAAATTGAAATAAACAAATAAATAAATAAAGTTAAATAAAATAATAATAATAAAAAGAAATAAGGTGTTAATAAAACCTCAACAATAGGTTTTAACTCCCAGGTAGTCCGGTCAGTCTTTTTTTCCTACCGCTAACTATGTCTTTAAAACCATGGGGGCAGCCATTGCTAGGAGCACAGCCTTAGAAAGAAAAAACATACCTGTCAGAACACACAGATGAACTAACATATGTTACCACTCTCAGAGTAAAAACCCAATCAAAACTCAGGCAGCTGCTATTTTGCACTAAGGACAAAATTACGAACAACCCTAAGCCCGCAGGATGCACTACTCTGCATACTGCAAGTTCCAATTAGGTCGATGTTAGCCTACGCAATCCGAGTATCTCAGCAAGTGAAATGAAAAGAAAGACTTACCCACAGAGGCTGAGTTTTTAAGAACTGATTCCTTTGGGGCTCCTTTTTCAATTCGTAATGTTGCCCACTGTTCAAAAACAAGAAATACTCATTTAAACGGTCTCATAGACACAATGTGAAATGCTTACACATGCTTTTATAAAAGTAAAATTAAACATTAAGCCTTGGAGCTATTTGAATTAAAGCGATACCCCACAGACACTCCAATGCAGCAGCTATTCCCAAGCATACTCTTCCAGTAGTTCCTGATCGTGCCCTAATGAAATGAGGGAAAGATGATGTTTTCCCTCACTAAAACCTCCTTACACGCATCTGTGCCCTAATAGGTGCCTCCCTGAGAAGGCTGTGGAGCATCACAGACAAGAGTACAGGTTATGGCATCAAGACGGTCTAGATTTAGGGCCGGATCCCCAGCCGAAAGGTTAAGTGCTGTGCAGAGGGAGCCAGATCCCCATGGCTGACCCAGGTTGGAGTCCCAGCCCCAACAGCTTGAAAAACAGACAGGTGGCACCTGCGGGCATATCCAAGATCCGAATAAGATGAAAAATTGAAGGAAAAAGGGTCATGCCTAACAGAGTAGCTGGGTGTGAGCCAGCCAGATTCTACATGACCAACTGCAAGGTTCAAGTCCTGGACCCAGCAGCTTGAAAAACATGCATGCATGCCCAAGATCCCAAGAAGAGAATGGGGGGAAAAAAGGATTGCCGTGTAGCCATTCTCCCTGGAGGGTAATTACTCACTTTCCCCCTCTCTCTGTCTCTCTCCTGTGATCACACATGCTCTACAGCAAATTTTTTTAAAAGTCTGAGTTTAGGGCCAGGAGGTGGTGTGATGGTTAAGGCACTGGACTCCCACATGGCCAATTGCGGTTTGAGTCCTGAACCTGGCAGTTTGAAAACTACACCAGGAGCATGTGCGTACATGCCCAAAATCTCGAGAGCAGAATGAAGGGATTGCAGCATGGTCATCCCCCTGGGGGATAATCTCTCACTTTCCCTATCTTTGTCCCTATCTCTGTCTCTCTCTGTCTCTCTTCTCTCTCTGGTGAGTGCATGTGCTTATGGTAACACCCCTCCCCCCAAAAAAGCCCTTTAATACATATATTATAATTGGACATAAGCACCTTTGAGGGGACCAAAAAACTGATTTACTGATATATCAAGGCAAAAAACGTCAGTTACTGGTAGGCTAAGAAAGGCCTATGAAACAGAGGTTAAAACATTGTTTTCAAATAAATAAGACGATAACTGATGGAGAAAAACGTAGTCTAAAACTTACACACAAAGGTCCAGGATTAAGGCATAACCTGACTAGGTCAGGACCCCTGCACAATTCAGTCAGGCAGGAACATGCCATTCACACTCTCAGGGAACAGCCTATAAATAGAGGCCTAATCTCCCAGTCTCTCGTGGCTAGTCACTAACGAGAACACTCAGTATTAATCTGCTTGCATCCTTTTATTTGCTTGCTGATTCAGTGTGGGAGTTCTCGAACTCTGGATTTATACCTCCCAACTTTTCTTAAGTGAGTTCCAGGTTCATCTCCATAATTTTCCCCTTGAAGCTATAATGTACCTATAATCATGTGTAAGTAAACCAAAGATAGGATTAAAACAAAATTTAGGGACTTTAGGGGCTGGACGGGAGCACAGTGGTAGATTGCTACACTGCACAGCGGATCCATGTGAGAAAGTTCTGAGTTCACGTCCACAGACCACCCTGAGTATTCCGTGCACAATCCCAGGCAGGCTGAGGCTGGGGGTGGATCATGGCAACAAGATCCTGCTGGGGGAACCAGCAGTTAGCGTAATGGCTATGTCACTGGACTCCCACATAGTCGACCGCAGTTCGCGTCCTGGACCCGGTGGCTTAAAACGCACACCGGGCGCATGTACGTGCGTGCCCAAGATCCCGAGAGGAGAATGGAGGAGAAGGGATTGCGGTGTGACCATCCCCCCTGGGGGGGGTGATTTCTCACTTTCTGTCTCTAATTTCTCTCTCTGTCTGTCTGGTGAGCGCACGCGCCCTATAGCGAAAATCTCTCCAAAAAAAAAAAAAAAAAAGATCCTGCTGGGGATGCTGTTTCTGTCTGTCTCTTTCTGTCTCATTTATAGAAGAAATAGATAAACGTTAAATACAATATAACATTTTGTAACCAATTAACTATTGGGAGCTGAACAGTAGAGCAGGGGTGATGCAGCATTCTGCAAAGCTGACATACATGGGAAAGCCCTAGGTTCACATCCAGAGACCTCCTGGAACACACCAGGCACACGTATGCCCATGACCCAGGGCTAGCTGAGGTTGGGGATGGATTGTAGCAGGAAGGCCATGTTGGGGTATCTCTCTCTTTCTTTCTCTCTCTCATGGAAAAAAGGAAAAAGAGCTTTAAAAAAATCATTGTTAGTCTCAGAATTCATTCTTTTTATTGTGGGTGTATGATTTTATATTTTACACAAATGGTTGTTACCTTAGACTGGAACAATGACTCCATGTTCATTTTACTGGAAAACATCGGTATCTTAGGGCTGCTATGAACTGAACTATGCATCCCCCGAGTCATATGTTGATGCTTAAATCTCTCATTGCTTACAAGGTGACTGCATTTGAATATAAGGTCTTTAAAGAGGTGATGAAGTAAAAATGAAGCTGTAAGGGTAGCCTTAACCTAATCTGACTGGTTCTTACAAGAAGAGGAGATTTGGACAGGCAAAGACACCAGAGATGTGCACATATAGCAAGGGGCACGCAAGGACACCCTGAGAAGGCCGCCACTTGCAAGCCAAGGAAAGGCTTCATAAAACCAACCCGGCCAAACACCTTGACCTTAAACGTCCAGCCTCCAGAACCATAAGAAAATGAATTTCTGTGGTTTAAGTCATCCAGGATGTAGTGTTTGCTATGGCATCCTTAGCGAATGAACACAATGACATTCCTCAAACAGCGTGGTGAATGAAAAGAGCTCCAACTTCTGTGACCAGACAAGTTGCAGAATGAGTGACCAAAGGTCTACCTACAAAACACAGTCAGTGTTCAAGACAAGCAAATTATAAGGTTGGAGAAGCAGCCATTTAATACCAAAGGGAATTTGCATTGGAAAACCATCTTCTTTAGGCTAACTCTCCAGTGAAAGGGAAAAACAATGCACTTTGCTGCCAGACAGACGTACAATGGAATTGCAGTTCTGCTACTACCTGGCTGTAATCATCTCCGACAACAGACTAACCTCTTGGGCCATCCATTTCATCACTTCTAAAACAGAGACAATGCCAAGGGTGGGTATGAAGGATCTGACTGCCTGGTGCTCACCACACAACCGGTCACAGAGTAATAGAAGAATGATGGCTTCCTCTTCCTTTCTCACACCTTGCACTTTACTTAGGTACCAAAAGACCATCAGTGAGTGTCCCAATAAATAGCTATTTCTGGGACCAGCAGTTAGCGTAATGGCTATGTCGCTGAACTCCCATGTAGTCGACCACGGTTCGAGTCCCGAACTTGGTGGCTTAAACTCAAGCCGGGCACATGTGCATGCGTGCCCAAGATCCCAAGAGGAGAATGGAGGAGAAGGGATTGTGGCGTGGCCATCCTCCCTGGGGGGATGATTTCTCACTTTCTATCTCTCTGTCTTCTCTGTCTTTCTGAGCGCACGTGCCCTATAGCAAAAAAACTCTCAAAAAAAAAAAAAAAGAGCTATTTCTCTCTCTCTTTCAAATAATCATTTATTTTTAAGTTTTTATTTATTCATTCATTTATTTTAATTTGACCTGAGAGAGACACAGACAAGAGAGAGAAAGTGAGAAAGCAAGCCACCAGGTCCAGGACCTGAACCATGGTGAGCCATGTGGGAGTTTCCAGCGCCCTAACCACCATGCCACCTACTGGCCCCTCTCTCTTAGTTTTTCTTTTTTTTTAGAGAGAGGTATTTTTGCTATAGGGTGTGTGCACTCACAGGAGAGACAGAGAAATCACCTTCCAGGGAGGAGAGCCATGCCACAATCCCTTCTTCTCCATCCTCTTCTCAGGATCTTGGGCACACGTGCACCTGTGCCTTGCATGAGTTTCAAGCCACTGGTCTAGGATTCGAACCATAGTTGGCCATGCGGGAGTCCAGTGATGTAACCACTACGTCACTTGCTAGCCCCAGCTATTTTTCTTTTACCACACCACCTTCTCAGACAGATTAGGATAAGCCAAATACAAGGGTAGACTATCTCTTCTAGAGATTCTGAATCTCTTGTAGAGGTATCCCAGAACACGTCTGCCTCAAAGAACCACAAAACAGGCAGCTCTGTCAGCAAGAGGGTCTGAAAGTACCAAGGCAGCTTCTGACTCCCCACCTCACTCTCTGCACCCACTCCCCAGCAAGGAAAGCTGACAGGCACTTATCAGCCTGGGTCTTTCTTCACTTAATTGCCAAATACTCTAGAGGAAAAAAGGCAGTTGTCCAAAAATCACCAAAAAGACATGGCTTCAAGTCTGATTTGTAAAGCTGAGGCCACAGCTTGCACAACTGCACAAACACCCAGACAATTACAACTTTCCATTTTTGCGTACCTAATGATTGACTAAAGAGAAAGAAGAGAAAAATACATAAAACTGTAGGAAATATAAATTACTGAGACAGCAGTTGGCGTAATAGCTATGTCACTGGACTCCCATGTAGCCGACCTTGGTTCAAGTCCCAGACCTGGTGGCTTAAACTCATGCCAGGCGCGTGCGCACCCAAGATCCAGAGAAGAGAATGGAGGAGAAGGGATTGCAGCGTGGCCATCCCCCCGGAGGGTGATTTCTCGCTTTCTGTCTCTCTGTCTCTCTCTGTCTTTCTGGTGAGTACACGTGCCCTATAGCAAAAACCTCTCAAAAAAAAAAAAAAAAAAACTTAAATTATTAGGTGTATTCAAATAATAGCCGCTACCATCGATAGCAAAATAAAATCGTTTCTTGGCAGAGGCTCTCATCTTAACAGATTAAGAACTCCAGCTCCATGGATCCAGCCAGTAGTGTGATGGTTAAGGTGGCTGGATCTCACTAGGCCAATTCCACAGTTCGAGTCCCAGACCAGACAGCTTGAGATGCAACAGGTGCATATGTGTGTATACCCAAAATCCCAAGAGGAGAATGGCAGTAAAGGGACTGTGGCATGGTCATCCCCACTGGAGGGTGACTTCTCACTTTCCCTCTTTCTCTCTTTTCTGTCTCTTTTCTGGCAAGCACACATACCCTGTAACTTAAAAAAAAAAAAAAAAAAAAAAAAAACTCAGGCTCCAGATTCTAATTAAAATTCTGATTTCTCACTGACAGCTGTACCACCACTTCCCAGACCAATTACCTCTCTGATCCCCCTTCCCTCAATTTATCAATAAGTAATAAAAGACTCTACCTTAGAGACTTGCTATGGAAATGAGATAAAGAAAAAGCATATTGCTTTGGTAGTTTTTCTTTATTATAGCTTTCCATCATAAACAGCCATGGCCTGCTAGCACAGTTATTACATGTCTAAGCTCAGCAGTAATGCCTCTTTTACAGAGGTATTAAGACCATCTGAGAATGATTTAGATGCCTTTTCATAAAGATGGAAAACTAAGCCCAGCCACAGTGCTACACGCTACTGAGGCCCGAGCGCCACAGGCTGAGACCATGCAGAACGTCCAGGTTCAACTCCCAGTCCAACCTAAAGACCACGTGCAGTGGTGAGCACCTGCAATCCCAGCAACTCCGGAGATTGAGGCAAGAGGATCACGAGCTCAAAGATGGCCTGGGCAACACAGCAAGACACTAACTACCAAAGGAAAAAGAGGAAAACCAATTGGTAGATGGAGCAGAGTAAGGGGAAAGATAATAATTAAAACAAAGAGGCAAGAAGAATTTGCTGAGAGTGCGTGTTGACCCAGCGATGATCTGCTGGGTGAGGGTAAATGGATGAGGGTAAATCTTATCCTCATCCAAGCAACACAAATAAAACATAAGTAAAACCATATCAAAGAGCATTCGAATTCAAACTGCACTAAAGGTTTGAGCACCCACTATGTATCAAGTGCTTTCATTTACCTCTCCTTATTTCATCTGCTCAAGAACCCCATGAGACATATTCAGGAACTAAAGTACAGGGGCCAGTAGGTGGGTGATGACTGGAGCGCTGGATCCCACATGGCGAACTGCACGATTTGAGTCCTAGACCAGCGTTTTGAAAAACATGCCAGGTACATGTGTGTGCATGCCCCAAATACCAAAAGGAGAAGTGAAGTGTGGCCATATACCCTGGAGCATGATTTCTCACTCTCCCTCTTTCTCTGTCTCTTTCTCTCTACCTCTTATGTACTTGCTATAGCCAAAAAAGAAAAGAAAGAAAGAAAAGAAACTCAAGTACAGATGTTAAGTGACCTGCCCAAGGTCAGAAGGATAGAAATTTGGAGGAATCTGTTCATACTACCTCAAGAAAGGAGGGGAGGACCAGCAGATGGCATAATGGTTACCTCGCTGGACTCCCATGTAGTCAACCTCAGCTTCAGTCCTGAATGGGGTAGTTTAAAACTCATACCAGTCTCATGTGCATGCGTGCCCAAAATCCCAAGAGGAGGATGGAATAGAAGGAATTGCAGTGTGCCATTCCCCCTTGAGGGTGATTTCTTGCTTTCTGTCTCTCTGTCTCTCTGGCAAGCATATGTACCCTATTGCAAAAATCTCTCTTAAAAAAAAAAAGTGGAAATCAGTTCATTAACACATTATCTATCCTTTGCTCTAATTATTTGATTAGATTAGATCATTTGCATCTTACATACCATTCCCTTACTTTCTTCCTCTCCGCCAATCTTACATTCTCTTTCCATTTTGTATCTCCCTCTCATCATGAAGCTTAGGCCAATGAATAGCGATCTTCCCCCACTCTCACTTCATCATTAACTTTACAGTGAACTTTCATGGAAGAGAACAGTATCTTCAGTGTTTAATCCATGCTGCTGTTTGATAAGCATACAAGTTTCACACACCCTCTCCCAGAGATTCTGATACACACCCCCTGTCATTGGATGGCATGCCCTCTACACATTTCCCCAAGCAAAAGTTTTGCTTTTTCATACTTTGTACTCCTGAAACAAATTGTTCCCAATATAAAACCATAATGTTGACATACGCATGCCTAAAAAATTATTACATACCCCTTGGAATTCAATAGTTTAGAGAATGACTACACTTGGTTGTTTTGTTTGTTTTTTTAAAGGGAGATTTTTGCTATAGGGCACATGCGCTCTCCAGAGAGCCAGAAAGAGACATAAAATGAGAAATCATCCCCGGGGAAGATGGCCATGCCACAATCCATTTTCCTCCATTCTCCTCTTGGGATTTTGGGCACATACACACGTTTACTCAGCATGAGTTTTAAGCCACCAGGTCCAGGTCTCAAACTGTGGTCCACTACGTGGGAATCCAGCAACATAATCATTACCGTGTCTGCTGGTCCCCAACTAAACTTGTTCTAAGCTAAATAGTCAAGCCTTTTCCTCAAGTAGCTTGTGATATCAAAGCCTTAGACAAACGTCTAGAGAAACTCAGCAATGCAGAAGAAGGCATGCAGTAGTGCCTAATAAATTATTATTCCCCCAAACTGATAAGCTATGAAGGAGTAGGACTACCAGGTGGCATCATAGTGGTTATGGTACTGTATCCTACATGGCCGACATGCAGTTCAAGTCCTGGACCCAGCCAGTCACATGCGCATGCATGCCCAAAATCTTGAGAGGAGAATGGAGAAGATATTCCAGTGTGGTCATTCCCCCAGGGGATGCTTTCTCACTTTCCCTCACTCTCCTGGTCAAGCACACATGCGCTATAGAAAACTTAAAAAAAGAAAAAAATCTAGTAAATGTAAACACGTAGTGGATAAAACAAAATGATCTCTAATAAAAAATATAAATTATAACCAAAGAAGTTTAGAAATATCCGATCCCAATCAAAGAACCCAAAGAATATTCTTTACTGGAGCATAAAGAACCAAATCAGTGGAAAACTTACTAAGGAATGAGTAACACAGGCTGGACCTTGAATGGAATCTACAAAAAGCAGAGTGTCTGTCCAGAACTGAAGGTGTTCCAGTACTAAATAACCGGCATGTTTGCCTGATCGAATTCTCTCTCTGGTTAAGAAAAGCAATCCACAGTTCCAGTGCCGCCTAACAGAAATGTCATTGAAACAGCTAACACAGTGGAAGGATGGAAAATCCTGGGTTGCTACTCCCCTGTCCCATGCCTAAGGCAGAAATCACTGTGGATCGCAGCTCGCACAGTGAGCCACGCTGCTCCCAGAGGTGTTCTAGGCAGCCACAACCAACTGAGCAGAACTGGCTCAGGGATATGAATCCCTATTCAAATTCCATAGATGCCAAGCATCTGTCTAACCACATAACTTTGTCTTGGCAAAAAGGGTGGCTCCTTCCACTGCCACCCATACCTACAGGACTTCCAAGCTTAGTGGCATATCCCTCACTATAATTAGGAAATTGGTATTCCTTTTTTTTCTAGAAAGATTTTTCCTACAGGGTGTATGCGCTTGCCAGAGAGGCAGAGGACAGAAAGTGAGAAATTGCCCCCTGGGAGGATGGCTACACCACAATCCCTTCTCCTCCATTCTCCTCTCAGGATTTTGGGTAAGCACATACATGTGCCCAACGTGAGGTATAAGCTGCCAGGTCTGGAATTTAAACTGCAGTCGGCTATGCAGGAATCCAGCGACATAACCATTATGCCATCTACTGGTTCTGGTATTCCTTCTTATTTACATTTATTTGTTTGTTTTTGCTATAGGGCACATGTGATCACAGGAGAGAGACACAGAGAGAGAGAGAGAGAGAGAGAGAGAGAGAGAGAGAGAGAGAGAAAGCACCTCCCAGTGGGGATGGCCATGCTACAATCTCTTCTCCCTTGGGATTCTGGACATGAATGCACACATCCCCACATGCTTTTCAAGCTGCTGGGTCTAGGACTCGAACTGTGCACTTAACCATATTATGAGATTCAGCCACCTTAGAGCCGTAGCCAAGAAGCACCCCCAGCCGGCCATGGGCAAGTCAGCTTCCAAAGAGTTTAACAATGAGCTCCTGAAGGCCCACAATGGGTACCGGAAGCAGCACGGAGTGCCCCCACTGACGCTCTGCAAGAAGCTCAACCAGGAGGTTCAACAGTACTCTGAGGCCCTGGCCGGCACGAGGATCCTCAAGCACAGCCCAGAGTCCAGTCACGGCCAGTGCGGAGAGACCCTGGCCTGGGCATCCTACGGTCAGACAGGAAAGGATAGATGGTATAGTGAAATCAAGAACTACAATTTCCAGCAGCCTGGCTTCACCTCAGGGACAGGGACGGGACACTTCACAGCCATGGTCTGGAAGAATTCAAAGAAGATGGGAGTGGGGGAGACATCTGCAAGTGACAGGTCCTCCTTTGTGGTGGCCAGATACTTCCCAGCGGAGAATGTTGTTAATCAGGGCTTCTTTGAAGAAAATGTCCTGCCTCCAAAGAAGTAATTTGTCAGGATGGGAAGGTGGCAAACCTAGGAATGTGGGTATCAAGTGCCTGGAACAACAAAAACCCAGCTGTGTGTCCCTGTGGGTGTACGTGCTGGTGTGTGTGATGTGCGTGAGCAGCTCCTGTACACACGTGGGTACGCAGTTCTGCGCAAGCTCATCCTTATTACAACAATGAGCCCAGGACACATTTACCCTGTTAATGACCTAGACCACCATTCCTTGGATGTGGGCAAGGGGCACGAATCATTTTTTATTCTTTTTTGGTTACTTTTAAAGCATACTTCTTTTGTATCTTTCTTACTTCTAATATCCATCCCTGGATTTTTTGTATTCCAAATATTTGTGATGCTGACAAGTGAAGTTCATTTTATGAGATCTTCATGCACTGTAATCTCCTTTTAGTAGATGTTTAAGAGTATTAAACTCTCATTTAAATGTGGGGGAAAAAAAGAATTTATGGCAAAACAGATTAGCAGCTTAGCAGCCAGTGCACCATGGGGTTAGAGATGTATGTATCTGGGAGCCACGCAGTTAGGAAGAACAGCAGATAAAGCCAAACCTCAGGAGTAGACAGAAAATAAAGGCAAAAAATGGGAACCTGTATTTGAAGGTACTGTTGAAGTTGGAGACAAAGAAGCTAGAATCTAAGTAACCATATTATTCTTTTTTTTTTTTTTTTTTGAGAGTTTTGTTTGTTTGTTTTTGTTTTGCCATAGGGCACGTGCAGTCGCCGGAAAGACAAAGAGAGACAGAGAGACAGAAAGAGAGAAATCACCCCCTAGGGAGGATGGCTACACCACAATGCCTTCTCTCCATTCTCCTCTCTGGATCTTGGGCACGCATGCACACGCACCCGGTGCAAGTTTAAGCCACCAGGTCCACGACTCAAACAGCGGTCAACTACATGGGAGTCCAATGACGTAGCCATTAAGCCATCTGTTGGTCCCAACCATATTATTCTTTTAATAGTAGTAAACACTTACATAGCCCCTAACACATGTAGGTGCCCTTCATTGTTGGTGTTTGACATATTTCAACTCATTAAAACAACCCCATGGGAACAGGTGTTTTTCTTTTCCTTTTTTTTTTAATAATCACTTTCTTTAATTAATTATTTTATTTATTCATTCATTTATTTTTTAGTCAGACCAGAGAGAGACAGAGGGTGAGAGTGAGAGAGAGAGGAAGTGAGAAAGCAAGTCACCAGATTCAGGACTCGAACTCTGGTCGGCCATGTGGGAATGTCCAGCACCTTAACCACCATGCCACCTGCTGGTCCCAAGGGAACAGGTGTTTTTCAAGCTGCAGGGTTCCCAGGGGGAATCGCCAGCCACAATCCCTTCTTCTCCATTCTTCTCTCAGGATTTTGGGCACACGCATACACACACGCGCACGCGCGCACACCCACACACACCCAGTGTGCTCTTCAAGCTGTCAGGTCCCAGACATGGATTGTTCAGTCTGCCACGTGGGATATAGCCACCTTAACCACCACGCCACCTGCTGGCCCCACTACTGTTTCTCTTTCATAGATGAGGAAAATAAGGCACCAGAAGCAGATGTCCTCTCTAGGGTCACAGATCAGAAAATAGGTGGGATTTTGGTGCTGAATCTAAGCAAATCTATTTCCAGAGTCTGTACTCCTGCCCTCTAGCCTATAGAAGAGAGGGGCTCTCCTTGGTTAAGACTCCAACACTCAATTCAAGCACTGAACTTCCCTGAGCCTCGGTTTCCTTAGTTGTAAGAGATATAGCCCTTGTTCTATCTTACGGGCCTTTTGAAAGGTAATAGAGATCCATGTCAAGGAAGCCACAGTTGTTGCCTACTAAGCGGTTCTCTGGAGGATTTAAAACTATGGGCCAGATACAGCTCCTAAAGTGAAGCAAGACACGTTCCCTGGGAGCTTTCTTTTCTTTTTCTCTTTCATTTTTTTCTTTTTTTTTTAATAAACCTGTCAATTTCTTTAAGGAAAAAATAAAAGAAAGAAAGAAAGAAAGAAAGAAAGAAAAAGAAAGAAAGAAAGGAAGGAAGGAAGGAAGGAAGGAAGGAAGGAAGAAAGAGAGAGAGAGAGAAAAGGAAAGAAAAATAACAGGAGGCCCAACCAACCAGATTTGGTCAAGGTTTGGGAGGGAGTGCAGCTCTGGACCCTGTTGGAGTTACTTGTCTCTGTCTCTCTCCTCTCTCTCTCCCCTCTCTCTTTCTCCCTCTCCCTCACTCTCTTTCTCATGAAAGAAAATCATAAACTGAAATTTTAAAAAAGAATTTGGGAATAGGTGTGTAGGGAGAACTGAGGTCAACCAATACACCTTTTCAATGGCATTTCAAGTGCCAGTTGGTTAGATAAAATTTCCATGACTTCGCTAAAATAAAATCAGATTTCTTTCTGCCATCCAGCAATTGGCTTCTTATCTCGGGCACAGAACGTAACATGATGCCTTTCTGGCCTGTATGCTTTCGTGCACGACAGGACCTCTGAAACCTGGGGCCGTAAAGCCTGAGGCAAGCGACAGCTGCACTGCGTAAGGGATAGACACAAACCCGTAACACAAAAGGCGCTCGTGTTGTTCCAAGCAGTAAAACAAGGTCGGGGTGGCGTGGTTCTGCCTTCGACCCGAGCACTAGGGTGGTCCGGGGCCTCAGCCCCCTCCCTGCAGCTCTGCCGGGCGAAGCAGCGACGCAGCCTTCGTAGTACCGCAGCCGAGGACCCGAAGTGCACTCCCCTCCCGACCACTGACCTTGCCAGCTGGACCCTGGGCATCTCGGCTCTCGCTGCTGTAAGCTCAGCCCGCAGCGCCCGGAGTCCTCCCGAAAGCCCTCCTAGCAGCGGGGGCGCCGCATCCCTCTCAGCACTCACCTCTAAAGTTTTCACCAGGATCTCCATGTAGATCTCGGAGATGCCCAGGGACACTCCGAAGGCCGACGGCAGAAGGATGAGGCCGAGCACCAGGGTCAGCCAGGTGGAAAGGATCTTCCCGACCAGTTCTGCGCCCTCCATGACTCGGCGAGCCCGCTAGGAACAGGTCCGCAAGGAGGTCGGAGCGCGACCGCTGTCCCTGTCGTCAGGCAGCCGGGCCGAGCCCGGGAGCAGAGCGCCGCCGCCGCCTCCCTGCACTCACCTCTGCCGCGAAAGGAGAGGAAGGAAAAAACTTTCAGAACTGCCGCAATTTCCTTCCTTCCTCCTCTGGCTCCCCCACGCCCCGGTGAGTTAACTCGTTCTCGGTTGGAGGTCCAGGCCAGGATGAAGCCGCCGCAACGTGCGCAGACCCGGCTAGCGCGGGCGAGAGGACCCGGGCTGGGGCTGAGCTAGGGACACCGCGGCGCGGGCGGAACGCGCCCCACCCGTGCTGAATTCCCTCTGGGTGACGATTGCGACAACTCACGGTGACTCACCGAGGCCCTCGGGGAGCTGGGATCTCTGCGGGCGCCGGGCACTCAGCTCACAGCTGCTGGCGGGACCGGCCGGTGCCGCGAGCTGCGCCGAAGGCTGGGTGCGCTCGGGCGCCCGGCGCCCTATTTCTGCGCGCTGCCCTCGCCCCACCTCCTCCGCCACCCAACGGGAGCTCCCTGGCAAGGATCTAGCCCCGGAGCACCGCAGCCTCCCGGGCGGCCTCCCTTCTTCCCGGCGCCCCGCCTCCCCAGCACGCTCAGCGACCGGCCTTCCTGCGGATAGTTTTCATCTGCAAAATGTTAGCATGGTCTTCCCCTGCACGATGAACTCTTGACGTATCCCGGATGCTTGGGGAGGATTTGTTGTGTGTGGGTGTAAACGACCTCTTGGGAAGGACTTTCAGGGAGACAGAAATGCAGAGCGCTACGAGCTGCCGTTTGGGCGGCTTCAGGGCCTCCCACACCTCCTGCCGCTTCCTGTCCTGCGGGACTGTGCGGCTAAATCCTGCTTATCCGGAGGGGAGAAAGCTCTCTCCACCTAATCCACCAGCCCCATCTCCTGGCACAGAAACCCCGGGGACTGAGCGTCTGTCATTCCCTCCCTAGGGGCAGAACCCAAATCCAGTTTTCCCTACCATTCACCAACACGGCGCACAGGACCCTGCAGAAAATGCCCGGCAAGCGAGCCTTCCGCGCGGACACGCGCCCCCTGGTGGTTCAGTCTTCGCACTGCTGCCCCTGACGCTCAGAGTGACAGACCTGAACTGTTTCAATAAGCACGAGGGGGTGGACGTAGAGAAATGTCACAGATAAGAAAATTAGGCTGCCCAGCGTTGCCAGATCACCCTTGAATCCGAACAGAATCTTTTGTGTGTGTTTATAAGCTGGAAAAACTGGGAGGACCTGCAATTTGAATTGACATGCTGTTGATAGCAAACACTGCAGAAAAATTGGCCCTGACTGGGGTGTGGAGGAAGTGTGTAGCCAAGGAACTGAGTAAGCAGCCTTGGTGCAGAGAATGTCTTCTGTACCCCTTGCCCTGCCCCCAAGCTAAGAAGGGGAAAAAATGTAACTTGATTATAAAAACAAAGACAGGGATGAGGAGGTGTCGGTGAGACAGCAGGCACATTCCAAAGTGAAGTGAGGGATATTCCAAACACCTAAAATCTGGGCCTGGAAATGGCCCAGAAACTGGCTCTCAACCAGTTGAAACCAAGATGGCGCCCGGACCCCTGCTGCCTAACCTTCAGGCTCATTACATCACTACGCATGTTAAGGCTAGATGACATTCCCATCTGAGCCAGGACAGTTTAGAATAACAATAGCAAGGACTAGACCTACCTGAATAAGGCCAGAAAAATGGGAGGGACAGCGGTTCTAGGAAAAACACCACCCCTTTCTCAGGAAAGTCATGAGTAAACCACTCCTTAATCAGCCCGCCATTAAGACATATAAGCCAGACACCCAGGATGTTCTGGCTGACTCCCCGGGGGTAGCCCTTTTATCTTTCCCTTCTTCCTCTCCTAGGAATCTAGGTGACCATCCCCCCTCCCACGGCTGCTCCGTCTCTACACTTAATAAACTTGCTTTCTTTTTTTTTTTTTGAGACGTTTTTACTATAGGGCGCATGTGCTCACGAGAGAGACAGAGACAGAAAGTGGGAAATCATGGGATCAGCAGTTGGTGTAATGGCTATGTCGCTGGACTCCCATGTAGCTGACTGCGGTTTGAGTCCTGGACCTGGTGGCTTAAACTCATGCCAGGCACGTGTGTGTGTGTGTGTGTGTGTGTGTGTGTGTGTGTGCCCAACATCCTGAGAAGAGAAAGGAGGAGAGGGATTGTGGTGTGGCCATCCCCCCTGGGGAGTGATTTCTTGCTTTCTGTCTCTCCTGTGAGTGCACATACCCTATAGCAAAAAAAAAAAAAAAAAAAAAGCTTGTGGGGAAAATGGAGTTAGAGTGAGTTTGTTTTCATGCAAAGAATTTGAAGTCCATGCATAATTTTTCATAATGATCACTATCAATTGAACTTCGAAGATCCCCCCCACATTCGTACACTTTATGTAACACAAAAACCCAAAGATTACTTTAGCTCATTTAACTCTATACATTAAGGCAAAACTCCCACCCTCCTTTCATCTCCTCAAACCAAGATGACTGGAATGCTGAATGATTGTACCAGAGTTGACCCACCAAGGGAGCCAGTCCAGGCAGACACCAGTGCTGAGTACACACTTTCTGGTGACTCCCATTGCTCAGCACCAAACTCCATAAATGGTTTTAGTTTGGGGTTCGGGGTTTGGTTTTCGGTTTTGTTTTGCTTAACTGTTACAGAATTTTTCTTCCACACAGAATGATGAGATATAACAGAATGGTGATAACATGGTATTTAGAATCTTAGATAGACCCCAGTACCAACATTTACATAAGTTTGAGCAAGTCATTCATGCTTTGGCTTTCGCATCAGTAAAATGGGGTCCTTTTAGAGTCAAATGTGTTTGTGAGTATGAGGACTGCTTTGTAAATGACATAACTGTGTGTAGAGATCAGAAGGCAGCCTGGCACATGAGTAGAAGTTCTCTATCCTTTTCTTACCTAAAGCACAGGAGTGCCAGCCTGCAGGTTGGTGGTTAAGAGAGCCAGATCCGTGCTCGCTTCGTCAGCACATACACTAAAATTGGAACGATACAGAAAATTACATTAAAAATAATTCTTTAGAAGATTAGCATGGCCCCTGCACAAGGATGACACGCAAATTCGTGAAGCGTTCTATATTTTTGGGACCAGCAGTTAGCGTAATGGCTATGTCGCTGGACTCCCACGTAGTCGACTGCGGTACGCATCCTGGACCCGGTGGCTTAAAACACACTGGGCACGTGTGCGTGCGTGCCCAAGATCCCGAGAGGAGAATGGAGGAGAAGGGACTGCGGCGTGGCCATCCCCCCCTGGGGGGGTGATTTCTCGCTTTCTGTCTCTCTGTCTCTCTCTGTCTGTCTGGCGAGCACACGAGCCCTATAGCGAAAAGAAAAAATCTCAAAAAAAAAGAGAGCCAGATCCTACATGGCTGATAGCGGTTTGAATTCCGACCCCAACAGCTTTAAAAACATGCAAGACATGTATTTGTGTGTGTGTGTGTGTGTGTGTGTACGTGCACACAGGATTCAGGTTTCAGACACAGAAGCTTGGGAAACACACCAGGCCTGTGTGCATGCATGCCCCAAATCCTAAGAGGTGAGAGAGATGGAGGAAAGGAGATTACAGCATGACCTGCCCTGGGGAGGGGGTGGGAGCGTGTTTTCTCTTCTCCCTTTCTCTCTGTCTCTCTGTCTCTCTCTAGTGAGTACACATGCCTTTGGGCAAAAAACAAAAATAAATACAAAAAACTAAAATGGGACCAGCATGTGGCGTAATGGTTACATCGCTGAACTCCCATGTAGCTGTCTGTGGCTTGAGTTCCAGATCCAGTGGCTTAAAACACAGCAGGCACGTGTGCATGCATGCCTAAAATCCTGAGAGGAAAATGGAAGAGAAGGGATTGTGGCATGGACACCCCCCCCACACTGGGGGGTGATTTCTCACTGTCTCTCTCTGTCTCTCCAGCAAGTGCACATGCCCTATAGCAAAAATCTCTCTAAAAAATTTTAAAATAAAATAATAAACCAAACCAAACCAAACAAAAACGTAAGGACTTCCAGGAGTCCCCAGCCTATAAACATGTGAGTAAGTGGCCCAGCCTCTGTGGCGTAGTCGAGAGCATACAAGACTATGGAGCTGAAACCACATGCCAACCACAGGTGGAGGCCCTAGTAAAGTTGGCCTGCAAAGACACTTGCCCAGGATTCTGGCAGGCTGGAGGAAGGGGATCATGGTGTGACAGAGCCCTAGGGAGGTGCCTCTCTCTCTCTCTCCCTTTTTCTCTCTCTCTCACATGCATATGCTTCATTATAAATTTTTAAATACATATGTGTATGGGTGAGCTAAATTATAAAGCTAAAAAAAAAATGGAAAGAGTAAAACTGAAATAGTAGCCATTGCACTAAGGTAGCATTTTGAGGTGGGGTATATCAATCTGCTTTTCCTTCTTGAGGCTTCAGTTCTCGAAGTGTGAACATTTCCTCCACTGAGTGTGATTCTAGCATTTAAAGCTGGAATGCACAGTTTCAAATGACTCAGTCCTAAAATCCAGTCAACTACTTCATCTATGCTCAGTCTGATTAGACAGGAAATTGACGTGAGACAGGAAGAGCTAACGGTCTCTCTGATGTTGACTCTCTAGGGAACTTTTCAGGGATGATTTTGACACATCTCATTTTTTTTTTTTTTTTTTTTTTGCTATAGGGTGCATGCGCTCGCCAGAAAGAGACAGACAGACAAAAAGCGAGAAATCACCCTCCCTAGGGGGGATGGCCACGCCACAATCCCTTCTTCTCCATTTTCCTCTCAGGATCTTGGGCATGCACATACACGTGCCCAGCATGAGTTTAAGCCATTGGGTCAGGGACTTGAACCGCAGTTGACTACATGGGAGTCCAGCAACATAGCCATTATGCCAACTGCTGGTCCCCAATTTTTTCTTAATGAGTGAGCTTAGAGCCTTATCCTTGGACCTAGGTTGTAATCCCACAATAAGACCAGTCTGTGGTCTTATTGGAACCACTGTCATGAGACCTGATGTGTGAATTTACAATATGAAGTCTCCAAAGTAGTAACGAAAATTAGTGGTGAGAATTTTTATCCCAGGACAAACCATTATGCATGGGAATGGGTATGTACAGAGCTACACTTAATGCTCACTTGTTGAATTGAATGCAGTGTCTCAAAGGAACAAGTATGTAGTGTCAAGGAGAGTGTACAGAGGGAAAGGGACCCCCGTGACCAGAAAGCCCAGGCTTACCCCCTCCCAACCCACTTATTCACTCGGTAATGGAAATCAGCAGTCATAAACTAGAGGGTCACAGGCCAGACTGCCTTTACAAAGGTCCCATACAATATTTTCTAGATAATCTGAATCAATTACTCACATATTAAAATGTTCAAGATAAAATTTAAATGTCTAGATATTCTTTTTGTTTTAGAGGTTTTTTTTTTTTTTCTTTTTTTTTTTTTTGAGAGGTTTTTGCTATAGGGCGCGTGCGCTCGCCAGACAGACAGAGAGAGACAGAGAGATAGAAAGCAGGAAATCACCCCCCAGGGGGTATGGCCACGCCGCAATCCCTTCTCCTCCATTCTCCTCTTGGGATCTTGGGCACGCACGCACACGCGCCCGGCGTGAGTTTAAGCCGCCGAGTCCGGGACTCGAACCGCGGTCGACTACGTGGGAGTCCAGCGACATAGCCATTACGCTAACTGCTGGTCCCTAGAGGTTTTTGCCATAGAGTACATGCACTCACCAAAGAGAGACAGACAGAGACGTAGAGACAATGAGAGGAAGAGTGAGAAATCACCCCCTATGGGAGATAGTCACGCCACAAGCCCTTCTCTTCCCAGGATCTTGGGCATGAACGCACATATACCTGGTGTGATTTTCAAGACACTGGGTCCAGGATTCAAGCAGCAGTTGGCCATGTGGGAGTCCAGAGACATAACTGCTATGCCATCTACTGACCCCTGTATATTCTCTCTTTTTTTTTTTTTTTTGAGAGGTTTTTGCTATACAGCACATGCACTCGCCAGAAAGACAGAGAGAGATGAGAGACAGAGAGATAGAAAGCGAGAAATCACCACCTGGGGGGATGGCCATGCCGCAATCCCTTTTCCTCCATTCTCCTCTCAGGATCTTGGGCACACATGCACAGGCACCCGATGTGAGTTTAAGCCACCGGGTCTGGGACTCAAACTGCAGTCAACTACATGGGAGTTCAGCGACATAACCACTATGCCATCTATTGGTTCTTACACACACACACACACACACACACATTATATATATATATATATATATATATATATATATATATATATGTATATATATTTTGGAGAGGTTTTTGCTATAGGGTACATGTGTTTACCAGAAAGACAGAGAGAGACAGAAAGACAGAAAGCGAGAAATCACCCCCCAGGGTTGGGATGGCCACGCTGCAATCCCTTCTCCACTCTCCTCTCAGGATCTTGGGCATGCACACACACACGTGCCTGGCATGAGTTTAAGCCACCAGGTCCAGGACTCAAACCAAGGTCGGCTACATCGGAGTCCAGTGACACAGCCATTACACCAACTGCTGGTCCTGTACCCCTACATATTATTAAAATCACTTGTAGGGCAGGGGAAAGTGGCTTTTCTTTATCCTTCAGATTCTTTGAGCTATGAATTAACTTGATGGAAGACAGATTAACAAGAGAAAACCCATATTTAATTATGTACATAAACACGGGAGTCCCACAGAATATGAGACTCCAAAAAGAGCCAGATGATTGGAACTCATATATCATCCTGAGCTACAGAAGGGAAAGGGAGTTGGGGTTTCAAGGGGTGGTGGACTCAGGTTATTTGAGAGCGAGGGAGGGTGAGGGGAGAAAACATATGGTGAATAAATGTTGTCTTGTTATGCAGACGGCTCTCTCCAACAATAAAAGTTGCCTCAGAGCATCCCTCTTCCTGATACAGATACTAATGTAGAACAGATGTAAATTTTATAGATGTAAATCCTTTTACAAATAGGCAGCTTTTCAGAAACTACTACTCTGTGTACAGTTTCTCAGAAAAACTAGCTCAAAATATGCCAAAGTATATTAGGTTGCTGGAAAAGTTATGATGTAGTTTTTCTGTTTTTCTATGCAAAAATGCATGACTTTTCCGACAACCCAGTATTTGTGGGTGCCATAATCTGGTCTCCTACAGTCATATTTTCAGGTGGTGTGTCCTAAACTCTGAGTTCACAACCTACCAGGACATAATCACTCCGCTCCAGTGTGATCTGTCTCAATCTTTTCCCTGATCTTCATGTAAATAATAAATATAAATAATTAAACAATAAAATAAAATTTAAGAAAAGAAGGAACTTGGGACCTGCAGGTGGAGTGGTGGTTAAGAGGGCTGGACTCCCACATGGCCAACCTCGGTTTGAGTCCCAGACCTGGTGGCTTGCTTTCTCACTTTCTCTTTCTCTCTCTCTCTCTCTTTCCCTCTCTGATCAAATTAAAATAAATAAATACATAAATAAAGAAAGTTAAATAAAATAATTCTTAAAAAAAAAAAAAAGAAAGAAAAGAAGGGACTTAAGAGGAAAACAACATGTACTTTTTACCTAAGTAATCATCAAAATTTTTCTTTTTCTTTAGTTATTGCTTTAGGGCATGTGCCCTCTCCAAAGAGAGACAGAGAGAAAATGAGAAATCACTCCCCAGAGGAATGGTCACACTGCAATTCTCTCCATTCTCCTATCAGGATTTTGGGCATTTACGCACACATACCTGGCTTACTTTTTAAGCAGCAGGGTCCAAGACTCAAACCACATCGTCAGCCATGTGGAATCCAACCACCTTACCCTCCATACCACCTGCTGGCCCCCCAAATTTTCTTAAACTCAGCTTTCTTCCTCATTCTTATTATCTTCCTCTCTTTTAGCAGGCATTTGAGTTTGAGCATTAATAAATTTCCATGAACCCTGGTTCTTCAGAATCTCTTCTACAGGGACACAACACTAGGTTGTTAGTATTCCTAAGAGTTGTGTAAAGACAGAGACCAGCAGGTGGTGTAGTAGTTAAGGCACTGGACACTCCCACATGGCTAACCACAGTTTGAATCCCAGAACTGGTGGTTTGAAACCCACTCCAGGTGCATGTGCATGCATGACCACGATCCCAAGAGGAGAATGGAGTAGAAGAGGCCATCCCCCGAGGGTGGGGGGGATTTTGTCTCTGTCTCTCCAGTGAGTGCATGCCACCTAATGGCAAAAAATCTCTTTAAAAAAAAAAAAAAGTAAGAAGTGGGACTGGGCAAAAGGGTATAATCTAATGATAATGGACTGAGGGGAGGAAACCTAGCAAGCCTGTCTGGTCAGATTCTTCATAGCCTCTCTATGTAGAATTCCTGAAGGAAGGTCTTTAAGAGAGGAGGGAGAGAACGACTTTTCTAGGTTTGATAGCTTGCTTTGGGGAGACAGGTTGCCTTAGTCAATTTTCTGCTTCTATAACCCGAACAGCACAGACTACGCACTCATTTCATAGAAGCTGTGGTTCTGGAGGCTGGGATGTCCAAGAGCACACTGCCAGCATCTGGCAAGGACTTCATGGCAGAAGGCAGAAGTAGAGAGACAGGAAGGAAACTGGACTGAAGTCATCTCTTTTATCAGGAGCCCAGTCCCACAATAATAAACTAGTTCCCATGATGAAGGCATTAATCCACTCACGAGGGCAAAGCCCTCAGGACCAAATCACCTTTTTTTTTTTTTTAACAATTTTAAAAATTAATTTCTTTATTTAAGTTTTACTATAGTGCATATATGCTCACCAAAGAGAGAAAGTGAGAAAGCAAACCAGGTCCAGACTTGGTCTAACCAAGGTCTACTATGGGGAGTCCAGCCCCTTAACCACCATTCCACCAGCTGCCCCCCAAATTACCTCTTAAAGGTACCACCTCTTATATCATCACAATAAAGATTAAGTTTCCAACACATGAACTTCAGGGTACATAGTCAAACCATAGCAAGTATTCCAATTTCTTCTTTAAAAAAAAATGCCAGAAGGTGAATGTGATCTCCAGAAAGAGAGAGAGTGCCGCAGGGGGAATGGCCATGCTACGATCCCTTCTCCTCCACTCTCCTTCAGTATCTTGGGTGCAAACATGCCCAGTGTGATTTTTAAGCTACCGGGTCCAGGACTTGAACTGCATTTGGACATATGAGAGTACAAAAACATAACATGCCATCTGCTGACCCTAAACCTCCACTTCTTTATAAATCACCCAGTTTTAGGTATTTCCATTAGCAATGCTACAGACTAAAACACACTTTTTCCTCAGGAGGTTTTAGTTACCTTATACCCAAGAACAACCATCTGCACATAACCTACCAATCTTACTCAGTATTTCTCCAATTTTGGAAAAATCATTACATTGTAATAACCACCAAAACCTTTAACGGATTTATTTATTTATTTATTTATTTGAGATTTTTGCTATAGGGCCCGTGCGCTCGCCGGAGAGACAGAGACAAAAAAGTGAGAAATCACCTGCCAGAGTGGATGGCCCCACGCCACAATCCCATCTTCTCCATTCTCTTCTTGGGATCTTGGGCACACATGCGCATAGCCAGCATGAGGTATTTTTTTTTTTCTTTTTTTTCTTTTTTTTGGAGAGATTTTCGCTATAGGGCGCGTGCACTCGCCAGACAGACAGAGAGAGACAGAGAGACAGAAAGCGAGAAATCACCCCCCAGAGGGGATGGCCATGCTGCAATCCCTTCTCCTCTGTTCTCCTCTCGGGATCTTGGTCACGCACACACACGCGCCTGGTGTGAGTTTTAAGCCACCAGGTCCGGGACGCGAACCGCGGTCGACTACATGGGAGTCCAGCGACATAGCCATTATGCTAACTGCTGGTCCCAACAGCATGAGTTTTTAACCATGGGGTTTGAGATTTGAATTGCAATGGACTATGTGGGAGTCCAGCAAAGAGGTTTCCGCCATCTGCTGGTCTCACCTTTAACAGATTTTTCAACTGACTATATTTGAATATTTTGGATAATGGCAACGTTGACACAATATCTAGTTTTCTGACCTTCTCTGAGTGGATAAGGCCCTCGTGTCTGTAGGGAAGTGCAACCAGATCTGCACCTACACACACACTCTTAATTCCTTGATAATTTGGTGATTTGGAACTTTATTTCTAAATCATACAGCAAGATACAGTCACAAGTGGGAAAGTTATCATGGAGATTGATTTTCCGTCTTCTGTCCCCTAAATATTCACAGTTCAGGGGAAATAAAACCTTTCTAAAAGAAAAGTGTTTTAAAGACCAAATGCAGCTCTAAGTTACACATTGGTAATATGGATAGCTGGCAGTAACTGGAAACTGTTATTTGTGTTATTTAAAGGCATAACTCACCTTTACCAAAGGAGAATAAAAATAAAAGGGTTGATGGCTAAAGAGAGAAGTCACATTTATCTCAGAATTAGTTTTCAGGTCTTTTATTCTGTCAGTTCCTAAGTTGAAAACCTGTTCAAATTATAAGGGTTGCTTTTAATTAATTACTGTCACCACCCTGTAATATATCATGCTAAAGTTCATTTCTGCACTTTGAGCAGAGAGCAACGAGCTGACGGCAACAATTAAAAAGCAAATAACTTGCTGACTATTTAATGAATAGCTTCAAGGTACTCTGGCCTCTGTTAAAAATAAAATCTCTTTAGCCACCTTGATGACAGCATGCTCCAATTATTTCTAATGTTTCGACCCTTACTCTTCATTTATTCCCTCCTAGAATCTCCTACTTTGAAGCCTGAAGAAAAAACTCTTTCTCATCCAACCAGAATTTAGCTGAGCAAAGCTTGAACCAGGTAGTGTTGTCAAGGGCCCTCATTTCCCAGCAAGATTCCTATGCTTCAGTTATTCCTTCTTACTGTTTCAACAAAAAACTTTTTTGCTTTTATATACATACTTATTTAGTTGCTAGAGAGCATATGTGCTCACCAGAGAGAGGAGAGGGAGAAAGAATTCCCCAACGGGACATGGTCAGACTGCAATCTCTCCTCCTGCATTTCTCCATCCTGTTGGGATTTGGGGCATGCACACAAATGCACCAGCATGTTTTTTGTTTGTTTGGAGAGATTTATTTATTTATTGTTATAGGATGCATGCACTCACCAGAGAGACAGAGAGGAAGTGAAGAAATCAACCCCCACCCAGGGCAGATGGCCATGCTGCAATCCGTCTCCCACATTCTCTTCTAGGGATTCTGGCACGCACACGTGCCAGTGTGATTTTCAAGCTGCCAGGTCTGGGACTCAAATTGCAGTTGGCCATGTGGGAGTCCAGCACCTTAACCACTATGCCACTGCTGGCCCCACCAT
Source organism: Tupaia tana (assembly GCA_026018925.1). Taxonomy (NCBI): domain Eukaryota; kingdom Metazoa; phylum Chordata; class Mammalia; order Scandentia; family Tupaiidae; genus Tupaia; species Tupaia tana. Next base: position 21,946,536 of record JAKSZU010000017.1, read on the forward strand.
TATATTGTTTAAACTATGGGGCCGAGATCTGAATCACATTTGACCAAATGGTACTCAGCTCCCTTAACCACTGACCATGGAACCAGCTCCACAATTTCGTTTTTATTTTGTTTTTCTTATTTTTAAACCTATCAGATACTACTCTCAACAGAAGACTAACAACATTTTGGCAGGACCTCGACCTAAATAAGGAGAAAAAAAAAAAAAAAAGAGCCCACCTGGTAACATGTCTCTGACCATGAGTAAATAATCAGGTAAAGATAATCATCTTCCTACTGCTTCCCAAAATGAAGTCTCTGGAACACACAGGGTACACAGACAGACTCAAGGGTCCACAGGCCCCTATTAGGAATTTGTTTTGGTTTGGATTTTGATTTTCATTAACAGGCTGGCCTACAATTAGCACTTGCCCCATGGATAATCACTTACAATGGTGTTTTGCCACATTTGCACTTACAGCCTTGCTGACAGTAAGTAGTGGTCAACCGCTGTTTAAATTCAGTGTCTTTTCTATTAAAGTACACAAACATCTTCTCTGAGGTCTGAGGATTTGCTACTCTGAGATCCCAGGAGGATGGTTATATGGTTCTGAACCTGATGAACCTGAAGATACAGGAAGTGTTCTTTGAAACCAGGAAGAGCCCAGCCTATGAGATATCATTAAAAATTTGAAAAAAGCAGGTGATTCGCTTACATGCGTGTTGAATGAATTAAAGGGAATATTAGTTTGGCTTACTGCTGATGGAAGTCCCAGCCTCTTGGAGTTTCTGGTTCATCAGCCTTTGCAAAAGTGATTCTGGGAGCATCGTCTTTCCCTTTTTTTAATTACCAAAAGACATGTGTGCTCACCAGAGAGAACAAAAGCACACCCCAGTGGGACATGGTCAAGCCTCAATCCCTTTCCTTTCATTTCTCCATTCCACCAGGATTTGGGGTACACACAACACCCATCAAGTTTTTCAAAGTGCTGGGTCAGGATTTGAACTGCTGTTGGACATGTGGGACTCAGCTTATTATGCACAGCACTTAATCATTGTGCTATGGGGCTCATCCTGGGTGGGGCGGGGGAACATTTTCTTTGTGACTCTATTTCTACCTGTAAAACACAGTGACTTAGTCTCCCCAGCATTCCTAAAGCCAAAGCCATGCAAATGTATAATTCTTCTACAGAGATTCTGCAAGATCATCTAAGAGTGAACTATCCTGATGAGGCAGGTTCCTTCTGTAGGATTCCTGTGCAGTTATAGAGGGTGGGACAGAAAATAAAAAATGGGAGCCCACAGTTGGCTCCATAGCCAAGTGGTTAAGAAAGCTGGTTTCCACATAGCTGACTTTGGTTCAAATCCCAGCCCCAGTAGCTTGAAAGACACATTGGACACAAGTATGTGCCTGCTCAAAATCCCACCAGGATGGAGAAGTGGGGGAGAAGGGATTATGGTGTGACCATGCTCCATTAGGGGTTTCTTTCTGTCGCTCCTTTCCTCTCTGCCTCTCTCTCTTTCTCTGATGAGCATGTGTACACTCTGGCAATTCATTTAAGAAATGAGAGCCCAGTACTACCTCAGTCTGGTTATCTCCACTTGATATAGCCAAAACTGCCCTTGGTTTTAAGATGAAAAACATGATCTGGTCAAGCTCTTGAAACCAGTCCATAATACGAAATTCACAGGAGACTGGGCTACAAATCAGAACATAAAGTGCTGTGTACTGTGTTGCATGCATTTTTCCAGAAACTGAGACATCTTTGAAATGTAAAGCCTCCTCCTTCACTGTGTGAAAGGTTTAAAGACCAAACTCACAATGAGAAGAAACGGAAGTAAGAGAGCTGTATGGTGTCGAGAGCTCTTCATCCAGGCCAAAAACCCGAAACAGGCTCACTGCTGTGTGGTGGAAGAAGTAAAGACCACCATCCTGTGACTCTCCTGGCCAAGTTCCATGCATACCACCCATTCAGCCTCTGGTTTCCTTCCCTCTTTCTCCTGATCCCACCTGGACTCCCTGCTTTCCTTCCCTACACAGGTTACAAGAGTCAGTGAGGCCATAGTTTCCTTACATGTTAGTCACTGTCTAGTCATTCTTCAGGGAAATCTACATGAATCAGCTTCATGGGTGATCCTCATACCTCTTCAGCAATGCATCTGCCATGTCTCTGAAGAGGTCTATCTTTTCTTTTCTTTTTTTTTTTTTTTTTTTTTTTTTTGTAGAGAGGATTTTGCTATAGGTCATGTGCACTTGCCAGAGAGACAGAGAGAAATAGACAGAAAGTGAGAAATCACTTCCCAGAGGAGACAGTCACACTGCAATTCCTTCTCCTCCTTTCTCCTCCTGGGATTTCGGGCATGCATGTACATGCACCCGGCGTGAGTTCCAAGCCACTGGGTCCGTGACTCGAACTGCAGTTGAGTTCAGCGTGGGTAGAGTTCAACATGGAAGTTCAATGACATAACCATTACTACATCTGCTGATCCCTGAAGGGGGTCATCTTTTCATTCAGCCCCACAAATTATAATAAATAATATTTTAAAGAATTATCTATTTAATTTAATTTTTATTTATTACTTATTTTAAAACCTTGTTTATTTCTTTCTTCCATGAGTAAAGAATAGAGAGAGATGGAGAGATAACATCCCCCACAGGGACTCTACACCACAATCCACCTCCAGTTTCCACCAGCCCCAGATTAAGGGCATGTGCCCGTGGGTGTCCAGCATTATAATAAATAAATAATTTTATTTATTATTACTATTATTATTTATTTTGACCAGAGATAAACAGAAAGAGAGAGGGAGAGGGAGAAAACAAGCTACCAGATCCAGGACTCAAACTGTGGTTGACCATATAGGAGTCCAGCACCTTAACCACCACACCACCTACCAACCTCAATAATTTTTTTTTAAGAGAGATTTTTGCTATAGGGTGCATGCGCTCACCAGAGACAGAAAGCAAGAAATCACCTCTTCCCCTAAGGGAGATGGCCACGCCACAATCCCTTCTCCTCTATTCTCCTCTTGGGATTATGGGCACACATGCACATGCACCCAGCATTAGTTTTAAGCTACCCAGTGTGGGACCCGAACCACAGTCAACTACATGGGAGTCCAGCGATGAAACCATTAAGCCATATGCTGGTCACTCATGATAAATAATTAGGGGGGAAATAATGAGCAATAAGATAAATATATAAATTATGAGGGATCTTCTAAAAGTTCACAGAAAATGTGTATTATGAAAAAGCTACCTATAGAGTTCAAAAAATGTTTGCACCAAAATAAACTCATACTTCAATTTCACTTTTCCATAAATTATTTCTTTTAAAGTTGATTTCTTTCTTCCATGAGCAAGAGAGAGCACTCATAACAGGGTCTTGATACCATGACCCACCTCCAGCCTTCAGTCAGCCCTGTTCACAGGCAACCATGTGCCCAGAGTTCTCAAGAAGGGCATTCTCCGGCCTTGAACCAGGAACCTTCCCACATGAGATTGCCTCACAGTGTTGCATTTTACCAGCATATCACCGTCTGGCTCCTTGAAGGACTTTTTTTTTTTTTTTTTGAATTATTTATTTAATTTCATTTTTATTATTTTTTAAAAATTTTCTATAGGGCACATGCACTCACCAGAGAGAGAGGGAGAGAGACAGCAAGTTGCCAGGTCTGAGACTCAAACTGTGGTCAGCCATGTGGAAATCCAGCATCTTAACCACCACAGTTCAAGTCCTGGACCCAGTGGCTTAAACTCATGCTGGGTAAGTATGCATGTGTGCCCAAGATCCTGAGAGGAAAATGGAGGAGAAGGGATTGCGGTGTAGCCATACCGCCTGGGGGTGATTTCTTGCTTTCTATCTCTCTTTCAAAAACCTCTGTCTTAGCAAAAACCTCTCCAAAAAAAAAAAAAAAAATTCAACATTCTTGTTTGTTTTTGTTTGTTTCAGTTTTATCTTCAAAATCAGGGTATTTGCTTTAGATTTATGTAACTAAATGGTATGCTCTTTGTTTTGTCCATAGCTGACTCAAAATGAGATTCCAAAATATAGTTTTCTCTCTCAACTCAGTTAACCCTGTCCCCAAACTTTGGTCATCACTGTAGAAGTCCCCTTTTTTTTTTTTTCCAGAAAGAGAATTTTGCTATAGGATGTGTGTGCTCGCTGGTGAGACAGAGAGACACAAAGCGAGAAACTAACACCCAGGGGGGACAACCACACTGCAATCCCTTCTTCTCATTTCTCTAGGGATTTGGGGCATGCACACATACATGCCTGGGGTGAGTTTTAAGCTGCCAGGCCCAAGATTTGAACCACAGTCGACTACATGGGAGTCCAGTGATGTAACCATTACACTATCTGCTGGTCCCAACAGAAGTCTTAATTGTAGAAAGAGATGATGGAGAACTACAAGTAGAGTTGTTGGAAACAGTCTGTATGGTCCCCGAATTGCTTTAGAGCTTGTTCCAAGCCCACAGGCTCACCCACAGTGAGCTCAGGTTGAAGACATGGAACTTAGAGTCAATTACCAGTGACTTGGCATTACAGGGAAGCATGGAGCCTCAGTGTCTTCCTAAATAGACAGGAAGGGCCATTCCAGTGGCTTGATAGTTAAGGGATCTGGATCTCACACAGCCAACCACATCGTTCAAATCCCAGCCCCCGTGACTTGAAAAACATCCTGGGCATATGTGTGTGTGCCTCAAATCCTGAGAGCATGGAAAAATGAAGGAGAAGGGATTATGGTGGGACACTCCGTATTGGGTAGTACTTTCTCCCCATTTCTCTGTCTGTGAGCATATGCACCCTTCAGCAATTAAAAAAGAAAGAGAGAGAAAGAAAGAGCAAAAGAGAGAGAGAGGAAGAAAGAGAGAGAAGAAAGAGAGGAAGAAAAAGAAAGGAAGGAAGAAAAAGAAAAAGAAAAAGAGGTCCAGTACTTCATAGGATTTCAGTAAGATTAAATTATGTAATATAATGAATGCAAACTGCCTGATCCAATGTAAACACGGCCTTTGGCAAATTCCTTAATACCCATAAGGTGCAATTTTTTCCTCTATGACTTTGATATAATAGAAGCCAGTTAGTGGTTTGTTATTTAATGAAATAGGGCACATACACAACAAACACACAGTACTTTTCTACTTCCTACTCTCACTTCCTGGCTAGTGTTGGGGCTCAGGAACAGCACCCCAAAATATGGCACTCTAATATAATAAAAAGAAACAGTCTCGGGACCAGCAGATGGCATAATGGTTACGTCACTGGATTCCCACATAGCTGACCATGATGCAAGTCCCAGACTTGGCGGCTTAAAACTCATGCCAGGCGAGTGTGCATGTGTGCCCAAGATCCCAACAAAAGAATGGAGGAGAAGGGATTGAGGCGTGGCCATTCCCCAGCAGGTGATTTCTCACTTGCTGTCTCTCTCTGTCTCTCCAGCAAGCGCACACACCCTATAGAAAAAAAATCTCTAAAAAAAGGAAAGAAATAGTTTCAGATGCCCTGTGCTAAGAGGCCAACCTGTTTTGTTCTTTTTAAATCTCTCTGACCTTCCCTCCATTTCTTCCTTCTCTTCTCTTTACTGAAGCACAAGGAGGGAATTCCTCTCTGTTTTCCCTTATCTGACCAAGGGAAGGAACGCACCTGTCTGGAACCTGCTCTAGGAATCTCATCAAACAACCGGAGGAGATTAACTGGTACCACAGAGAGAAGCCTAAAGGTGTCCACACCCAGGACACCACGCCCAGCCAGATTTTCTCCTACTTTTCTGAGGACGACTCAGAGAGAGCACCTGGGAGATTTTATCTGGGTATTTGGAGAACCTTTGCTGGACAAAGTTCTGCCCGACCTTCCCTTAACCTCCCAGTCTGAAGTTCCATTCCCTCCTGTCACTAAACACGTGATTTCCATTTCAACCATTTGGCCTTTCTTTGCGTCTCATACTTTGTGTATGGCTCCCACTGACATACCAATATTTGTATGCTTTTCTCCTGGTAATCTCTGTCCGTTTATTTTATAGACTAAAGTTACTGGAGCTTCAGAAAGAAGTGAGAACATTTAAAACACCTATCCTCATCAATCACAACTTTTATATCACACAAAAACATCTATTTTAATTCCCTGATACATTTCTGAAGAACGACTCACCACAATAAAAACGATTACCAAAGGCAAAATTAAAACATAGACAAATAACAAGAAAGTAGAGTGATAGATAGAATGCAGAAAAACTGTGCTCTCTTGTCCCAAGTGTCACCACAGTGGTAACACAGCTTGACCCACACGGAAGGGGCTGGGTTTGTTTCCTGGGACAGATCTATGCCTTACAGATACAGGTGTGTGTCCCCCGGGGAGAAGGCCACACTACAATCCCTTCTCCTCCATTCTCCTCTTAGGGTTTTGGGCACACATGGACACACACACCTGGTCCATTTTTCAAGCCACCAGGTCCAGGACTCAAACCACAGACTTGGCCATGTGGGCTCCAGCTGCTTTAACCACTGTGCCACAGACTGACCAAAGGATGTGTATCTTTTTACATGAAATTCCTTTTATAAGGGCACCAGCCATATTGGATTAGGGGTTCACGCTGCTCCAGGAAGACTTTGTCTTAACTTGCTTGCCTCTCCCATGACCTCATTCCCAAATAATGTCATGTTTGGAGGCACTAGGCTTAGGTCTAAAATATCTACAGGGGAAAAAGTCTAAAATATGCCCCCAGATACTTTGTTTGAGGAGGGAGAGGGACACAATTCAACCCATTATAGGAAGCTTCCTCTGGAAATATAGCACCAACTGAATTGAAAAGAGACCACACAAGGGAGATGAGTTTGGAAGCCATTGCAGTACTTGTAGTACGAAGCGACAGTGGTCTGGACTGAGGTGCTGTTGGCTCACGTTGTTTTGTTTTAATTTGCCAGAAGGTACACGCACTTGTCAGAGAGAGATATAGAGAGAAGGAAAGTGAAAAAGCAAACACCTCCCAGGAAAGATAGCCACACCGCAATTTCTTTTTCTCTAATCTCCTCTTGGGGTTTTGGGTATGCTCACACACACACACACACACACACACACACACACACACAGCATGTTTTTCAAGTCACTAGGGCCAGGATTCAAACTGTGGTCAGCCATATAAGAATAAGCTCCCTATTCTTTCTTTTTCACAACAGGTTTGCCACCAGAACACAGGTGTCATGAAAACCATCGCTAAATCAAAGCCAAATAGAAAAGGAGAAAACTCACATCAACATCATTGCCATTGGACACGTAGATTTCAGCAAGACCATCATTGCTGGCCATCTGATCTACAAAAGTGGTGGAATCAACAAAACAACCATCAAACAAAATTTTTAGAGAATTATTTTATTTAACTTTATTCATTATTATTATTTTAATATTTCCAGAGAGAGACAAAGAGAGTGAGAGAAAGAGAGAGGGAAAATGAGAAAGCAAGCCTCCAGGTCTGGGACTCGAACCATGGCCAGCCATGTGGGAATCCAGCGCCCTTAACCACTACATCACCTGCTGGCCCTGAACCATCTAAAAATGTGAGGAGGCTGCTGAGATGGGAAAGGGCTCTTTCAGGTATGCCTGAGTCTTGGATAAACTGAAAGTTGAACATGAGCACGGTATCACCACTGATATCTCCCTGTGGAAATCTGAGACCAGCAAGCATTATGTGACCATCATTGATGCCCCAGGGCACAGACTTTATCAAAAACATGATTATGGGCACATCTCAGGCCAACTGTGCTGTCCTGATTGTCACTGCTGGTGTTAGTGAATTTGAAGCAGGTATGTCCAAGAACGGGCAGACCCGGGAACATGCCCTTCTGGCTTACACACTGGGTGTGAAACAAGTAATAGTTGGTGTTAACAAAATGGATTCTACTAAGTCACCCTACAGTCAGAAGAGATACAAGGAAATTGTTAAGGAAGTCACCACCTACATTAAGAAAATTGGCTACCATCCCAACACGGTGGCATTTGTGCTCATTTCTGGTTGGAAGGGTGACAACATGTTGGACCCGAGTGCTAATATGCCATGGTTCAAGGGATGGAAAGTCACTCGTAAAGATGGCAATACCAATGGAACTACACTGCTTCAAGTTCTGGATTGCATCCTGCCATCAACTTGTCCAACTGGCAAGTCTGTGTGCCTGCCCCTCCAGGATGTGTACAAAATTGGTGATATTAGCACTGTCCCTGTGGGCCGAGTGGAGACTGGTGTGCTCAAACCCAGTATGGTGGTCACCTTTACACCATTCAATGTGACAACTGAAGAAAAGTCCATTGAAATACACCAAGAAGCTCTGAGTGGAGCTCTTCCTGGGACAGTGTGGGCTTCAATGTCAAGAACGTGTCTACCAAAGCCATTCCACGTGGCAATGTTGCTGGTGACAGCAAAAATGACCCACCAATGGAAGCAGCTATCTTCACTGCTCAGGTGATTATCCTGAACCATCTAGGTCAAATCATGCCCCTGTACTGGACTGTCACACAGCTCACATTGCTTGCAAGTTTGTTGAGCTGAAAGAAAAGCTAGATCGCCGTTTTGATAAAAAGCTGGAAGATGGCCCTAAATTCTTGAAATCCATTGATTCTGCCATTCAGGCAAGCCCATGTGTGTTGAGAGCTTCTCTGACTATCCTCTGGGTCATTTTGCTGTTCGTGATGTGAGACAGACAGTTACTGTGGGTGTCATCAAAGCTGTGGACAAGAAGGCTGCTGGAGCTGGCAAGGTCACCAAGTCTGCCCAGAAAGCTCAGAAGGCTAGATGAATATCCCTAATTCCTGCCACCCCAGTCTTAATCAGTGGTGGAAGAAAAGTCTCAGAACTGTTTGTCTCAATTGGCCATTTAAGTTTAATAGTAAAAGACTGGTTAATGAAAAACAACAACAACAACAACAACAACAACAACAACAAAATAGCTCCCTATACACAGAACTTAACTGCTGTGCTATGGAGTCACCCTTTTTTTTTTTTTCATTGTTTACTGTAGTTTAACTTACTCACTGAAGCTGTAAATATTTTCTATCAGAAACAACCTCATACCTAGAGTCATTCATACCAGCTCAGATGGAACCACTGCGTCTTGGAATTCTCCATCAGAATGCCTCCTCAGGGTTAGCCTAACACCACTGAAATTTTTTCTTGCTCTGGAATTGATCTAAAGGAGACCTCTTTTAGAATTCAAATTAGCTTATTAACCCTGTCTGCAATGATTTTTTTTTTTTTTTTTTTTTTTTTTTTGGTAGAGGTTCTTGCCTTAGGTTGCATGCATTTGCAGAGGGGGGAGAAGAAAGACAGAGACAATTGAGAGGGAAAGCAAGAAATCAACCCTGGGGGATGGGGGAATGGACATGCCTCAATCTATTCTCCATTCTCCTCTTGGGATCTTGGGCATGCACACACACGCACCTGGCATAATTTTCAAGCCACTGGGCCCGGGACTCAAAACATGGTCGACTACATGGGAGTCCAGCAATGTAACCATTATGCCATCTGCTGGGCCTAACCCATGGGGTTCTTTTGAAAGAGATCACACTGGGGCATGCCTATGGCCTCACACACTCCATTCATTTTGAGAAAACTATTGGGCTATCGGAAAAGTCATGTCATAATTTTTTCTAGGTTTTTCTATGCAAAAATGCATGACTTTCCCAACAACTCAGTATATAGCTATGCACATAAGTTTTATTTTCCTTTATGATATCTCTTTTTAAATTTGCTATTGGGGGAGAGTGTGTGTGTATTCACTGCAGAGAGAGAGAGAGAACGAGAGAAAGTGAGAAAGCACCCTTTCTAGGAGGGGTGGCCATTCGGCAATCCCTTCTCCATTCTCATCTCAGGATTTGGGGCATGCGCATACATGCACTGGGCCTGCTTTCCAATGATGCAATCTGCCAAGTGGGAGCCTGCTGCCTAACCACCATGCTACAGGCTGGCCCATATGACATCTATTTATTTTTCAGCAGGGTTGTTCAAAATTTAGTCTGTGTTATAAATAAAATCATTACTTTCTATATTCCTGCTATGATCCTTTTCATAAGGGAAAAAACTGATATTTTCTAGAAATGGAACTAGAAAAGAAAAAAATACAATTTATTCTTGAAATGATTTGAGTTTGCATTAATCCACTTATTTAAATGCCACTACTATTTAAGAGATGAATACTATAAGATCCAAATTTAAGCAAGCACATCCCTCTGAAGCAATCAAGTCTACAACTACTATGATTCTAGTAAAGCAGTAGTTATTGGTAGTTATTATTGGTAGTTATTATTGCTACACGGCATGTATGCTTGCCAGTGAGAAAGAAAGTAAGAAATCACCACCCTGGGGTGGGGAGGAGGGGATGGCCATGCCACAATCCCTTCTCCTCCAGTTTCCTCTTGGGATTTTGGGCACACATGTTCACATGCCCAGTGTGATTTTCAAGCCAGGTCTGGGACTCAAACTGCGTAGTTGGCCATCTGGGATACAGTGCTTTTAATTTCCACGCCACCTGGTAGCCCCTTGTTTATCTATCAATAGTTTTATTTGATCACTAGTTCAGTAAGTTTAATGATTCCAATGGCATAATTCTTTCCTTTTATTCATGCAAAATACTTACTGGCTTTCATAGGCATCTAAATATAAAAAAAGGCTATAGCTAATTATTTGCTTATTTCTCTGGTACAGAAATTATTAATATTGTTCATGTTTACTGTACAGCCCAATGTATAGATATACGTTCTGCTTCAGTTTTTAAAAATATATTAATGTAGGGGCTGGCAAGTAGCATGGTGGTTAAAGGCACTGGACTCCCACATGGCCGACTGTGGTTCGAGTCCCAGATCTAGTGGCTTGCTTTCTCACTTTCTCTCTCTCTCTCTCTCTCTCTCTCTCTCTCTCCCTCTCTGGTCAACTTTAAATAAATAAATAAATAAAGTTAAATAAAATAATCTGGGGCCGGCAGGTGGCATGGTGGTTGAGGGCACTGGACTTCCACTCGGTTGACCATGGTTCAATTCCCAGACCTGGCAGCTCACTTTCTCACTTTCTCTCTCTCTGTCCCTCTCTGATCAAATTAAAATAAATCAAGTTAAAAAACATATTAATGTAATTTAAAAGTATTAACCTATTACTTTTGCCTTTTGCATATTCTAATATTTGTTATTTATGTATATATTTAGTAATGTATTCATTTTTTTCTGACATCATTATGCACAGAGGTTAATAAAATAACATTTCAACATCTGTGTTTCTCTTCTGGCCATTTATCTTGGTCTGTTTGCGCTGCTAAAACAAAGTATCATAGACTGGGTGGCTTTTAAACAATAGCAATTTATTTCTCACGGTTTTAGAGGCTGAGAAGTCCACCATCGAGGGGCTGACAGGCTCGGTTCCACGGTGGGGAGGGCCTGCTTCCTGGCTCACAGATGGCTGTTTTTCTCAGTGTCCTGTGAAGAGAGAAATAACCAAAGACCGCCCTGTCTAATCTGGATTCCGGAGGTCATTAAGGGAGCAGAACTTGCACATCTCAAGCCTCTGCCTGGGACTCTGAACTTTGGCCTTTAAGCTTTGGCAGCAGGTTTCCGGAAAAGGTCAAGATACAAGTCAAGATGCTATGAAACCCATCTTTGTTTTGTTGTTGTGGTTGTTTAATTTTGTCAGAGGGCACTTGTACTCACCAGAGGGAGAGGGAGAAATCAACCGTCATGGGGAACGGCCATGCTACAGTCCCTTCTCCTCCATATTTCCCTACTTTCAGGATCTTGGGCACGAATACACACATGTTACTCATGCAACTGCGTCTAGGATTCGAACCACAGGGTCAACTGTGTGAGGTCCTGCTGTCTTAATCACCAGAGTATAGAGCTGGACCTGGACTCTTGTTTTAGAGACTCCTTTTTCCTCCTTCCCACTGCTCCCCTCCCTCATAGTTCAAGCAGATCAGTAGCTCACACAGCCCTTGCAACTTCAGCAGAAGCTTCTCTTTAAATAATTTTGATTACCTTACAGTGATTCAAGCCTTTTTTCCTATATAAACTCCTGTCTTCCCTCCCACCCTCAAAGCACTTTTGATTCTAAACAAATTGATGTCTTCCAAATTGCGATTTCTCAAATTCCAAATGAAGTTCTTTGTTCTTTACAGATTTGGGATTTGAATTGATTGACAGTCCTCACATGTCATAAAGGACAAGGGATCTCTGGGGTCTTTGGTAAAGGTACTAACTCTTTTCATAAGGTAAATCCCTCATGACCTATTCACCTGCAAAACTCCCTCCTCCTATACCATCACACTAGGAGTTAGTCTTTCAACTTGTGAATTTGGGAGATTCACAGACATTTTGTCTTTAATATCATAGGGGCAGAAAGTTATGATATTTTTTCTCACCCATCATATGGTCATGGCTGACATGCCTAAGAAGAAAGATAAGTTATCAAGAGAAAAATATAATAGATTTATTTAATTACAGTTTTACATGATATGGAAGTCTTCAGAAATGAAGATTAAAAGACCCAGGGAAGGGACCAGCAGTTAGCGTAATGGCTATGTCACTGGACTCCCATGTAGTCGACCGAGGTTCGCGTCCCGGACCGGCTGGCTTAAACTCACGCCAGGCGTGTGTGCATGCATGCCCAAGATCCCAAGAGGAGAATGGAGGAGAAGGGATTGCGGCGTGGCCATCCCCTCTGGGGGGTCATTTCTCGCTTTCTATCTCTCTGTCCCTCTCTGTCTGTCTGGCGAGCACACGCGCCCTATAGCAAAAAACTCTCAAAAAAAAAAAAAAAAAAAAAGTAAAAAGATCCAGGGAAAAGTGTCTATTCTCATGGTGATTTGATAAAGAATGGAAGCCACGTTGAAATGTGATTGGACAGGGACCAGCAGATGGTGTAATGATTATGTCACTGGACCAGCACCTTGACCACAGTTAGAATCCTAGACCTGGCAACTTGATCTAATGATAATAGGCTAGAGGAAAGGCAGCAAGGACTGTCCAGATTCTTCTTGGCATTCCTTCCTCCCAGGGGTGGGGTAGGACCCTCTGGAATGAGGGTCTTCAAAAGAGAAGGGAGGGACCAGCAGTTAGCGTAATGGCTATGTCGCTGGACTACAAAGTAGTCGACCGCGGTTCGAGTCCTGGACCCTGTGGCTTAAAACTCACGCCGGGCGTGTGTGCGTGCGTGCCCAAGATTCCGAGAGGAGAATGGAGGAGAAGGGATTGTGGCATGGCCATCCCCCCTAGGGGGTGATTTCTTGCTTTCTGTCTCTCTGTCTCTCTCTGTCTGGCGAGCGCATGCGCCCTATAGCAAAAACCTCTTTAAAAAAAGAAAGATAAGGGAGATAGAGAGAGTGATCTTTCTTAGATTTAGGCTTGCTTTGGGAGGGGAGGGGGTCCTAGTTTTTATGACCCATCTTGGAGAAAAGGAATTCTGAATTCTACAATCTGCTTGGAGGGAGAAAGAGAGGCAAGAAATATGGGAGAAGATCAGAGAGACCTTGTTTCTGAGACCCTTCCAAATCTCCTCTAATCCACAGTACTCGGCACACCAAGGTGCCACATACTGAGGTATTGTGTTCTGAGTCCTGACCGCAGCTTTATAGTCTTTTCATTTTATGATTACGATTGAAAAAGTTATATTGCATAGAGCAGGGAATGTCTAAAAATGACATGCTTAATCCAGGTGTCAAATATGCGAGACACACCACCGGCTGGCTGTGCGCTGGTTCAGATATGTCCCCCGCCTGGGCAATCTCATCTTAGTTCTCCCAGCATCAAGCTATTAACTTGAGAAAAGGTATCTATCTGATTTTGCTTGGGTCATGTCAACACTTAGAGACCTTTATCTTAGGCAGCCTATTAGGGGTTTACTTTTGATTAAAACCAAAGACAAAATAGAATATATAAAGACAATATATAAGATGGGAGGGGAAAAGATAGTCTAGGAATAGTGGGATATACTTTTTTTTTTTTTTTAATTTGGGTCAGCCAGTTGACTGGAAGCTATCACCATGGCCTGTCTAAAGTCTGCCCTGGGCATACTGACTGAGTCCTCAGGAAAAATAATTCAATTACTTGAAGATTCTCAGGTTGAGTGGTTCTCAAACTTCAGCAGGCATCAGACTCACCGGGAAGGATCATTAAAACACTGATTGCTATACTTCGCCACCAGAATTTCTGATTTCTTTTTTTAAATTATGATTTATTTAATTTTTAAGTTTATTATAATTATTTTAAAATTTGCTATAGGGCACATGCACGCACCAGAGAGAGAGACAAGGAGAGAGAGCGAGAAGGAAAGTGAGAAGGCAAGCTACCAGATCTGGGACTTGAATTGTGGTCAGCCACGTGGAAGTCCAGCACCTTAACCACTACACAATGTGCTGGTTCCCAGAATTTCTATCTTCTTAGGTTTGAAGCAGGGCTGGGTAATTTGCACATCTAACAGCTTCCCAGATGTTGCAGCTGCTGAGGGGACCACAGTTGGAGAAGGGTTGCTCTGGAAAGCCATGACTTCTAGCTGCTGAATATCTAAGATGAGCCAATCACTCGTAATATGTAGAGCCTGCCTTCACTCTGTGGGCACCTCCACCTTAGTGAAATCGGGACTGCACATTTTCCTCATCAGAAATTCCCCATTTGGGACAGTGGCACAGTGGTAAAACATGACGTTCTGCCAGGTAATCTCACAGGAAAGGTTACCAGTTCACATCCAGAGACCTCCCCGAGTACACTGTGCATACGTGTGTTTGGGTTTGGCTGAGGTTCAGGGTGGATCAGGGAGTCAAAACCCCATTGGGGGTGCTATATCCCTGTTTCTCTCACTCACAGAATAAATTAATAAACTTTTATTTTTTTCCCCCAGAAAGTGGTTGGCCAGCCTGCTGTCTAAGGCAGCTGTATCTTGCATGAAACCTGGATGAATCCTGGACCTGGCAACTTGAAAAATACATTGGGTATGTGTGCACACATGGCAAAAATCCCAAGATGAGAATGGAGAAGGGACTGCAGTATTGCTCTCCCCAGTGGGGAGGTGATTTCTCACTTTCTCTCTTCCTCCTCCCCTCTCTCAAGTTCGCACTCAACCTATAGCAAAAACTAAAAAACAAAAACAAACTATGGGGCAAGCAGGTGGCATAGAGGTTAAGGCACTGGATCCCACATGACTGACTCCATGGTTCAAATCCCGGACCCCGTGGCTTGGAAACCACACCAAGTACGTGTGAAGTGTGCCCAAAATCCTAAGAAGATAATGGAGGGATAGGGATTGCTGTGTGGCCATCCCCCTCACAGGTAATTTCTCACTTTCCATCTTTCAACTCTCTGTCTCTGGTGAGTGCACATACCCAATAGCAAAAACTAAAAAAAGAAAAAAAAAAAAAAACAACCAAAAAACTATCTATTCTTAAAATTAGTCTGAGTCCTTAATTTTTTTCAAAACAAAAATGAAAGAGCTATACCGAACACACACACGTGAGCACGCGCATACACTCATGCGCCTGGGACATTTCTGGAGAATTCTAGAAGGACTGATTTGTGAAATGTAAGTGGTTATTAGTGGTTTAGAAGTTCCCACAAATGAAGGGCACTAATAATGCAGTTTGAAAATTATAAATGTGGCATATTCGTTGCGGTATTACAATGTTGGTAAGCAATTCTTTTATTCTTACTATTGTTTGTCCTAAAATGAAACTGTCAACATTGTTCATTTCCATGGCTTTGCATATGTGTCATGGGTCACTACGCAACAGCTGGCCTCCAAAACGCGGCCCGGGGCTCCGCTTCAGTGGTGTACACGCGGGGCGACCTTAAAGGCAGAGCAGAGCGGTCAACATAAAGATGGTAGGTAGCTTACCTCTGGGCCAGGCGGAACAATTGCATAGGACCACTGCGCTAGCTCACAGCCGCCTATCTCCGACCTTCCCAACAGAGGGCGCCCGCGCCGGCCCCGCCTCCCCGCCCGGCCCCGCCTCCCCGCCCGGCCCCGCCTCCCCGCCCGGCCCCGCCTCCCCGCCCGGCCCCGCCTCCCCGCCCGGCCCCGCCTCCCCGCCTCGTAGCGTCAAGATCCGGGCCCCGCGCGCCGGGCCCTGTTATCCCTGGCAGTGCTGAGACGCGGGCGGAAGCATGGAGGGCGAGAGCACTTCGGCGGTGCTGTCTGGTTTTGTGCTCGGCGCACTCGCCTTCCAGCACCTCAACACCGACTCGGACACGGTGAGCGGAAAGCCGGGGCGCCTCAGGCGTCGGGTTGGAAGAGCTCCGCGCGGCCTCGCTCGCCGTTGGCGGGTCCCGGCTGCGGGTTCCCCCGACGCCGCCGCCCGGCCTCTACCTTCTGGTCTGCCCTCTCCGCTGCTGAACGTCCCAGGCGCGCCACCTGCCACCGACTCTTCACGATCAGCCCCCTTCCTCGAACCTCTGTGTATTTCCCTTCCCTGGCCCGGGTGTCCCGCGCACCCCTAGTGAGTTTCCTTGACCAGCGCCCCCTTTTCTGCTCACACCGGGCCTGAGAGGATGAGGCGCCGAGCGGTCCCCGCCACCACCGGGGCTTGCGGTTAACCGGGAGCCGCGCCGCCCGTGGTGTGCACGTTGAGGTGGTGGGCGGTGAAGGAATAGGGCGCGGAGGTTGCAGCCGATGGCCCTATTTTGGTAAATCCTGGTGGATGGAAGAGCTTCACTTGGTATAGCAGATATCTGGGTTTTGTTTGTGTTGGTATCAAATTTGTTAAAATTGCAAGGCCTGAGCTATAGTTCCTTCTCCAGTACTTTCAGTTATAAGTGAAGCATTAAATTGACTCTCAAATGTTAGGTATTTAACTGATTATCTTACACATTTGCCTCAGTTTAAAACTTTTGGATGAAGTTAAGTCGTTTTTTTAAGTACCGTGTGTATTTTGTAAAACTTACTTTTAGAAAATAAAAATTGTAAAACTTTGCTAGGTCAAGAAGTGGTGCCCTATAGCAACTGCTTAGTAACTTGCTGAAAAAAATTATAAGTATCAAAAATACACCTCTCCTACTAACATAGTTTAGAGAATACTATACTGAACAGTGTAAGTTCTACATTTTATGCCCTTCATTTTAAACTATAAGGCCTTTCTTAACTCCAAATTGCTTTTTGGCACAATCTTAATAGTAAAGGTTGGAATTAGTATATTTTATGTGTATAATTTCAGATAGCCTTACAAAATAACACCTAAAGTAAATGTATAACAATGAGAATATGTGTGCAGCTGTGTAAATCAGATCGGAATGTCTTTAGTGTAAATATAAACAGAACGGGTCTTTAAAGTCCTCTGTAGCTTAAAGGATGGGCCCTTGAGAAGTACCTTAGTGTGAGGCCCGTTTTTCATCTCCTTTTTCCTAAAGTCTGTAAAAGTGGTTTTCTTGATAGTTCCATTTGCTGCTTTGTTCCTGCTGTCCTTCTTATGCTTTGTCCTTGGAGAGCATCAAAATCAAGAACACAAAGTGTGGTGGTGGATCCCGTCCCAACCCCCTAAAGACTCGCATTGTGCAAACATTCCTTTTGTGCTTTCTCCTTTATTGTAATGGGGGTGGACTGGAGAACATTATTAACTACTTATAAAGAAGAAAAGAAAAACTTCATTGTCAAGCACATTGGGTCTTTATTTACTTCCTTTAGATTTTTTTTTTTTTTTGGAGAGGATTTTTGCTATAGGGCGCGTGCGATGGCCAGACAGACAGAGACAGAAAGCGAGAAATCACCCCCCAGGGGGGATGGCCACGCCGCAATCCCTTCTCCTCCGTTCTCCTCTCAGGATCTTGGGCACGCACGCACATGCGCCCGGCGTGAGTTTTAAGCCACCGGGTCCGGGACGCGAACCACGGTCAACTGCATGGGAGTCCAGCGACATAGCCATTACGCTAACTGCTGGTCCCTTCTAGATTTAATTTGCTATGTGGCACATGCATTCACCAGATAGAGACACTAGAGAGACAGAGAAAGTGAGAAAGCAAACTGCCAGGTCTGGGACATGAACTACAGTCAGCCATGTGGGAGTCCAGCACCTTAACCACCCCCCCACCCACTGGCCCCAACTTTTAGATTTTTGCCACAGGGAGTTTGGGCGAGTTGGAGAGAGATACAGAAAGAGGAAAAGTGAGAAGTAGCCTCAGGATGGCCCCACTATAATTCCTTCTCCTCTCCAGATTTTAGGCATGCATGCACATGATCACACACATAATTCTGTCATGTTTATCAAGCCACCAGGTTCAGGTCTCAAACCTGGGAGTTGGCCATGTGGGATTCATTTCTTCATGTCTTACATACTTGTCTTTGTTCGTGATACAGAATGCATGCACACACACGTGAGAGAGAGAAAGGGTCAGGGCACAATGTGATCTTCCTAAAATCCTGTCTGTTGGATATTGGGGACTCACACCTGTTTCACGCCGACTAGGTTGGGGATTCGAACCATGGTCACGTGTCAGATCAGGTTTCTCTTGAGTAGCACATTACTTTTGTGCCATGAAGCCAGCCCATATTTTTTCACAATGTCAGTCTTAGAACTCTGATCATAGTGTTATTTCACAGCTTAGACACTTCCAGTGACTCCAGAAGCGCAGACTGTTAAATCCAGACTCCATTTTACTCAAAATGTTCCATCAGGGCTCTATCCTATCTACCTTTAATTTCCTGGCAAATAGGAGCCTTCTGCTCCAAGGCAAACCGCTTTACTCTTCCTCAAACACTGTGTGCTTATTTTTGGCTTTAAGCCTTTCATGCTTCCAAGTGTGCTAAGTGCTCTGCACTCTGCCTACACAAATATCGCTCAGCGTTTCCGTCAATATCTCATCTCCTCGCGGGGACTTTAATTATTTCAGGCCTTGCTAATCCCTCTCTCTTTCCAAAATCACCATGGTATTTTCAATCTTCCCATTTTTATTTAAACTTGTTCCTCAAATAAGCTGGAAGCACCTCAGGTCTTTTCTGTGCATTGCCCCCCTTCTCCCACAAGCTGGAATCATATATGCAAAATCCTCAGAAAATATGGGTTCAATGACTAAACAGTAATTCTACCAGTATGTTCCATAAACTGCTTCTTATTTTATCCCTATAGGAAGGTTTTCTCCTTGGGGAAGTGAAAGGCGAAGCCAAGAATAGCATTACTGATTCCCAAATGGATGATGTCGAAGTTATTTACACAATTGGTGAGCCACTTATTCTGTCTCTTATTTTTGATAGTTAAGCTGAAAGGGATTGGCCCAAATTATTGGTTTTAAATTGTTAAAATATTAATTTTTAAATGCAGAATTAAAAAATACATATTGAACTCATTTCCCAATTAAAATTAATGACCACAGACTGGTCTACAACAAGAAACAATATCAGATACGGGAAGCCGCAGGGAACAAGGGGAAAACAGCTCTGTTCTTCAGGTGGCAGAAAAGTGACCTAGCAAAAGGAAGAGCAGGGAAAGAGAGAAAACAGTTCCTCAAAAATGTCAAATGCTGGGACCAGCAGTTGACATAATGGCTATGTTGCTGGCTTCCTTAAAAAATAATTTTGTTTGTTTGGTTTTTTTTAGTCTGTAGTTAACACTGACATATCCTTCATGAAACATCTGTCAATACATGGAAAAAAGATCATCCCTTTAACAGCTGTTTCTATCAATAGAGTAGATTTAGAGTATAACCTTTTTAGAACTCAGTGAAAATTCAGTAACTTTGAACTTATTTACTTACTTATTTTTTTGGAGAGGTTTTTGCCATAGGGCGTGTGCGCTCGCCAGACAGAGAGAGACAGAGAGACAGAAAGCGAGAAATCACCCCCCGGGGGGATGGCCACACCGCAGTCCCTTCTCCTCCATTCTCCTCTTGAGATCTTGGGCACACACACACATGCGCCCGGCATGAGTTTTAAGCCACCAGGTCCGCGACTCAAACCACGGTTGACTACATGGGAGTCCAGTGACATAGCCATTACACTAACTGCTGGTCCCACTTTGAACTTATTTTTATGTTGTGGTTATTAAACAGTTATTTAGAGAGAATATAGCATTGTAGTCCTAAGAAGGGGGGGGGGGGGTGCTGATTTGCATTCCGACCCACCACTGGCTTGGGGAGGCTACTCTTTGCCTGTCACATCATCTTTGAAAGGGTAAAAATGACAGCGTCTGTCTGACAGGTTTGTTGTGAGATTAAATGAGATATGATCAGTAGTAAAGAACCTTCTGGCATGAAGTACATGTTCAATATATGTTGACCAAATGATTATTTAATTAATGTAATCATTACTAAAATCCTTTTTTTCAGACATTCAGAAATACATTCCATGCTATCAGCTTTTCAGGTGAGTAGTAGTATTAGTAGGAGTAAATAAATAATCCATTATGAAGATCATTCTCTGCAAGTGAAATAATTTCTAAAACTAAGAAATTATTTGTTACCAGTTATACATGATTAAAATGCAAGGAATTTTGAAAACACTTGAAAATTCATCTATGCATTGCCAACCCTGTTAATAGTTCTCTATCTGTATTTATAATGCTTACTTTGGCCAGCCCACTCTGCCCTCCCAGGGACCACTGTATTAAGGATTGCTTCTTCTCACACCTAGTCACCTCATTGTGTATTATAAACCTAGTGAGTGACATGTTCTCATCCATCCTCAATAGCAGCCATACTTTCTACCCTTTATCCCAGTTTATTTTAGCATCTGTTTTCTCACTATTTTTTAGTGTGTGGTTTTTTTTTTTTTTTTTCATTTTAACCAGTTCTTTCCTTGATCTAAACTATTCTTACAGATTTTCTAAACCTTATTTATTTATTTATTTATTTATTTTTTATTTTAACAGCCAGAGGGCATGTACACTCACCAGAAAGAAAAAGGGAGAAAGCATCGCCCAGTGGCAAGGGGTCATGCCACAGTCCCTTCTTCATTTCTCCATCTTGTCAGATTTGGGGCATGCACATACACATGCCTGGTATGTGCATGCCCCAGGGCCAGTTTGAACTGCAGTTGATGATAAGGGGTCCAACTCCCTTAACCACTAGGCTATGGGGCCAGTTCGCTTATGTTCTTAGTTAGATAGTAGTAATGCTGTTATGCTAATGTTCTGAGTATATTTTGTTTGAACCTTTTCCACGAGTGAGAGAAAGTGGTAGAGAGAGGTGGAGGAAGAGTAGCACTCCCAACAGGATCTTCACGTCATATCTACCCTTACCCAGCCTGGACCTAAGGCACGTGTGCACACCTAACATGTACAGGAAGCCTTGGGATGTGAACCTGGGACCTTCCCATTGTAGGGCCAGCATCACAGAGATTTAAGTTAAGCACCGCATCACCATCTAGCCCCATTCTTTTAAAAAAAAAAACATTACATTTTTAAAAAAGTAATCACTCACTTCTTCCATGAGAGAGGAAGGCATCCTCAACAGGGTTTCCATGCCGCGATCCACCCCAGCCTGAGCCAGCCTGGAATACAGACGTGTGTGTGCATGCCTAGCATGCTCAGGGAGGTCCCTGGTCACAAGTCCAGGACCTTTGCCTTGTGGGTCCAGCTGCATCTGCTGGTCCTTGGTCCCCTTTTTAACTTTATGCCAGAAGCTGCATGCACATGGACGAGAGAGAAAGCACCCCTGCATGGGGAATGATCATGCCGCTGTCCCTTCTCCATTATTTCTCCTTTCTGGATTTTGAGCACACATGCACATGTACCCAGAGTGTTTGTCCAGCCTCCAGGTCCAGGACACAAACCACACAGCTGGCCAAGTGGGATCCAGCTGCCTAAACCACCACACCACCAGCTAGCCCCCACTTGCTTTTAAATACCTATGTTTAATGGATTGTTTTATTTTAGGTTAAAAAGAAAAGTAATGCCCAACCTTATCTCTTGAAGTTTCTCTATTCTTGTTTTCCTTTTCATCATGTATGGACTTCATATTTCTACTACTTTAAGTCTGTTAATTTCAGAACTTTTTCTACTATTTTTTTTAAAACTTCATCTCACAGGCAAGTAGGTATATGGGTTTTGGTTGAATAGTTTAGATTGGGAGTAACTAAAATGAAAAATACTAATAAAATTATTGATAACTTATTTGGAATATCTTTAATTTCATGTTTTACAGCTTTTATAATTCTTTAGGTGAAGTAAATGAGGAAGCAGTGACGAAAATATTATCAGGTGTCAAAAAGGTATTCCCTGATTTACCTTTGTTCATATGGTATTATATGTGTCATTTTTGGTTCCTAATATCATGAAGTTCTTCAACAGAACTTTTAAGCAATATTTGTCTTTATAGTATTCTATTAAGTCATCAGGAAAGTCATGACATATTTTACTGTTTTCCTATGCAAAAATGCATGATGACTTTTCCAACTATCCAATATAAACAGGTACCAAAAGGCATATTCTTCCCCAAAATTCAAAGAGGTTGTTTTGAAAAAACTAGCTATGAAAAGCGTTAATCCTATGGCTGGCGGGCAGCCAAGTGGTAAAGTGTCACAGTCTGCCAGGCTGAGCCATAGAAAGTAGTTCAGGTTTGTGCCCAGAGACTATTTTGGGTGTGTTAGGCATACATGTGTCCATGATCTGGGGCCAGCTCCTGGTGGATCATGGCGTCCAGACCCAGTGACTTGCTCACTCATGGAATGAATGAGTAAATAAAAGTATCCTGCTCTGGACAATAAATTAAAAATAGCAAAAAGATATTAATCTTGTTCTCATCCTTCCCCTGACTAATCTTTTTGTGCATGCGAGAGAGAAAAAGAAAGCATTCCCTGATGGAGTGTGATTGTGCCACAATCCTTTTTCCTCCATTCCATCAGGATTTGGGACAGGTGCATACGCGTACCTGGCATGCTCCCTTGTGGCTGGGATTTGAACCATGGTTGGCTGTGTAGAATCAAAGCTTCCTACACACAGGGCTTAACTGTTACACTACAGGGCCAGTCCTCCTTGGATGATGATTTTACTTATTTTTTTTAAGTTTTTTTTTTTTTTTTTGGAGAGGTTTTTACTATAGGGCGTGTACGCTTGCCAGACAGACAGAGACACAGAGAGATAGAAAGCGATAAATCACCCCCCAGAGGGGATGGCCATGCCGCAATCCCTTCTCCTCCATTCTCCTCTCGGGATCTTGGGCACGCACGCACATGCGCCCGGCGTGAGTTTAAGCCACCGGGTCCGGGACTTGAACCGCGGTTGACTACGTGGGAGTCCAGCGACATAGCCATTATGCTAACTGCTGGCCCCACTTATTTTTTTAAGTTTTGCTGTAGGGCGCATACACTTGCCAGAGAAAGGGAGGGAGAGGGAAAGTGAGAGCAATCATCCCTTAAGAGGGATGGCCATGCTGCAGTCTCGTCTCCTCCAATCCCATCTCAGGATTTTGGACACATGCACACACATGTGCCTAGAGTGATTTTCAAGCCTCCAGGTCCAGGGCTCAAACTGAACAGTTAGCCATGTGCAATCCAACCACCTTAATGTCCATACCACCTGCTGACCCACCCTTGACTCGTCTAAACATTGATTTTTCTCCTCTATATTTCTACCTAAGTCTTTCGAGTACTATTTATTCAAGGACTTAATTTATTACTGGTCTTATTTAAATTTTTCTTTCTTTTTTTTTTTTTTTTTTTTTTAAGGTTTTTGCCTTAGGGCATGCACTCACCAGAGAGACAGTGAAAGAGAAAATGAGTAATCACCTCTCAGGGTGGATGGAGGCCACTCCACAGTCCCTTCTCCATTTTCCTCCTGGGTTTCTGGGCACACACACACACACACGCATCCAGCGTGAGTCTGGAGCCACCGAGTTCAGGACTCAAACCACAGTTGCCCAGTGCCTTAACCACCACACCAACTGCTGGCCCCTAAATGTTTTAGTTTTAACAAGAACAGAAATGACTTTATTTATTTTGGAATTACCTTATTTATTATTTTTAAATTTGTTATAGGGCTCCTTACTTTCTGTCTGGGGAGAAAGTAAGCCACTAGGTGAAAGCAATCACCTAGAAAGTAAGCCACTAGTTCCAGGACTTGATCCATGGTTGGCCATGTGGGAGTCCAGTACTTTAATCCCCATAGCACCTGCTGGTCCCCAGAAACAGCTTTAATATCCTCAATTTAAATGTGCAAATATAAAATTTAGTTGGTATAAGTGTCATAGATCTCTAATCAAAGTGATTTTTTTTCTGTGTTACAGTTTTTTTTAAAGTTTATTTTATTTATGATAGAATATATATGTGGCTCATAAGCGAGGGAGAGAGGCATTCTCAAAAGGATCTAGTCACACTGTGATCCTCTTCCCCCAGCCCTCCAGCTAGTTGGAATCTTGGGCCTGCACCACTGGTGTGTTTCAGGTCAATCAGGTAGGTGATCCAAACCCTCAGTCAGCCAGCCTTGTGGCTTCCAGCACTGGGGTTTCATTATACTGCTGACTGCACTACAGAGACTGGGCATATTTGTTACACTCACTCAATTTTCAGTAAATAAGGTCTGTTTTTCTGTTTGAAAAAAATGGCTTAGTAAAAACAAATTTGTTTGACATGTTACAGTTTACAAAATTCTTTCATGTGCTCATATTCATTCTTGAAATCATTATTGTGGTATAGGTGATATTCCTATTTAAATTTCAGGTAAAAGCTATAGAGTTCAGCTTAATTTATTTAACAAACCCCATGTATCTATATTTCTGCAGGAAATTAACTTGTTTCAGGGAGTGATTGCCCATTAAGTGAATCAATGGCATTGGTATTTCTTTCATACACAGTTCGACTAAAAGAGAAGGACTGGATTGACATAGGGCACATGTGCTTGCCAGAGAGAGAGAGAGAGCGCTAGTGAGAGGGAAAATGAGAAATCATCCCCCAGGGAGGATAGCCACCCCACAAGAAAGAAACTGAGGAAGTCAAGTTTTTTCTCTTTAATCTGCAATATATTGATCAAAATCTTAGCCCTTTAACTGAAAGGAAATGAACTAAACTGTTAGTTTGCATACTTTACAAAAGCAAAGCATAAGACTAAGTGTATTCTTTGTTTATATATGCCCCAATATCTTTCTAAATAGTAAGACGACCATTTTTAAGTTGTATTGCTTAATTGTAATTATAGAAGTATAATAAATAGTAGTGATTAAAATATGTATCTGATTTCTTTTCCTGTGTTTTCTTTCAGAATGTGATAGGTTGGTACAAATTCCGTCGTCATTCAGATCAGATCATGACATTTAGAGAGAGACTGCTTCACAAAAACTTACAGGAGCATTTTTCTAATCATGAACTTGTTTTTCTGCTATTAACACCAAGTATAATAACAGACAGCTGCTCTACTCATCGGCTGGAGCATGCCTTATATAAGCCTCAAAAAGGGTAAATGTTGGCCCATCACTGGCTATTGTAAGCTAACAGGGAAAGAGCGCTGATATTTTTATAGTTTTTTTTTTTTTTTTTTTTTTTTGCCACTTAACAAGTGTTTTTATAAATTGTTGCATTAGATTACCAAACTAACTCTTTGAAGTAGACCATAACCATATGTTAATTAGAGGTAGGAAAATGAAGGTGCTTAAGGTGGAAAAACATTTTAGATACTGATTGCAAAAGAATGTAATGTAGGACTTAAGCTTGGGCAGCATTTTTGTAACTTCTGCAAAGAAGCAAGATTGTTCTTGACAGTCCACCAAAATGAGTCTAACAGGGATTCACCATAGGCTATATAAACTACATTTCATGGAATATAAGAATTAATTTTTAAAAAAGAGTAATAACTAAGACTAATTTTATCATTCATGGGAGGTAGGATAAATTTCAAAATTAATACTGCCTTATTTTTACATGTAGAAATATAGCCATTAAGGGCCAGCAGGGGGCATGGTGCTTAAGGTGCTAGACGCCCTTATGGCCAATTGCAGTTTGAGTCCCAGATCTGACAGCTTGAAAATCACACTGGGCACGTGTGCATGCATGCTCAAAATCCCAGGAGAATGGAAGAGAAGGGATTGTGGGGTGGCCATCCTCCCTGGGGAGTGACTTCTCATTTTCCCCCTCACTACCTCACTCACTCTCTGGCAAACACATGCGCCATATGGCAAAAACCTTATAAGAAATATAGCCATTAAAATATATTTAATATACCCATTAAATTTTTTTTTTTCATATAATCACCTTATACCCTGAACATTTTACAACTTTTAAAAGCAACCTGCCTCAGGTCAGCCTCTAGTGAATAAGGTGGCTGGATCCCACAAGGCCCACAATGCAGTTCAAGTCCCAAACCCAGAGGCTTGAAAAACTGTCCAGGTGCATGTGTGTGCCTGCATGCCCAAAATCCCAAGAGGAGAATAGAGAAGGGAACTGCAGCATGGCCATCCCCACTAGGAGATAAATTTCTTACTTTCTCTCCCCAGTGAATGCAAGTGTCCTTGTAGCAAAACTAAAAAAAAAAGAGTGAAAGCACGCATGTATGCATGAGTGCTTGCTACTTTCCTCAAGTCAATAAATTGGATAAGTTAATACAGGTTTTCTTTTTTTTTTTTTTTTTTATTCTCAGAGGAAAGGTAATTTATTCTAATAGATACGAATTTTCCTCTTTATTCTAAATTTAAATTTTTATTTCCTTAGACTTTTTTATAGGATACCTTTAGTGGTTGCCAATCTGGGCATGTCCGAACAACTGGGCTATAAAACTGCATCTGGTTCCTGTACATCCACTGGTTTTAGCCGAGCAGTAAAAACACACAAGTAAGTTTCCTCAACTGCTTTCCTATTGACCTTATTCCTGTCCATTTCTTTAAGTTAAATTTATTATATAAACAACCACAAAATAAAAGTGAAAACTAATGAATATATTACTTCAAGCAAACTAAACTATATTCTTCCATCTAGCAACTATCTGCTTATCAAGTAAAAAAAACATTGGTGGAGCAAAGGGCTCATTGCATATCTGCAAATTTTAGCATCTCTGTTCTAGCATAAATACCTATAAGTGGCTAGCTTCAAACCTATAATTTCTTAAGGCAGCAATTCACATTAAAGGCATGAAATTAGACTGGATATTAAAGAAGAATTAGGCTGCTTAGGTATAACTTTCTTGTGGTGTTTGAATAAGGGAGTAACATCAGTAACACTGGTACTATCACCTACCCACCAGAGTGCAAACACTGAGGATAGGGGTTGGGTGTTGAAAACTTTTGTGTTCTCACAAAGTATACTCTGCCTGGCCATGTAAGAACTGAATACCATATTTAACTGATTCTAAGATCCTAACATACACATTTTTCACACCTCTCCCCAAAACTGGGATGTTGTACAAATCATACCTTATTAGAATTCCATAGAATTCTTATGTTTCTTTAATTTAAGGATGATTTCTTTCTTTTTTTTTATTTGGCCAGAGGGTGGTACACTAGCAAGGGAGAAACAAAGCCAGAGGGAGAAGGAGAAGGCACCACCCCAGGGCATGGTCCTGCTACAATCCCTTCTCCACTCCTCCATCCTATTGGGATTTTAAGTGTACACACATACATGCTTGGCATGTTTTTTCAAGGTGCCAGAGCTGGGTTTCAAACCAGGCAGCTGGCCTTAGAAGATCAAGTTCTTTTAGCCATCAGGCCACAGAACCAGCCCTTCAGTAAACATTTTTTCTTTTCTGCCATAGGGCATGTGAGCTCACAAGAGAGAAAGAGAGGGAAGATGAGAAATTACTCCACAAGGGGATAGCCATACCATTCTCATCTTGAGATTTTGGGCAGCATGCATACACATGTGCCCAGCCTGATTTTCAAGCTGTTGGGTTTGGGGCTCAAACCATGATTAGCCATGTGTGAATCCAGTGGTTAACCACCATGCCATCTGCTGGCTCTAAGTAAACTATTTTTAAAACTCAATCCTATCCCCACTGTGGTAAAAGAAAAGTTTGATTCCTTTCTCCTTCCGTTTTTGTTTATTTTTACTTAAACATTTACTTTTGGAGATTTGGCAATAGTACATAGGAAGCTAAGTTTGCTAATGTAAAAAGTAAGGATAAAGTAAGTTTTCTGGTTGGTTTTGTTGTGTACAAGTAGGGGACAAAATCATGGTTCCTACAAAGCCAGTGAAAAGAATCTTCCATTGCTCCTTGACTGCAAATAAGTTTTTACCTTATCATTAAAATGAATTTTGTACATTTGCCTGAGAAAATGGTAATTTTTTTACAGCTCTGAATTTTTTAAAGAAGATGGTTCTTTAAAGGAGGTACATAAGATAAATGAAATGTATACTTCATTACAAGAGGAGTTAAAGGTAAAGTAAAATATCAAAATCATAAAGACCAGTTCTAGAGTTCATATAAACTTGATCACTGTGAAGTTGTTTAAGGATAATTTACATTGTATTCCTTTAGCTTCAGTAACAAAGACTGAATCTCGGTGGTTTACAACAATTTAGTCCTGCTCACATTATATCTTGACCGGAGCGCTGCTTCTCTTCCCAGTGTCACATTCATTTCAGGATCCAGGCTGGAAGAGCAGCCCTTACTTTGGGGACTATTTTTGTCATGGCAGAAAGAAAAGAGTAATGAAGCTGGTAGAAATGTACAATAGTTCTTAAAAGTATACTCAAAACTTCCATGTCACATCCATTCACATTTCACCTACCAGAGTACATTAAGTGGCAATAGGGATTTATAATCTTTATATAGGATAGAGAAGAAAAGGGGCCAGCAGAAGACTTAGTACTTATGTTGCTGGACTCCCACATGGCCAACTGTGGTTCAAGTCCCAGACCTGGAGACTTGAAAATTACACTGGGTGCATGTGCATGCGTGTCTAAGATCCCGGGAGAAGAATGGAGGAGAAGGGATTGTAGTGTGGCCATTCTCCTGGGTAGTGATTTCTCACTTTCCCTCTCACTCTCTCTGAGGTGAGTGCTCACACCCTAAGGCAAAAGCCTCTTTAAAAAAAAAGGAAGCAAATATTTGGGAGCAATACAACTACCACAGTGTAATGTTCTTAGCTCTGAGAAGTAGACAAAAATGAGACAGGAGCTCTTGGTCCAGCCAGAGTGTAGCACTGGGGTGGATCCTGCTGCTGAAGTCACGTGGGAGATCTAGGTTTGATTCCTCAGAAAGTAGTGTGGGGACCAGCAGTTAGCGTAATGCCTATGCTGCTGGACTCCCATGTAGTCAACCGCAGTTTACGTCCCGGACCCGGTGGCTTAAAACTCACACCAGGCGCGTGTACGTGCGTACCCAAGATCCTGAGAGGAGAATGGATTGCAGCGTGGCCATCCCCCCTGGGGGGTGATTTCTCACTTTCTGTCTCTCTGTCTTTCTCTGTCTGTCTGGCGAGCTCACGCGCCCTATAGCAAAAACCTCTCAAAAAAAAAAAAGCAAGTAGTGTGAAGTGGCATACACCTGTAATCCCAAGTGTTCAAGAGACTGAGACATGACAATCACCACATGGCACATGGTAAGACCCTGTTTAGAACTTCCCCCCACACACAGGAAATAAAGTCCAAGAAATTCATTGGGCCTGCGAAAGGTAATAAAGGAGAAGAGGCCAAGGGTAGGCAGAAAAGAGCCTTCAGCTTGTAGTGCAAGTCAGATCCCTGAGAAAAGAGAGAGGGCTAGAAAGACCACTGGTTAGGAAGAGCATCGGACTGCAGTGCCATTCTAAAAGCTAGGCTGATGAGTCTGAGCATGGACACACACCAATCCAATTGCTCAGTCATTGGCTAGTAACAGCCCAGGGGAAGCAAGGCTTCAGGTAAGCAGTGGTGGAGCCAGCTCTGGCCCAGCCTTGGTGGCCCACTTGGTGACGTACTGGACAGCAGTGCTGGTCACTGCACGGCCAAGTGCAGATGTATCCCAGAGTTCTGATAAGCTCAAGGGCTAGGGGAGGAGGATCATGGCGTGGTGAGACCTTGTCACAGATGCTTGTTTGCACGCATGCATACTGTATTGTGACTAATATTATTAACAACAACAACAACAAAACAGCAAACTGTGATGGATCCCTGGCTGGGTCTGTCAGTCAGCTATTCATCCACCAGATCTAAGGCGTGTACCTCCATGAGCACCATACTCAACACTAGAAGGAAGGGGGCTGGGGAAGGCTCCGTGGTATAGAGGGGGTGTACTGCTAAAGAGAAGCCAGATCTCACTTTGCCAGGGTTCAAATCCTTGGTTTGGTGGCCCTAAAACATGTTCAGTACACGTTATGCAAGATCTGATCGGCTGGAGAACAGGAGGAAAGGGATCACTCATTGTTAAGACCAAATCCTGTGAAAGGTACTTTTCTCTCCCCCCTCCCCCACCATGCTCACACATATTTTATCATGAATAGAGAAAAAGGGTTAGTTATTACACGCTACTAATAATATACATTATTTTAATATGAATAATAATACAAGAATTTTAGAAAATAGAAACTGAAGAACTTACCATTTAAACATAACTTTTTATTTTGCCATATTCTCCAGTTTTTTCCTAATGTATACATCCCTTTTCAAAAAAATGTTTTTTAACTACTAGGGGGTATGTGCCTTCACCAGAGAAAACAGTCTTCAGTGGGACATGGTCATGCCACAATCCTTTTCCCTCAAGTTATCCTTTCTATCAGAATTTTGGGCACACACACACACACACATTCACCCAAGGTGTTTTCAGGCTGCCAGGCCCAAGATTTGAACATGGTCAGGGTTGAAGCGTTGGCCCTGGCAGAGGAGGAAGGGTCTTACATTTTCCATACTGGGGCAAAAAGGAGAGTTGGAGACAAGAGGTATTTGCTCCTGATGCATTGCACCTAACCACTGCCCTATAGGACTGACCCTGTAAATAGAGTTGAATCATAGTGACATAAGTGGCTTTATGTGACACATAGTTAGACACATTCTTTGTCACATATTCCTTACTTTTAATGGCAGTGTATTTCACAAAACAGTATCTTAGAACTCTAATGTTGAAAAGATCAACTTGTACTAAAATAGGGAAGTGGAGGTCCATCATGGGAACCATAGGGAGAACACAGCAGAACTTAGAAAGGAGCTGGAATGCTGTCAGAACTCTCTCTTTGTGCTTTCCTCATGTCCAGATCTGTTTCTTCAGCCACTGGCAGACCAGAGAACTGCTAATCCACTGCTCCTGTGGTTTTGCTGGGGCTGGTTAGAGGGAAAGTGGGTGCTGGGGTTACTGGCAAACTCTTATGTCAAGGTGAACAAGTTCATGAAAAGTAGGCTGGACAGACAGACATCTTACAAGATATTCACTAAAACTGGCTGTAACTGGGGCCAGCAGGTACATAGTGGTTAAGGTGCCAGACTCCCATATGGCCAAACACGGTTCAAGTCCCAGACCCAGTGGCTTAAAACTCACGCCAGGTACACATACATACGTGCCCTAAATCCCAAGAGGAGAATGGAGGAGAAGGGACTGCAGCATTGCCATCCTCCCTGGGGAGTGATTTCACACTTTCCTTCTCTGTCTCTCCAGCGAATGCACGTGCTTGATAGCAAAAATCTGTCAAAGGGAACCAGCAGTTAGCGTACTGGCTATGTCGCTGGACTCCCACGTAGTCGACCGCGGTTCGCGTCCTGGACCCGGTGGCTTGAAACTCACGCCGGGTGCGTGTGCATGCATGTCTAAGATCCCGAGAGGAGAATGGAGGAGAAGGGATTGTGGCGTGACCCTACCCCCTGGGGGGTGATTTCTCACTTTCTGTCTCTATGTCTCTCTCTGTCTGGCGAGCGCAAGCGCCCTATAGCGAAAACCTCGCAAAAGAAAAAAAAAAAAATCTGTCAAAAGAATTTTTTTTACTATAACTACCATTGCCCTATAATTAGAAATGACATGTTATGTTTGATTTGATATTTGATATTCTACTAAGGCATATATTCTTTCTTTTTAAAGAATTATTTAACTTTATTTATCCATTTATTTATTTAAATTTGCCCAGAGAATGATAGCGTGTGTGTGTATGTGTGTGTGTGTGAGAGAGCGCGCGCGTGCACGCGCAATCCGCCAGGTCTGGGACTTGAACCAAGTTTGGCCATGTGAGAGTCCAGTGCCCTTAACCACCATGCCACCTGCTAATCCCAAGGCATATATTCTTACATAAATTTTGTTAAGATTCCCAAAATGGAATTATTGGGTCAAAGATTATTGGTATTACTTGTAAAACTGATAACACATAGGAACAGTCTGCTTCTCTCCCACTTTTTTATAAACTTTATTTAATTTCATGAGACAAAGGTAGAGGCATCCCCAACAGGTTTGCTACAGTCCACCCCATCTCTGTCATCCCAGTTCATAGATATGCATGCCTGTGTGTCTGTGCATGGAGGTTTTGGGTTTGCATTCTTCTTTTTCTTGCTATAGGGCACGTGCACTCACCAGAGAGACAGAAAGCGAAAAATCACCCCCCGAGGGGGATTGTCATACCATAGTCCTTCTGTTTCAGTCTCCTCTTGGGATTCTGGGCACACATGCACACATTCCCAGCATGAGTTTGAAGCCACCGGGTCTGGGACTTGAAACACGGTCGACCATAACCAGCGACGTAACTATTACACTGTCTGCTGGTCCCAGTTTGCATTTCCTATGCCGGTCCAGTGGAATAATCACTGCATACCACCTGGCCTCAATCTATCCCAGCTTCACTCAGTCCTGGATCATGGGGATGTGCCAGGCAGATTCAGGATGTTGACTCGGAACCTTCCCAGAGTGGTGGTGTACTGTTGTGCCACTATGCAGCCTGTTACCAGTTTCTTAATGTTCTATGTGTGCAGTAATTATGCATCTCAGTATTTTTTGTTTTGAATGAGTTAAATACTTCAGTTTATTTCTGTGTATTATCAAGGAAATAAATGAGTGGTGTGATAAAAATATATACAAATGAGATGTTAATGTGTCTGAAAAGCATTTTGTAATCTATAAAGCACCATACAAGTGCTTGTTAGGTAGATCCTTCAGAAAGTAGCAAAATCAGTAATTACATAAAAGGTAGCTAGTATTTGATATCTACATCATCAAGGATTTTAAATTATTTGAGTCTAGATTCTATTAATATAGGAATCAGAATTTTACCTGATTTTTATTTTGCAGAGTATATGCAAAAAAGTGGAACACAGTGAGCGAGCTGTAGAGAAATTACTAAAGGATGTAAACAGATTAAAACAAGAAATTAAAAAAAGGAAACAAGCACAGATTCAAGTGACACGTAAGTAAAAATTTAAAACATTGCTACTTTCTGTGATTTTTAAAGCGTTCTCGCTGATTTAAATTACGGCTGGGCCAACTGCATTATCAGATGAATTTGTCGCCCCTGGGATTAAAACTAGTTGTTTCAGTAATACTTTTAAATACCCGTGAACAAAGGACATGACACCATACAAAGGGCTCTTCCTCAAAAAAGTTCATGAAAAATGTATGTTATCAAAATAATGATTAAAAAATTTTCTTTTTATTTATTTTATGAGACTTGGTTGGTCATGTGGAAGTCCAGCACCTTAACCACCACTCCACCTCAACAAAATAATTTTTTAAAGATTTAATTTTATTTATTGTCATTATTTTATTTTTTAAAAGTTGACCAGAGAGAGAGAGAGAGAGAGAGAGAGAAGGAAAGTGAGAAAGCAAGCTTCCAGGTCCAGGACTCAAACCATGGTCAGCTATATGGGAGTCCAGCAGCCTTAACCACCATGCCACCTGCTACCGTACCCCCCCCCCCAATTTTTTTTTTTTTGAGAGGTTTTTGCTATAGGGTGCGTGTGCTCGCCAGAAAGAGAGAGACAGAAAGAGAGAAATCACCCCCCCAGGGGGGATGGCCATGCCACAATCCCTTCTCCTCTCGGGATCTTGGGCATGCATGCACGCACCTGGCATGAGTTTAAGCCGCTGGGTCCGGTACTCGAATCGTGGGAGTCCAGCGACATAGCCATTACACTAACTGCTGGTCCCCTCCCCACCAGTTTTTATACCAAGATAAACTCATACTTTATTCCCATTTTTCTGAAAATTTTTGAAGCACTCTTGTTTTTGTTTTGTTTTTGCTATAGGGTGTGTGTGCTTGCCAGAGAGAGAGAAGGAAAGTAAGAAATCACCCCCGGGGGGATGGCCACACTGTAATCCCGTCTCCTCCATTCTCCTCTCAGGATTTTGGGCATGCACACACAGGCCCCCAGCATGTTTTTCAAGTCTCTTATGTCCAGAACTTGAACCCTACAGTCCAAGCCACCAGGGCCAGGACTTAACTATAGCTGACAATATGGGCTCCATCTTCCTTACCCACCCTGCTTTGCAATACTGTTGATGTTAAAGAATTTAACGGGTGGCTCCATAGCCTGATAGTTAAGGTAGCCAGATTCTACATGGCCGACCTTGATGTTCTAGTCCCAGACCCGGCAACTTGAAAATCATGTGTAAGGGTGCATTCCCAAAATCCTGATGGGTTTGGAAAATGGAGGAGAAAAGATTGAAGCATACCACACCCCATTGAGGGTACTTTCTCTTTCTCTCAGTCTCTCTCTCTCTCTTTCCCTCCTTATCCTCATATCCTCTCCTCCCTCACCCTCCTCGAGTGAACTGAACACAAGTGCCCTCTGGCAATAAAATTAGTAAATATTTTTTTTTTCTTTTCTTTTTTTGGAGAGGTTTTTGCTATAGGGCGCGTGCGCTCGCCAGACAGACAGAGAGAGACAGAGAGATAGAAAGCAGGAAATCACCCCCCAGGGGGGATGGCCACGCCGCAATCCCTTCTCCTCCATTCTCCTCTCGGGATCTTGGGCACGCACGCACACACGCCCGGCGTGAGTTTAAGCCGCCGGGTCCGGGACTCGAACCGCGGTCGACTACGTGGGAGTCCAGCGACATAGCCATTACGCTAACTGCTGGTCCCAGTAAATATTTTTTTAAACTTAAAATTTTTTTGAGAGGTTTTTTTGTTCTAGGGTTCGTGTGCTCACCAGAAAGACAGAGGCAGAGAGACAGAAAGCAAGAAATCACCCTCCAGGGGGGATGGTCACGCTGTAATCCCTTCTCCTCTGTTCTCCTCTTGGGATCTTGGGCACACACACACACACATGTGCCCGGTGTGAGTTTTAAGCTACCAGGTCCAGGACTCGAACCGCAGTCAACTACATGGGAGTCTAGTGACATAGCCATTATGCCAACTGCTGGTCCCTAAACTTAAATAATTTAGTATTAAAATCACCTTTCTTTTTAGAATATTATGGCATTTAAATTAGAATTTTGGATTAAGCATGTCATTGTTCTCACTGTAGATGTGATACAGTTCTTGAAATCTTTTTGACTTAGCTTTACTAACAAATAGCTATTTATAAAAGATTTGTGGAGCAAATACAATTATGATGAACTGCTACTTTATTTTGTTTAGGAGAGAAGAATGTCCAGGAAGACACTCAGGAAAACATTTTCCTCTGTCAAGCTTTACGTACCTTTTTTCCAGATTGTGAATTTCTGCGTTCATGTGTTATCTCTTTGAAAAACAGGCATATTTCTAAAAGTAGCTGTAACACTAGCCACCATCTTGATGGGGTAGACAAGTTGACTTTAATGGTGGAATACGCCAACATTCCTGAAGCTAGTCAAACTACTACACCACAGATAACTAAGCGTAAAGCTACAGACACAGGTGACAGAGGGCAATTAAAGAAGTCACGGCTGTTAGAGATACAGAACAAACCATCTTCGACAGACAGTGACAGCAGTTACCAAGAAAAATCATCCACACTGAGCAGCCCGGAAACAGACGAAGACAT
The DNA here is from genome assembly GCA_026018925.1 of Tupaia tana. Lineage (NCBI taxonomy): Eukaryota > Metazoa > Chordata > Mammalia > Scandentia > Tupaiidae > Tupaia > Tupaia tana. The sequence continues at coordinate 21,982,220 of JAKSZU010000017.1, forward strand.
CGAGAAAATGAAGAGCTCTGGAGAATATCCACAGTCCCCTACATTTTGATCCTCTTAGCCCAAAAGTACATTTTTGATCTGGCTGTAGGGTAAAGCCAAATGTTTGTATAATTTTAACTGTGTTTAGCTTCGTATAATATGTAAATTCATTTTTACTGTATTCAGGGTTTTTTTTTTCTTTTCCCATAAATATTTTTTGGGACTAGCAGGTGACATGGTGGTTAAGGGCGTTGGACTCCCACATGGCTGACCACGTTTTGAGTCCCAGACCTGGCGGCTTGCCTTTTCACTTTCTCTCTCTCTCTCTCTCTCTCTCTCTCTCTCTCTTTCTGGTCAAATTAAAATAAGTAAATAATTCTTGAAAAAAATATTTTTATTTTATCACCATTTTTCAATTTTAACCAGAGAGTGAGCGAGCCACCAGGTCCGGGACTCACACCTCAGTCAGCCATGTGGAAGTCCAGCGCCTTTAACCACCAGGCCACCTGCCAACAGCCCCCAGGTATTCTTAGTAATACACAGATAAGGTCTTTTTAAGCATTTTTACTATGTTTACCTGTTTGCAGTAATACCTGAGTAAATCCTAAAACATTTATTTTTATGTGAGCAAGAAAGAGAGCAATGGAGGGGTGGGTGGGAATATTTTGGCTAGGTCTTGCTATATCTTGACTCTCCTACACAAGACTCCCAGGCAGATGGGATCACAGGCAGGCACCACTGAGCCTAACCTGATTAGCTGGGGTCAGGAATGGAACCTGGGCCACACAGCCATGGTGCAACAGCACCCTCCTAGTTGTGTCAGTGTGGCTGGGCCCTGGGGTGTTTATTTTATAAAAGACTTTTTAAAATATCAGATACCTTTATTTTAAAATAGAAACTTTTCACTAAGTTGTCAAGGTAAAGCTTAAATACATTAATGTAAACTTGCACAACATTCTTTAGAATTGGGAAAGAAGGATAAGTCTTATTTCACAATGTGGAAATTCATCTAAAAGTTTATATAAAAATTTATTTTTATCTCTAAGTCATTAAGAGTCTTATTCACAATAATAAAAAGTACATTATGGCTAAAGTTGAAGTTGCCAGATAAAATGCTGAGTACCATGCAATATTTGGGGTATAGTTACACCAAAAAAACTGTTTATCTGGGACTCAAATTTAACTGAGTATTCTGTATATTTATTTGCTAAATCCGGCAGCCATAATCAGAGCACAACTGTAACACAGCACAAATACTAATCTCTCCCTAGAGTCCTCTACACAAAATCTACTGAATCTAAAAAATCTGAGTACAGTGTACTCCTTCCTGGTCATTCAGTGTGTTTGGAATTCGCAGGTGGTCAAGAAACCAAAAAGCCAGTTAAATTAGGACTCAGAAATGATACAAGGACATATACATACACGGGCATGTCTTTTATAAAGCTTTTGTTTTCTTTTTTAATTTGCCAGAGTATGTACACTCACCAGAGAGAGGGAGAGTGAAGAGATCCCCCAAGGGTGAAGGGGGAGTGAGGGTTACGTAACAGTCCCTTCTTCATTTCTCCATCCTGTTGGGATTTTGAGCATGCACATACACATACCTGGTGTGTTTTTCAAGCCACCAGAGCAAGAATTTGAACAGTTGGTTGGCCATGTGGGCTCTGACTCCTTTACCAATAGGCCCACTTTCATTTTAATATAAAGGAAAAGTGTATATTCACTCAGGAAAAGTGTATATTCACTCACCATTTGGTGGAAGGCCAAGGACTTTTCTGTATTGTATGTGATTGGGCTTCCTATGTAAATCACTATTGCTGCTTAACCTTTACTCCTCCTGGTTTTAGTTTCTGTGAAGAATTTACACAAATTTGCAAAGCAGCCTATGTACAAAATTCAACTAGGGTTTTCCATTTCACTGCACCCTCCCACCCCTATTTCAGTTGCCCTAGCTACACCTAATTTGACAGCTATTTTAAGAGTTAATTATCATTGGGACCAGCAAATGGCGTAATGGTTATTTTGCTGGACTGCCACGTAGTTGACCATGGTTTGAGTCCTGGACCCAGTAACTCAAAACTCATGCCAAGTACATATATGTGCATGCTCAAGATCCCGACAGGAGAATGGAGGAAAAGGGATTGCAGCATGGCCATATCCCCTAGGGGGAGGGGGGGTGATTTCCTGCTTTCTCTGTCTCCAGTGAGCACACATGCCCTATAACAAAAATCTTTCAAAAAAAAAAACAGTGAATTATCAGGACCAACAGATGGCATAATGGTTAAGTCCTGGACCTGGTAGCTCAAAACTCACTCCAGAAATGCATATACGCACAAGTGGGCCCAGATCATGGGAGGAGAGGAGATTGCCTCACAGCTGTCCCTCTTCCCCTGGGGGGCTGTCCCTCTTCCCCTGGGGGGGTGATTTCTCACTTTCTCTCTGATGAGTACATGTGCCCTATAGCAAAAATCTGTCTTTAAAAAAGGAAAAAAAGTTAAGTCTTGGGAACCAGCAGTTAGCATAATAGCTATGTTGCTGGATTCCCACATAGTTGACCGCGGTTCGTGTGTCCCGGACCCAGTGGCTTAAAACTCACGCCGGGCACATGTGCGTGCATGCCCAAGATCCCGAGAGGAGAATGGAGAAGGGATTGCGGCGTGACCATCCCCCTTGGGGGGTGATTTCTTGCTTTCTGTCTCTATGTCTCTGTCTGGCAAGCGTACACGCCCTATAGCAAAAACCTCTCAAAAAAAAAAGTTAAGTCTTGCCGAAGCATGTACTTAATTTTCATAGCAATAACTTTTCTTTACATTATTAACTTTTCACTACATCAATACAGTGACACTACTAACAGATCTGGAAACAAAACAGCTGATTACAAATGCAGATTTTAACAAGAAAATCAATGCCTCTAGTATGATGTTTTAGGGAAGACCCAGAACCTGTTTAATCCAGTGAGCTGAATAAGTGGAAGTTGGCAAAGAAAGTTTCTGTATGTACTGATGTGATAGCTTTGTTTTTTAATTTTTGCCAGGGGGACAGATAAAGAAAGCAAACCCCCAGTGAAGTACATTCACACCGTAATAACTTCTCTATTTTTGCATCCTTCCGAGACTTTGAGCATATTCATGTATGCACTGGTATGTTTCCCAAGCCACCAGCCATGTGGGATCCAGCTCTACTTACCACAAAGCCAGTGGGCCAGCCCTGATACATCTTTTCTACTTAACTTTCCATAAACTACACATCACATGAAACTCTCACCATGTTTCACCAACTAGTTAAAATGCTGAACATTCACTTTGACCATGTGTTACTTCCACTTAATACAGAAAATTTTATTTAGTAACAAAGTTTTTTTTATCTTTAGTGTGCCTTAATTACCATGAGGTATTTTTGAAACCCCATATACAAGGGGTGCTTTGTGCAAATCACGAGCTTCTACTGCTAGGCTTGTGCCTTGCTGGTTACTAAGCAGCTGGTACTATATAATAGAAAAGAATCAGGGTTATCTGTTTGAGTCCTGCTGCTTGTATCACTGGGAGACAGAAAATGACCATTTATACCAATAGACTGTATTGGATCATCAGAAAAGTCATAAAGCATTTTTGCATAGAAAAACAGAGAAAATATATCACGATCTTTCCAATAACCCAATATGAATCATCCCTTCAGGTAAAGGCCACTATCAGTTTGATGATGGAGTTGTCTAGGAATAAATGTTTTATCTCCTATGACAGCACCACTATCCATCCTAATGTAACATTTCTACAAAGTGAAGACCCATATTCCCACCCCCCTCAGTTTTTGCTATAGGGTACGTGTGCTCACCTGAGAAAGAGAGAAAGCACCCCTCAGGCAAGATAACCATGCTACAATCCCTTCTCCATCCTCTTCTAGGGATTTTGGGCAATGCATGAATGCAAGCATGCAAACGAACCCAGGATGTTTTCCAAGCTCCTAGGTTTGAGACTTGAGCCAGCAGTCAGCCAAGTGGGATCCAGCACCCTTCACCACTACACCACTGACTGGCCCAAGACCCACCAGGCATATCTATATTTGCTAGTTAGACAATTATTATGAGCAATTTCAATTCCACAACCAGACATGGGTTTCAAATGTGATATGCAAGGTTGTCAAGAAATTAATGGGAAATACATAGTAAGCAAAACCTATACTTAGATTTTAAAAATTTTGAACCAAAATAAAACTCATACTTTAGTTCCACTTTTTTGTGAACTTTTAAAAATTCCTTCATACAAGCATTTCAGTTTCCTATACCTTTTTACCCCAAATCATCCCATCTGTAAGACAGGATCTGGACTTGGCCCAGCAGATGGCATGGGGATTATTATTATTATTATTATTATTATTATATTATTATATTATTATATTATTATTATTATATTATTATTATCCCACATGGCCTAAGATGGTTCAAGTCCTGGACCTGGAGGCTTGCTGCATCACTTTCTCTTGTGAGTGCACACATCCTATAGCAAATTAAAATAATAATAATAAAATAAATACCTTAAAAAAAAAGACAGAATCTGGAACTAAAGCAGAATTCCAATACAAGCCACCCTTCCCATGTTTAGTATCCTAGTATCAGTGGTCCCTTACATATGAGTTATTTGGAGACCAGATATTAGTGACCATCACACTTTTTAATTCAAATTCTACCACTTTGCTATAACAAAATATAATACATTTTAAATAACCTATCTATTTAGTGAACATTTGGAAAGGAAGCATCATTTCTGAATCACTTTTCTACCCAAAGGTTCTTCTAAAGTAGTAACAGCATTATACAACCACATTGTAAAATATATTTATTGATAATAACCTTATGTAATTTATTCCCGATATTTGATGTTACAAACTTTAGGGTCTTTGCGATATGCAGGATCCTTGTACGTAACTGACATAAACCCTGTAAAGAGATAATTAAAGTTGTACGCAAAAGATAATGAGAAAAATTTTGAATAGCCCAATTCAATTATTCAAATGCTCTTACCCATTATTTGAGCTCTCTTAATTGCTTTTGAGACTTCTTTCTGTTTCTTCCCACAAAGACCTATAAAATAAAATTTTCCTTTCTTATTCATAAAGAATGAGTAATTTAAAATTCATAATAATTTTCTAAGTCAAGGCCTGATACATTTTTTTCTGTAAAGGACCAGAACAGCAAACATTTTAGGGTTTATAGGCTATACAGGCTTGTCATAATTACTCAATTCTGCTGTTAAAGTTCAAAACTAACCATGTGGCATAGGTTGGATTTGAACTGTGAGCCATGGTTTGTCAATAGCTAGTTCAAGTATTAGTCTAGGAATGATTATATATACTCAAAACATTAAGACCACAATTTTTTTTTTTTTTTTTTTTTTTTTGAGAGATTTTTGCTATAGGGTGCATGCGCTTGCCAGAAAGAGAGGGAGAGACAGAAAGTGAGAAATCACCCCCGGGGGGATGGCCACACCACAATCTCTTCTCCATTCTCTTGGGATCTTGAGCACGCACGCACACACGTGTGGCGTGTGTTTAAGCCACCAGGTCCAGGACACGAACCACGGTGGACTACATGGGAGTCCAGCAACATAGCCATTACGCCATCTGCTGGTCCCAAGACCACAATTTTTTTTAAATCTCAAAACAGTTTTCTATTTCAGTCTGCAGTTAACTGAGGATAAGACATGATAATCATTTGGCCTGAGAAGAAGCTTTCTTACCTAAATCCAGTGCCTGTAGTATCCATGTAGTATCTGATCCAATAGTGATCTATAGCACAACCTGAAAACTTGCCAGTTTTCTTTCTTTTTGATAGCATGCGCACACGTGTGTGTATAAGAGAGAGAAGCATCCTTGACAGAATCACCCAGCAATCCCCTTTGCCTTCCCTCTAGCTAGATGCCCCTGTGATGTGAGCTTGCCCAGGGATCTGATCCCACTGCCACAGTAACAACTTCCTGCCTTGTAGGGCACTTGCATTACTGTTGCACCACAGCAGCTGGGCTAACCAGTATTCTTGAAACAGAAGAAAACTGGTATCATTCTTATCTACATTTAAACTGCTACAATAAAAAAACAAAATACCTGTTATGTGCCTTCCATAAATGCATCCAGTAAACGGAGAAATAAACTGGGACAAAAGCTGTTTTTGAGTTTTATTTGGAGGAAAAGAAAAAAGCGTATTAATACATTTGTTATTCAACCTTGAATGTGTAAATTTCAAAAACCAAACATTACACATACATTCAAGTCTTGTGAAGGTTTAGTAAATTTCAGACAAATTTTATATGAGAAAAAATATTTAGCTCATCCTCATGGCAAGTTATCTTTTAAAATAATATCTAAAATTAACATCTACCCTGAGTGTCAGTCTATACAGCTAATAGCAGATTAATCATTATCTTTTGTGCTAAAGCTGCTTTCTTTACTACAGTATTTATAAAATACTGCTGCTTATATATAAAAAGGTACTAAAACACCTATCATGATAGGCCATCACATAATGAAGATCAGTTATTCTACTGAGGTCTTCAAGAGGTCTTAGTGAATTGGGTCATTTTATTTATGTAAATACTTCTTCAGCACTTTCTAGGTGCCAGGTATTATTCTTGCCACTTTGCACAATCTTCTTGCTACACTGTGTTTTCACAACTTCTTGTTTTTCTTCCTCAAATACAGCAATCACTTTATACTGTGGACAGTATAAAATACTTAACCCCAATACCATCCACTCCCCCAAAATTCGCCACTTTTCATTTGCAGAATAAAATACAGTAAATGAAGGAGAGCCAGGAGGCTCTTATTTGATATATTATACTCAGAATTATACCAGATTTTAAATTATGAAGTTGCTGAAAGTTGCCTCTACACAAAACTTGCTATAGAACTGATCTGATTCTCTTTAAATAAGACTAACCAAGGAGCTAAATTCTAAAATCAAGTATAGTGAAGTAAATCCAAATCTCACCTGTACATTCTTATAATCTACATGTTTCTCGCACAAGACACATTTTTTAAGAGGCTCCTTATAAGGATTTTCCATTGGAACAGGCTAGAATAAAGGAAGAAAAGTCTGATAACAGAACATGTTAATTTTCAGTTTAAAAAAATAAACTTTTGGGGACCAGCAGATGGCGTATTGAGTTCGTGTCAGTCTTTGACTTCTCTGCCTTTCACGCTTTGTCACAATGCTGCCCTCCTACTGTCAGTGTGGTTGTCTTTAGTATAGAAGACCTGTTTTTTGTTTTTGTTTATAAGGCTTCTGCTATAAAGTACTTGCACTCTCCAGAGAGAGAGGGAGTGATAGAAAAAGAGGAAAAGTGAGAAATCACTCTGCCAGGGCGGATGGCCATGCCACAATCCTTTCTCCTCCATTCTCCTCCGGGATTTTGGGCATGCAGAGACAGGTGCCTGGTGTGAGCTTCAAGTCGCCAGGTCTGGGACTCAAACCACAGAGTTGGCTGTGTGAGATCCAGCACTTTAACCATCACACCACCTGCTGGCCCAGAGGTTCTTAATCTAGAAATGGTTTAGGTCCATGACTCCCTGTAACTGCAAAATTTCAAACAAATGGGGTATGTGCTTTTTTCTGTGGAGAAGACTCACAGTTTTCATTAGAGTTTCAGTGGAATTTATGACCTAAAAAAGAAGTAAACTTCCTTTATGCTCTTAAACTACTATGTATGAATAAGATAACCAAAATGGGATATTTGGAGTAGACGAGTTCTTCTGTTTCTTCTGATTCCTCAAACTTTCTTAATCCAATTTACATTCAGTTCACATCTAATGATTATTTCCTTTTCAACACTGCGCTGAGTACTTTTTATGGTTTGACTAATGTCAAACATTATTTTTGCATGTAGTAAGAAAACCTATGATGCCCCAGTCTATGCTCATCCATAAAATATAGGTTAGAGGAAACTGTTTAACACTGTCCTGGTGTAAAACTTTAATTTTAATCTCTCATTTATTAAGTCAGTCCTCTACCCCAAAACTGATGAAAGTCGTAAATTTTTTTTTTGAAATGGGAAAGAGAGCCAACCTACAGCTAAGCTTTGTACAATCCCTTTGTTCAACTGTCTACAATTATTCTTCCACCGAAACTACCTTTTTACATTCTCAAAGTACATACACTTACATTTAAGAACTAGGAAGAACATTACGGGGTTACGGTGTTCTTGCTCAGAATCTAAGAATTCTTCTACTTCACTCACTTAAGTGACTATAATCAATGAGTTATACTTTCCAAACTGAATGATTATTATCTTTATTGTTTTGTCCTACAGGTGAACTTTAACTTGCTAAAATATAAGAATTTGGTCAAATTTACAGATGCCTTACTAATAGGACAAGAAAATACTTACCAGGTCTTCATTGCTGGTTTCCTGTCTATATTGTGAACAACCTCTTCTCCACAGCACTACAATTAAACAGAAATAGCAATAAGCCAATTCTTGTTACCTGAGTAGCTAAAGAAATATTTTTGTTCTTATCGAGGCAAGATGAATCAAGGGATACACAGAAAAGAAAGGTCGTATATTCATTATACTCACAATGGCTGGTTAAAAGCCTTTCCTTTGAATCTGGAGTAGGGTAAGATTGTAAACGGCCAAGCTTCCCAAGGCTTTGGGGAGAGGGTATATACAGCATTTCCCCGCCCATACAGCCTCTCACCTGCTCTCTTACTAATTTTCTCTCTAAAACAGGAGAAGCAAGTGAAAGCATCTGTCATCCCATAAGGAAAATGAGTAACAGACCGTCTCCAGTGAGATGCTGATAGATAAAATTGCAGAAATTATAAATTTGAGGGCTTATGTCACAATTTCTCTCTGATCAAGAACCTCAGATATCTGGAATTTGCTGCTGGAAATTTTACTGACTCTGGAAATGTCCATTCCTCACCAAGTTTACCTGGCCATCGCACGCAAATCCCTGCCTCGTTGTGAGGGTTACTCCATTATTTTCCTTGTACGTTTAAAAATGTGAAAGAAGTGGACTGGCCAACATCTCACATCCTCTTCAGCTCTAAAATACTAGTCATGGGCTATTACGGATTCCCACCTATCTTAGAGAAACTTAACCGCCTGGAAACCAGCGTCCTTTTGCTAAGTAACGCCTCTACCGACTATGAAGGCTAAAAGGCTATGGCCGTGGTGCGACAACGGAGGATAGGATATGAAGACTTTACCCTCGTGAGAGCCGGGACCTTTAACGCAGACAGCAGCCGTTGCCAAGTGTGTCAACTTTTTCCTCCCTAAACCATTCCGAACAGCGACCGCAGCCGCCATCACTCTCCCGTTCCTCCTTTCCTTTCCTTTCCTAATTGTCCCTTCCGGTCCCTTCCGGTCCCCTTCCATTGTTAGTACGAGTACTCGATTCAATGGTTCCGTGCGCTAACGCTAGATACCCGCGAAAGAACAGGTGGGGTTGTTAATGCGCCTGCGCAGCACCTTCACGTTCTCGCCCGCCGAGCACAAGTCACGTGACTCTAATGATTGGCGGAGGAGGCGGGCACCAAGCTGGTCCCTCTTCTTCCGGCGCAAAGGCCCTGGGAGTTGAGTTGAGGGTCTTTTGCCAGGGTGGATGGAGGCGGGAGCACAGTCTCCCCGCCCTCCTACCTCCGCCCTGCCCTCTATCCTCCCCTCCACCTAGGTTTGGCAGCTGGGTTATGGGAGACGACGTCCGGGCAGGGGTCTCGGCCCCAGCCGTGGATGAAGGTGGTTCCCGCATCCGCCGGCGGGTGTCTATTCGCAAAAGGAACCGTCCTAGCTTAGAGGGCATTTTTGCCGCCCCCACCGCGGCTGCGCTCAATTCTGGAGATGAGGAGGAAGAGGAGGAAATGGCTGAGAGCCGGCGGCGGAAAACCGTAGACGTGCAGCCGGTCGAGGTACAGCCCTGTCAGTCTCCAGTTACCCCGTGTGCACCGACCAGTTTGCCGCCTTTGGGCGGTGATGCAAACCCTGACCCCGGCAGCGTCGCATGCCCACCGAAAGGGGTAGAGGGGCATGGAACCTGACACTACAGAATAGTGAGTTTCCTACGTAGGTGCAAACACTTTGACAAGTTAGGTAATAGCCTTCATCTGTAGTCTTTACTCCAGCTATTAAGTGGTACTTAAGGGATATTGCCTTGTTAGCCTCATTTTTGTAGAGATAGATGTGAGACAGGGACTTCAAAACAAAAGTTGCACCCACAGCAAATACCAGGCATGACAGAGATGCAGACCTAGGCCTCGAAATACTGCTGCCCTTACTGTGCTAGTGAAATCTATTTACTGAAAACCCGTTATGTGCATTTTGTGCCCAGTACATTGTTGAACTAGTTACGTTAGCTAGATTTTATAGTATTAGGCCCCTGAGAAGATGATAAAAGCTACAGTTCTGGCTTGATGCGCCCCTCGACTCCCGTTTAATTTAATTTGCCAAAGAGTATGTGCACTGGTGGTGGGGACCTGGGAGTGGAAGCATTCCCCAGTGGGGAATGGTCACACCACAATCCTTTTCCCATTTCTCCCTCTCTTTAGATTTTGGGTACATGCAGATACATGTTTTTCAAGGCACTGAGTGGGGACTTAAACCAGGCAATCAGCCATTTAGGGTATAACTTAACCTAACCACCAGGCTAGAGGCTGGCCCTCAAACCTGCCTTTTTAATTACTTTATTGCTACCTCCAAGTTTATATCTCTTCTGTTTAGTACAATACCCCAAATCATTGTGTAGAATCAGTCTCAGCTCCAGATTCTAAGAACACAGTCTGCTTGGAGTGTATTGTGGTACAACCATGATTTTGTTACAGGCCTGTATCTGTAGATTGGAGTCAGCGGGGAGAGTGCTGTAGTTACCAGAAACATCTTGTGAGACGTTATCCCAATCAATATGACCAGGTTGTGTCATGTTTTAAGGATTTAGCACAGGTTTAAGAACTATTAATGGAATCCCAGTATGAGCACAACACTCCAGGAGTGTAGTGGCAAGTCACTTAACTTCTCTGGGCCTCCATTTCTTCTTTTTTATTTCTAAGAGATTTTTTTTGCTATAGGGTGTGTGCGCTTGCCAGAGAGACAGAGAGAGATATACAGAAAGAGAGAAATCACCCCCCACTCCCTGGCAAATGACCACACCACAATCCTCCTTCCTTCTCTTCTTGGGATTTTTTTGGGCACGCATGCACACGCGCCCGGCGTGAGTTTTTAAGCTTCTAGGTCTGGGAATGGAACCTCAGTTGACTATGTGGAAGTCCAGGGACATAACCATTATGCCATCTGCTGGTCCCCATTTCTTCCTCTGTAAAATGGTGATGATAATATTTATTTTATAGGGTGATTTGCCTATATATTTGTGGTTTATTTGTGACTATTTGCTCAAGTACTTTGTATAGCCCCAGGCTGAAGCTTTTATTCTTTGTCTTTAAAAAAAGTTTATTTCATGAGTGAGAGAGAGAGAGAAACAGCACCCCTGACAAGGTCCTTACACGACATCCCACCCCGAGCCTCAGACAGTCTCAGATTGTAGTCTCTGCTGTAGGGAGGTTTCCAAACTTGAGCCAGGAACCTTCTTACATGGGTCTGTCTCACAGAGTTTTGTTTTTACCAGTGTGGCACTCTCCAGCCTCCTTACCTTCTTAATGAAACTAGAGTTGATGGTAAGTATTTTTGTTTTCTTTTCAGCATAATGACAGTGAAGAGGACATGTTTGGTGACTATGATAGTTTTGCTGAAAACTCCTTTTTAGCTCAAGTTGATGACTTGGAACAAAAATATATGCAACTTCCTGAACATGGGAAACATAGCACAGACTTTGCCACTGAAGATCCTTGTTCAAAAAGCATTAAAAACAATCTCAGCATAACTACTGTAGGTGATTTTATTGGATTGAAAACTGACAAGCACACAGAGAACCAGAGTGGGCATGAAGATGTCACTGTGGGACAGGAAGCTGATCTTTTGTATGATGTACCTTCTTCACAAGTTTTATACTTTGAAAATTTGCAGAACTCATTAATCTTCGGAGATCAGTCTGCTAAAGAAAGGGATCGGAACTCATCCTCTCATAAGACTGTAAATGAGGAATTGCCCCATCATCACATAGAACAACCCCAGGAAAATGATGAATTATCTTCTGAAGCCAAAATTAGCTCAGATAAGAATAGGAGAAAAAGTGTTAAAGATCATCTAAAAAGTGCCATGACTGGGAATGCCAAGGCACAAACACCAGCCTTTTCTAGGAGTAAACAGCTCAAAGAAAATCTCCTATCCGAAGAAATTAATGTTGCTAAGAAGACAATTGAGTCGTCATCAGATGATCTTGGTCCTTTTTATTCATTACCCAGCAAAGTGAGAGACCTTTATGCTCAGTTCAAGGGAATTGAAAAATTATATGGTAATGCTTTTTTGCTGGAATGCAAAACATTTTTTTCATTGTTATAATAGTCGTACAAATCAGTAAAAGCAAGTAATTACACAGTCACGTTTCTCATTTTAAAAACAAAGTATCAGCTGTCTCTCACCCTTTCATCCTTAATTTGGTTCCACTGAACCTATTAATTTTACAGTTACACTTCTCAGACCGGTTATCCTCGCTGTCTCTTTTTCCCCATTCAGGTAATGCCCCAGACTAATTCAATTCCGGGTTCTGTGCTCTTGTGTAAGATATGACTGGGCTGTCTAACCCCAAGGGTACATGTAGTGCTTACCCCACCCACTTCTTAGTAGCTTCTGTGATGCTGTTTGCCGTGACCCCCACAGCTGAATGTGTGGTCTGAGTAGGGGCAGTTGTGGATTAGAGAATAAACATAAAACATACAAAGATACACAAGTAGAGAAAAGCAGGAATCAGGTGATCTCAACTTCTTTGATGGAGACAGTGGCGACCCTGAACCATTCCCAGGTTTATTCTTTTAAAGGGCAAAAAAGGGAGAAAGGGCAAGTGAAATGCAAAGTCATTTGTTTTCGGATACTAATCGGCTCAAGATGTGGAGACATCTGGTGCTATGTAGTTCTATGTAAGTTTATCTTCTTGGGCCTTTTCTGATTAACCCACATGGCTTCCTTTACTGCCTTGCAGTTTCAAACACAGAGCCAGCTAGCATAGTCATATGTTAATGACATTCATTTAGCCTTGCAAAGGACTGCCCTACTTATAGATACACATTTCTGCATGTGCTTAAAGGTCACCATTGTGTTTGCTCAGATTCAGGCTGCTCCCTAGACCGTTGACCACATCCTTGTTAAAAACTTTTTCTTTGATTTCTTGATGCTCAACTGCATGTTTTTTTTTTTTTTCTGATTGTCTAGTTGTTCCTCAGTTTTCTTAGCTGATATGTCCTTGACTGGCTCTGTTTTCTCTACCAAAATGTAGTTGTTGAAATTCCTTCAAACACTCAGGTATCTTGAGTAAAAGAAGTCCATATTAGTAACATCATTGAATGAAACTAAACTTTAAAGAGAGCTGCAGTTAAGATTTAAGTGCAAATAAATGGTAATAATAACAATGTATCTTATAATGTTTTAAAAATCCTATGTCCTTACATAAACAGTCATGCATTGCTTAACATAGGAGATAGTCTGGAAGATGTGTCAGGTAATTCTGTCAGCCTGCAAACATCAGAGTTCACTCTACAGACCTAGATAGCATAGCCTACTCTGCACTAAGCTACGTGATGTAGGGATCACCTTAGTATAGGTGATCTGTGGTTATCAAAACATCGTTTTGTGGAATATGACTATTTCACATTTATGTCATTTTAGACAAGGGACAGTTGCAATATAATGAAAGATCAGCCTATCAGCCCATAACTTCGTAAGTATTTCTGGAACTCCGGTTATAATGTTATGAACTATTGAATACAAGGAAGTGGGAGAAGACAAAACTGATTAGAGAAGTAGGACTATAGGAAACAAAGTTTAATACAAGACTTTGTAAGAGTAATAAATTCCAAACCTAGGTTCATGGTTTAAGAGCTAATATTGTATATTACCCTTGAAGTAGATGTTCACTTTCTTTCCTCTGCTTTTCTTCTAGCACCTTGTTCTTTGTTTAGTCTGCATCTCCTGCCAAATGAACATCCTGAAAACAGGGTTTTATCCAACTCACCCTTTTTTGTTTTTAATATAACTAGCACTGTGCCTGATACACTCTGGTAAGTTCTCTTCTGCTGGAGGTTGTCAGCCTCCTTGTGGATTCTAGCCTGATCACTCATACACAGCTTCAGTATGCTGAGCTTTAATTCTTCACCTGTTAAAAATAAGGATAAGGATTCTGCAAGTTGTGTTCTGTTGAGGACAAATTAGATGTTGGTAATGACTGTCAGTAATGACTCAGTAAGAAAGAACTTAAGTAACAACTTTGCAAATCTCTTTGTACTTTTAAATCTGGCTAATAACTTGACTAACTTAAAACATAAACTTGTGTGCTACTTTTCATTAAGCTAAAGAAAGCAGGTTGCTGGAATACAGCATTGACATCACATGGAAAGGTGTGACATGCATGTTTCCAGGCCCCAGGCCCCATCCCAGACCCACTGCATCAGAACTTCTTTTTTTTTTTTTTTTTTTTGGAGAGATTTTTTCACTATAGGGCGCATGCGCTCACCAGACAGACAGAGAGAGACATAGAGACAGAAAGCGAGAAATCACCCCCCGGGGAGATGGTCACACCGCAATCCCTTCTCCTCCATTCTCCTCTCAGGATCTTGGGCACGCACGCACACGCGCCCGGCGTGAGTTTTAAGCCACCGGGTCCAGGACGCGAACCACGGTCGACTACGTGGGAGCCCAGCGACATAGCCATTACGCTAACTGCTGGTTCCCAGAACTTCTGTGGTAGGATCTGGCAGTCTGTGTGTGTGTGTGTGTGTGTGTGTGTGTGTGTGTGTGTGTGTTGAGAGAGAAGCTCCTTTTTTTTTTTTTTAAAGTATTTAATTTTGTTAGTGTTATTTTAAAATCTGACTAGAGAGAAAGGAAATGTGAGAAAGCAAGCCACCACATCCAGGAATTGAACCACAGTCAGCCACGTGGGAGTCCAGCACCTCAGCTACCATACCACCTACCAGCCCTGGCAGTCTATGTAAATAAGATTATTTAATAAGCCTTCAGGGAAGTCTGATGTACCCATGTTTGTGAACCACTGACCCCTAACCTCATTCTGTTTGTCCTTTTATCATAGAAGTAATGTGCTTAATGTCTTTGTATGTGTTGAGAGCTAAGTCGATGTAATATACTTTAATGTGTAAAGATAAATGATAGTCCTGAATGTTATTCTGGACATGCTATACTTTAAAAACCTGATTTGAATAAAATAAAGATGCAGTTAAGTCATATTCTGGCATAAACATCTGGAACTTGATGAGTAATGGATGATGCCAATCTGAAGTATTTAAAAATATTTAGGTATTGGGTGAATGGGCAAGGGAAGCTTACATCATCTCCTTGCAGAATATAAGAGGAGGAACTTAGGACTTACACAGGTTTGGGGACTGTCCTTTTGCCCCTGGTGACCTGATGACCCTTAAGCTGTAGGCTACTGTGTGCCTGCTGGAATCTTGGCTAAGTCTGCAGCTGGTGCAACTAGCCCCCTCCCCGCCCCCCGCCTGAGACTCAATGGCTAGTGTGTTGGACCTTGAATATTTGGGATTTTTGACATTTGACATAGATTGTGATTGCATTTATCCATATGAGAAGACTGCCATATGGAAGGGAATCCGATTTTTCTGTAGAAGACTTTCTTGAGATTGAGAGAATGGATGGGGAAATAATGATTTTTTTTTTAATTTGGCAGAATGGCAACATACTTGCTTAACACTGAATTCTGTGCAAGAAAGAAAAAATTTAATATACTCCTTGCCAACAAGTGGTGGAAAAACCCTCGTGGCTGAAATCTTAATGCTACAAGAGCTGCTTTGCCGACGGAAAGATGTTTTAATGATCCTTCCATATGTGGCAATTGTCCAAGAAAAGGTGTGTGTGTGTGTGTGTGTGTGTGTTTTAAGTTATTATTTGCTAATACTTTGACATCAATATCTCAAACTACCCTAAATGTAATGACTTTTAATCAGTTGAGAAAAAATTCTGCTTGGTGATAGAGAATTAATATTTTAGGATATACAAAAGCGGTATAAAGTTCTTACCAAAAATCTCTTCATGTTTTAATGATCTCTTATAGAAAGTTTTATTTTTTTCCTATACTAGTAAATTCCATTTGAAATATTCTATTTAACCTACTTCTTTGGGGAGAAAGATTTTTGCTATAAGATGTGTGTGCTCACCAGAGAGAAAAAGAGAGAGAAATGGGGGAATGGCCACCCTTCTCCTCCATCCTCCCCTTGGGATTTTGGGCACACGCACTAGGTGTGAGTTTTAAGCCACTGGGTCTGGGACTCAAACCATGTTCGACTATATGTGAGTCCAGCAATGTAACCATTACTCCATCTGCTGGCTGTATAACCTGTTTTTTCATGCAGAAACTATTTTGAGTTATTCTGGTACTTTTGAACATCAAAGGAGATAACTGAAATTTGTTTTCACATTTATTATCTAGCTTATTTCTTTAATTATCTATTTAACTTTATTTTTTAAAATTTGCTATAGGGCACATGCACTCAACAGAGAGAGAGAGAAGGAGAGAAAATGAGAAAGCAAGCCACCAGGTTCAGGACTTAAACCATTGACAGCTGTATGGGAGTCCAGCACCTTAACCACCACACTACCTGCTGGCCCCACTATTAGATAGTTTAAAAGTTGCATTATTTTGCAAGAATCAACACTTTATATGCTATTGCTTAAATACGTATGCCTTAACTGCCTTATTCTCATCGATTGCTATTAAACATTATTTTAACTGTCTTAAAAATCCCTGAGAGCACCTAAAATTCTTATTTATTTCTTATCTTTGTTTATATTCTAGATTTCAGGCTTGTCAAATTTTGGTATAGAACTTGGTTTCTTTGTTGAAGAATATGCTGGAAGCAAAGGAAGATTTCCTCCAATTAAAAGAAGGGAAAAGAAATCACTATATATTGCCACTATTGAAAAAGGACATAGCCTGGTGAACTCCTTGATTGAAAATGAAAGGATTAGCAGCCTGGGTCTGGTTGTAGTAGATGAGGTTAGTTATTGCCTTTGTAATCTATCAATTAAAGAATTATTTATTTAATTTTATTTATCATGATTTTCAAAAATTTTCTATAGGTCATGCATGCTCACTGGGGGGAGGTGAGGGAAGTGAGAAAGCAAACCTCCAGGTCTGAATGCGAACTGCAGTTGGCCACTTGGGAGTCCAGCGCCTTAACCACCACACCACCTGCTGGCCCCTATCAACATTTTTATTATGCTAACATATTTATTATCCTGATTATTATTTAGATCTGCTTTGTACCTCCATAAAAATAAGTATTTTATAAAAAAGAGTAGGCAATCTATTTTTATACATAAACAAAATACAGGTGTTTATTTAATTTTTTGAAAATAATTATTCAATTTTATTTGTTATTATTTTTTAATTTGATGAGAGAGAGGGGGGGAAAGTGAGAAAGCAAGCCACCAGGTTCAAGACTTGAATTGCAGTCAGACATGTGGGAGTCCAGCACCCCAACTACCCCACTGCCTGCTGGCCCCCAGTGTTTATTTTAATACATAAAGCATTCCATTCTTGGTAATCCTAAATTTGGTTTGTCATGTGTTTCCTAATGTGTAAATATGTGTGCATATACAGTTTTAAAATAGTGCTAGAAAGTGTCAGAGTTATAAAACATGGGTTATGTATTTATTCCATGCAAATGTATGCCTTTTATATGGGCATTATATGAAAATTGATTTCTCTGCCCTCTTTTTTTTTTTTTTAATCTCCAAGTTGCACATGATTGGTGAAGGAAGCCGTGGGGCTATACTGGAAATGATGCTAGCAAAGGTCCTCTACACTAGCAGTAAGTATTTTTTTAAATGGAGCTAGTCATTGATTTATAATCAGCAGACCTATAAAAAGACTTAATTCTGTTAATAAATATCCTACTTCTTGGTAAGTTTGAATTTTCATAAAATTCTAAGTAGTAATTTTCAAGATACTTGAAGGCTTTCTTTCTTTGATTACCAGGTTAATACTCTAGTAATATGTGTTTTTCTTAATTACCTTTCTCCTCTCTCCCTTTCCCCAAATTACTCAGGAAGAATTCTGAGAACAAAGAGCTGACTAAAATTACTTTATGATACATTAAATAATACATGTTCCTTAATACTTTGGGGTTTGTTTGTTTTTAGAAACAACTCAAATTATCGGGATGAGTGCAACATTAAACAATGTTGAAGACCTCCAAGAGTTCCTTCAAGCGGAGTATTACACCAGTCAGTTTAGACCAGTATGTACCTAAGGTTTTCAGTGTATTGATTTGTTGTGTATCTATCTCACTTAGAAACAAAAGTAATAAATATAGTATATAAAAATGCCATGGAGTAGTAAAGGGTCTCAATTCCATTCACCATGGCTAGACGCTGATAAGAGTTTGTGTATAGAGACCATAAACTCTGGGGTGAGGGATTGTGGCTTGGGTCACTAATGTTTCTGTTACACCTGGAACAGTGTCTAATCCATGGACCCTCAATGCTTATTGAATAAATTTTTCCAGATCCATTCTATTTTTTCACTTCTTATTTTCTTTCTTTCTTTTTTCTTTTTTTTTTTTTTGAGAGTTTTTTTTACCATAGGGCACATACACTCACCAAAGACACAGAAAGCGAGAAATCACCCCTGAGGGGTGATGGCCATGCTGTAATCCCTTCTCCTCCCAGGATCCTGGGTATGCACGCATAGGCACCCAGCATGAAGTTTAAGCCACTGGGTCATGGGAGTCCAGCGACATAACCATTACACCACCTGCTGGTCCCCACTTTTTATTTTTTAAGATAAATAAATATTTAAAAGATAAATATTTTTCATTTGGTCAAAATTTGGTGAAACATGTTTTAAGTTATTGACACTTAAAAATGTATCTTAAAATATTTTCAAATATTTACACTGTGGTAGTAAAATACTTTTTAATAAGGTAAGACTTTGTATAGATTTAAATTTAGACTGCCCAGAAACACCATTCCAAATGCTTAAAGAAAGCGAGCACATGTAATTTCTAGTTATTTGACAGTAGTTATTTCCTATGAGCAGTGCCAGTGTGCATGGTCTGTGTCTAAATAGGCTTTCAGAATATAATGTTTGAGAACCATTAATTTTTTTAAGAATTATTTCTTTTAACTCTATCCATTTATTTTATTTTCTCCTCAGAAAGAAAGAGAGAGAGAGAGCGAGCGTGCGCAAAGCTGCCAGGTCCAGGATACGAACCATACTTGGCCATATGAGAGTTTATCACCCTCAACCACCACACCACTTGCCAGCCCCAGAATCATTAAATTTTAATTTTAATTTCCATATATTTACATTTGTCCCAAATACAAAAATTTTCAAGACATACTTTCTGACCTTAATTGTCATTTTAGATGCTATTCTTTAAAAGTGCAGTGAGCTGTGTTTACAAGCTATTTTTGTCGGCAGATAATTAAATTTAACATATGGTAGTATTTGGAGTTAAAGCTGATGACTAATAAGACAGAAAATTTTATATCTAAATGAATAACACAAATATTTGGTCATTAGGAAAGTCATAAAGCATTTTTTCTATGTAAAAATGTGTTGTGACTTTTCCAATGACCCAATAACTCCTTAACAAAACATGAAGAGAAGAACACCATGACTTACTCATACTTTTTATGACAAATACCTAAGGCTGGTTTCCTTTGGATATGTGGCTACTCAAGATAAAATCATTCCTTCAAAGATAAAGATTCCTATTTTGGTTTAAAGGGGAAAGATTAAAAAAAAAAAGGAATAGTAAAGCAAGAACTTTTAAAGTTTGAAGCATGATTTACATATTTTAGAAAAGCCAAAATCTTTGTATAACTGTTGTTATAGGTTTTTTTTTTTTTTAACACAACAAATTTGCAAAATTTGAAAGTCTAGAAAGAGAAATTTATGTGTGGTATTAATTACAATGTCCTTCTAATTCTAGGTTGAATTAAAAGAATATCTGAAAATCAATGATACAATATATGAGGTTGACAGCAAAGCTGAGGATGGGATGACTTTTTCACGTCTCCTTGATTATAAGGTAACATCGCTAACCCTTCAATCCCAGATTCTCCGAATTTGTGCCCAGATGTCACATGGGTATCATGGGGTAGGTTAAACTTTTGAATGAAACAGGTGATGCTTGACGTCTGTTGACACCATACAAACTACTGTTTCAAACTACTGTATCTAGTTTCTAACATTAGACACACTCTATTCCTTTCTATGACATCAGAACTTTGTTACATTGTGGTTTGGGCAGTTGTAAGCAAATACCATGTGAAAATCAGTCTGGAACAGACAGTTGGGGGCTACGTCTAGTCTTATTCCAAGGTTTAAAAGAAAGAATTATGGGGCCAGCAGGTGGCGTAGTGGTTAAGGCACTGGACACCCACATGATCATCTGTGATTCGAATCCCAGACCCGGTGGCTTGAAACTTATACCCGGCGTCATGTCCAAGATCCCAAGAAGAGAATGGAGGAGAAGGGACTGCAGATGGCCATCCCTCTTGGGGGGGTGATTTCTCGTTCTCTGTCTCTCTCTCTCTCTCTGTCTCTCCAGTGACCACCGTATAGCAAAATTCTCTCTTGCAAAAAAAAAAAAAAAAAAAGTTGTGTGCATATCCTATTAATTAGTTGTTGTGCTTATTTAAGAATGAAAGAAGGTATTTTTCATTCAACTGATATGTTTTCTTTATTCAGACAATTACTAACTGTGAGGAAGTACATATTCATGAAATCACTTAGACCTAACTAGCTAATTAATAAAACCGTTAGATATTTCTTTTGGTCGTGTTAGATATTTCTTGGCTCTGTGAACCAAGATAATTTGGAAACTTCTCCCTTAAACGTTAAGTCATTCCACAACAACAATAAAATAATTCACAACCATGTAGTTCAGACATTGGTGTAAAAAAGGTTACTATCTACTATGCTAATATTCATGACTTATATGAAAGATAATATAAAAGGGAGAAAGGGATTTTAAGTAGTTTTAAAATTCTGTTATTCTAAATCTATATATTAATTTTTTTGATACCGCTGTAGGAACTGAGGAGATTTTAAATAACTGCATTTTTCTTCACATTTCGTTATTTCAATGTGTCTGCTAGGCTTGCCAAAATTACATAATTCGGTGATACATATTATTTCTAAGAGTATGATGGGTCTCCAAAAAGTCTGTGGGGGGTAGGAACCGGCAGTTAGTGTAATGGCTATGTCGCTGGACTCCCACGTAGTCGACCGCGGTTCGAGTCCCAGACCCGGTGGCTTAAACTCACGCCGGGCGCGTGTGTGTGCGTGCCCAAGATCCCGAGAGGAGAATGGAGGAGAAGGGATTGCGGCGTGGCCATCCCCCCTGGGGGGTGATTTCTCGCTTTCTATCTCTCTGTCTCTCTCTGTCTGTCTGGCGAGCGCATACGCCCTATAGCAAAAACCTCTCCAAAAAAAAAAAAAAAAAAGTCTGGGGGGACCAGCAGATGATGTAAATGGTTACGTTGCTGGACTCCCAAGTAGTTGACCACAGTTCAAGTCCCAGATCCAGCAGTTTAAAACACACCAGGCACACGCGCACACGTGACCAAAATCCCAAGAGGAGGATGGAGGAGAAGGGATTGTGGCATGGCAATCCCCCGCCCCAGGGAGGTGATTTCTCACTTTCTGTCTCTCCGGCAAGTACACGTGCCCCATAGCAAAAAAAACTCTCTCTCTCTCTCAAAAAGAAAAGTTTGTGAAAGATCCATAGCTATAAAGCTATACATTGATTTCAAAGCTTTTTTCCTACCAAAATAACCTTATATTTTAATTCCACTTTTCCAGACTTTCTGAAATCCTTTCATATATTCTTTAATATGATTGAATCTGTGTTTTTAAAAGTTACTTCTTGGGACCAGCAGTTAGCGTAGTGTCTATGTCGCTGGACTCCCACATAGTCAACCGCGGTTCGAGTCCCGGACCCGGTGACTTAAATTCACGCTGGGCGCGTGTACGTGCGTGCCCAAGATCCCGAGAGGAGAATGGAGGAGAAGGGATTGCGGCGTGGCCATCCCCTCTGGGGGGTGATTTCTCGCTTTCTGTCTCTCTGTCTCTCTCTGTCTGTCTGGCAAGCGCACGTGCCCTATAGCAAAAACTTCTCCAAAAAAAAAAAGAAAAAAAGAAGTTACTTCTCGGGATCAGCAGTTAGTGTAATGGCTATGTCTCTGGACTCTCATGTAGTCGACCACTGTTCAAGTCCTGGACCCAGTGGCTTAAACTCACAACGGGTGCGTGTGCATGCCTTGTCCAAGATTCCGAGAGGAGAAGGGAGGAGAAGGGATTGCAGCATGACCATCCCCCTGGGGGGTGATTTCTCACTTTTTGTGTCTCTGTCTCTCTCTCTCTTTCTGGTGAGCACATGTGCCTTATAGCAAAAACCTCTCCAAAAAAAGTTGTCATAAAATGGGTTTATTTTATTTCTACAGTCTTTTCACATTATTAAGAACAATCTGTATTTGTCTCTGTGACTTTTTTGTTCTGCTTTAGTGAGGATAGACACGTAGTGGGGTTATTAATAGCATTAACTGTTTTCACTTCTTTTAATTTTCTCTAATTTACTTCCTTAATTATAGTTGGTTTTTGTTTGTTTTTTAGTCAAGTATACCTAATAAAATGCTAATAAGCTAAGAGAAAAGTGGGATTTAACATTATGGTGTTTAATAAAGGTTTCATCTTTTCCTTTAAATGAATAGATTTATTAACATGGCATCCTTTCCCCCCCCTTTCTGTTTTCACCAGATGGTATGTGGGCATGTGTGTTCACTAGAGAGGGAAAGAAAGAGGTAAGGTGAGAAATTGCCCTCTTGGGATTTTGAACATGGACACACACACAGCCTACACCCGAGAGAGAAAGAGACAGAGTCAGTGAGAAGGAAAGTGAGAAATCGCCCCCTGGGGGGATGGCCGCACCACAATCCCTTCTCCTCCATTCTCCCTCCAGGATCGTGGGCACACATGCTTATGTGCCCAGTGTGATTTTCAAGCTACCACGTCCAGGACTTGAACTGTGGTCGGCCATGTGAGAGTTCAGCAATGTAGCCACTATTCTATCTGCTGGTCCCCACCCAGTGTATTTCTAAAGTTATCAGGTCTGGGACTCAAACTTAGCAGTTGGCCATGTGGATCCAGCCACTTACCCACCATGCCACCAGCTGGCCCTGTTCATATGTATTAAATGATAAGTTCAGAATGTTGGAAAGTTTAGTTACTTTTCAAATCATACTTGTAAAAATTTATCAGGTGTTCATTATTACTGACTACCGTTGTTCCTTTATCTGCTTGTTTTGCAGTATTCTGATACCCTGAAAAAGATGGATCCCGATCACTTGGTAGCATTGGTGACAGAAGTTATTCCCAATTATTCCTGCTTAGTTTTCTGTCCCAGTAAGAAGAACTGTGAAAACGTAGCAGAAATGATATGCAAATTTTTAAGCAAGTATGTTACTATTTTAAAAATATTGTTTTATTTTTATCATGAATTACAGGCTGTTATCTCTAACAGATCTTTTCCCTTAGGGAATACCTAAAACAGAGAGAGAAAGAAAAACAGGAGCTGATTAAGAACCTGAAGCACATTGGCAGTGGCCACCTCTGTCCTGTTTTAAAGCGCACTGTCCCGTTTGGAGTTGCCTATCACCACAGTGGCTTGACAAGTGACGAAAGGAAGCTCTTAGAGGAGGCTTATTCCACTGGAGTTCTCTGTCTTTTTACCTGCACGTCTACCCTAGCTGCAGGTGTCAACCTCCCTGCTCGAAGGTAAGAGTTAAGTCACTGCTGGCTAGGCTGGAAACTTGAATTCCTAATTTGCAAAGAGGTTTTCGTACCGTTCTATTTTTTTCTCAGTAATGGGTGAGACTTTATCAAGTGTTCAGTGTTTGCTGAGCTCATTTTTTTTTATAATTATTCAAAAATAACATTAGTAGGCTTCCTGGTATTAGAATTCTTTCCTTTTTTTTTTTTTTTTTTTTTTTTTTAAATGTTCTCCCCAACTGTTTTTGATGTTAGGTTTTATTATCCTAGAAATAGTTGTATAGAATAGTAGCTTTTCATGATCTGAAATAATTTATTTAATATAGGCATGTCCCTGAAACCCTGGCTTACTAATTCATAAAGCCATTTGAATCTAATTTTTTTTTTAAGAGCAATCACTGATTTTTTTTTTTTTTGCATAGAAAAATACATTATGCTTTTTCTGTTGCCCTAATAATTGTACATATAGGCTATGGACCTGTATAATCAATTTCTACTCTATTCTTTATCATTTGTGACAAGGGTTTTTTTCCCCTAGTAAATGATCAATTTTTATAAATGTTCTATGAATGTTAAAAGACATGTATTTTCTGTTGGGCATACAGTTTTCTATAGATCAGTGAGATCACAGTTGTTAATTGTGTTATCAGCCTTCATATTTTCTTAGTATTTTTTATTCCTTTGTCAGTTTCAGAGAGACAAATTATTTTCTCCTTTAATTATATTGTTGTCATAACTTCTATTAAATAACAGATCCTTGTTTTCCTCATTTCATGATTTTGCTTTAAATACTAGGACTTTTTTTTTTTTGGCTAACTGTATTTTTTCATCAGATTCCACTCTGTCACTAATTAACTTTTCTAGATATTTTTCAGATAATTGAAGAAAAAATTTAAAGTTACATATACTACTTCTATTACTCCAGTGATTAGTCTTTAAAAATTTTTATTACCAGAGGGTGCATATATTTGCCAGAGAGAGACAAGAAACAGAAAGAGAGAGAGAGAGAGAAAACCCTGCAGTGGGGCACGATTATACGATTATCTCCTCTTCCGTTTATCTATCCTGGCATGAATTAGGGCATGCATGCACACATGCCCAGTGTGTTTTTCTTTTCTTTTTCTTTTTTTACTTTTTTTCCAAAGATTGTTTTTTTTCTATAGGGCACATGCCCTTGCTAGAAACAGAGAGACAGCAAGAAATTACCTCCCCTCCCGAGGGGGATGGCCATATAACAATTCCTTCTCCTCCATTCTTCTCTAGGGATCTTGTGTACACATACACACATGCACAGCGTGAGTTTAAGCTGCTAGGTCCGGGACTGGAACCGTGGTCAACTACGTGAGAGTCCAGTGACGTAACCGTTATGCCATCTGCTGGTCTCCCCAGTGTGTTTGTCAAGGCACACACGGACCATGTAGGATCCTACTCCCTTACCCACTGTACTATGAGATTTGCCCAACTCTTAAAATTTTGACAGTTAAAATTAAACTTTTTTTTTTTTTTAAAGGTTTTTTCCATAAGGCACATGTGCTCACCAGAGAGAGACAGAAGGAAAGTGAGAAATCGCCTCTCGGGGGTGGCCACACCACAGTCCCTTCTCTAGTCTCCTTCAGAATTTTGAGCACATATACACATACACCTGGCGTGATTTATTAAGCTGCTGGTCTGCAACTCAAACTGTGGTTAACCAGTAAGAATCCAGCACCTTAAGCATCATGCCACCTGCTGGTCCTGTTTTGTTTTTGTTTTTGTTTTTTTCATTTTTATTTATGTCTTCCATGAGCGAGAGAGAGACACAGCACCCTGAACAGGGTCCTGATGTCACTGTCCATCCACAGCCTTCAGTCCTTGATCATGGACAGCTGTGCCCGGCGTACTAAGGGAGGTCTCAGGGCCTGAACTGGGAGCCTTCTCATGTGGGTCAACCGCACGGAACATTTTACCACTGGGTGCCCCTTTTTTTTACTTTTGAGTAATTTCTTTTTGTCATTTCTGTATTTCCCTCCCCCTTCTTTGTTCTCTGCTTTTGTAACTTCAGCTAGACAGGATCGGGGGCCTCTTCAGTTGAGACTTCATACCTTTTTTTCTTATATATTGTTCTATTTGTGTTATGTGATTTCTTCAATTCTGCCTTCTATTTAAAAAAAAAAATCAACTTTTAACTGTCCATTAACTATTGTCATTCATTATTTGGTTCTTTAGTTGAATTTTAAAATGAATTTTTTTTTCATTTCCAAGCTCTCTGTTTTAGTTTTCATATTGTAAATGTAACGCCCTCTGGAATTTTCTGTGGATACTAATAAGAATTTTTAAAGTTCTCTTCTGGGGGGCAGGCAATAGTGCAACTGTAAACAACTAGACACACATGGGAGGGTCCTAGGGTCTCTGTGTGCACTGGGCGTCCCACACACCCAACTATGGCCAAGGCTGGCTGGGGGCGGATCACAGGGTGGGGGCCCTGTTGAGGGTACCTGTCTCTGTCTCTCTGTTATCTGTCTATCTGTCTCTCTAAAGAAATGGGTAAATATGTTGATTGTGCATGGCCAGATTTTTCATTTATGGAATATAAAATCAAAAACTGAGACAGTACTGCCACAGATTGAACACCTCGTAGTTAGTAAGACTTCAGTTCAAATGATGGTTCTGGTAACTACTAACTTTTGGTGTAGGGGGAGGCACTTTCTAAACAAAAATAAATAAATAAATAAATAAATAAGCTAAAAGAATGTTATTGCTAGGAGGTTTGTAAAAAGCATAGCTAATATATATAAAGAACCTAAGATAGGGAGCAGAAAGTAGTGTAGTGGCTAGGCACTGGACTCCCATGTGGCCCACCTCAGTTCAAACCCTGGACCCGGAAGCTTGGAAGTCAGGCCAGATGTAAGTGTATGTGTACCCAAAATCCTGAGAGGAAAATGGAGGAGATGGGATTGCAGTATGGCCATTTCCCCTGGGGAGGGGAGTGATTTCTCACTTTCTCTGTCTCTCTCTCTGGTGAGTCATATGCCCTATGGCAAAAACCATAAAAAAAAAGAACCTAAGATATCATAGATTCTTGGTAAATAATAGTTACTTATTTTGAGTTACATGTCATTAAATTTAATATCACATAGCTGTAATGAAATTAAAGGTTTAATAAATAAGTACTATTGCCATCAACTGAGTGGCATTTTAATTAATTCCATCAATTCTGTAGAGTTATTTTAAGGGCCCCCTATGTTGCCAAGGAATTTTTAAAGAGGAATCAATATAAACAGATGATCGGCAGAGCTGGCCGCGCTGGAATAGATACTGTCGGTGAGAGTATCCTTATATTACAAGAGAAGGACAGACAGCAGGTAATGCTCGGTCTGGTTGGTTGGTTTTGTCTTCTTTTGCTTTGTCTTTGGTCTAGCCCTTTCATGAGATTATCTTTTAAAAATTAGTTATTAATATCCTTATAAATAGTGCTTCTTGGGACCAGCAGTTGACATAATGGCTATGTGGCTGGACTCCCATGTAGTCGACCACTGTTCAAATCCCAGACCCGGTGACTTAAACTCACACCAGGTGCGTGTGCATGCGTGCCCAAGATCTCAAGAGAAGGGATTGTGACATGGCCTTCCCCCCCGGAGGGTGATTTCTGTCTATCTCTCTCTGTCTTTCTGGCAAGCGCATGCATCCTATAGCAAAAAACCTCTCCCAAAAAAATATAAGTAAGTAAGTAAATAAATAAATAAATAGTGCTTCCTTCTCCTATATGATTAAGAATTAGAATAGTCTAAATATTTTTATATTTCAGATGATAGAAGAATATTTTCTCTATCTTGCTTCCATTTCTATGAGGATACTATAAAATTCGTATTATATGTTGTCTTTGGTTTTTTTGATGTTGTTTTATTTCCCCTGGCCCCACAAGATTTATATAGTGTCAAATCTTTATGTATTTATATGGAACATCATTTGTTTTTAATAATAACACAAAGTATAATATTGCTTTAACTTTGAAAGGTATCGGCATTAATAAGCAGACCATTGGAAAACTGTTACAGCCAACTTATTCAGGAATTCACCAAGGGAATCCACACTTTGTTTCTCTCTTTAATTGGCTTGAAGGTATTTTTAATTTTTTTAAATTTCATTATGTTACCTGAGGTAATAGAGACTAAAATATTATACAAATGTAAAGTATAAAAGAAATGTTCATTTCCAATCTAATGTGGAAAAGAAGACTATGATATGATAAATCTGTTGGATTTACGTGTGTATTTTTAATCCTTTGAGTTATAAAAAAAATACGAAAAATCAATGAATTTTAACCACCGTCTATCACAAGTAAGAGACGTTGGCGGACACTCTGGGGAATACCAGGAATTGCAAGCTACTGTCCTGATGTAGGATAATCTGGCACCTCTGCCCTTATTAGGGGACAGGTGTCCTGTGGTTCCATGGCCTTTTAGGGTCATTTTAAACGTATAGGAGATCAATATAGCCTCATCAGGTTAAGAGGAAAAGCACTACAGGAAAAACCCTTTTTCCTAAGATTAGAAATTACCTGTTATCGGGAACCAGCAGTTAGCATTAATGGCTATGTCGCTGGACTCCCATGTAGTCAACCGCGGTTCGCGTCCCGGATCCGGTGGCTTAAAACTCACGCCGGGCGCATGTGCGTGCATGCCCAAGATCCCGAGAGGAGAATGGAGGAGAAGGGATCGTGGCGTGACCATCCCCCCGGGGGGTGATTTCTCGCTTTCTGTCTCTATGTCTCTCTCTGTCTGGCGAGCGCACGCACCCTATAGCGAAAAGCCTCTCCCCCCCCAAAAAAAATTACCTGTTATCTTAGTGTTACTTTTTCATTAAATCTCTATTTTAGGGACCTGCAGTTAGCGTAATGGCTATGTCGCTGGACTCCCACGTAGTCGACCGCGGTTCGCATCCTGAACCCGGTGGCTTAAAACTCATGCCGGGCGCATGTGCGTGCATGCCCAAGATCCCGAGAGGAGAACGGAGAAGGGATTGCAGCGTGGCCATCCCCCCTGAGGGGTGATTTCTCGCTTTCTGTCTCTGTTTTTCTCTGTCTGGCAAGCGCACGCGCCCTATAGCAAAAACCTCTCAAAAAAAAAAAAAAAAAAAAAACCTCTACTTTAGAGTTATTCTCTTTTTTAAAAAGAATTATTTATTTAATTTTATATATTCATTCACTTATTTTTTAATTTGACCAGAGAGAACAGAGAGAGAGATGGAAAGGGAGAAAGCAAGCCACCAAGTCTGGGACTCAAACTGTGGTCGGCCATGTGGGAGTGTCCAGCACCTTAACCACCACGCCACCTGCTGGTTTCTAGAGTTATTCTTGAGCTGATTAAATTTTAGCCTTGTGTCAGGGTCACTCTGCCACAAAGTGGCAAAGCCAGGGTTTGAATTCAGCTTAACATAACTATAAAACCCTTCTTACATCATGTAGTCTGTCTTCATTAACATGAGCAGTTTAAGTGACAGTACAAAAAGAAAATCGAGAAGGGACCAGCAACTGGCGTGGTGGTTAAGGTGCTTAAAATAGAAAGAAAAATAACAAACCTTAAGATTATGTGTGGTAATAGTCAGTGGACCTTAGCTCTTGAGGAGGGCTGAGGACCCTGAAGAATAGAAGGTTGGGTGGGAAAACTGGGGCAAGATGGAAGTGCATGCTAAGAGTTGGGACATTGTTACTGTCACGCATCTCTGCACACCCCACAGGTCAGTTGATTTTTTACAACAGTGCCAAAATATCTCAATGCAGAAAGGACAGTCTTTTTTGGGGGACACCAGGGGGTTTGCTATAGGGCGCATGCACTCGCCAGAAAGACAGAGACAGATAGAAAGTGAGAAATCATCCCCCAGGGGGTTAGCCACATCACAATCCCTTCTCCTCCATTCTCCTCTCGGGATCTTGGGCACGCATGCACACGTGCCCAGCGTGAGTTTAAGCCACCGGGTCCGGGACTTGAACCACGCTTGACTACATGGGAGTCCAGCGACATAGCCATTACACCAATTGCTGGTCCCAGAAAGTATAGTCTTTTCAACAAATGGTACTAGAAGATTTGGATATCCACATGGAATAGAAAAAAATTAACCTCTACCCATAACATACAAAAAAATTAACTCAAAATGGATCCTAGACCTAAACTTAAAAGGTAAGATAAAAGTTTGAGTACAAAACATAGGAGAAAAATGTTGTTATCTTTGACTAGACAGATACAATTTTAGTTTAATTCAGTGCTATATTAAGAATGGTTTCGGGAGAGCTGGGAGGTGGCATGGTAGTTAAGGCATTGAACTCCCACATGGCCAGCCACTGTTCAAGTCCTGGACCTGGTGGCTTGCTTTCTCACTTTCCCTTTCTCTCTCTGTTGCTCTCCAGTCAAAGTAAAAAATAATTAATAACAACAAATGACAAATAATTCTTTTTAAAACATAGTTTGGGATCTGGTGGTTAAGACAGTCAGATCCCACACAGCCAACCCTGTGGTTCAAGTCCCTGACCCAGAGGGTTAGGAAACATTCTGGGCATGTGTGCAAGTGTGCCTAAAACCGAAAGAGAGAGAGAAGTGGAGAAGGGACAGCATGGTGACCATGCCCCATGAGGGAGTGCTTTCTCCTCTCTCTCTGTGTCTGTCTGGTGAGCATATGTGCCCTCTAGAAAAGAAAAATGTTTTTTATTTAAAGCGTGGAAAAGCAATAAAAAAGTCTCCGTCTCATGATATTTTGTTATTCTTTAAATTGGCTTAATACGAAATAACTGCTTAAACTTTCCAGTTGAAATATCATTAGAATTTCAAGTGAGAAAAGTACTTATCGATTGACTATATTTTAGCCTAAAATGCTTGATTTCCTTGAAATTGGCTTAAAAAAGGTTATTTTAATTCAGTCAGCTCTGCATCTGAGTACCAAATGGAGGATTAAGTATTACTGATGATTGCATTGTAAGTTGTAAATAGTGAATAAGAGGAGGAGAGAAAAAGATGATGAAAAAATAGGAAAAGAAAATATGAGTGAGAGACAAAAAGAGGTAGAAAGCAGGGCCAGCAGGTGGCATAGTGGTTAGGGTACTGGACTCCCACATGGCTGGGCGCAGTTTGAGTCTCGTACCTGGCAGCTTGGCTTACTTTCTCTCTCTCTGGTAAATGCATGTGTCCTATAGCAAATTAAATAATAATCATCATCATCATCATCAATAAAATTAAATAATTTTTTTGTTGTTGTTAGAAAAAGAGGTAGAAAGCTACTACAGTTGGCCTGTGAAAGGTCAATGGCCCTGTGCCATTTGTAAAAGAGACTTGAGCATCCTCGGATTTTGGTATCTGTAGGAAAATACTAGAACTAATCCGCCAAGGATACCAAGTGACAACTATATTTATTTATAAGTAACATTGTAGATAAAATAGTACCTGATCCTAGAGATATATCATAGAAAATTCTTCACAAACCTAAGGAGTGTTTGATTGAAAAATGTACACATTTTCCTAAAAAGGGTGAATATGATAACTGTCCATAACTTCAACTCGTTTTTTCTTGTTACTTTTATATACCATTTTAAAATTACGTATGCAACTGCGTAGATTTTATACTAAGTTTTTACTTAAAAAGCTTTGAGGATTGGAAACAAGGCATCATCTTGATTAATGTACATTCAGAGTGAGGCCATGAATTAAGGAAAACGCTCCAGTGATGTCCTGAATTGTTACAGATTGCAACAAATCTCGGTGACATATTTCACTTTATGAACGGCACATTTTTTGGTGTTCAACAAAAGATTTTATTGAAAGAAAAAAGTCTCTGGGAAGTAACTGTTGAATCACTTAGATACCTGACAGAGAAAGGACTCCTTCAAAAAGACATCAGTGACAAGTCTGAGGAAGAGTTTCAGTGTACCTTTCATATTACAAAGTTGGGACGAGCTTCTTTTAAGGGTAAGAGTTTTTGAATCTCATTTTTTTGTTTGTTTCTTTTTAAGATTCTTGCCAGAGGATGCATGTGCTTGCCAGAGAGAGACAGTAAGAAGGAAACTGAGAAATCAACCCCCTGGGGGCATAGCCATGCCACAATGCCTTTCTCCTTTATTCTCCTCTTAGGATTTTGGGCACAGGTGCCTGGTATGATTTTTAAGCCACTAGATCCAGGACTCGAAGCATAGTCGGTCATATGGGAATCCAGCACCTTGACCACCACACCACCTGCTGGCCCCACAAATCTAATTATTAATCTGAGGAAATGCATGGTAAAAAATAGAAATTAAATTATCCTTACTATAAATTGGACTTATAATTTCATATTAATAATAATCTTGTAAGCTGATAAACTGCTTCAAACTTTGAAAAGTTGAAAAATGTTTCAAATGATAAATAAATTAAATACTGTGGAAATATATAGAGGAAAAAAATGGTCATCCCTCCTTCATGCTGCCCTCCCGCAGCAAGCACAGAAATCTTAACATCCTACCAAGAATAACAGTCTGGTATATATCTTTCCAGATTTGCGCTGTATAGTTCATTTCAATGCATAATACATACATTTTCTTCAAATGTGTGCCTATTTACAAGTTTACCCTTTAAGTAAATAATCACATATTGTTCTGGAACTTGCATTTTTTTGCTTAATATCTTAGATGTAGTTCTATAACAATGAATGAAGAGTTTTTAAAAATAAATACATTCTAGGGATGGCAGGTGGCTTGGTGGTTAAGGGTGCTAGACTCCCACATGGCTGACTGTGGTTCAAGTCCCAGACCTGATGACCTGCTTTCTCTCTCCCTCTCTCTCTCTCTGTCTCTCGCTCTCACCCTATCCCTCTCTGGTCAAATTGAAATAAGTGAATGAATAGATAAAGTTAAAGAAAATAATTTTTAAAATAAATACATTCTAATTTACTTAATAAAAAATAATACATGTCTATTAAATCCTAAGAACTCAGGATTATATTAGGGGAATCCTCATACTCCTGTTCCATTTCTTTCAAGGGGTACCACTGTTACGGGTTTGGTATATTTTTCAAGATATTTTTGTGTGTATGTATACATATATGAGATGGTCTTCAGAAAGTTCCTAGGAAATTCATGGATTTCACATTTTTTTAAAATATTTTTTATACCAAAATAAACTCATACTTCAGTCCCATTTTTCACAAACTTTTGAAGTCCCTTCATGGACATACGTACATTCGTGTATGCATGTATGTGTGCACATGCATATCGTTATTTATTTAATGGAATCATTATGTGAATTTTTTTCAACAACTTGCTTTCCTGACTTGTAAAATATTATGAACACTTTAGCAGTCTCCTTCAGTCTAGCTTATTTTTCTTTTAACACTGGAGTCATCCCTGTTACGGATGTACCCCCCTTTCCCTGTTGATGAACATCTACGTTGTTTCTGTTTTTTGTCCATTTTAACAAAGCTGCCTGGACATCCCCATTTATATATTTTGGGGTACACATGGAACTATTTCTTTAGGTTAGATTCCCCCAAACAGAGTAGCATATCAGAAGATACCTACATATTTGATGTTGATGGTTACTAGCAAAATGACCTTCAAAATGGTACATGTAAAGGACTTTGAAGACTTTCTGTTATACTTAGGTCACTTCTAAACAGTACTTTATGTCATAATATCTTTTAGGAACTATAGACTTAGCTTATTGTGACACTCTCTACAAAGACTTGAAGAAAGGTCTCGAAGGACTTGTGTTGGAAAATCTTCTTCATCTGGTCTATTTAACAACGCCCTATGACCTGGTTTCTCAGTGTGCCCCTGACTGGATGATATACTTCAGGCAGGTGAGACTATGAGATTTTTCAACGTAGGCTGCCTTATGGATGATAATATAATTTTTGTCAAGTATTCGCTTTTTTTCTCTGTTAATTATAATTGGGCCTTTTGTCTTTCCATTTTTAAAAAAAGTAATAAGGTAAGGGACCAGCAGGTGGTGTTGTGGTTAAGGTGCTGGACGCTCCCACATGGCCAACCATGGTTCAAGTCCCGGACCTGGTGGCTTCCTTTCTCCCTTTCTCTCTCTCTCTCTGTGTCTCTCTCTGGTCAAATTAAAATAAATGAATGA
The DNA here is from genome assembly GCA_026018925.1 of Tupaia tana. Lineage (NCBI taxonomy): Eukaryota > Metazoa > Chordata > Mammalia > Scandentia > Tupaiidae > Tupaia > Tupaia tana. The sequence goes on from JAKSZU010000017.1 coordinate 22,016,170, forward strand.
ATAAATAAAATAAAATAAATAATAGTTTAAAAAAAAAGTAATAAGGTAACATTTTCGGTTTGTTTAATTTACATGTTACTTTTCTGTGAAATATGAACATTCTCATTATTGAAAACACAAAGAAAAATACAAAAAAAGTGGAAAGGATTATCCCTGGTCCCATTCCCTCTAAGATTTACAATTTATAATGCCTAGGATATAAGAAAACAGTAAAAGCCAGTTCTGACGACTGAAGGTTTGATAATACGAAAGCTCCATGATGATACACCAAACTCAAAGATGTTAATACCTAAAAAGGAATATTCATTTTGGAGCCAATAGCAAGGTGGCATTGGCCTAACTTGTTACAAAACCAGCTGGTAGAGTATAGTCTAATATGATTTTACTGTGAACAGGCCAGTTGAATGAATACATTTTAGGCAGAAACAGTGTACAGTTCTTAGTGACTTCCTTTTTAATATCATGTATTTTTTTTCCCAATGAGGCATTTTATTTGTATGTGTGTGTTGTTATATCCCTAAAAAAAGAACCCCAGGGTTTCCCCACCTGTAGGTTTCCGTCTTGCCTCTTCATGGTCCATGATGCCAGCTGAGGTGGTCAGTACAATGAAACCAAACTGATGGATGGGAGCGGATTATTCTGCCATTTCTCCTGATCTTTGAGCTGTGCATCAAATCTGGGGCTGATCATCCCACACTACTTAGCCTGGCAGTAAGGTTCACAACAATTTTTCTAGCTCTGTGGTCATCAGTGATTTCAAATTCGCCAGTGTAATCATGCTCCATCATCACAGTTAGAAACTGGACAATGACTTTGGAGCATGGCCCAATAAGAACCTGGCATTTGCCTCTCTTTTCAGCGTGGACATTCATGTGCACCATTATGGCGGCACAGAAAGATGGCGGAAAGAGCATAATATCATATTTTTAAATGATTTGTATAAGTTTGTTATACTATATAATGCAGTTATTTTCCAAACATTTCCTTCCTCTTCCTCCTTCCAGTCCTCTCCAATATTAAACATCATCTCATAGTCCTTGTAAACCAACCTTGCAGCCGTGTCTAAGTAATTCTAATAAAGTGTGCTATAGCCTACTAATCTTATTATTAAACTTGCAATACTTGTAAGTAAATTGATGCTGTTTATCATGTCTTTAAAATCACAAAAGTGTGATGTCAAAGAAGATACTAGATTTGGTCAAATGACAGATTTTAAAAAGTTCCAATTTGATTTTTCCATGTAGTTGGGCCAGCTCAGTCCAGCAGAACAGAATGTAGCTACTCTGCTCGGAGTCTCTGAAAGCTTTATTGGGAGGAAGGTATCAGGCCAAGCCATCAGGAAGGTACCATACTTTTATTTTTCTTCCAAAATAATGCATAAGTTTGTTCAATAAACTTAATACCATTATATCATCATCTTTACTGATTTGATCTTTTTATTTCACAATTTTAAAAAATTAATATTCTCATTTTGCTATTTAAAATATGTTAGCATTTCCAATGTGTGATTTTTTTTAATACAAAATTTATTTCCAGGTGTTGTCATGGACTTGTTTTTATTTTTGTTTTGTACCTTCATGTCTCTGAAATGTTTCATCTTGCACATATAAGGCTTTTAGCATAAGAAAAGGTAAACCTTCTTTGTGTGTGTGTGTGTGTGTGTGTGTGTGTGTGTGTGTGACCAGAGAGAGACAGAGAGAGAGGAAAATGGTAAAACACCCCCTGGGGGGTGGCCATGGCATAGTCCCTTCTCTTTCATTCTCCTCTTGGGATTTTGGGTACGCATGCACATACCCACCTGGCGTGTTTTTCAGGCTATCAGATGTGGGACTTGAACTGCTCAGTCAGCCATGTGAGATCTAGCACCTTAACTACCATGCCACCTGGTAGCCCCAGTAAGCCTTCTTAATCTATTTTCCACAGGCTGCTTATGGCTTACATTATAAAAATTTAAAAATATTTATAAAATGTTTCCATGATAATATGCAAACCTAAAGGAAGTACAATTCCAGAAAAATATTGTCCAGAAACCTTATATTCAACATTCTACTTGCTATCAGGAATCTGAGAAAGGATAGATCTGGGTATTTTGTTGTTGATTTTTGTTGTTGTCCTTCTCAGAGAACTCTCAGTCTAGTGGTTGCAGTACATAAGCATTTCAGAAGGCAAAAATAGATAAACTAATATTTCTTTGTCTGACCTTATATTTTGGTGCTTTAAAATTTAGTTAGTGAGCATGAAACAAGTGTCTAATGCACTAACTTTGAAAGAAATGAAAATAATCCTTTGGTAATCATACTTTCAAATTCCCTAAGTTAATATCATTTTTTTCTTAACATAATATACCTTTTTTTCCATTTTAAATTTAATCTGGTAATGGAGTTTTCATTGAAACTTAATTCTCTGTCATTTTCCTCCTATATCTTTTACATTTACAGTAGTATTGATTTCATTTTCAAAAATGGAAGATTGTGCATTTACTTACATTTGAATTGAATGGTGCAGCTGTCCCGTGCATTGCTGTGTTATAAAATTAAAACAGTCTACATAGTACTTGAGCATTCATGCTATTGTAATTTTTAGACTGGATTTTGTACCTTAGAAATGACTGTTATTTTGACCTTCAAAATGTTGAATAAAAATATCCATTCAGTTCTTACGGTGGTGCATTGCTCAGGAGAAGCCAGATCCCACATGGCACTCACAGTTTGTGTCCTCGGCCCATTCAGTCTGAAACACACCAGGCACATACCCTATTATGAGTAAAGAAACATTTTTAAATTTTTGAAACCTTTCATACAAACTCTAAAATGTAAAATGATAACAAAATCATTTGAGTTCATTAACGAATAATAAACCTATGCAAAATCCTATTAGAATAATGTATTTTTAATAAAGATTTATTTAATTTTACTCATCATTATTTTTCCAATTTGACCACAGAGCGAGAGCAAGAGCGAGAGCGAGGCGGGGGGAGAAGCGAGAAAGCAATGTGCCAAGTCCAGGACTCAAACTGTGGTTGGCCATGTGGGAGTCTGGCACCTTAACCACTATACCACCTGCCAGCCCCAGAATAATGTGTTTTTAAGTTGTATTTAATTCTTCTATGAGAGAGAGAGAGAGACAGGTACTCCCAACAGGATCTTCACACCATGATACACCCCCAGCCTCAGCCAGCCTGAATCACAGGCTTGCACGTGCACATCCTGCGTGTACAAGGAGGCCTCAGGATACAACCCCAAGACCTTCCCGTGGAGGTCCAGCACCACAGAGCATGGTATTACTACTGTACCACTGGCCCCAGCGTAATGCTTATTTTTTAACTTGAATACAGAATTATTTTTGCTTTTTTTTTTTTTTTTTTTTGAGAGGATTTTGCTACAGGGTGCGTGTGCTCGCCAGACGGACAGAGAGAGACAGAGAGACAGAAAGTGAGAAATCACCCCCCAGGGGGAATGGCCATGCCGCAATCCCCTCTCCTCCGTTCTCCTCTCGGGATCTTGGGCACACACGCACCCAACGTGACTTTTAAGCCACCGGGTCCAGGAAGCAAACCGCAGTCGACTACGTGGGAGTCCAGCGACATAGCCATTATGCTAACTGCTGGTCCCTATTTTTGCTATATTTCATATAATACAGTCAATAAATGTTTGTTAAATTGATAATTAAATATCTAAAATAGTATGTGCATGAATTTATTTTAATTATGAATGGATTAGTTATTTAATGTTTTTGGACATATCAGTTTTTGGAACATTAGATAATATAATATTTACTTAAAATATGACTGATTTCTCTACATTGATAAAGATCTTTCCTTTTCTTATATTTTTTTGTATAAGATTTTTTTTTTTTGAGAGGCTTTTTGCTATAGGGCGCATGCGCTCGCCAGACAGACAGAGAGAGACATAGAGACAGAAAGTGAGAAATCACTCCCCAGAGGGGATGGTCACGCCTCAATCCCTTCTCCTCCATTCTCCTCTCGGGGTTTTGGGCACGCACGCACACGCGCCCGGCGTGAGTTTTAAGCCACCGGGTCCGGGACGCGAACCGCAGTCGACTACGTGGGAGTCCAGCGACATAGCCATTACGCTAACTGCTGGTTCCCTTGCATAAGATTTTGAAATTAGCATAAAATATCTTACCATCTAATAATTATATCTGTTTTGTTTGTTTGTTTGGAAATACATTCTAAGCAAAACCTACATTAACTCAATTTATAGTTAATGAAGGTGAATTGAAATTGGGAAATTAAAAAACCATCTTTTTTTTTTTTTTTGGAGAGGTTTTTGCTATAGGGCGTGTGCGCCCGCCAGACAGAGAGAGACATAGAGACAGAAAGCGAGAAATCACACCCCAGGGGGGATGGTCACGCCGCAATCCCTTCTCCTCCATTCTCCTCTCCGGATCTTGGGCACGCATGCACACGCGCCCGGTGTGAGTTTTAAGCCACCGGGTCCAGGACGCGAACCACGGTCGACTACGTGGGAGTCCAGTGACATAGCCATTACGCTAACTGCTGGTTCCCAAAAAACCATCTTTTCATCCATGCTATTTAACTATAATGCTTTCTCTGCTTAATGCTTTCATTAAGAGTGACCTAGTACTGGGACCAGGAGGTGGTATGGTGGTTAAGTCACTGGATACTCCCACAGGGCCGACCGTGATTCGAGTCCCGGACCTGGTGGCTTGCTTTCTCACTTTCCTTCTCTCTCTTTCTGTCTCTGGTCAAATTAAAATAAATAAATTAATAAATAAAATTAAATAATTCTTAAAAAATAAAAGAGTGATCCAGTAGTAACATGCAGAAACTGTAGCTCACACATTCTTTACTATGTCTTCCTACAGTCTCATCTCAAATAGTCTTTTACTATAGTAAAGGATATAATTTTATTGTATACCTACTTTTTTTCTTTTAAATTCATCCTTCATTTTCTTTGATTTTAAGCATGAGTTGGTTTCTCAGCTTAGTATTCGCTATAAGATACTTTATGCAAAAATATAGTCCCTAGGGCCAGCTAGTGGCATGGTGGTTAAGGTGACTGGATCCATGTGGCTGATTCTGTGGTACACATCCTGGACCTATCAGCTTGATAAACATTTTGGGCACATGTGCATGTGTGCCCAAAATCCCGAGAAGAGAATGGAGAAGGGATTGCAGCATGGCCATCACCCCAGGGTGCTTTCTCACTCTCTCTCTCTCTCTCTCTCTCTGTCTCTCTGTCTCTCTGTCTCTCTGTCTCTCTATCTCTGACTCTTGCAAGTGTATGCACCCTATAGCAAAAAATTTAAGTTTATAGTCCCTAGACACTGTAGGCAAAAGCAGTACACAAATGGAAATTGTCAACTACAGGAAGCATATTTGTGTCTCTTCTAGTGTTTTAACTTGGAAGCGTTATTTATCATGACCATGTGGAAATCAGAATCGAACGTTTACTCTAAGTTTAAAATATAGACATGTATATCAGCATATTTACATAAAGTACTCTGTCTACTTTGTAATCACAGTCATATGCACGTACCATTTGTAAATGCTGCAGTAGATGTGAAGATCTGTCCAGTCCCTCCCTCCCTGTATTTATTTCCTAGGGCTGCTGTAACTCATTACCACTAACTGAGTGGCTTAAAAGAGTCAAGTCTGTCACAGATCAGGAGGTCAGAAGTCTGGCATGAAGGTGTTGGCAGTGTTGGTTCCTCCAGGAGCCACCCCATGCCACTCTCCCAGCTTCTGGTGGCTGCCAACTACCCTAGGCGTTCCTTGGCTTTTGGGTGCATTCCTCCAGTCTCAGGCTCTATTTCCACATGACCTTCTTCCCTGCATCCTTCCCTTTTCTTATGAGGACACCAGTCATTGAACCTGGGGCTCACTGTAAATCCGGGATGATTTCACCTCAAGATCCTTAACTACCTACCAATGCAAAGATCACATTTCCAAGTACACATTCTCAAGTATGGCGGTTTAGAACTCGAACATTTCGTTTTTAGGAAAGACACAATTCAACATACTACACTCCCCAGAGAGGAAAGATGAGCTTAAATTGGAAACGATTTGGCATATCTTGGGTTTCTACTTGAAAAATAATAATCAATATGAATGAATCTTAAGTACATATGCTAGGAATTTGTCTTGTTTGTATGGACTCATTCTATCTGTGATAGCCTGTCGTACAAATCTGATTCACTTTATCTTTTGTTCACTTTGTAACATTCATCTTTACCAGGTTAAGTACATGAATGTGTGTGCTTGTGTCTTTCCAGAAGGTGGACAAGGACATTGTCAACAGACTATACCTGTCGTTTGTTCTTTATACTTTACTCAAAGAGACCAATGTTTGGAGTGTGTCTGAAAAATTTAACATGCCTCGAGGATATATACAGAACCTCCTCACTGGAGCAGCCTCATTTGCTTCTTGTGTGCTGCATTTCTGTGAGGTAATTCTAGTTTAGAGATGTGCTTGATAAATCTCATTTTAACTATTACTAAACTGACAATTTAATTTTTTTGTCATTGTTAGCTTATTCTGTTATTACAAAGATGTCACCATTTTTAATGTATATTTGTTTTTATCTGCTTACAAAAGTACTTTCCTCTCTCTCTCTTTCTCGGTAAAGATATAAAAATTACTGAGTCGGGACCAGCAGGTAGCGTGGTGGTTAAGGCGCTGGACACTCCCATGTGGCCGACCACGGTTCAGGTCCTGGACCTGGTGGCTTGCTTTCTCACTTTCCCTCTCTCTCTTCCTCTCTCTGTGTCTGTCTCTGATCAAATTAAAATAAATGAATAAATAAATAAAAATAAATAATTTAAAAAAAAATTACTGAGTCAGCCAAGATTAGCATGGCGAACAAGTGTAAAGCACCTAGTACCTAGTGAACCTATTATTACTCTCTGTTCTGTTGCTAGTAACAGAAATATCTGAGTCAGAGTAATTTAAAAGAGCAGAGATTTATTTAGCCCACAGTTTTGGACGTCCAGGGTCAAGGGGCTGCATCTGGTGAGGGTCTTCTTGTTGATGGATAATACAGTGGGGAATGTCATAGTGAGAGAGCAGATTCGATGTTTGTGTCATGTCTCTGATCTCATTCCTTCCCTTTATAAGCCCACCAGTATTCAGGTCGTGGTAGGGACCCACCCTGATAACCTTATCCAATCCTAATCACCTCGCAAAGGCCTTACCTCTTAATCCTAAAATCCGATTAAATTTCCACCCTCTTAGTGCTTTCACAATGGCTCACCAAATTTTACACATGCATGAGGAGAGGGACATTCAAATCAGCACCTACTCTGTTTTTTATTATTAATTTATTTTATATTCATTCACTACATTCATTCCCTGAGCATCATCACAGCATACAAAATGTGATTTCCCATCCAGAATACACTGCATAGTGGCTTAATCATACATGTTATGATCAACAAATAATTTTCCATTTCTTGTTTCATATATATTTATTTCACATATATATATGTGTGTGTGTGTGTGTGTGTGTATGTATATATATTTACCCCCCTATTTGTCACCCTCTGCCACTTCCCACCCTCCTCCCACACTGTCTCTGGTGTCAGCACCTACTCTTAAAACTCTATTAATAGTTTCAGGTATTTGGAATTAACCCTTAAAAATAACCTTTCTCCATTGATGTAGACTCTGTAAATGTATGTCTATGAGTGGTAAATGTGTCAACTGTTTGGTTAGTAAGTTACCAGTATCCAACACCATAATTTACCAAAATCGCCTCTAAGGTCAGGCAGCTACTATAGGTTTTACATCAAATGTGTATTTAATAAAACAGTTCAAGAAGAAAACTTTATTTTTGCCATGTACATATGGGATGGATTCATTTGTTTTTCAACTTTGTTAAAATAAGCATTTGGAATTCTTTTTCTTTCTTTCCTTCTTTATTTTTCTTTTCTTTTTTTTTTTTTTTTTTTTTTTTTTTTAGTTTTTTAGTTTTTTAGTTTTTTAGTTTTTTGCCATATGGCACATGTGTCTGCTAGAAACAGATAGGGAGAAATAAAGTAAGGGATTACCCTCCCAGAGGGGATGGCCATGCCACAATCCCTTCTCTTCCATTCTCCTCTTGGGATTTTTGAGAATGCACACAGACACACCCAGGGTGACTTTCAAGATGCGGGGTCCAAGACTTGAACCGTGGTCAACCATGTAAGAATTCAGCACCTTAACCACCATGCCACCTGCTGGCTCGTGGAATTTCCTTAAATAACACAACAAGGTTTCCATACTTTTCTGCCAAGATAATTTTTTATGCATTTATAACATAAGCCATTTGTACTGCATTCAAATTACTTATTAGGTGACATAATCTTTCTTTCCATGTTTGTTTCCATACTTAATTTTTAAAAACTTTTTCTCATGAGTTCTGTTTCTAAACTTAAGATTGCTTCAATTTCCCTATCTTAAACTTTTATATTCTGTGTATATGGTTATTAATACCATCAATTATGCCAATGAAGGTAGTAAATAATCCAAAAATACATGACTTTGCATTGAATGATAATTATTTTATCAAATTTGCCTTTCTGAATATCTTTTACTTATGCTGATTTTTTTGAAACATAGCTTATATTCCCTGAGAACATGCTAGTTAAACAGTAGATACAAATTATTGGCAATGAGAAGCTAGACTTTAAAGTGTGTTTTCTTAAGTTTTCGATGTTTCTGTTCTTCATATATTTTTAAAATAATTATTTATTTAATTTTATTTATTTACTCATTTATTTTAATTTGACCAGAGAGAGAGTGGGAAAAGTTGGACAGCAAACCACCAGGTCCAGGACTCAAACCGTGATCAACCATGTGGGAGTGTCCAGCACCTTAACCACCACGCCACCTGCTGGTCCCCTGTTCTTCATATTTAACGATACTCTTCCCTGATATTCTTTCCTTCTGTTTTATTTAGAATTGAGGACTTGACCTTTACAGAATTGTTCAAATAAAAAAAAAATCTATATGTAGAACTTCAAAACCGCCATAACTTGGTGACTGATCCTAGGAAAAACCTAGCTGACAACTTGCACACTCATTCATGTATTTCTAATATGCCTTTTAAGTGTTAGAGAGCATGTGTGCTCACCAGAGAGGGGAAGGGAAGGAAAGCACCCCTCAGTGGGTCATGTCACACCACAGTCCCTTCTCCATTTCTCTATCCTGTCATGTACTTTTTTTTTTTTTCTTTTTGGAGAGGTGGGTTTTTTTTGTTTGTTTTTTTTTGTTTTGTTTTGTTTTTGCTATAGGGTGTGTGCGCTCGCCAGACAGAGAGAGAAACATAGAGACAGAAAGCGAGAAATCACCCCCCAGGGAGGATGGTCACGCCGCAATCCCTTCTCCTCCATTCTCCTCTCAGGATCTTGGGCACGCATGCACATGCGCCCGGAGTGAGTTCTAAGCCACCGGGTCCGGGACGCGAACCGCGGTTGACTATGTGGGAGTCCAGCGACATAGCCATTACGCTAACTGCTGGTTCCCCTGTCATGTACTTTTAATATATATATTTTTTTCTTTTTAAAAGCTATATAGGGACCAGCAGATGGCATAATGTGTCTGGACTGTGGTTTAAGTCCCAGACCTGGCAGCTCCTTTCTCTTGCTGTCTCCGTATCAAGCCTTGGGGCCAGTTCTATTTTCAGTAAATGTTTGACAGGTTTTTTTACTTAATAACAGTCTCAGCACTTCCATTAATCATGAAAGACTAACAAAAACTTTGGCAATGCATAAGTGTAACCCAGTGACAAGAGAGAGCTTTTACAATTAAGTCTTCTAATACTGCCTTCACAGTGTGGAAATTGTGCTTCAGCCACCAGAAGAGAGCCCTATCTACTCATATATTTTAGTACTTCACCCCAGGAACAAACTCCTTTGCATCTGGATTCAGATTGCTCTTGACCACAAGATCTTCCAGAGAAGAGCCATCACTGATAACAAGGTCATAAACTGCTCTTGGATTTAGTCCACAGTTCGTGGGAGATCTCGAGCTGGAATGTACCACTCATGTTCTACTTCCTCTTCCAGCATTTCTTGGAAACAGCATTCAATAAATTCCTCTTCCCATAACTCCTCCTGTTTGTCTATTGAATTTCTCTTCATTTTCCATCCCCATGTAGTCTGCAAATGGATTGTCATCTTCATGAGAACGATCGTTAATAATCACATCCTCATTGAAGATGCTTGGACTAGTACTGCTGCGACTTAGATCTTTCATGGTTGGCATTAGTTGTCCTTCCCAGTGCCTGGCAGTGGGGACCACCAGTTGATAAAATTTCTCATGGTCAGAACCAGCAGACGGCATAGCGGTTACGTCACTGGACTCCCACATGGAGGACCGCAGTTCAAGTCCCTGACCTGGTGGCTTCAAACTCATGCTTGGCACATATGCATGCATGCCCAAGATCTGAGGAAGAGAATGTAGAAGGGATTATGGCATTGCCATCTCCCTGGGGGTGATTTCTCACTTTCCCTCTCACTATCTCTGTCTCTCTCTCCCTGGTGAGCACATGCACTCTAAGGCAAAAACTTCTAAAAAATAAAAAATAGAAATTCTCATGGTCTCCATCATGCATCTTCATGATAATTTTGCTGTGAATCATCTTTCATTTCTGGCTTAACTCAAGTTCAGTAACTTATACAAGGGAACATCCCCTCTGAGCCTCTGCCACACAAACCAAGCATTGAAGGAACTTACCAAACTTAAATTTCATGCATCTCCATGTGTTTTGCAGGAGCTTGAGGAGTTCTGGGTTTATAGAGCCCTGTTGGTCGAACTTACCAAGAAGCTGACTTACTGTGTGAAGGCAGAGCTCATCCCTCTGATGGAAGTGACTGGAGTTTTAGAGGTCAGTAGCTTCCCAGTTTTTCAACTGGGGTTATTTTGTTATTTTTTTTTTCCTTTTTTTTTTTTTTTGGAGAGGTTTTTTCGCTATAGGGCGCGTGCGCTCGCCAGACAGACAGAGAGAGACATAGAGATAGAAAGCGAGAAATCACCCCCCAGGGGGGATGGTCACGCCGCAATCCCTTCTCCTCCATTCTCCTCTCGGGATCTTGGGCACGCACGCACACGCGCCCGGCGTGAGTTGTAAGCCACCGGGTCCGAGACGCGAACCGCGGTCGACTACGTGGGAGTCCAGTGACATAGCCATTACGCTAACTGCTGGTTCCCATCATGGGGTCATTTTTTAAAAGATAAATTGCGGTGGAGACTGTGGAAGAGTGTAGGGAAGAGAGGGAAAGAGTGTAGGGAAAGAAATTAGGGAGAAAAATAGAGAAGACACTCGCGGGACACAGATATGGTTTATTACCTGTTGATGATAACGTGTATAGTGTTCTCAACTGGAGTACTCTGAGGTACATTTTATGTTGGGTAAATTCTCTCTACAAGCTAAGTGATGTATACTGATTGAATGTGTAAGTAATAATAATAATGGGGGCCAGCTAGTGCACACGCCCTATAGCAAAAAACCTCTCCAAAAAATAATAAGAAATCTAAAACCAAAATATTTTAAAGATACAATAACTTGCTGCCATGATCACTCAGAAATCCACCATTAATTGGGAAGAAGACTTGATGAAAAATCTCAGTTGTGGAAAACAAAAACAAACAGTAATGGTAGTGGGAACAGAGTCACCTAGCTTTTCTTCCTTCCTCTGTTCCCGTGAAGAACTGCCTTTTGTCCTTTGAACTCCGAACTCCCCAAAGGCAGTGCTAATCCCACAGTGGTGTAGCCATGCAGCAGTGGTTTTTTTGCTGCATTACCCTTCCCCATCAGGATTTGGGCACACACACACACACCTGGTGCGCTTCTCAAGTCACAGCGGCATTTGAACCATGGTTGGTTGTGTGGGATCCTGTCCCCGGTGCACAGAGATTAACCACTTCACTTTAGGGCCAGCCCAGGACATTTGCATTTGTATTTTCTTCTTCTTTTTCTTTTTTAAATTTAATTTTTATTATTATTATCTATTTTTAGGGTTTTACATAGAGCACATGCATTCACCAAAGAGAGACAGAGAGGGAACGTGAGAAATCACCCTCCGGGGGGATGGTTACACCACAATACAGCCTTTCAGGATTCTGGGCTCACACACGTGGCTGGTGTGATTCTCAAGCCTTTGGGTCTAGAACCTGAACCACAAAGTTAGCCACGTGGGATCCAGCATCTTAACCTCCACACCACCCGCTGGCCCCGTATTGGCATTTTCTAAGGGATGAAGAAGAAAATGTCCTCAAGTGGCTTCTCAGCTTTCTATTTTCATCCAACATAGTTTATTCTCTGTTATTCAGTTCTTGAATCAAAGTTCTGCTTGGGAAACACACACACACATACACACACACACACCAGTCGTTCCAAGTAGATGGTAAGAACATTGAAAGAATATTGGACCAGAACATTTTACGTGGGGATCTAAAATAAAGCCACCCACCTAAGTGCCTTATTCCTGATTTGCAAACACATTAGTCAACTTTAGCTACATAAAAGCTATCTTGTAGTCAGATCACAACCACCAAAAGCATCTTTTAGAAACTCAAGATTCAGATCTCCTCATATTTACTTTATCATCTTAGTTTGAGAAATATTTTTCCTTCCTTCGTTAAAGCTCTTTATTTTCCCTAACCTCAAATTCTTAACCCTATTGACTTTTGTAACCCTTTTCAGGGTCGAGCAAAGCAGTTATACAGTGCCGGTTACAAAAGCCTAGCACACTTAGCTAATGCCAGTCCTGAAGTGCTGATAAGGACAATTGATCATTTATCAAGACGTCAGGCCAAGCAGATTGTTTCATCAGCAAAGGTAAGCAAATCATTTTTTTTTAGTATTTGCATTTAATCACTGTTTATCTTTGCAGCATACAAAATGGTGTTTCCTGGTACAAATTCAGTACATGTCAGTTACGTCAACAAATGAATCATTTCTTAACTTTTATCATATTTTGTAGTGTTATCTCCTTATAATTGAATTTTTACCTTTATTCATAATACAGCACGTTTATGTACACATAAGAGAATGAAAGAAAGCACCCTGCATTGGGGCCTAGTCACACCATTACACCTCTTCCTTCAGTTCTCCATCCCATCATGATCCTGGCCATGCATGTGCATGCCCAGTGTATGGCCACACTGAAATTCAAACCCCAGTCGGCCATGTGGAATCTCCCTCTGTACAGCACCTGACCTGTGTGCTATGGGGGCAGCTCTGTCAGCTTATACATTAGAAATCAGGATGAGAACATTTAATACCACATAGTAGTTTATTTCTATGGACACAAAAGTATGTATCCAAAAAGTTGTGCATCTGTTATGGCACACAGCTTGTTCTTTTTAATTGCCAGAAAATATGTGTACTTCCCAGAGACAGAGACGGGGGCGGGGGGGGGAAGCATCCCCCAATAGGGTGTGGTCACCCTGCAACCCCTCCTCCTCCATTTCTCCCTCCTGATGGGATTTGGGACACACAAGCACATGTGCCAAGTGTAGGGCCACCAGGCCAGAATTCCAGCTGGGGTCAACCATGAGGAATCCAGCTTTTTTTTTTTTTTTTTTTTTTTTTCTTAAAGAGAGATTTTTGCTACACAGTGCATACATTCACTAGAGACAGAGAGATAGTGAGAAATCACCGCCACCTCCACGGGTGATGGCCATGCTGCAATCTCTTTTCCTCCATTCTCCTCTCAGGATTTTGAGCATATGCTCACATGCACCTGGCGTGAGTTTCAAGCCGCTGGATCTGGGACTCAAACCTGCAGTCAGTCATGTGAATCCAGCACCACAACCACTACATCACCTTCTGTCCTGGGATCCAGCTCTCTTAACTGCTAAGTTAAGGGGCCAGCCTGATACAAGCCTTCTTTAGTAGAGAAAAAGAACCTCCTAAAAAAAAAAAAAAAACAAACAAAGACAGTTTCAAAGGTTTGCTGAAGAACAGGGGCCCCTGGAAGTCATAGAACTCTGCCTCCCCACACCCTCAGCATCCCGGACATCTGGTCTTCCCACCTCTGAACACACTCATTGACAAGTAGCTTACTACCTCAAAATTAGGTTGTTCTATTTTTAGAAGCCCTTAGTGTTACAGAAAATCATCCCAATAGAATGAGGCTCAATTTTGCCTTGTTTATATTTCTACCATCATATCATTGTACTACCCTCTGGAACTCGTCTATTCATTCATTCACATAGTGGCTTTTCACGTCTTTGAAACAGGTCTTCCTCCTCCAAGGGTTTCTCCCTACTGTTCCTTTCATCTGTATGAAATAATCTAGTCATAGGCCTTTTACTGTCCTAGTTACTCTTGTTGTCACATCAGATTAGGAGTTGTTCGTGTTGGTGGAGGTGAAGTTAGAGTCATTTCCATTGCTGATGCACCTAGTGTTCAGCCTGTGGTACATGTTTAAAAAATATTAGACAAAGTTGGGACCAGCAGTTAGCGTAATGGCTATGTCGCTGGACTCCCATGTAGTCGACCACAGTTCGCGTCCCGGACCCGGTGACTTAAAACTCACACCGGGTGTGTGTGCGTGCATGCCCAAGATCCCGAGAGGAGAACGGAGGAGAAGGGGTTGCGGTGTGGCCATCCCCCCTGGGGGGTGATTTCTTGCTTTCTGTCTCTCTGTCTCTGTCTGGCGAGCACACGCACCCTATAGCAAAAAAAACTCTCAAAAAAAAATTAGAAAAAGTAAACAAATGAGACTTTAAAAAATTAAGAGCTTTAGCCAGGGAAACAATCAGTAAGTGGTAGAAGCAATACTGAGGAGCAATACTGAGGAGCTAGACTGTGTATTATTAAGGATATAAATGCAGCTTCGTTAACAATGACCAAAACAAGTGACTTTAACTCGGAAAATGTTATTGGACAAGTTCCAGCATAAGCAGTTCTTAGCCAATACAGGAATCATTGTGTGTTCACAGACCCATATTTCGGTCTTATTACTCAATCATTTTTAATACAGGGCTTTTGTCTTAGGGACTAAGATACACACCGCTGTTCTTACCGTCTCGCCCACTTTCCAGTCAACTCAAAAGAGTAAAATGGACATTTTATGTAAGAGTTTGAGTAAAGGAGTGGGTGAAAAATTGCAAATAAGGTAGCAAGGCTGGAAATAAGGAAGCCTGGGCTGGCCTTGTGGCCTGGTGGATAAGGGGCCACAACCATCTCACATGGTTGACAATGGTTCACATCCAGCCCTAGAGGCTTGAAAAACACAGCAGGTGCATGTGCATGCATTCCCCAAATCCAGACAGAATGGAGAAACGTTTGCAACATGAACATGCCACATTGGGGGGTTCTCTGTCTCTCTCTCTCTCTCTCCTGTGCCCTCGAGCGTTCTCCTCTGTCAGAGCAGCAAAGTATGATGTCCCTAATGGATAGCTTGGGGTGGGGGGGCAGTGCAAGCAGGTTTTGTATTTTTGGACTTTTTAAAATCTCCTTTTATCCTACAGGATCCTTACGTTTTTTTTCCCCTTTATTTATGGTAGAGCTCATGAGTACACACATATAAGATGGGAGAGAGAGAGGAGTACCCCCACAGGGTCTGGTCCTGCTGTGATCACCTTCCTCCAGTCCTCCAGCCCATCAGACCTCTGTCTCTCATGTACGTGCCCAGTGTTCCGGGGTAACTGGGCAGGTATCTGAACGCAGTTACCATGTGGGAGCCAGCTGCTCCGGAACAGTGCATTACTGCTGTGCCACAGGGCAGGCCAGAGCCGAAATTTTCCCCTCTAGTTTCTTCGCCCCTCACTGCTCAGCTTCCCAAGGGTGCCTCTCCCTTTTTAGCCATTCTTTCCCTAAAATCTTTTGCATCATCTTTCTAAGACTCCCTCCTAAAGTGTCCCACACATGCTTTAAATGCCTTCTCATAAACATTGCTTCATTTAGCCTTCCTCTCTCTGGAGGTGATTTTTATTTCATCTCAGATCTTCTGTTCGTTCCCTTCTTATCTTGCCCCATGTAGTTTTTCCCAACCCCACAGTGATCTGTGCAGATGCTTTAAGTGAAAGCTCAAGAAACGACTGTGCTGGAAATTGGTGGATTTTTTTAAAACCACAAGTAATTTAAGTTGATGATTCTGTATTCTAGTAATGCTGACACATGGGTATCATGTAGTTTACTTGTTGATCTTTGTAGGTTTTTGTTTTGGTTTGGTTTCAAGAGACTTTTGCCATAGGGTGTGTGTACTCGCCAGAGAGATGGAAAGCAAGAAATCAGTCCCCACAGCAAGGATGGTCACACCGCAATCCCTTCTCCTCCACTCTCCTCTCAGGATTGTGGGCATGCATGCACACACACCTGGCATGAGTTTCAAACCACCAGATCTGGGACTCAAACTACAGTGGGCCATGTGGGAGTCCAGCACCTTAACCACTACACCACCTGCTGGCCCCTATGTGTGTAACTTTTAGAAGATGTGTTGGGAGATTTGTTTTACATCACCATTATCTCACCTACTAGAAAACTCACCTAATTATATTTTAATCTCCCTTAAATAATACTGTGTAATGATTGGTAAGTAGTGTTTTTATATTTTTCATTTTGTTTCATGAAATTTTCACTGAACTTTTATTTATTATTTTTTTTAATTGCCAGAGAGCACATGCACTCACTGGAAAGAGACAGCGAAAAAGAGTGTTTCCCAATGGGCATGGCCATGCCACAGTCCTTTTCCATCAGGATTTTGGACACGCACGCACATGTACCCAGTTTGTTTTTCAACCTACTGGGGCCAAGATTTTTTTCTTTTTTTTTTTTTTTTTTTTTTTTTTTTTGAGAGATTTTTCCTATAGGGTGCATGTGCTCACCAGAAAGAGAGACAGAGACACAGAAAGCGAGAAATCAGCCCCCCGGGGGGGATGGTCATGCCGCAATCCCTTCTCCAATCTCCTCTCGGGATCTTGGGCACGTGCGCGTGTACACACACACACACACACACACACGGAGTGACTTTAAGCCATCGGGTCCAGGACTCAAACCATAGTCGACTACATGGGAGTCCAGCGACACAGCCATTACGCCAACTGCTGGTCCCATGGGGGCCAGGATTTGAACCACAGTTGACCAGATAGGATCCAGCTCCTGATGCACTATACTATGAGGCCAGCCTGCTAAATTTTTTAGTATAGAAATTTTATAACAGAAGTAGTTCAGATACTTCACACCTAGATACACACAACCCAGCTGCAACAAATGCTAACATTTTTTTTCCCCCAAAGGGTATGTGCACTCTCTGGAGAGAGACAGAGAAAAAGAGAAAACAAGAAAGCCACCCCCATGGAGTATGATCACACTACAATTCCTCCTCTTCCATTTCTCCCTCCGTTCAGGATTTTGGTCACACATGCACACACACTCGGGTTGTTTCTCCAGCCACCAGGTCTGGAACTTGAACCATGTGGTTGGCTATGTGGAATCCAGCTGCCTTAACCACCAGGCCACAGGCTAGCCCCCAACATTTTATTTCTGATTTTTAGAAGAAAGGGGAAAAAGCATTATTCAGCAAATAATTATTGGCATTAAAAAAATTTTTTTTTAACTATTAGATGTGGGCATACCAGAAAGAGACAAAAAGAGAGGGAGGAAGGGAGAAGAAAAGTGAGAAAGAAGCCGCCCATGGGGAATGGCCATGGTGCAGTCCCTTCTCCTCCATTTGTGCCTCCTTTTGGGATCGGAGGCACCTACATGCACACACACTCAGCCTGTTTTTCAAGCCGCTGGGTTCAGGACTCAGAACTACACAGTCATGTGGGATTCAGTAGCCTTAACCACCACGCCACTAGCTAGCTCATTCTTGGCGTCTTCTAAGTGCCAGGTTTAGGTTTTTTTTTGTTTTTTTTTTTTTAGTCATTATGTTGCTTTTGAAATTAATCATGTTAACTTTATTGATTTTTGTATTTGCCAGAGGACACAAGTGTTTGCTAGCGAGAAGCAGAAACAGAGAGAAAGGTAGAAAGTACCACCCCTCTACTCTACCCCACTCCCACCCACGGGGCAGAGTCATGCTGCAGCCCTCTCCTTCATTTCTCCATCCCGTTGGGATCTGGGGCATGCATAAACACATGTGCCTGTCGTGCTTTTCAAGCCACCAGGTCCTGGACCCGGCCTGCACAGTTACGTGGGATATGTTTCTCTTACTCACAAGGCCGTGGAGCTGGCTCAATTGTATTAACTTCAGGAGCTTGACTAAAATTTCTTTGAAATACTAATAGGCTTTTTAAAAGCATACTAAATTTTGAAGAATAATAAAATGCATTATATGAAACATAATATTTTCAGGAGCTAATTAAATTTTTGCAGAATTGTCTTAGATTTTATAGATTAAAAATTAATTTTTAAATGGCTGCGTCTTCAATAAAACAAATCTTTGTGAGTATTAAAGCTCCTTTATTTTTGGTATGCTAAATGCAGTGATCAGCTAAAATGGTTTTAACTAAATGCTCAGCTTCATTTGCTATAATCACTTGTTCTTAAATGGCCATTTTTCTTTTTTTTTTTTCTTTTTTTTGAGATTTTTGCTATTAAGGCGTGTATACTTGCTGGAGAGACAAAGAGAAACAGCGAAATAGAAAGCAAAAAATCACACCCCCCCAGGGAAGATGGCCATGCCACAGTTCCTTCTCTTCCATTCTCCTCTCAGGATTTTGGGCATACATGCACACACACTCAGCATGAGTTTCAAGCCACCAGGTCTGAGACTTGAACTGCAGTCAGCCACATGGGAGTTCAGTGCTTTACACTCTGTGCCACCTGCTGGCCCCATATGGCCATTTTTGAATCTCATTATTTTAGTTTGTAATGTCTAGATTACAGATGTGTAAGAACTCAGGTGTCTATTAGATACTGGTAAAAAATATATATATATTGGGAACCAGCAGTTAGCGTAATGGCTATGTCACTGGACTCCCACGTAGTCGACCGCGGTTCGCGTCTCGGACCCGGTGGCTTACAACTCACGCCGGGCGCGTGTGCGTGCGTGCCCAAGATCCCGAGAGGAGAATGGAGGAGAAGGGATTGCGGTGTGACCATCCCCCCTGGGGGGTGATTTCTCGCTTTCTGTCTCTATGTCTCTGTCTGTCTGGCGAGCGCGCACGCGCCCTATAGCGAAAAAACCTCTCCCAAAAAAAAAAAAAAAAAAAAAAAAAATATATATATATATATATATATATATATATATATATATTGACGGTTCTCTAACAGTGAATATTTTGGCCTCATCTCTTGATTTTTTTTTTTTTTTTTTTTTTTTTTTTTTTTTATTGTAGATGCTCTTGCAGGAAAAAGCAGAGGCTCTGCAGGAAGAAGTAGATGAATTACTGAGACTGCCTTCTGATTTCCCTGGTGTCGCAGCCTCTTCCCTTCAAAAGGCGTGAAGCAACATGATGAGCATTTTCCAGTATGAATTATTTATTATCCATATGTTTTATTAAAGAGCCCCTATATTTTATAAATGAAAAAAATATATTTTAACTATACATTAAGGACTGTGACTGATGTTTGAATGTACCTCTCCCCCGTAACTGCAGTAACTGCCCTCTAAGGCTCCCTCTTCCACACTTCCACATTATTTCTCTGCTCAGAATCTGTAGTGCCCACCACACAAGGAAACCCAACTCTCTCAAATATCCTCAACCTACCTTTGTACCAAGATCTTTTATTATTCTCTTACCCATTTCTTTCATCAAGCTGGACTTCTTAGAATCTCCGGAAATTTCCCAGTAATTTGAAGACCTTACAACCATTCACTGTACAAATTAGGAACCCCAGTGAATAAAGAATACTACCCAAACTAACAATTTGAAGAGTCTCTCCAAATACAACTTAAATATTAGCTCTCTTCTTCCCCTTTTAGAATTAGCTCAAATGTAGATGACCCTAACTTAAGAAAAATGGTGATAACTAGCACTATTTATGAGGGCTGAACTCGTTTGGTAAAGATCTACTCACTTTAAGAGACATCCATGGGGAGAGGAATAGCTGGTTGCGTAGTGGTTAAGGCACTGGACTCCCACATGGCCAACCATGTTTCTAGTCCTGCACCCAGTAACTTGAAACTCACACTGGGCACATGTGCATGTGTGCCCAAAATCCCAAGAGGAAAATAGAGAAGGGATGGCAGCATGGCTGTCCCCTTGAGAGTGATTTCTCATTTTCTCTCTGTCTCTCTCTGTCTCAAGCAAGTACATTTGCCCTATAGCAAGAGTCTCTTTTTAAAAAAAGACATTTATCAGAAACTTGCAAATAAATCTACAGTCTAAATTCTTTGAGCTTTAACACTTTAGACCATTATAATATGGTCATTTCTTAGTACTTTCTGTGTGTCAGATACTGCTGTAATTGCTTTATGTGAAATCACTAATTGGTACAGCGCACTGTCAGGCAGTACTGTACTTATCCTCATCCTGCAGATGAGTAACCTGAGACACAGAGAAGTGAAAATAACTTGCCCCAACGTCACGTACTAGTTATTCGCAGAGCAGAGATTTAGACCCATGCAGTCCCAGTCTAAAGTCAATGCACTTAACTATGATATAGTATTGTCCTGGTAAATGTACCCAATCATCTCTTCCTAAATGTTCTTTTCACTGACCTTGATTTTTATCCCTAGTGTTAATGGCCCATTGTTCATGTGCCACCCCACCCCATTTCTGTTGATGGATGTCTACGTAGGCATCCTCATGTCGTAGCAGCCTTGGGCTTCAGTGTTCGTGTTCCACGTGTGCTGGTTTAACAGTTTTAACTCGAATGTGTACCTGATGTCTGATACCTTATGTGGTAGCACAATCAACTGGGTGTGATATCTGATGTAGAAGAACGGCCCTCTCAAAGGCATTCACTTCCTAATTCCTGAAACCTCCAAACAAGTTATATTATATGGCATGGGGGAATTAGAGGTGCAGATAGAATTGAGGTTGCTAATCTGCTGCCTTTGAATTGGGGAAATTATCCTGGGTTATCTGGGTGGGCCTAATGTAATCACAAAGGTATGTATGTATGTATGTAAGTATGTGTGTATTTATTTATGAGAGGTTTTTGCTATAGGGCATGTGCGCTCGCCAGAAAGACAGAGAGACAGAAAGCGAGAAATCACCCCCAGGGGGGATGGTCTCACTGCAATCTCTTCTCCATTCTCCTCTCAGGATTTTGGGCATGCACGCACACATGCCCGACGTGAGTTTAAGCCACCAGCTCTGGGATTCAAACCGTGGTCAACTACATGGGAGTCCAGCAACATAGCCATTACGCCAACTGCTGGTCCCTCACAAAGGTCTTTATAAGCAAAAGGAGGAGACAGAAGAATCAGAGTCAGAGTGATAAAAAAATTACACTTTTCTCTTTTTACTTATCCTTTTAAAAACAACTTAAATAAAATGAAAAGGCTGTCCTATCACTAGACCAGAACCTGAGAGTACATCTACTAGATGGTCAGGAAAGTCATGACATATTTTTCTATGCAAAAATGTGTCCCGACTTCCTGACAACCCCAGGTTAGAAGATACCAGGCTCAGAGGACCTTGCTAAAGGCAATCACTAGAAGCGATTACAAAGAGAGATGAACTATGTTCTTGGAAAAGCAAATGGAAGACTTGAACTTCTTTTTGAGTAAGAACCCATACCCATGCCACAGCCTTCAGAAAGAAACAACCTCAAAGATGGATTTATACCCAACATTACTCCAGGTTTGGTTCAAGAAACAGAGCAAAACTTAAAAAAGCAAAACTCAAGCACAGTCAGCAAAACCAAGAAGCTCATCAGCCAGTTCCCCAAGGATGGCGTCAAAACCAGCACTTCCCAGAGAGACACGGATATGGCACTGGATCCCTGGATGACACCTGTCCACTGCCCCTGGTTTATACTGATTGTCAGACACCCTCAATCCAACTCAGTTTATGCCTCAGTTCCAAGGTCCCCACAGGACATTCTGTGGACCATAAAGTAGTCCATTTTGGCTATTGCCAAGATCCTAACATAAACTGCCTCTATCCCATCTTGGAATCCCGTTTGTTCCCGAAAGCCTCATTTCTAATTCTTAGCTTTCTTTCTTTCTTTTTTTCTAAGAGATATTTTTGCTATAGGGTGCTTGCGCTTGCCAGAGAGACAGATAGAAAGTGAGAAATCACCCCCCAGAGGGTATGGCCATGCCACTATCCTTTCTCCGTCTCCACTTGGGATTTTGGGCAGTCACGCACACACGCCCAGTGTGTTTTAAGCCGCTGGGTCCAGGCCTCGAACTACAGTAGACTACGTGGGAGTCCAGCAACATAACCATTATGCCTGGTCCCTCTAATTCTTAGCTTTTATTCTCATTCTTTTGGTTCTCCAACTGTACAGAGTACACAGAGAAGCTAGACATAGAAGACCCCATGTTGTCATGATTCCCACTTAAGGAAACGTCTCAGCAGTAAAGAACAAAGCAGAGACGCACACTGTATGGATGGATTTCAAAAGGCATGAGAGAGAGACAAAAGAGGGCACAACAGACTATCTACTTTTTCATTTTATTTACACAAATTCCTAGACCAGAAGTAACTAATCTGTAGTGGCAAAAAGATGAGCGGGCCCATGTGGTGGAAAGAATTGAACAGAAACAGACTCAAAATGTATTGGCATGATGGAGATGTTCCTTGTATAATATTAATTGGGTGGCAGTTCCCTGGGCATAAATTCATCAAAACACAGACCTGTGCATCCAAAATCTGTATATTTTATTACATAAATTATACCTCAATTTTGTGTGTGTGTGTGTGTGTGTGTGTGTGTGAAAAAATTCCATCCCTAGTTGATTAAAACAAAACAATCAAAAAAATCCACAGAGAATTGAAAATGCGAATTCCTAGCTTCTGAGGCATTTTTATAAGCCACCTAGTCTGTGACATTTTGCCATACCTTTTTTTCTCTTTAAAGAGATCAGAAAGTATATTATCATAATGAAGAGAGATGCATAAAGCTATTGAAATGGCTAACAGCAATGTCAGTACAAACGACTAGCTATTATAATGTTTTATGCTAAATTATTTTTCTTTGTGGTAGGATATATTACTGTGAGCACATAAAATTAGAGAAATCCACAGACAATAGACTACACTGTACAGGGCACAGTGCTACAAGCTCAGTTCCGTATAAATTGGTAAGTAATTTGAGAGTTATCATAAAAATATATTCTCATCTTAGAAATAATAAATTATGGGAACCAGCAGTTAGCGTAATGGCTATGTCACTGGACTCCCATGTAGTTAACCGTGGTTCAAGTCC
Organism: Tupaia tana; assembly: GCA_026018925.1. Taxonomy (NCBI): domain Eukaryota; kingdom Metazoa; phylum Chordata; class Mammalia; order Scandentia; family Tupaiidae; genus Tupaia; species Tupaia tana. The sequence continues at coordinate 22,039,417 of JAKSZU010000017.1, forward strand.
CGGACCCGGTGGCTTAAAACTCACGCCGGGCGCGTGTGCGTGCATGCCCAAGATCCCAAGAGGAGAATGGAGGAGAAGGGATTGCGGCGTGACCATGCACCCTGGGGGGTGATTTCTCGCTTTCTGTCTCTATGTCTCTCTCTGTCTGTCTGGCGAGCGCACGTGCCCTATAGCGAAAATCTCTCCAAAAAAAAAAAAAAAGAAAAATAATAAATTAGGGCCCAGCAAGAGGCATAGTGGTTAAGGCTCTGGATTCACATATGGCTGACCACTGTTGGAGACTGGATCGAGGGGCCTGAAAATCACACCGGGCATCTGTGTGAGCATGCCCCAAATCCCAGGAGTGGAATGGAAGAGAAGGGATTGCAGCATGGCTGTCCTGGGGCGCGGGGGGGTAGGGTGTGATTTCTCACTTTTCCTCTAACTGTCTCTCTCTGGCAAGTACACACATCCTATAGCAAAAACCTTTAAAAAAAAGATAAAGTAAATATTATTTTGCTGTGATTTGTCAAAGTTATTTGAAAGCTGAGTAAAAACATGTAAATGCATCTTACTGAATAGTTGCAATATTCTTTTTTTTTTTTTTTTTTTTTTTTTTGGAGAGAGGTTTTCGCTATAGGGTGCGTGCGCTAGCCAGACAGAGAGAGGGAGACATAGAGACAGAAAGCGAGAAATCACCCCCCAGGGGGGATGGTCACGCTGCAATCCTTTCTCCTCCATTCTCTTCTCGGGATCTTGGGCATGCACGCACATGCGCCCGGCGTGAATTTTAAGCCACCGGGTCCAGAATGTGAACCGCGGTCGACTACGTGGGAGTCCAGCAACATAGCCATTATGCTAACTGCTGGTTCCCTAGTTGCAATATTCTTCATCTGCTGCCAGACACTGGTAGAAAACGAAAGCGGCAGATTATTTGGTCCTTGTTGCTTTTAGGAGTAGTAAAACACAAATACCTGAACCGTTGGCCACTGGTAATCATGAAATGGGACACCAGAGTGTGAGAAGGGAGAAGCAGTCTTTGGGAAAGAACTATGTAAGAGGTGGTCCTTGAACTCAATGTTAAAAGGACACGAGAACTAGGGACTTCAGAGAGGAAGAGGGAGAAGAGCATTTGGAGGAGGAAAAGCATAGGTTCTCCTCTCACAAGGTGTACAGAGAGGCTCTGAGCCACACCTGTGTGTTTGAGTTCTTTATTTTCCCCTAAAACTTAATTAATTTTATTATTATTATTATGATTTAATTTGCTATAGGGAGTCAGAAGGAGCCATCTCTCTGAGATACACACATTCAGGGAAATAACTCCCACTCTCCCTCCTAGTCCAGGGGCACCTTGTTCTAAACTTACACCACAATGCATAAGTCATTCCTTCATGACGTTTTCATATATTCTTATCATCTCTCAGGACTTCTGCAGCAGGAGGAAGCCTTTAGCTACTGGAATGACCTTGAAATGTTTCCTCCAACCAACACTTGGGCCTGAGCAGGTGCAGTTTGGACTGACCTCAAGGGGCTTTGAACATTTATAGGCAACAGGCTGCACTCTCGTTGTCCCAGCCTGTGCACACTCACTAAATCAAAATTAAATGTTAATGATTGTGGTGTCTGTGCCACTCTTCTGGGGAAACTAAAATGCTGGGAAATGAGGCTCTAACAGCTGTCAGTAATTGGGTCACCACCTTCCCCGGAGCCCTGAATGCCAAGGTTCGCGCCAGCACCCACCATCAGTAATGGCCCTGCTGCCAAAAAGACTCCTTTGCCAGGATGTTGGGCTGGAGGAACATGTGTCCTTTCTGGAGAAGCTGAAAGTCCTTGAGAGAAATAAAAGGACATGAGCGCACAGATAGGAAAAGGAAGGGCGTTCTGACAGTGCGCTAAATAGTACTGTGCTGCTTCAGGTGGGAGCGGGCTCCTAGCAGGCTTTGCCATGTCCTTTCTTGTCTTTTCCTGCGAAAAGAGCAGAATCTAGCAGATGCTGTCAAAGCCACTTTTGCAAATAAATGAGTCTTTCTTTGGTCATCTTTGGTGGAACTGAAGGTGATTATAGAAAAATTAAGTTTTCAAACACCTATAGTACACCTGTTACTAAATTCTAGCTCTGCTGCTTGTTCCAGAGATTTTGCTATTTACCTAGAAACTCACCTGGATCCTGATTTTTCCTGGTTTCCTCTAATATCTGGCTCTGGGAGTCTCCAAAGGATTATTTCCAATTTTTCTCCAGAGTTTCTGACTTGGAATTACTAAAAATGAAAATGGCCCTTTTCCTGAAGCCCTCCAAGCTGACACTAGACAATTTGATAGAGACTTTAGAGAAATCACTACAATAGCTTACAGAAGGAAACATTCATTACGTTTGAACTGCAAACCAGGACACTGAACACCACACTGTGCGTCCCACTGCAACTAAGATACATCAAGCCCAACATCTAGCAATCATGACTGCTTGCCCTCCGACTCAAACATTGGATTTATAATTTGTTCTAACCTTTGTTTTTGTTTTTGTTTTGTTTTGTTTTTTGTTTTTTTGAGAGGTTTTTGCTATAGGGCGTGTGCGCTCGCCAGACAGACAGAGAGAGACAGAGAGACAGAAAGTGAGAAATCACCCCCCAATGGAGGATGGTCACGCTGCAATCCCTTCTCCTCCATTCTCCTCTCAGGATCTTGGGCACGCACGCACATGCGCCCGGTGTGAGTTTAAGCCACCGGGTCCGGGACGTGAACCGCGGTCAACTACGTGGGAGTCCAGCGACATAGCCATTATGCTAACTGCTGGTCCCTGTTTTTGTTTTTTAATTAAGTTATCACTTACTAATTTTTTTTAATTTGCTATCAGGTGCATGTGCTCACCAGAGGCAGAGAGAGAGAGAGAGAGAGAGAGAGAGAGAGAGAGAGAGAAAAGTAAGTGAGAAAGCAAGCCGCCAGGTCCAGGACTCAAACTGTGATTGACCATGTGGGAGTCTAGCACCTGAACCTCCATGCCACCTGTTGACCCCTTTCTTTTGTTTCTGTAGGAATTCCTTTTAGTGATTTACCCACATGCTTACACCACATAGAGCCAACCCCTCCTCCTGAAATGAGACACAATTGTTAACCGTGTAATAGGACTGACCTGTTGTTTGGACTGACAAGTTCAGTGGCTTATAGGACAGTTTGCCACCCCAGTTTCTAGGGAAGTTACAGACATGAGAATGATGGAGTACAAGAACACCCAAACCAAAATATGGCTCCTTGGAAACTGAGGAAATAGAAGCAGGAAGGTCACTCCCTGATCTCCTGCTTTTCTGTATGAGAGCCAAACGTAAAAATTCTCTGACCTAAGGCCCCTGAAATTAGATCATCAGACCTGTATGTGACAAGCATCTTGTCTTATACCCAGAGGAAAGGAATAGGGTACAGAACCCCAACACAAATCTGAAAAAGCAGGCCTTGCTAAGCTCACCCCAGTTATAACAATCATACCCCCTTTTTGTCCAGTGACATGTTTTCACAACTGTCCACATTCTTCTTCAAACCTAAGCATAAAAATATCAGTATTCCCCGTTTCTCTGGGTCTTTATTTCTTAAGGGTCCCCTGTCACATAAACTTTGGTTAAATAAATTCCTCATGCTTTCTCCTGTTAATCTGTCTTTTTGTTATAGGGGTTTCAGCCAAAGTCTTGCTTAAAAGATTCTTCCATCCTTTATTAGTAAGAACTATACTTAATAAAAATAATTCCCATAGCTGAGCTTGAGTCAGAAGTAGCATTTAGCTGTGCAGTTATTAAAAAAGTAAAATAAGGGAACCAGCAGTTAGTGTAATGGCTGTCGCTGGACTCCCACGTAGTCGACCACGGTTCGCATCCCGGACCCGGTGGCTTAAAACTCACGCCGGGCACGTGTGTGTGCGTGCCCAAGATCCCGAGAGGAGAATGGAGGAGAAGGGATTGTGGCGTGACCATCCCCCCTGGGGAATGATTTCTCGCTTTCTGTCTCTATGTCTCTCTCTGTCTGTCTGGCGAGTGCACGCGCCCTATAGCGAAAACCTCTCAAAAAAAAAAAAAAGTAAAATAAAAGAGCTCTGATTTTAGTTTCGGAGGCAAATGTCAAATTCCTACAGAGACAACAAATCCCAGAGGAAGGATCTTCCTTCTGCCACCCACATAACCACCTAAGGCACAGGGTGCTGAGCATGCCAAAATGAGCATGCAGCAAGGTCAGATACGGATCAAGGTTTTTAAAAAGATGATCAAGAATAATCTGTCTTGAGACCAGCAGTTGGCATAATGGCTATGTCGCTGGACTCCCATGTAGTCAACTGCGGTTCGAGTCCTGGACCTGGTGGCTTAAACTCATGCCAGGCATATGTGCGTGCATGCCCAAGATCCCAAGAGGAGAATGGAGGAGAAGGGATTGTGGCGTGGCCATCCCCCAGGGGGGTGATTTCTCGCTTTCTATCTCTCTGTCTCTGTCTTTCTGGCAAATGCACGCACCCTATTGCAAAAACCTCTCAAAAAAAAAAAAAAAAAAAAAAAAAGAATCTGTCTTATACCTTTCAATTACTTATTTTCATTGTTTTCGCATTAATTTCTATTGTGGAGGAAAGCACTTTCTTGCAATAAAAGTAATACTGCTTAACAACTAAGATAATAAAGAACAATCTAATAAAAGAAGTAACTCATGCTTATATTTAGGTATGCATTCGTCTTGCCTCCCTTGAAACATATACTTTTTAAATTTTTAATTTGATTTATTATTATTATTTTTTAATTTGCTATAAGGTACATGTGCTCACCAGAGAGCAACAGAGAGAGAAAGAAAGAAAGAAAGCTGCCAGGTCTGGGACTCAAACTGCAGTTGGCCATGTGAGAATCCAGTGTCTCAACAACCACGCCACCTGCCAGCTCCCAAACATATACATTTTAACAATGCACTTGAATGTGCTATTTGTTGTCCTGGGCAAGGGACAGAGGTGTCACCTTGGATGTCTGTGGTTGCTACAAACTTTGAGAGCAATAATACTCAAACCATTTTTTTTTTAGCAGAATCAGCCCTCCTTGTTAAGATAATGTTTCAGAACATTTGTTTGTGCATGATCAAGCCATATAGCCACAAATGAAATAATGATGGCTCCGGGAGGAAAAGCTTTTTCTTCTACTTTCATTATTACTGTTCTTACCAGAGGGTACATGCACTTGCCAGATACAGTCAGAGAGAGGAGAGGGAGAAAGCACCTCTCCAATGCAGGATGGTCATGCCACAATTCCTTCTCTTTTTCTCCAAGTTGCCTTTCCATCACCTTTGGGGCTATAGAATGCCCTTGGGAAGGAGGTTTACGGTGAAGTTGTTCCCGGTGTTTCTCCTGGGGGTAGTCGCTGCCCCCAGAGCACATTTATGGTGGCAGTCTTCATTTTTCAGAAACTGCTCCTTTTGGTCAACAGAGGGAAGCTCCTACAAGTCTTGTTGATTCTCAAGTACTTTCAGCTTAAAGTAACCTTTATTCTATTTGGGGGTTTCAAATGGGTCCCCACACTTTCATCAACCAGAAAAAAGAAAAAGGCTGAGGCAAAGGTCTTACAGATTTCAGGATGATTTTGAAGGCCACAGTGGTGATTGGTAGGGGGGGAGTAGCAAGGGGGCTTGAGCAGCAGGGATGGGTGAAATTCTGCAAGAGAAGGAGTAGGGGACCTCGTGGTCAGCATAGCGTGGGCGCGGTGAGTCTGGAGGGTGGAGGAGGAGTGGACCCCGGCGATAGGATGTTCATAACCACAAAGTGTCCAGGTCATATCCTGAGCTCTTTCAGGTGTACGTGCCTCCAAAAGCCACGCAGTGTGCATATGTTTGATTTCCTTATAGCCCTGACTCACGTAGGCCGGAATATCCTGTTTTCTAAAAACACTGGTCTCTTAGGGGGATCGATCACTTGCTTAATGTTTCACTTGACAATGTGACATTTTAGCATGAGTGACTCTATTCTGGTCTGGTCTTTTGGGGCCTAGAGCAGAAGCTTAGTCCAAGTGTTACTGAACCGAAGTTCATCTGGCCATGGCTCGGTTTGCCAGCAATGGAGATAGTTTGCAAGGAAGGCTTTAACTCAGAGAGCCCCTCAGGAAGGAGGCAAGAATTAAAACTGAAGTCAACTCTTCAGTTGGGGAAGAGGTGTTTTTAAGGACCAGGGAGGAATGCAGCTGGGCTGTTCACAAATGTGACTGGGGATAGGACAAGGTAAAGAAACAGCTAGTGTGCCAGCAGGTTGTTCAAAGAAATGTATGGTCTTCAATGTCAAAGGTCGCCCCTCAGTCACTTGTGCAGGCCCAGTAGGAAGGTCTTCTGTCCCAGATGACTGGAATCTGCTCGGGCTGGCTCAGGAACTGACTTCAGGTTCCTGAAAAGCACCTTGAAGAAAATATCTTATGATGCGTTGGTCGTAGAGGTGTTTTCTACAGGCAGAGACAGGGTCTAGTGATCCATTCACAAGGCTACCAGGAGCTCGGAGGCAGGGACTGTATCTACTCACTGCTCATAGGCATAAAGCTTAGGCCCACGTTTGCTAGAATTTAACCCTAACAGGAATTCCACGACCTCAGTTTCCCCTTCTGTTTATCCAGTCAGTTACTGAGATAGATGGTGATTCATTCCAAGGTTGGTCATTAAAGCAAGCAGAGCAGGTAAATGCTCTCAAAGCGTATCTTCCTGTACTGGAGTCCTTGTTAACTCCTCAGGCACTGTTATGCAAACCATGGCCTCTTGTCATTTTTATTTAGCACCTTCAAAAAGGGAAAAACAACAAAAAGGACGGTGCTGGTACTTTGTGAATCCTGGCACGGCTGGGCCCTTCACTAGGCAGCTCCATGAGGTTGGTTTTGGCTCAGTCCATTTTACAGATAGCAAACTAGAGGCTCAGAGGGGCAAGTGATGGGCCCAGTGATCTGAGCCTCATTTGTACCTGAGGATCTAGAAGCATCTACTTTTATTCAGCAGACATTTAGTAAGTGAAGCAGGCTCTAAGGATGCAGTCTTGGAGGCTATCAGAGCAGGTGGGTGACCCCTGCATGCTGCAGTGGGTGGGTGCTGTGATGATACCTGCAGGTCGAGACAGGTGTCACAGACCCATGGAGGAGGAACGTCTGCAGCAGCCGTCTGACAGCCCTCCCACTGAGTCCAGACCTCTGTGTAGCTTACTGACCTGTATAGTTGTTATATGATAAACTGTGTCCTCAAAATGAAATGCTGAAGTCCCAGTCCCCAAGGCCCCTGAATGTGACCTTTGTTTGGAAATGGTTGCAGAATGACAGATATCGTCAGTTAAGAGTTACACTGGAGCTTTTTAGTGGTAGACACTGCCGCGTCTACCACTACATCCTCAGCATTCAGACCATCGACATTCCAGAGAATGTTAACGTCACTCTGAAGGGACACACAGTTATTGTGAAGGGCCCCAAAGGACCCTGCAGAGGGACTTCAACCACATCAATGTAGAGTTCAGTCTCCTTGGAAAGAAAAAGAAGAGGCTGCAGGTTGACAAATGGTGGGGGGACAGAAAGGGACTGGCTGCGGTTCACACTGTCTGTAGTCACGTACAGAAGATGATCAAGGATGTGACACTGGGCTTCCTTTACAAGATGAGGTCTGTGTACACTCATTTCCCCATCAATGTTGTTATTCAGGAGAATGGGTCTCTTGTTGAAATCTGAAATTTCTTGGGTGAAAAATACATCCAGGGACCAGCAGTTAGCATAATGGCTATGTCGCTGAACTCCCATGTAGCCAACAGCGGTTCGAGTCCTGGACTCGGGCTAACACTCACGCCGGGCGCGTGTGCATGTGTGCCCAAGATCCCGAGAGGAGAATGGAGGAGAAGGGATTGTGGTGTGGCCATCCCCCCTGGGGGGGTGATTTCTCGCTTTCTATCTCTCTGTCTCTCTGTCTTTCTGGAGAGCACACGCGCCATATAGCAAAAACCACTCCCCCCCCCCAAAAAAAAAATATACATCCAGAAGGTTCGAATGCGACCAGATGTTGCTTATTCAGTAGCTCAAGCCCAGAAAGATCCTTAAAGGCAATGATATTGAACTTGTTTCAAATTCAGCCGCTTTGATACAGCAAGCCACGACAGTTAATGCTGGTGGCATTCCTGAAGTCTGTTTTTTCTTTTCTTTTTTCTTTTTTTTTTTTTTTTTTTTGCCAGAGGGCACATGTGTTTGCTGGAGAGAGGCAGAGAGAGGGAAAGTGAGAAGTCACTCCCCATGGGTTAAGGCCACACCACAGTCCTTTCTCCTCCATTCTCCTCTTGGGATTTTGGGCACTCACACATGCACTTGGCATGATTTTCAAGCCACTGGGTCTGAGACTCGAATGGTGGTTGGTCATGTGAAAATCCAGCACCTTATCCATCATGCTGCCTCTGGTCCCCTGGAGTCTACTTTAAGGTTGTCAAAGTAGCCAGTGTCTCTCTTCTGACTATAAATAAAAGGCAAAACAGGAAAGACCAAGATACTAAGTTTAGATTATGTAAATGTAGCAGTAATACATTTTCATAAAAAATACATTAATCCTTTTGGGACCAGATGGTGGCCCAGGGATAATTTGGAGTCTAAACATACTGGGTATGCTTATGTCCAGGATCTGGGGCTGGCTGAGCCTGGGAGAGGATCCCAGCATGAAGACCCCATTAGGAGTGCTGCGTGTAGCTCTCTGTCTCTCTTGCTTACAGAATAAATAAATAGGCTTTAAATTATATATTTATCTTGTATATATTTTACGTGTTTTTATATTCAAATATATTTTAAATAAATTTTCAAAAAGTTAGCAAAGAAAGTAAAATTACATTATAGTTTCCAAATAATTCTTTTCTATTGTCATAAAGAGGGCACATTATCATTGTTATCACTCTCCTTTTTTTGGAGAGAGATTTTCTCTATAAGGCACGTGCATTCACCAGAGAGATGGAGATAGAGAAAGTAAGAAATCACCTTTCAGGGAAATGGCCATGCCTCAATTTCTTCTTCTCCTCTACTCTTTTTATTTTTTTTAAAGAATTACTTATTTAATTTAATTTCTTCATTTACTTTAATTTGACCAAAGAGAGCTAGAGAGAGAGAGAGAGAGAGAGAGAGAGAGAGAAAGTGAGAGAAAGTGAGAAAGCAAGCCACCAGGAGGTCTGGGACTCAAACCATGGCTGGCCATGTGGGAGTGTCCAGTACCTTAACCACCATGACACCTGCTGGCCCTTTCTCCTCCACTCTTTTGGGCATGCAAGCACACACACTTGACATGAGTTTCCATCCTTTAGCTCTGGAACTTGAATTGAGATCAGCCCTGTGGGAGTCCAGTGCCTTAACCACGATGCCACCTGTTGGCCCCATTATTGTTATTTCTTAAAGATACAGAGGAAACCATGTAAAGCTCCACAGAAGTTTTTCACATTCTCTTGTCTGTGTTGACTGACCTCTAAAGATAATTGCAAATAATATGCTCGGTATTAACTTAGGACTTTAGAGCTGAGTGAATCCATCAGGCACAGAGCTCCTTGATACTACTGATCCTTGGAAAAAAAAAAGGTGGGGGGGAGGCTTGTAGCCCAATGGTTAAGGGATCTGGATCCCACATGACTGACTGTGGTCTGAGTCCTGGACTCAGCAGCTTGAAAAACACACTGGGCATGTGTGCAGGCATGTCCCAAATCCTGACAGGATGGAGAAATGGAGTAGAAGGGATTGCTGTGTGACTACGCCCCACTGGGGGGTGCTTTTTACCTCTCTCTCTCCCTCTTTCTCTGTCTCTCTTGGTCAGGGCACACACTTTCTGGCAATTAAAAGTACAAAATCTGAACTAGGCACCAGTATTACACAATTCCTACATATTGTGAAATAGCTTTACATTAGTTGTATTGCTGATTTTTTTCCCCAGAGTTTTAATAATTCACTTAACATGTATCAAAAAAGCTATTCATTTTCCCAGAGATCAATAGAAAAATGTTCTAAAACTCAGCAGTTGCCTTTATATTTATGGGGTGATTTTAGAAATTATTATTATTATGTTCTTTCATTTCTGGGAACATTACCATTTAGAGGATTAATGGTAATTAGTAAAAAGCATAATATGGTATATTCAGTGAAAGATACCATTAATGCTATTATTCCACTTATGAGGGTCTCCTTTGTGAAGAAAACAAATGCTTTAACATATTTGTGGATCTGATGGAATGGGTAGGTCTGGGTCTGGTCAGTAGGGTAGGTAGCACTGTGTTGTCTGTGAATCTCCTGAGTGCTCTGTAGCCACCCAGGGCCCATCCTCAGTCCTCTCTCTATCTCACTTCTCTGAGATGCCGAATTCTGTGAGTCAATTCCACGCTCTTCTTTATTCTCAGGTGCTTCAGAGATGCGATGCTCTTCTCCGTCCACCGCTCTACACACCTCTGCTTGTTCTGCCTTCCCACCTGACCCAGGCACACACCAGGCAGTTATACCCCACTGGTCACTATACTCCCAGGACTAAAAGGCATCCTGGCGGGGCTGACAGATGGCATGGAAGTTAAGGCTATATCCTACGTGGCCATTTGCACAGTTCGAGTCCTGGACCCAGCAGCTTGAAAATCACACCAGGTGCATGTGTGTGTGTAAAATCCTGAGAGGAGAATGGAAAAGAGGAATGAAGGCATGGCCATGCCCCTGAGGGATGGTTCCTCACTTTCCCACCCTCTCTGACTTTCTCTCTCTGGTGAGTCCCCGTGTCCTTTAGCAAAAGCAAACAAACAAAAAAGATACCTTGCCAGGCATAGGTTCCAAATACCAACCCCCAAATTACCTTTCCCTAAGGGTTTCCATGAGTAGCCAGTGAGTCTCACCCCCATCTCTGCACTCTCAGCCAGGGCTCTAGGAGAACGGGACCATGCGTCGGAAAACTGGGCTTTAATCCCCAGATCCTTCTTCTTTTGCTATAGGGCACATGCTCACGAGCAGTTGTTCACGGCGGTGGCAGGGATGCTCTGCTGAGACTGCAGCAGTGGACATTGCCGTCGGCCGAATCGTCTGCCTCGAAGTCCCATGTTGACATCCTAACCGTCGGTACCTCAGAATGTGACTGCATTTGGAGAAAAGATTGTTAAAGAGGTAACTGAGGTTAAATGAGGTCGTTAGGGGGCCCTGATCAGGCATGACTGGTGTTCTTATTCAGAAAAGAGATGAGGGCACAGGCAGACACTCAGGGAAGAGCCTGAGAAGACCCAGGGAGAAGATGGCCACGTACAGGCCAGGGAGACAGGCTCAGGAGAGATGCTGGTAGCACCTTGAACTTGGATTTCTGGCCTCCAGACTAGAAATGTTCTGCTGTTTAAACCACCAGTCTGCGATGCTTTGTTATGACAGCTTTAGCAAACGAACGCAGCCCTATAAACAGATAGTTTGAGGGAGAGAATAGGGTTACTACACAAAGTATTCCAAGCCAGAAGGGAAATCTTTACAAAAGAGCGACATTTGAGCTGGGGCCTGAGAAATGAAGAACTGCTGGCATGCAATCAGCTTGTAATTATTAGTCACCATCGTTTGCTTTTGTGTTTAGAGAAAACACTTCCTAGCTTGACAAAAACGAATAAATCTGAAACACCAAACTTACATTTCTAATTTTGTGTCCATAATATAAACACAGGCCATGATTCAGGCTTGTTCGAACAGAAACATATGTCAGATACAATCTAGACGTCGTCTGTATTGTCTTGATAGGGTTTGGTGGTAAGCTAATCTTAGCACAGCTGATGACGGGTAGATTAGATGCTTCAAATAACCATTCAGTGTTGCGGTGGCATTTTGCCATGGTAAGCCATGGGTCTTTGACTGTCTCACAGGTATGGATATGGTGGACAGCCACCGCATTGTCTAGTCCCCACAGTGTGCTCTCAGGAGCTGCAAAGTTGGGAAAACCCCAAGCCATATTTTGTTTCCAGCCTTTCTTTTTTTTCATAGAGAACTTTTTGCTATAGGGTGCATGAGCTCACTAGAGAGACAGAAAGCAAGAAATCATCCCCTAAAGGAGGTTGGTCACATTGCAATCCCCTCTCCAATCTCCTCTCAGGATTTGGGGCACACACACACAGGCTCCCATGTGAGTTTCATGTCTCCAGGACTGGGACTCGAACCACAGTCAGCAATGTGGGATTCCGGCGCCTTACACTACCTGCTGGCCCTACTTCCCAGCCTTTCATGCAGCTGGGCTCTAGACATGAAGTAGATGACACCAATGAGATACATGCGGAACTCTACTCCTAATCACTACCTGTGTTGTGAAGATGCTTAATCTCTGTATTCTGTTTCCTTGTCTGTAAAATGGGCATCTACCTCATAGGGTTTTCACGAGAACTAAGTGAGCTAATCGTGTACAGTCACTCCTCACTTAAAGAACTACCTGTTTAATGGCCACTGGGACTTACAACCAGTTCTCAACACAGGGAACCCCTTTCTCTTTCTTTGTCTCATTCCTGCAGTCAGTTAGTACCTGCTACGTGAAGCCTATGCAATCACTCAAGATTATAAATTTGTTCCTTATTGTACTCCCTTAGTAGTATTTGGAATAAATAAAAATGGTCACACCAGATTTACATAATGTTGTGGTGTATCCTGTCACTTTGTGGTGATTATCTAATGTATGCTTTTTGTATAGAGAATCACGTCATTCTGGTGCACTGTCACATGAAATCTATTGAAGATTACATACCCTGTGGTACTGTGACACACCACAAAACATCCATCTTTAAGCTCCTCACTTACCGACTAATTTGCTAAATGACCTAGTTGTCGGAATAAAATTCAGCCTGTAAATCACTTAACCTGGGCTGTCTCTGTAGCTAGAGGATAAGGGAGCAGGATCCCACATGGCCAATTGCCATTTGAGTCCTGCTCCTGACAACTTGAGAAACGCACCAGTCATGGCATATGTCAGAGGTGCCAGAAATCCCAACAGGATGGAGAAGTGAAGGAAAAGGGATTGAAATGTGCCAGTGTTCCTCTGAGAGGTACTTTCTTCCTCTGCCTGTCTTTCTGTCTCTCTCTGATGAGTACATGCGCCCTCCAGCAATTCAAAAAATATTTTAATAATAAATTGCTTCACCTGGTACATGGTTACTACCAATATATGTTTGTTTTGTTTTGTTTTGTTTTGTTTTGTTTTGTTTTGTTTTGATGCTGTAAGGCATGTGCACTCACCAGAGACAGAGAGAGGCAGAAAGCGAAAAATCACACACAGCCAACACCTCCTGAGAGGCTGGCCACACCACAGTCCCTTCTCCTCCATTCTCCTCTTGGAATTTCAGGCACACATGCATACGTGCTGGCATGAGTTTCAAGCTACCAGGTCTAGGACTCGAACCACAGTCGGCCATGTGGGAGTCCAGTGATGTAACCATTACACCATCTGCTGGTTCCAGGTTAGTTTTATTATAGTCATCAATGTTGTTATTTTGAAGGTGGAAGTGAGGCAGAGGCTATCTTTCCAGTTATGCTATATTCCTCTGGCAAGTGCTGGCTTGGATCCTTTGGGATTTTTTGTTTGTTTGTTTGTTTGGTATGTTTGTTTTTGTTTTTAGTATTTTTTTTTGTGTTAGGACATGTGAACTCAGTAGAGAGACAGAGAAAGACAGAAAGTGAGAAATTGACACCTAGGGGGATGACCACGCCACAGTCGCTCTCCTCCGTTCTCCTCTCAAGATTTTGGGCATGTACACACACGGACCTGATGTGAGTTTCAAGCTGCCGGACTTGAACTGCAGTTGGCCACATGGGAGCCCAGTGTCTTAACCACTATGCCACCTGCTGGCCTCCCTTTGGTGTTTTCTACCACAAGGTGCTAGTCTAGAGACAGCTGGTCCTGGACCAAAGATTACGGAGGTATGTCCTTGAAGCCAACATGTCCTGTGTCAGCCTCAGATTCCCTGGGAGGCCACTTCTGCCATATGTTCACGAGACTTATTCCAGAGGCCCAACCTAGAACCTCCCCTTCCCCTTCAGCAGTTCTATAAATGTCTAATTACCTTTATAAAATTTTTCATTTCTTCCTAAGACATAAGGGATATAAGACATGTGGAATCTACTTCCTACCATTGAATCCTTTCCCTTTGCCACAGTTTCAATTGGAAAATAAGTGGAAAAATTAGTTTAGGAAAAGGCTTTCTCAGGCAGTTAAACAGGTAGTTCTTTAAGTGAGGAGTGACTGTATATGAATCACAGAGGTGTATGTTAGTGTCAACAAGGCCCAGGGTGGAGCCTAGAATTCCTTTCTATTTAGTGATTTTTCTGTTAGCTCAGGATTCAAGGAAAACACCCTGTCTAGACAGTGGCTGACCTGTGATCACACTCACTTCCCCATAGAGCCATAGAGCAGAGAAATGGGGGGAAACAAACTTATATTTGATTTACTGACTATCTTAGTCCATCAGACTGCTAGAACCAAGTGCCATAGCCTAGGTGGTTTATAAATCATGTACATTTATTTCTCACAGTTCTGGAGGCTACGAAGTTCACAATTAAGGTAGTACCAGATTCAGTGTCTGTTAAGGGCTCACTTCCTGGTTCATAGACAGCATGTAACCACACATGGAAAAAAGAGTGAGAGACCTCTTTTATAAGGGCCCTAATTCCATTCATGAGGGCACTACCCCCATTACCTAGTCACATCCAAAGGTCTCACCTCCTAATACCATCTCCTAAGGCATTAAACTTCAGCATATGAATTTGAGAGAGGACTCAAGTATTCAGTCTATGGCATTGTCTTTTTATGTGTTGGGCACTTCCTCAGGAGGCCAAAGAACATTCTTCATTTTTTTAAAAAAATATTTACTTTATTTATTCATTCATTTATTTTAATTTGACCAGAGAGAGAGAGAGAGAGAGAGAGAGAAAGCAAGCCACAAAGGTCAAACTGTGGCCAGCCATGTGAGAGTATCCAGCACCTTAACCACCATGCCACCTGTTGGTCCCCAGTTCTTCATTTTTTTATTCCCAGTATTGGCACAATCTAGTATATGCTCATTAAATGTCTCTTAAAAGATCTGAACTGAGCTGTTGAGCAGGGTATGTTATACTGTAGAATTCACAAGTTTTCAGTCAGCCCCAGAGTCTTGTGGATAAGGGAGCCAACTGCAGTTCGAATCCTGACCCCAGAAGAGGGAAAAATATGCTGATATGTGTGCATGTGTGCCCAAAATCCCACATGGCAAAATTGAGGAGAAAGAATTGCAGTGTGACCATGCCCCATTGGAAAGTACTTTCTCTTCCTCTCTCTTTGTGTCTCTCTGGTGAGTGTACAACTTTGGTAATGCCAAAAAAGGAGAAAGACTTTACAAATCAGCACTGGAAAGTAACAGTTTCTGAGGAAATCAAGGAAGTTGTAATGTGGCTATTTCAATGCATGCACAGTTTGATTTTTTTTTTTTAAAGACTTTTGCTATAGGGCATGTGCACTCCCAGAGAGACACAAACGGAGACAGAAAGTGAGAAATCACACCCTGGGGCGATGGCCACACCACAATCCCTTCTCCATTCTCCTCTTGGTATTTTGGGCATGCACGCACATGCGCCCAGCGTTGAGTTTTAAGCCACCAGGTCCAGGACTCGAACTGAGGTCGACTATATGGGAATCTAGTGATGTAACTGTTAAACCACCTGCTTGTCCCCACAGTTTGATATTTTAAGTGGAACTTACCATGCCGTTTATTTTCATTAAGCTGAAAATGGGAACTCTAGCACAGTGGAACCTAATGAAACTGTGTGGACCACAATCTTTCTTTCATTTAAGGTTACATTATTTTTCTCCTAAATAAGTTAACCTTTTTTTAAAAAAAGAAAAGATTCAAATTCAGTAACTAATATTTAGTAAATGGCCTACACTTCTTAGTCAAAGTTCTTTGGCTTATAAGTAAGAGAAACCCAAGCAAAGTAACTAGGATGAAATGGGGCTTTATTATAAAACATGGGGGTACTTCATAGATTCCAAGGACAGAATTTAACACTAAGGTTCATAAAGGAATGGAACCAGAACCAAGAAAGCTATGGAACCAGCTGCTCTGTGTTTCTCCCATGCATCTGGGCCTTTTTTGCCTTCGCTTTGCTGGGCATGTTTGCTTTATTCACTCCTCTGCAGGCAGGCTCCTCTGCCTCTACAGATGGGTGATTAGGTTGGCTGCCCCTCAACTCAGCCTCAGAACCTCTTCACAGGGTCTGGCACTTGCACTCTCCCTGGTCTCCAAGTCTCAATTTCCCAGGAAGAAGTGGTCAAACTTAAATTAGATCCCCATTTTTGGTCTGTCAACAGTAACCAGGAAACAGTGGCCCTCATATCCTACAAATGTACTGCATGGCATCACCCTATGGACAGGTGAGAGGAGCAGTTCTTGGAGGCATGAAGAATAGACAAACACTTATTAGTACATGGGTGACAGTATCACAGCAAACCAAGACCTTGTAACTTTAATGTGAAATTAACCTAATCAGTAAGCCACTGCATATATAAATATCAGGACCGAGTATCATAAAATGATACTCTTTGTATATGACTGTATATTCTCACAAAGCAACCCCAAATCACCCATGTGTGTTCAGTGATGTTAGTGTTTCCTTTCTCCAAGCAATGTGCTATGCTACCCTGAGAATAGTTATCAAAGTAACTAAAAAGTTAATTAATGAGATAAATAAAAATAGAATTTTAGATGTTGCTTAGTGGTTAAATCATGCTCAGGGTGTAAATTAGGTGATTGAAAGAGGCATTCATTAATTCAAGCCACTAGGGCACCATTTAACGAATTATTATTCTGTTAAGTTAGGGTAAATAGGACCCTAGTGACTGAAAAATTTGAGGATGTTTCCAAAAGCTCTAATTTGCACCCAGGGAGTACAAAAGAGAATCTGGGTGGAATAAATAGCCAGATAAATAATGCAAAGGCATAGCCTGGGCCAAAGTGGAAGCCATATTTGAGAAGTCAGGTCCTGACGTAAACTTTAAAGTGTGTTTTCCAGAGAGATGGTAAGGGCTAGTGGCTGACGCAAGTCTTTGAACTGGGATGTCAATATCTAGGGCATGTGCCCTGTGAATTCATAGGTAATTTCTGAGTGAGTTTGGACTGAGGGTTTTTAAAATGGCAAATGCAAAGTTTGAGCAAGAGAGTCAGCTCTTATTCTCACTCAGTTCCTAGTCGCCCTGCTTTACATAGCCTGTCCTCCTCCCTGCTGGCCTAACACAGGCCTCCTCCACAGTGGCACACTTGAGGGGGTCTTTAACAAGTTCACAAAAAATGTGCATTATGAAAAAATTATGTATGAATTTTTTTTTTAACCAAAATAAACTTGAGCTTTGAGGCCAGCAGGTGGCATGGTGGTGAAGGCACTGGATCCCACATGGCCAACCGTGGTTTGAGTTCCAGACCCGCAGCTTGAAAATCAGGCACTGCTAGGCTCATATGCGTGCGTGCCAAACATCTCTAGATGATACTGGAGGAAAAGGGATTGCAGTATGGCCGCAACCCCCCCCCACCGGGAGAATTTTTTTTCTCATTTTCCCACTATCTCCCTGTCTCTCCAACAAGTGCATGCACCATGTGCAAAAAAAAAAAAAAAAAAAAAAAGAGAGAGAGAGAGAAATAATAAATTTGTGCTTTAATGTCATTTTATCACAAATTTTTAAAAGTTCATGTATTATCAGTGCAAAATTCTTTTTACATATGTTCTGATAGGTGGTTTTTGTGTACAGAAAATTATTTTCCTACTTAAAATTAGCTTTCAAGGACCAGCTCCATGGCATAGCAGTAGTGCACTGCTGCTCAAAAGGAGCTGGATCCAACATGGTGTTCCCCTAGTTCAAATCCCTGTCCTGCTCAGGCTGAAACCAGCCAGGCACATACAAGAGAGCCCAAGATCCACTGGTTTTGAGGACTGAAAGAAGGAGATTGCAGCATGACTAGACCCTGTGCCTGTGAAGGGATGCTTCTCTCTCTCTCTCTCTCTCTCTCTCTCTCTCTCTCTCTTCCTCTCTCTCTCTCTCTCCCTCTAATGTGTGTGCACATGTGTTCTATCATGAATGAAGAGAAAATCAGCATTTAAATTATTTGAAACCTAGGGACCAGCAGTTAGCGTAATGGCTATGTCGCTGGACTCCCATGTAGTCGACCGCGGTTCAAGTCCCGGACCCGGTGGCTTAAAATACACGCCAGGCGCATGTGCGTGCATGCCCAAGATCCCGAGAGGAGAATGGAGAAGGGATTGTGGCGTGGCCATCCCCCCGGGGGGAGATTTCTCGCTTTTTGTCTCTCTCTCTCTCTCTCTCTGTCTGTCTGGCGAGCTCACGCGCCCTATAGCAAAAAAAACCTCTCCAAAAAAAAAAATTATTTGAAACCTAATTATTTAAGTGTGTAAGAGGTGAGTCACACACAGTTTTAAGAACATGTTATTCTTGGGGACCAGCAGATGGTGTAATGGTTACATCACTAGATGCTCCCACAAGACTGACTGCAGTGTGAGTCCCAGACCTGGTAGTTTAAAAAACATGCCAGGCATGTGTGTGTGCATGTCTGAGATCAAGGAAAGTGAATGGTGGAGAAGGGATTGTGGTGTGGCCATCCCCCCTGGTGGTGATTTTTCACTTTACCTCCTACTGTCTGTCTATCCCCCCCCAAGGCCCCGCCCCACCTGCACGAGGACACAAACCCTAAGACAAAACCTCTAAAAACAAAACAAAACAAAAAAAAACAAAACCGAAAAAGAACATGAAATTCTTTTCCTGAATCTAGAGCATTTCCACACTCACTTTAAAGAAGACTGTTTAATTTAACTGAGCAAATTCCCTTAAATATTTTCAACTCTGTATATGTAACATACTTGATTTTCCTTCCAATTGTTGCCTTTTTTCCTTTTCTTTATTATTACTATTTTAAACTTACTGGAGGGCATGTGTGCTCACCAGAGAGACAGAGACAGAGGATGAGGGAAAGTGAGATAGCGCTTCCCACCCTCTTGAGGAATAGTCATGCCTCAATAGGAAGGGATGAGGGGAAAAAAAAAAAACTTTTAACAGACACAGGAATGGAGGCAGACAGGGCAAATGGGTTGTGGAATGACATACCACAACCAAGTGGAAAAAGCAGATAATGCCACTCTCAGATACCTATCTCAAATGTGGTGCTCTTTGCTAAAAACAATAAATGCAGTAATATCTTTGATTTGATTGTTGCGCACTTTATGCATGCTTTGAAAATTCATGTTGTGCCCCACAAAGTTGTACAACAATTAAATATAAATAAGAAATTACAAAACAAGGGACCAGTAGTTAGTGTAATGGCTATGTCGCTGGACTCTCACGTAGTCAACTGCGGTTCAAGTCCCAGACCCGGTGGCTTAAACTCACTCTGGGCGCATGTGCGTGCGTGCCCAAGATCCCAAGAGGAGAATGGAGGAGAAGGGATTGCGGCGTGGCCATCCCCCCAAAGCGAGAAAGTGATTTCTCGCTTTGTGTCTCTCTCTGTCTGTCTGGTGAGCGCACACGCCCTATAGCAAAAACCTCTCCAAAAAAAGAAAAGAAAAAATAAGTCTGTAAAAGCATCCCAGATAAGAATGTTCTTGTAATAGTTTTATAGTAGCCCAAAATTGACAACAACTTCAAATGTTCATCTATAGAAAAATGGATAAACTACCTACGGTATACTCATCCAGTGAGAACAACTTAGGAAAAAGAGAGAAAGAAATCATGAACTCGGGGCCAGCTCACAGCATGGCACAAGTGCATGTGTACCCCAAAGCCCGAGAGGACAATGGAGGAGTGGCCATCCCTCCTAGGATGTGCTTTCTCACGTTCCCCGTCTCTGTCCCTTTCTCTCTTTCTCCATGAGCACACAGGCCCTGTTGCAAAAATTAAGAAAAAAAAAAAAAGAAATAAGGGTCTCCAATATACATAAGAACCTGAATTAATTACAAAACATGATTTTGAATAAAAAGAGTCTTGTGCAAAAGAATAATAACATGTGATTCTTTTTCTTTTTTTAAGTTCTAGAGCAGGCTAAATTACTTTATGATGGATCAGGTCAGAACAGTGATTGCCTCTGGAAATAAGGAAAGGGATTTATTCTGAAAAGGCTTTAAGGAACTTTCTGGAGTGATAGAGGTCTGGGTTTATGCATTTGTCAAAACTCATCAATGTTAAACTTAAGATTTGTGTATTTCACTGTGTATAAATTTTACCCAGCAAGAAGAACCATAAATAAATGTTGAACTCTAGTTAATAATATGAATGTTGACATCTTTAAGAGCAAAGTATACTAATCCCTGCAGTTTATTGACATTTATAAAAACAAAAATATAATGAACAAAGGCTTTGAAAGGACATCAGTCCATAAAAGATGTTCAAATGGCTAATAAGGACATGAAAAAAAACAGCATCATTTATCATTAAGGAAATGCAAATCAAAACCACAATGAGGGATACTGGGAACTAGATATTTCAGGGCACAGGCGAAATGAAGATTTTCTACTCATAATTCAGCCTCCAGCAAGCAAAGCTAGTGTGGCAGGAGAGTTGAGCCTCTGAGAAGATTCCACATGGATACTGGGAACTAGATATTTCAGGGCACAGGCGAAATGAAGATTTTCTACTCATAATTCAGCCTCCAGCAAGCAAAGCTAGTGTGCGATCACTACAGAACAGCAATCTGATTCTAGAACACCTCTGTCTGCTTGCTCCTGAACATTGAGGCTTAACTTCAAGAATTTGAAAGAAACACGCCATTCATCAGATGACAAGAAATCACCGTCGGATCACGAGAAATATGGGAAAACGAGAAAATACCTCTCCTCCAATGGAAAAGAGTAACTCTCCTTCATCCACAAACAGTTCGGTGAAAGTCATGGAAATGTCTGATAAGGAATTTAGAGCATTCGTAATGTCGAAGCTAACAGAGATGGAAGAAAAGAGAGATAATGAACTGCTAAAGAGAAAGGAGAAAGAAGTTGCCGAGTTCCAGGAGATGAGGAAATTCTTGCAAGATCTAAAAGAGGAATTACACACTTTACAAAAGACTCAAACGGAACTGCTAGAGATCAAGTCTATAATACAAGAAGTCAAAATCTCCCTTGAAAGTATTAAAAGCAGACTAGATCATTCAGAAAATAGAATCTCAGATGTAGAAGAGAAAATGGCTGGCTTAGAAAAGTCCACCACGAAGACTGAGAAAATGGCTCAAAAATTTGAGAATGATATGCGAGAAGTACTGGATACCATCAAACGTCCAAATATCCGGATAATTGGCATTCCAGAAGGTGAAGAGACCCATAAGGGCATTGATAATCTATTCCATGAAATCCTGCAAGAAAACTTTCCAAACCTAGAGAGGCATTCGAAGATCCAGTCCCAGGAAATACAAAGGACCCCAAATAGAATCAACCCAAGAAGATCTTCTCCAAGACACATTATAGCCAGGTTGACCAAAACCGCAGACAAAGACAAGATACTAAGATTGGCAAGAGAGAAACATCAGGTTACCTACAAAGGACATCCCATCAGGCTAACAGCAGATCTCTCATCGGAAACAATGCGAGCGAGGAGAGAATGGGAAAATATATTCAAAGTGTTACGAGAGAAACAGTTTCAGCCAAGAATACTGTACCCGGCAAGATTATCTTTCAGGTGGGAAGAAAAGACAAGAACATTCTCAGATAAACAAAACCTGAAAGAATTTACCAGCACCAGACCAGATCTCCAAGAAGTTCTCAAGGGTGTGCTGTATCAAGAAAATTAAACACAGACACACGGAAATAAGAGTCCAAAAACTATGAAAGTGGCCAACTTAATCAGAGGGACAAGTCTGAATTTGAATATTATATCCCAGAATTTAATCAGGAAAATTGAACCAGAACAGAAGATAAAAGTACATGAGACTGATAGGTTCATGCACCTTCCATTTGAACAGAATCCTAACTTGTTTCCTGGCTTTAAGCAAAGTTCCTTGGCATTTCTTTGAGTTAAGTTAAAACTGGTTTTCTTAGTAGTAATGAGTGAACTCACCATTGAAAGTAGTTAGATTATGTAGGAAATTGTGTGATCAATGCAACGTGGGTGGGAAGGGAATGAAGGACAATTGTAGACACCGGAGGTGGTGTGAGAGGAGGGTGGGAAGGGACAGAGGGTCAGAAAGAGGGGTGGAAGTAATTCTAGGAACTAGTAATGGAAAATTTTTTGTAATGTGCATGATTGTATCACTATGCAGTGTGTACTGGATGGGAGATTGCATTTTGTATGCTGTGATGAAGCTTAGGGAAGGAATGTAAATTGAGTTACAAAAAAAAAGTTTCAGAAAAAAATTTATATATATATTCAATGACTGCAGTAGGATATGTAGCCACAGCTAGGTGCTACTTTATAGGATGCGTAAAGTAAGACTTGTGTTCATGGAAATGTGGGTATCACCTGTGTTTGCTATGAGGGTATTTGGATTGATTAGGGTCTTTGGCGTTACAATAAAATGTGAGGAGAAAACAGTATAGAAAGCAAACATAGATACCAGAGACTGTGGGAGGAGAGTGGGAGATGGCAGAGGGTAAGAGAGAATCTAGGATGGGGGGAAAAAAGCAAAACATACAGAAGACAAGAAATGGAAGATCATTTGCTGACAATAACATGCTTGTTGATGTGCTTGATTGAGACAATATATAGTGTAATTTGGATGGAAAATCTCATTTTGTATGCTGTAATGATGTTCAGAGAATGAATGCAAATAAATAAAAAATAAAATAAAAAAAATAAAAAATAAAAAAAAATAAAAAAACCACAATGAGGTATCACCTCACATCTCCTAGGATGGTAAGAAGTTTAGAACAACCACACCAAATATGCTGCTTTGGGATATTAATTAATTCTTTTTTTTTTTTTTTTTGGAGAGGTTTTTCGCTATAGGGTGCGTGCGCTCGCCAGACAGACAGAGAGAGACATAGAGACAGAAAGCGAGAAATCACCCCCCAGGGGGGATGGCCATGCCGCAATCCCTTCTCCTCCATTCTCCTCTCGGGATCTTGGGTACGCACGCACACGCGCCCGGTGTGAGTTTTAAGCCACCGGGTCCAGGACACGAACCGCGGTCAACTACGTGGGAGTCCAGCGACATAGCCATTACACTAACTGCTGGTTCCCGGGGTATTAATTATTCTTAACTGAAAGAACTTGAGAAACAACAGATAGAGGAAAGGTTCTCTGACCTCCCCTTGCTGCCTAACACAGGTCCATTCTTGTGTACCAGGAAAACAAGAATATTCTTCTCACCAGAGATTGGGAGTCAATGTCCAAAGTGACTTGTCCAAAAAACCCTTACAAAATAACCCTTATTGTTTCAGCCCCATAGCACTGTGGTTAAGGATCTAGACCTCACATGGCTGA
The DNA here is from genome assembly GCA_026018925.1 of Tupaia tana. Classification (NCBI taxonomy): domain Eukaryota; kingdom Metazoa; phylum Chordata; class Mammalia; order Scandentia; family Tupaiidae; genus Tupaia; species Tupaia tana. Next base: position 22,062,784 of record JAKSZU010000017.1, read on the forward strand.
CCATGGTTTGAATCCCAGCCCCAACAGCTTGAAAAACATGCTGGTTGCAAGTGCATGTATGCCCAAATCCTGACAGGATAGAGAAATGGAGGAAAAGGGATTATGGTGTCTCACGCTCCATTAGGAGGTTCTTTCTCTCTCTTTAGTGAACACACACTCCTTCTGCCAATAAAATAAAATAAGATAAAATAACATTTATCTTCCATTACTTTCCCCATTTATTTGCTAGTCACTGTCCCACAACTTACTGCCTATAGGCCAAGCCCCTTTGTCTCATCATATCCCTGCAATTTTATCATTCTTTGTGTAAAAGACTTATATAAACTTTGAGGCCTAATATAATCCTATGTACACATAAAAATATCACATGTGTTGTTATGCCTTTCTCCTTTTAACCTGGCTTATATCAGGTTAAGTCTTGGGACCAGTCACAAACTCTACGAGGGTAGAAGGAAGTTATTTCTCTCCTACACAGGCTATAATCAAAAGGACAGACAGTAGCAAGTGTTGGTGAGGATGAGGAGACACTGGAACCCTCCTATGTTGTTGCTGGGAACATAATATGGCACAGTCACTGTAGAAAACAGTTTGGCAGTTCCTCAAACTGTTAAATATAGAGCATTATACATAATAACCAAAAAGTAGAAATAATGCAAATGTCCATCAATGAACAAATACAAGTAGTATTTCCATATAAAGGAATATTATTCAGTCATAAAAAGGCATAACATACTGATTCATGCTACGACATGGATGAACCTTGAAAACATTGTGCTAAGTTAAAGAAGCCAGACACAACAGGCCACATATTGAATGCCTCTCTAGGTTTGGGAAGTTTTCTTCTAGGATTTCATGGAATAGATTGTCAATGCCCTTATTAGTCTCTTCACCTTCTGGGATACCGATTATCCGGATATTTGGATGTTTGATGGTATCTAGTATTTCTCGTATATTATTCCCATTTTGGGGCTATTTTCTCAGTCTTAATGGTGGATTTTACTAGTCCAGTGATCCTGTCTTCTACTTCTGAGATTTGATTTTCTGTATGATCTAGTTTGTTTTTTAATACTGTCAAAGGAGGTTTTGACTTCCTGTGTTATAGCCTTCATCTCCAGTAGTTCCATTTGATTCTTTTTTATGGTGTGTATTTCCTCTTTCAGTTCTCGCAAGAACTTCCTCACCTCTGGAACTCATCGGCTTTTTTATTCTGGTGTTCATTGTCTCTCTTCTCTTCCATCTCTGTTAGCTCTGTCACTATGAATATTCTAAATTCTTTATCAGATATTTCCATGAGTTGCATTGTACTGTCTATAGATGAAGAGGAGTTTTCTCTTCCCTTGGGGGTAAGGTATTTTCTTGGTTTCGCATATTTCTTGTGCCCCTGTGGTGATCTCTAGACATCTGATGGGTTATGAGTTTCTTTCTAATTTCTAGAAGATCAGTCTGAGTGATCAGAGGCTCACTGGAGGATGTGCTCTGAAAACTCTTCAGTGTTGCATTTTTTTCTAGGGGCTCTACCAGGATAAATTCTCAGCAGAACATCTTCATTGCCTTATCGCTGAAATCACTATATCTCAGCTCTCATGGCAGACTCAGTCTTTTCCCAAACACACTGATATTAAAAAGTCATGTTCATTGACTGTGGCTCAAACCTTTTATTAAGGAAATGAAAGAGTGCAGGCTCCATGGGGCAGTGATCACAGGCTCCTCAAAAGAAACTAGCTCCCACATGGCACCCGCAGTTTGAATCCCCACCCAGTATGCCCAGAACACACTGGCCACAGGAAGTGCCCAGATTCCGAGGGGCTGGAGGACTGAAGGGAGGCAATCCCAGTGTGTGACCGCATCCCTTGGAGGGTGCTTATGTCTCTGTTTCTTGTTTTCATATGTACATGCACACTTTCCATTGTGAATAAAGAAAAAGTATTTTTTTTTTTAAAATGGGAGCCGGCAGATGAAGTGGTGGTTGTGGTGCTGGACTCCCACATGGCCTATTACAGTTCCAGTCCCAGACCTGACAGCTTGCTTTCTCTCTCTTTCTCTCTCTCTCTCTCTCTCTCTGGTGAGCATGCATACCCTGCAGAAAAAAAATTTAAATAACAATAAATAAAATTAAAATAAAGTAATTCCTTAAAAAGAAAGAAAGAAAAGAAAATGGGAGAGACAGTATGTGAAGGCTGTGTACAAATAAAATATTTAGCAAACACACGCTCTGTATTTGTTTCTCATCACAATTACATAACATGCCAAATGAAACACATTTTTCACCAGGTGTACCTAGATGCCCCCTTGAGCCCTGGATCACTCTACGGATTCTTTGTATTTCCATGCACAGTGAGCTGTGTACAAGGTTGTACAGACTGAGGACTGCTCCGGGTGAAATGTTCACTCTGACACATCTCACATTATCTCCTTAATGGGTTTAAGTTTAGGCTCTTGGAAATGAAAAGTCTCTCTCTCTGTCTCTGTCTCTCTCTCTCTGCCTTGTCACTCCAATCCCCTGAGGCAATGAGCCTGGCTGGCTCTTTGTTTAAAAGAAAAGACTGGTGGGGGTGGGGGAGGGAAGAATACCATCTCTGAAATAATAATTCTCGAAACACAGGCCACAGCTCCCCACAGGAAAAGCCTGCAGGAGGTCTACTAGGTCGAACTCTTTTTGTAAAAACACGAAGACGTTATTCGTTCCTTTCACCTCGTTCTCTCCTGAGAGCACAGTACCATTCTCCAGAGGCTGAAACGCACAACCTCATAACAACAGATCGACTGCTGATCTTCATGTGAGAATCCAGCTGTCTGCTATGACATCAGACATTTAATAAATTTGCAGAAACATAAAACAATGCTACCTTTCTCACTGATTTTCATGCTTTAGAAAATATATTTCTGTAAGACTATGTTATTTATATTAGAATGAAATATGTTTACCAGTTATTTTTAATGCATTAACAAATAAACATTTTTAAAACCTTTGAGTTTTAATTTCTAGTACATCAAATATTTACAGATATATAACCCACATACACATAAAAAATTCCTGGAGATAACCAATCTATTTTTTTTTTTTTAAGAGGTTTTTGCCTTATGGTGGGTATGCTTGTTGAAGAGAGAGAGAGACAGAGTCAGTGAGAAGGAAAGTGAGAAATCACCAGGGAAGATGGCCACACCACAGTCACATCTCCTTCATTCTCCTCCTGGGATCTTGAGCACACACGTGCACACGTGCCTGGTATGATTTTTAAGCCACCGGGTCTGGGACTTGAACCTCGGTTAACTATGTAGAAGTCCAGTGACATAACCACTATGCCATTTTCTGGCTCCTAACCAATCATTTTCTCATAGTTTAAAGAGCTTCTGAAACCAAAAACTTTGAGAACTAGGGCCAAGTTTTTAAGTCTATCACAGTCCAAATTGTGGAACACTCTGCAGCCATTGAATGGTGTATGAAGACGTACTTATTAGAATGGAAATATAACCTCTTTATTACTGATTGGGTATGATATGATCCTATACTTAATTAAAATAAATTTGTGTCTTTGTGTGTTTGTGTTTATCCATAGGAAAAAAGTATGAAAAGACACATACTAATTAATGCTAATTATTTCTGGTCTAGCTCAGGGCTTGGTATAGTAAGCACTCAATAAAAATTTAATGTATGGGTGAATAAATGAATGTATGAAACTACCCTAAGAACAGCCTACACTCACTAGATATTGCCTTCCTTCCTTTTTACATTTGATAAAGATTTTCTTTTAGTTTCAATATCTACAACAAAGAGTATAAATTTTTTTCAACATTTATTTTTTATTATTATTTTTTTTTGAGAGGTTTTTGCTATAGAGTGCGTGCACTCACCAGAAAGACAGAAAAAGAGAGAAAGCGAGAAATCACCCCCAGGGGGATGGCCGCACCACAATCCCTTCTCCTCCATTCTCCTCTTGGGATCTTGGGCACGCACACACACACACCCAGCGTGAGTTTAAGCCACCGGGTCCAGGACTAGAACCTCGGTCAACTACATGGGAGTCCAGTGACATAGCCATTATGCCATCTGCTGGTCCCAGCATTTATTTTTTAAAAACTTTTTCCGTGCACGCACTCCCTGTAGAGAGAGAGTAACAGAGACAGAAAGTGAAAGGGAACTTGGGTGTGTTTTTCAAGATGTCAGTACCACAATTTGAATCACAGTTGACTATATGGGATCTGGCTCCCTTTAATCAGTAAGCTACGGGGCTGGACCCCAAAAAGCATAGTTTGATTAGCAAGTAATTACAATCTAACTTTAGTAAGTCATAAGGCAATAAATCAAAATGATTCAGCAGGTAACTTTACACTGCCTGTTGATAACCACAAATGCCTAAAAGTTGGCAAATAAAGTTAATGAGACCCATATTTCTATGAGGAAAATCTTAATTTACTAGACAGATGAATAAAAGATTATTATTTTCTGAAAAACCCTGAGAACAGCCTATTCCTTTACAAGTGGTGGTAGCTGTTGACCAAGTAAACTTGTTGAACCTTACAAACCCAACACTGCTATTGAAAATCAACCCAAAGACCACCTGGACACAATACCACATTATAATTATTAAATGATTCATATGAAGTGCCCTAGTTTATTTAAAGGTGGAATTTTTTGTTTTTGTTTTTTTTCTTTCTACTATTTTTTTTTTTCTTTAGTTTCTACTATAAGGTGTACTCACTGGAGGGAAACAGAGAGCGAGAGAGGGAAAGAGAGAAATCACCCCCAGGGGGATGGGCAAGTCACAATCCCTTCTACATTCTCCTCTTGGAATTTTGGGCATACATACCCAGCATGTTTTTTGAGTCATCGGGTCTAGGATTCAAACCACACAGTTGGCCATGTGGGCTCCAGTTGCCTTAACCTCTATGCCACCTGCTGGCCCATTTGAAGGTATTTATTTATTTATATTAATTTATTTATTTAGAGAGATTTTTGCTATAGGGCATGTGCACTCACCAGAGAGACAGAAAGTGTGAAATCACCGCTGGGGGAGTGCCATTCCTAAATCCTTTCTCCTCCATTCTCCTCTTGGGATCTTGAGCATGCACACACATGCACCCAGCGTGAGTTTTAAGCCACCAGGTCAAGGAGCTGAACTGCAGTCCACTACATGAGAGTTCAGCAACATAGCCATTATGCCATCTGCTGGTCCCTTGAAGGTTTTTATCTCTAAATCATTCTCATGACATAATTTGTGACTCACTAAATCTGGGTCACACAGTGAAAAAAAAAACTGGACATGGAATCAGAATACTGGGGCTAAACTTATTTACAAGGTTATTATGAAGATTAAATGGCATAATAATTACAAAGAAAAATTCCTCTCATCTGTCGGACATACTTTATATTGCCTGTGGAGCTAGTTAAGTCAATTTTTTAAAAAGACTATGACATATGAATTATTATGCCCATAATACAACCTCTGAGGAAACAGGCTCTCAGAGTTTGAGAGGGTGAAAAACTGGCCTAAGATCTTTCCAAGTGGCAAAACTAGAATGCATGAAAAGGAGACCTAGCTAGGATATATATAAACTGTAACTTGCCATAAAACAGTAAGAGGTATTTTTGTAAAGTGTCCTTGCAAAGACAATTTCTATTAATGCTCTCTATATGTAATCCTTCCTCCTAAGTGTCCACACAGTCCTCTGATCCAGCATAGTGAATCAAAGCAACTCGAAGTCAGATGCCAGAAACTGGTGAGATCTTGGCCATCCGATCATCATGTGTGCAAGCTTCTCTTTGCTTCCTCATTTCTGTTTTCCTGGTTCCTGTATTAGTAACTGGCATGTAGCTCGTACTGGCCCACATCTCAGGATGTCACGAGGAGTCACTATTTCGAAAACTTGCAATGAGTACTTTTCAGATCAGCCACAACTTCCAAAGAAATTCATGTGACTTTTGCCCTTCAATAGTAGCAGAGTGGAGCATGGCAAGGCCAGGACAAAGGTAGAAAGAGAGCCCCGTCTGCTGCTTCTCCACTTCCAGGTCTGTTGCCAGACAATTATGCCCTCCCAGCAGCTTAGTGCCTATACATAAAATTTTTTTCCATATGTATAGTTGAAGAATATGAACCTGACCACATTGCAAAATTAATTGTGCACTTCACTTTTAAACTGCTTAATGATAGACGGATGTGGGACCAGCAGATGGTATAATGGTTATGTCGCTGGACTCCCACATGGCTGACTGCAGTTCGAGTTCCAAACCCAAGGACTTGAAATTCACGGAGTATGCATGTGTGTGTGTGCCCAAAATCCCAAAAGGAGAATGGAGGAGAAGGGATTGCAGCAGCATGGTCATTCTCCCGGGGTTGGGGAGGGGGGTGATTTCTTGCTTTCTGTCTCTCTGCCTTTTTCTGTCTCTCCGGCAAGTGCATGTGCCCTATAGCAAAATCTCTCTTTAAAAAAAAAAAATACATAAATCCATGTAAGTTAGATACACATTTCAAAAGAATCTATTTTTATTTATTGCTTTATTGGTCCTAGAATGTACTTGGAAATGTGGAAGGGTTTTGGTGTCTTTCATTTACTCAACAAATATTTATTGAATGTCTACTAAATGCAAGTGTGTGGCTAGCACAGTGTATAAGACAAAATCCCATCTTTTCTTTTACAGAGATTTTTTTTTAATTGCCAAAGGACATGTGTTCCAGCCAGAGAGATAGAAAGAGGAGATAAGACATCCCCCCAGGAGGGCTTGGTCACATCACAATCCCTTTTCCATTTTTCCAACCTGTCAGGATTTGGGGCACATGCGCGCGCGCGCACACACACACACACACACACACACACAGCATGTTTTTTAAGCTGCCAGCACCTGGATTCAAACTAGTGGACTATACGGGATCTGGCTCCCTGTGCACAGGCCTTACTGCTTACTGCTCTACAGGGCCAGCCTTCCTTTTGCAGTTTTCAATCAAGCAGATGAGGCCATTTGTTATAATGTCCCAATACTAACAAATGTGCCAAGTTCTAGCAAGTTCCAGGTGCTGAACATCTCACAGAGGACTCCAGCGGCCTGGGATTCAGGGAAAGCTTCCTTGAGGAAGCTATATTTCAGCTGAGAAAGGCTGCCATCTGCTTGGGGTTTGTAGTTGTGGTCACATCTCAGTTCTGACACGTGGACGGGTTACCGCGTCAGAGCTTGGGTCCTGGTGTATAAGACGCAGAGACTGTGTACAGGGCAGGGTTGTAGTGAGAGACAGCACCGCGAAAGCACCTCTTTTTGTGCGTATATTTCACATTTCAATGTCAATGTCAAAAAATACACAGTATAATTTCACACAGGATTTGTGCTACGTTAGAACGCTAGAGGCAAACATCACTTGAGGATTGAAAAGGAAAACATGAGGGACCAGCAGTTAGCGTAATGGCTATGTCGCTGGACTCCCACGTAGTCGACCGCGGTTCGAGTCCCGGACCCGGCGGCTTAAACTCACGCCAGGCGCGTGTGCGTGCGTGCCCAAGATCCCGAGAGGAGAATGGAGGAGAAGGGATTGCGGCGTGGCCATTCCCCCTGGGGGGTGATTTCCTGCTTTCTATCTCTCTGTCTGTCTGGCGAGCGCACGCGCCCTATAGCAAAAACCTCTCCAAAAAAAAATAAAAATAAAAAATTAAAAAATTAAAAAAAGGAAAACATGAAATATTAAATAACAGAAATAACTGCGTAAACACGAATCTAACTGGGAGCTTTGCTATTGCAACATGTCCAATGAAGTCGCTTCAACAGAGTGGAAAGGATTGGGACGTGAGTGTTCCCGGTCTACTTGGAATACGTGGATCATTTCAGGAACCTTTTCATAAAAATCGGTCCAGGATAACAAGAGAGGATCCACTCTCCTGATTGTTAATTTGGCACGTGCTGTTCTATGCTTTTTCTTTCGAATTTGGGTACTGAGAAAATAATGTCGATAGTCACTCCAACATCTTGGTGAAAACGGAGGTTTTGCTGGGGATTCAGGTAAGATGTGAGCTCAGAGGCCCCACTGCTATCAACCTCCATTTTCTTGCAATAATTACGTATCAACTAAGCATCAGAGAAAAACTGAAAAAAAAAAAAAAAAAAAGTCTGGCCGACAGCTAAAGACAGGTGCAGAGGGGAAATCTGGCAAAAGCTCCAAATTCAAGGGTCAGTCCAGTCCTGCGCACTCGGCAAGGTGGATTCACGTCCTGAGTTTGCGAAGCTGGAGCACCTGGCACTTGAAGGCTCTGCTAACGACAGTTTTCATGAAAAGTTGGTGAGAGAGGCTGGTGGCTCGTCTCTCCAGTGCAGTTTAGCCCATGCCAGGTCCGATTTTTCAGGTACAAGAAAGGTACCTGAGGAACAGCTCCCTGGCCAAAGGACACGGGGTTAACCGGATTTGGGCAGGCTCCGGTGACGAACGAGCACCTACACGCCAGGTGGGAGGGGAGACAATCGATCACCTGGAGGCGTTAATCGCCCGGCGGAAGGAGCCCAGGATGCGGCCTGAAGCGGGAGACTCCGGCGTTGCCCCGGTGCGCTCAGGACCCGAGAAAGCCCAGCCTGGGATGCCCAGCCTCGGACGCTCCTCCCTGGCCCTCCCTCCCGGGCCTTCTGGGCGCTCGGATCCTGGCCCTCTCCGCACCCTTGTATGGGGTGTGGGTGATTCGTAAGTGGACGTGACAGCCACCGAGGGAAAGCGTGCAAGGAAGTGGGAGTGACCGGGAGGCTGGGCGGGGAGCAGTGGGAGGGATGGAGGAGGCGGAGAGGGTGGAGGGAACAAGATCAGGGCGCTGTGGCCGGGCGGGAGGAAGTGAGAGCTCTCGACTCTGGCTGTGCTGCAGCTCCGGGTGAGGCCCCAGGTGCGCCCGAGATGCTGCTGCGCCGGAGGCCGGGGCTCCTGCTGCTGCCGCCGCTGCTGCTGCTCCTGGGGCCGCTGGGTCCCCTCTCTCCGGGCGCCCTGGCGGAGCCAGCGCCGGCCGAGAACGCGGTGGAGCTGGACTTCGCCACTGAGCGGGCGCTGCACCTGGTGAGCCCCGCTTTCCTGTCCTTCACCATCGACGCCAACCTGGCCACCGACCCGTGGTTCCTCACCTTCCTGGGGTAAGCGCCAGCCTCGCGGCCGCTCTCCTCCCTCCAGCCCTGAAACTTCAGATCTCGGGAACCTCCTCGCTTCTCTCTCCCTCTCCCTGCCTTTCTAGCCGGCGCCGGATGGCTTTTTCTCGGCTCATTCATTCAGAAAGTGTTGGCTGAGCGCCAACTAAGAGTCAGATGGTAAGGGGGGATTAGGAAAAGAAACTGTCCCCTGTCCCAGCACCTGCGCCAGGAGGAGGGAGCCGGACAGGTGTACCTGCAAGGCGGTGAGCGCCGGAATCTGCAGCGCAGCTTAGGACAAGCCAGACTTGGGTTAGGCTTCCGTTTTTACAGCTGTTAGGGAGATTTCAAAAACAAACAAACAAAAAACAGGCGGAGAAGCTCTTAACGCTGAAGAACAAGCGTTACTCTTCTTATAAAACAAAACAAAACCTAAATATTAAATAAACAGGACCTCGGAGATGACTGCGGTAACTTCAGAGCCCTAATAAAAAGATGTCTCCCAAATGAGGCTGCCAGAAGTGGTGGTGCTCCATCGCCTGCAAGATTTTCTTCACCTGAAGAATGAACATGGTGTAGATCAAGGCTCTGGCCTCGGGAATATAGGCTGACCCCAAAATGGGGAGCCCTAGGGATAATCTCAGGTCATGCAGGTCACTTATCTAGGCCATGGTAGCCTCCGAAAATGGCTGGTACCTCAACCAGCCCAGACAGGTGGGAGTCTCGCCATTATCTCGCAGTTGTCCAAGGCCTGTTTTTCTTCTCCTTTCCTTCTCCTCCTCCTCCTTTTTATTCTTTTAAATTTTGCTACAGGGCACACATACTAGATGGAGAGAAACAGAGAGGGAAAGTGAGAAATCACCCCCACAAGGGAGGGGGTGGCTGTATGGAAATCCCTTCCCCTCCGTTCTCCTCCTGGGATTTTGGGCATGTATGCACACACCCAGTGTGGTTTTCAAGCTTCTGGGTCCAGAACCATGCAGTCAGCCATGTGGAGCCCAGCCACCTTAACCACCATGCCACTGACTGGCCCCAGACCTGTCCTTCTTTAGACCACACGGCCAGCTCCATTGCTAACTGCATGGATAGCCTAGTGGCCACGAGATCAGCAGTCTGGCTTGACTGACTCCCAGCTTTGACAAGGCAGGGTGACAGGCTGTGTGGCCCCTCCAAGCCTTGATTTCTTCATCTGTGGAGTGGAATTTCTAAAACCGTTCATAGGATTATAATGAGGATTTGATAAGATGGTGAGTACTCAGCACAATGTCTGACCCAGAGTAAGTGTTTGTATTTCTTTATTTTTAAATAATTATTTATTTTATTTATTTAGCATTATTATTACTTTTTAATTTGACCAGAGAGAGACAGAAAGAAAGAGGGAACATGAGAAAGCAAGCCGCCATGTCCAGGATGCACACTGCGGTTGGCCATGTGGGAGTCCAGCTCCCTAACCAGCACCAGCCTCCGGTGTTTACATTTCAAGCTCATGGTTTCTTCCCCAAAAATGCAAAGTATTAGGACCAGCAAATGGCATCATGTTTACGTCACTGAACTCCCACGTAGTCGACGGTGGTTCGAGTCCCAGATCCAGTGGCTTAAACTCATGCCAGACACGTTTGCATGCATGCCCAAAATCCCAAAAGGAGAATGGAGGGGAAGAGATTGTGGTATGGCCATCCCCCCTGAGGGGTGATTTCTCACTTTCTATCTCCCTGTCTCTCCAGTGAGCACACACACCCTATATCAAAAATCTCTCTCTAAAAAAAACCCAAAAAATGCAAAGTGTTTTCTAACCATTCACCAGTTTTCTGTGTCCTTCCTTCCTCCTTTTTTTTCATTGCCAGAGGGTGTGTACACTTATAAGAGAGAAAGAGAGAGAACCTTCTTAATAGCGCATGGTCATGCAATCCTTTTCCCTCCATTTCTCCACCCTGTCAGAATCCTGGGCACACACACACATGTGCCTGGCTGCTGAGGCCAGGGTTCGAAACTCAGTCAGCCATGTGGGATCTGGCACTTAACCACTATACTACAGGTTGGCCCTTCTGTGTTTCTTCTGACCATTAGTTTACCTCTGGCTTTTCCTCCATGGTGTAGAGAATTTCCTGGTTGGGAGGAGTCCTCCTTTTTGCCCTTGCCCTTAAGGGTAGGCAGCAGCCAGCTGGGCATGGGAAGATTACTTTAGAGAAACTGCACCACAGGGCCCCAGAGCTGAGGACCCCAGGCCTGGCTTGGGGTGAGAGTAGGGGAGATGGAGAAGAGAGGGTAGGGAATGCCTGGCTGAAAATGGGAGGACACGAATGTCCAGGTACTGAAACGTGCGGAACTAGGTGCCCTTTTACTGCTGCAGCCAGGATGTCTCCTACCCCTCCCCAAGGAAGGGCAAGTGAGGATTCGATGCTAGAGAGAGGTCCAAAAAGAAAAAACCCACAGAGTGACTTTTGGGGTCGAGGCCGGACCACCCTGCAGTCAAGCAAACCCCAGTTGACTAGCATCCTCCCACCCCAATGCACACAGAGCTCCCAGTGCACAAGTTACCTTTACTTTACTTAAAAACTTCTGATCTCCAAGTCAGTAGATGGCTGGACTCCCATATGGCTGATCGTGGTTTGAATCCTGGACCCAGTGGCTTGAAATTCATGCTGGGCACACATGCCCGAGATCCCGGGAGGAAAATGGAGAAGGGATTGTGGCACGGCCATCTCACCTGGGGGGTAATTTCTCACATTCCCTCTCAGTGTGTCTCTCTTCCAGCGTGTGCATGCGCACTAAGGCGAAAACCTCTCAAAAAAAAAAAAAAAAAAAATCTGACTTTTCATAACACCCTTTCTTTCCCCCAGCCCTCTACTTTTTATTATTAAAGACTGAGGACAATGAGGAACCAAGAGAGCAGAGCAATAGAAAACCCTGGGTTTTGTTTTATATATTTTGCTTTTTTACAACACACAGTTTGTTCTCGTCCAGATGGGCTACTCTCCAACTCTGGCTCCTGACCATTCCAGGTCCCTTCCCTTGAAAGACACCATCTTTCATGCCTGCTTTCTAGAAGCATCCACAAGCGCATCCACACTGTTCTCAGCTGGAACCTAGAAAGATGTGGGAGCGCCCTCTTGGCACCTGAGATCTAATTGCTAAGGGTCCATCTCCCCAGGATGGCTAGCACAGTTCCCCAGGGGTCCAGCCAGCTCAGAACAATGCTAAGGTTAGTACCCGTCCATGCTAGAGGAGGGTGAGATGGGTGTTGTTCCACCTCAGATCCTCAGGAGTGAAGACTGTGGGTGAGCAGGGCAAGCACAGAGCAAAGGAAAGCTGAGGCGATCAGGAGGGAGAGGGCAACACGAGCTGACACCGACTGAGCCCTGTCCTGTCAGGCCTGTTCCAAGCATCTTCTAGGTATTCATTCATTTAGTCCTTGCTTTAGCACAATGAGGTGAGCACCATGACTATCCTCATTTTATTTATTTACTTTTTTTTTCTTTTGTCAATGACCGTATGCACTCACCCAAGAGAGAGACAGAGAGAAAGCCCCCCCCACACACACCAATAGTCATGCTGCCATCTTCTCTCCTCCATTTCTCCATCTTGTCAGGATTTGGGGCTTGCATGCACACACACCTGTCACATTTTTCAAGCCTTTAGGGCTGGGATTCAAACCTCATAGTGATGGAGGATCCAGCTTTTCATGCACAGCGCTTGTTTCTTGTACTACCAGGCCGGCCCATTATCTGTTTTTTTGTTTTGTTTTTAAATAAAGAAGTCAGGCTCAGGGAGATTAAATAACTTAGCCATGGTCAACCTGATAGAAAATGAAGGAACAGAGTTTGAAATCAGACTCTGATCATGGAGACAACAGTACACACAAAAAGCAAAGCAGTTTATATTTTTTAAAAGGGATCAGAGTAGGATATAATTTTTAAAAAAATGAAAGAAACTGGAAATGAATTAAGAGATTGGTAGAATGAAAGAAGCATTCACAGGAGAGTAGGCGCGTCAGGGCTGGCTTCCTAAATGCTTCAAAGGCGTCTCCGTGTGTTTAATCAGACAGGATGGTCTGGCGGCCCACAGTGGCCAACAGGTTTTTCCTCATAGATAACCAGAGAACACATAGTACACGAAATATAAATGCCAATGATGGGATGGTCTGGAATGAAAAAGGAACTCCTTTTTAATCTGCCCTCTTCCCAAAGAGAATTAATCAACAAGCCAATTAAAAACTTCCTCAGCCTGACTATACTCAATCCCAAAGAGGTCCTGGCCCTAGACCGATATTATCCAATAGAAATATAATGCAGGCTTCAGGGTCAGCCACGCGGCCTATGGTTATGGGAACCAGATCCCACATGGCTGACCATGGTTTGAATGCTAGCCCTGGCAGCTTGAAAAACATGCCAAGCACATGTGCACACATACCAAAATCCCAATGGGATGGAGAAATGGAGGAGAAGGGATTGCAGCATGACCACACCCCATTGAGGGGTGCTCTCTCTCTCTCTCTCTCTGGGGATGTGTCTCTCTCTCTCTGGTGAGTGTGTGTACCTCTGACAATAGAAGAGAAGAAATATAATATTGACATCCGTAATTTTAAATTTTCTAATAGCCATATTAAAAAGGTACAAAGTAACAGGTGAAATTAACTTTACTAACGTTATTTAGTTCAACATAGCTAAAATATTAGGTCATCAGGAAAATCATGACATATTTTTCTATGCAAAAATGCATCATAGCTTTCCTGATAAACCAATATTATAATTCCAACATGTAATAAATATAAAAAATAGTAATAAGGCATTTGAATATTCCTTTTCCCAAACTATGTTTCCAAAATCTTGCAACATTTCTTCATTTAAACTAACCACGGCAGGAAAGCGCAGTCTCAGTTACAACGTGCAAGCAGAGTTCATGAACGCAAGGTAGAGAAAGCTCAGTGCTGCGTCATGGTAGAGGTTCCAAGTACTGCGGGACAAAATGGTATTGAACACAATGGCGGTAATAATGCAGTTCTGTTGGCTTTTCATAGCAATTTGCTTAATTTTACTGGGCCAAGTCCATCGCTTTTTACCAGTTCGATAAACATCTATTAATAATACCTTTCAATCATTTGAATTCTGCATCTTCATTGACAAAGCTGCTTGTCACATTTGGAAAAGCACGTATTATCAAGGTCAAACAAACGACCTAATAGCTGAGGTTGGAAGAGCCACAGGCCCTCCACGTACCCCCTGCTGCCAGAAACATCCACAGCCAAAGACACAAAGAACTGAGAACAATCACAAGTCTCGTCATTTCTGAGCCCTGAAAAGTGCTGTTTCCTGAGTGAGCTTGTGTTGTTCCCTTCTCTCCCAAGCCTTCCCACTGTGCTCACTGGTACGTGGTCACCCTGCTCTGTGCTTCTCACACATTACTCCCTCCACCTCTGCACCCTCACAGAAGGTGGTTCTTCTTTGAAGACCCTTTTCCCCTATAGCCCTGTTAAGTAGAGACTGCAGTCTCCCTTACTCCAGTTTGTTTCCTGGTCCCCTGTGCAGCTTCTAGAAGATGCAGTCTGGTTTGGACTGCAGACTGCTACAGCTCCAATCCCTTCCCACTTGTCACCTTGGGCAAATTATGTACTTCCTTTTATTCAGGTTCTTTGTCTGTAAAATGAGGATAATAATGACACCCACCTCCTTGGGTTGTCATGAGATTTAATGAAATGATTCGTGCTGAGAACCTGGAACACTCCGTTTGGACCACCTGGTGCATGTTAGAGAGGATTGTCACGGCTCCATGTGAAGTTCATCTCCACACAAGGCGCTGATGTAGTGCTCTGTGTCACCGCACTCTGCTCCCCCTTACCCACTTCTACTGACCAAAGACCACTGATCTCAGTCTCCCTGCCACCTCCAAGTCTGTCACCTGGGTGACTTCGAGAGTCCACTTGGATGTTCTCTCAGTTTCTTCATCCCCACAATTTTTGATAATCTCCACTCAGTGTCATCATGGAACCAGCTTGCACCACTAGTGAAATGTGTGTGTTTCTCCTTAACTCACATTCACGGACATCACATTGTATCTTGAGATGAGCCATGATGGGAATAGTTACACTATAGAAATTGGCAAACACTAAGAACAAGGCTTTTCAGCTCACATGCTGCTTCTCTTTATTTTATTTTTTCTTAGTTTATTTCTTTCACGAAAGAGAGGAAGAGAGAGAGGGAGAGAAACACACACTTCCAAGGGGATCTTTATGCGCCAGTTTATACCCAGTCTCAGAGGGCTGGACACACACGTGTGCTCCTCCCATGCACAGGGAGACCTCAGGATGCAAACTCGGGACCTTTCCACAGGAGTCTAGTTGAGTTACCACTGCACCACCACCTGGACCCTGCTTTACTCTGTTTCAACCACCTAAAGCCATGACCATCCCTTGACTCTATCACTAATAACCTTTCAATCTGAAATTTCAAATTCAAACCTCCCATTCTTGGACCACCACTCAGCTCTTCTACTCCATGGTAAAAGTGAGTTCCCACCACAGCTACTTTTCAAAGTACCTCCATTGAGCAACGTACTCCTCTTTCTACATGTTTATTATCTGATTTGGGCTTCTTTTATAATCTTTTAATTTTATTTTAATTTTTCATTTTTTTTTAAATTTTGCCAGCAGGCATGTACACTCTCCAGAGAGAGAGAGGGAAAGAGAGAAATTGCCCTCCATGGGGGATGGTCACCATAAATCTTTCTCCTCCATCTCTCCTTCCTGTCAGGATTTTGGGCATGCACACATGCATACTCTGTGTGTTTCTCAAGCTGTTGGGCCTGGGACTTGAACCATGCATCAGCCATGTAGGTTCTAACTGGCCCAACTTCTCACCTCTGGCTGACCCTGGGCTGCTTTTTTTTTTTTTTTTTTTTTTTGAGAGGTTTTCGCTATAGGGCACGTGCGCTCGCCAGACAGAGACATAGAGACAGAAAGCGAGAAATCACCCCCCAGGGGGGATGGTCACGCCTCAATCCCTTCTTCATTCTCCTCTCGGGATCTTGGGCACGCACGCACACGCACCTGGCGTGAGTTTTAAGCCACCGGGTCCGGGACGCAAACTGCAGTTGACTACGTGGGAATCCAGCGACGTAGCTATTATGCTAACTGCTGGTTCCCTGGCCCTGGGCTTCTTGAATCATTCTATGAACAACTTATGTGTAATATCCCAAGCCTCTGCTCCATTGTTTTTTCTGCTAACACCCCAAGCCTGGCTTACGTCCTGCTGTATTTTTCTTTCTTTGGACTCTCCAGAGTGGCCCCCAAACCTGGAAAGGGAAAAATATAACTTAGTCATGAATTTTAATGCATGTTAATAACCACCTTTGCTGTCATGTCAGAAATAAGCAACTTATTTTTGCACAAAAGATTAAATCACACCTGCAGACTTTTTTCCCTAATGGACTGCTCTGGAGATGGAATCGCTCCAGCTATTTCAATGCGCTCTTTCGTAATTTCCATGTCACCACGGTGGTGGTTTTCTTTTATTTTTTTCTCATTCGTTTTCCTGTATATGATTGAAATATTAAACCTTGGGTCAATTTTGTTTTTATGGCATGTTTTGCAGCTGTATTAAATCCGGTTCTTGTCAGAGGGTCAATACTGTATTCTCAAAACAAGAAAATATCCCATTGTGAAGGAGACAGACAGAAAGGCCTTTGATACCAAAACTTTGCCCCGTGTGATCTCCTTTCCCTGGCAGCCGCCATAGCACTAGCTTTTCATCTTGTTCAGAAAGCTTTGGCCTCCCCTTGCCCTTTCATGAGGCTGGCTTTGCTGTTCATTCACTTACTCTGTGTTTATTAAGCACCAGCTGTGTACCGGGCCCTTATCTAGGTGCTGAGGAGAGTCCGATAAAGCAGATAGACGAGGTCCCTGCTCTCCAGGAGCTTCCATCAGGGCAGGGAACCAGGACCGAGTAAACTGAGATAAGTAAGGAAGCCAATTTCAGAGAGCGGGGAGTGCTGTGAAGTAATGGCAAGGCAATGTGATCGGGAGTGACCCAAGGCGGTATAGTCCCTACCTCTGGGGACCAGGCGTCTGTTCCAGGCCTGTTCAGATGCCCAGCCGGTGATGCCTCAGCTCCTCTGCAGGGGCTAGAAAAGAACACCACCTCTATGGTGAAGTAACAAAAGAACGCGTCAAAGCAGCCACAGCAATCCATCTCACTTGCAAGTCCAGCTACACCAATCCAGATGCGTTTTCTCTGCCATTGAACACAATCAAAATGCCAAGGACTGGAATCAGAGCCTGGCAAGGAGTGGAACAGAGCCAACCAGGAGTGACTCTCTCTGAGGAAGTTCCTCATGTTGGTTTTAGGACCATATGTTGGGACCCATGGGTGAGGGGTGACTTGTTGACTGACTTGTGTGCTCAGGACCCATTAGTCTATATCTCAAGCCAGAAATGTCTCCTGAGTTCCAGGCACATGTGAAAAAAGGCCTGATGGAAATATGCTTTTGGTGTTCCACTGGTGTCTTAAATTCTCCAAAAGTAAACCATTGCCCTCTTTGTCCCCACGTCAATCTGTCGTTTATTTTTCATTTCAACAAATGATATTCTTGTCTACCAAGATGCTTTTCAGGATTAAGTCATGATGCCCAGGAGTTCTGCCTTGATGTACGAGAAGTGGGGATCCTCTTCAGCTGCATATAAGTGCAATCCTTGACTCCTCCTCAGTATCCAGTTCAGTGCCAAATCTATTAGCTCTTTTTTCTTTCTGAAAATTTGCTATAGTGTGCATGTGCTCACTGGAGACACAGAGAGAGAGACACACAGAGAGTGAGAGAGAAAGCACCTGCCCCGGGGGCATGGCCATGCCACCATCCTGTCTCCATTTCTGCTGTTGAGATTTCGGTCACACGTATACCTGCTCCCAGTGTATTTTTCATGCCACTGAGTCCAGGATTCGAACCACACTGTCGGCCATGTAGGATCCAGCTGCCTTAAGCACCACACCACTGGCTGGCCCCCAAATCTATTCTTTCTCCCTCTAAATATGTCTTGAATTTACCTACCTCCATCCATCCCCACTGCTGTCACCTTACCTCAGTCTGTTACTTTCTTTCTCCATTGAAGGAACACAGATAATGGTCGTGACCACAGTCTTTTTTTTTTTTTAAGTGACCACAGCCTCGATCCTTCTATTTAGTTATTTACACTACAGCCTGAGATTCCTTTTTAACACAGAAGTCTGATGAGGTCACTGCAACTGCTTTCAGCCCTTCCATGGCTCCCCACTGTCCTCATGTCAGGTGGCTTACAGGCCCTCTGTGACATGGCCCCATTTACTGCTCCAGCCTGTTCTCTCCCAGCTTCTGGGCCCCATCTCTAAGCACTGGGTACCCTTCAGCTCTCAGTGGTGCTTACTCTCGCCCACCTCCACCTCGGGTCTTTGCACAGACTTTCTCTTTCACCTGGGACACTCTCTTTAATCCCACCATCTTTTTCCAGGATGAGGGTTCATCCTTTTGTATGTCTAACCGCAAAGCCATTTCCTTTAGAAAATCCTCTAACCATCCCCTACCTCCAGCCCAGGGTCTAGGTTCGGAGCCCTTCAGTGCATCCCTAAGAGTTGTCTATTCATCTGTAAATCTGGCACTGACATCTAAATTGCACGAGAACAGTGGCTGTGTCTGTCTTGCTCACTATCCAGCAATTCCATAATGCCTGCTAGGGAGGGGGCCGCACTAAGTATGTATTAAATAAACTAATGGATGACGAGGTCTTTCTTAAGTGACTCTTGATATTTTCACCTATTGAAAAACAAAAACACACACACCAAACAAAAACAAAACAAAACCCACCTTGTATAATTTGAAATAGCATGTACTTATTAAAGAAAACTTATAAAATTAAAAGAAAATAATAAAGACTGTACCCTCCATCT
Organism: Tupaia tana; assembly: GCA_026018925.1. Classification (NCBI taxonomy): domain Eukaryota; kingdom Metazoa; phylum Chordata; class Mammalia; order Scandentia; family Tupaiidae; genus Tupaia; species Tupaia tana. The sequence goes on from JAKSZU010000017.1 coordinate 22,081,768, forward strand.
CACCACACGATCTTGGCCATGGATACATGCTGGCATATTTCATATATATACATATCATTTTCCTTGTTAAAATGATGCTGTTTACCATCTATTTACTATCCTTATGGCAATAAAATACAACAACCATAAACCTTACCATTGTAGCCATCTGAAAACGCAGTACAGTGGCACTCAATATGTTCATAGTGTTTGCAAACAGCCCCAGCTATCTTGGAATTTTTTCATCTTCCTAGACAAACTCTGGGCCCATTACTCAGTGCTGCTGTATCCCTCCCTTCCTACAATTCGTTTTTATTTACAATTGTGTCAAACTGGAATTGTTTGACTTCACTGGGAGAATATAATTTTTCTTGCTTGTCTTCCTTACAGTTCTCCAAAGCTTCGCACTTTGGCCAAAGGTTTGTCTCCCGCATACCTGAGATTTGGTGGCACCAAGTCAGACTTCCTCATTTTTGATCCCAAGAAGAAACCATCCTTCGAAGAAAACAGTTACTGGCAAACTCAAGCCAACCAGGGTGAGACTTTTTAGAGATTTAAAGATTCTTTCAAATGAACTTGGATCGGTGATGAGAATACTTAGAGAAGGGTGTTATTGTTCATACCTAATGTAAGAGATTGAGGGGCAACTGGTACGACACCCACATAGGAGGAGGAAATGGACAGGTTTCCACATCATGATGTTTGCATGAAGGTGAGACCACACAAAAAAGGGGAGAAGTGCTGGGCATAACCAAGTTAATTGTGTTGTAAACAGAACAATGTGACTGAAGGTCAGAGCTGCTTAGAGGGAGCGTGGCGGGTGAAGGGTACGTATGTCAAACAGGAGAGAGTATTTCCAGCTAAAACACAGGAATCAATTTAAGTGGGTTTATTCTGGAAATAGAATATGGGTGAAAGGTACTCATGAGGGAACATGAAAATACGTTGTGCTTCTTGGGACTAGCAGTTGGTGTAATGGCTATGTCGCTTGCTTCCCATTTAGTTGACTGTGGTTAGAGTCCTGGACCCGGGGCTTACACTGGGCACGTGTGCATACATGCCCAAGATCCCAAGAGGAGAATGGAGGAGAAAGGATTGCAGTGTGGCCATCCCCCCTAGGGGCTGATTTCTCACTTTCTGTCTCTCTCTGTCTTTCTGGCGAGCATGCACACGCACCCTATAGCTAAAACCTCTCCACCTCCCCCCCCCAAAAAAAAATGAAAAGAAAATACATTGTGCTTCTGAGAACAGATTTTGAAACTTGATTTCCTGGGCAGTGGTCCTCAAGTTTGCTGGCTATTAGTGATAATCATGTAGGGAGAGTTTGACTATTTGCATTTCCAGTTTCCAGCTCTACAGTCTAATTTTTTTTTTTTTTTTTTAGAATTATTTAGTTTTGGGACCAGCAGATGATGTGATGGTTACATCACTGGACTCCCACATAGTCTATCGTGGTTCAAGTCCTGGACCCAGTGGTTTAAAACTCATGCTAGGTGCATGTGCATGCATGTCCCAAATCCCAAGAAGAGAATGGAGGAGAAGGGATTGCAGTGTGGTCATGCTCCCTGGGGGGAGGGGGGTGGTGATTTCTTGCTTTCTGTCTCTTTGTCTTTCTCTGTCTCTCTGGCAAGAGAGACAGACTCCCTATAGCAAAAACTCTCAAAAAATAAAAAAGAATGATTTAATTTTATTTATTATTATTATCTTTTTAAATCTGCTGCAGGGCACAAGCATTCATCAGAGAAAGAGAAAACAAGCTGAATCTAGGTCCGGGACTCAAATGGCAGTTGGCCATGTGGGAGTCCAGTGCCTTAACCACCATGCCACCTGCCGGCCTCTCCTGCAGTCCAATTTTAAAAAGTTTGTTGGGGGAACCAGCAGTTAGCGTAATGGCTATGTCGCTGGACTCCCACGTAGTCGACCGCGGTTCGCGTCTCGGACCCGGTGGCTTACAACTCACGCCGGGCGCGTGTGCGTACGTGCCCAAGATCCCGAGAGGAGAATGGAGGAGAAGGGATTGCGGCGTGACCATCCCCTCTGGGGGGTGATTTCTCGCTTTCTGTCTCTATGTCTCTCTCTCTCTGTCTGGCGAGCGCACGCGCCCTATAACAAAAAACCTCTCCAAAAAAAAAAAAAAAAAAAAAAAAAAAAAAAATAAAAAAGAATGATTTAATTTTATTTATTATTATTATCTTTTTAAATCTGCTGCAGGGCACAAGCATTCATCAGAGAAAGAGAAAACAAGCTGAATCTAGGTCCGGGACTCAAATGGCAGTTGGCCATGTGGGAGTCCAGTGCCTTAACCACCATGCCACCTGCCGGCCTCTCCTGCAGTCCAATTTTAAAAAGTTTGTTGGGGGAACCAGCAGTTAGCGTAATGGCTATGTCGCTGGATTCCCACGTAGTCGACCGCGGTTCGTGTCTCGGACCCGGTGGCTTACAACTCATGCCGGGCGCGTGTGCGTGCGTGCCCAGGATCCCGAGAGGAGAATGGAGGAGAAGGGATTGCGGCGTGACCATCCCCCCTGGGGGGTGATTTCTCGCTTTCTGTCTCTATGTCTCTCTCTGTCTGTCTGGCGAGCGCACACGCCCTATAGCGAAAAACCTCTAAAAAAAAAAAAAAAAAAAGTTTGTTGGGAGGACCAGCAGGTGGCGTGGTCGTTAAAGTGTTAGACTCCCACATGGTTTGAGTCCTGGACCTGGCAGCTTGAAAATCATCCAGGCACATGTGCATGTGTGCCCCGCGTCCCAGGAGGAGAATGGAGAAGGGATTGCAGCATGGCCATCCTCCTTAGGGAGTAATTTCTCACTTTCCTCTCACTGCCTCTCTGTCTCTTCAGTGAGCTAAGGCAAAAACTTTAAAAAAAAAAAAAAACTTGCCAGGTGATTCTGATACTGGAAGTCTGTGGCCTTCACCTGAGAAACCTGCCCTAGGTAGCCATAAAGATGTGTCCTGTATCTTTAAGAAGTGCCATCAGACACCAAATGGAAGTTAAATCATTAGTTTAATAATTACTAAAAATATTATATATGTCACTTAATTATAAAGTGCATACCACATCTGCATTAATAAGTAATGCTTAATTCTTTCTTTCTTTCTTTCTTTCTTTTTAAGAGAGATTTTTGCTATAGGGTGCGTGTGCTCATCCGAGAGGCAGAGAGACAGAAAGCAAGAAGTCACACAACAATCCCTTCTCCTCCATTTTCCTCTTGGGATTTTGGGCATGCACGCACACGCACCTGGAGTGAGTTTTAAATCATTGGATCCAGAGCTTGAACCACAGTCAACTATATGGGAGTCCAGCGACATAACAGCTACACCATCTGCTGATCCCAACACTTAATTATTTCATTTATTCCATGGTTTCCACCTGTTTATGTTCTTCTTTTAGGAAGTATTTAGAATAGTTAAATAGTTACTGGGACAAACTTGACAGAATATTAATTAGAAAAAAATAGAAAAAAATAGTAGCGTGTCTTTGACTAATTATCTGGACTAGTTTATGTTTGAAGTTGGCGCTTTCCCACCAGTCATGTGTGCTCAGAGGGTCTCACAATTTCCTTTTTTTTTTTTTTTTTTTTACCATGAATCAAATTTCCCCAAAAGGGGAATTTTATTGATTACTTTATTCCCTCACAAATAGACCAACTGTAATCAAATGAGGTGAACATTCACCTCAAGATTTTGTCGTCTTCATAATAGAAAAGATGAGGCTTAGACCTGGATCACTTGACCCTTTCTCTTCTTATCTCCCCCAGTTCACAATGCTTACATCTCTAATAGCCAGCATGCTCTTAGATCTGCAGTTGGGCTCAGCACACTCAGGCCTCAGCACAATCTTCTTTGTAGTTTTTGCCTTTTTCCAGAAAATAGGCTTAGTCTGCCCACCATAACCACTCTGCTTCCTGTCATAACGCTGCCTCCCCTGAGCAGGCAGAGGGCCCTTGCCCTTTTTGTACTATGTCACTTTGTGAGGTTGGTGCTTGCCACACTTCTTCCAGAACGTCCGGCGGGTTTTAGGGACGTTCACCATGCTTGCAGCCTGCTATCTACACAGAAAGAGAGAGGCCACTCCTCAATTTTCTCACTCTGGGGTGGGGGTGGGTGGGAGCTTGGGATTGTCCACGTTCCTCTGAAACATCCTTTGTGATTATAAAGGTAGCTGGGCCATGGGCCACCAGAAGTCACCACATGCAGTGTCCCAGAAAGGAAGTCACTAACCCGCAGCCAGCTCTGGCAGTCAGCGCCTGGTGACCTGCTGCCTTGTGATAAACAGTCTGCCTGCCAGGACAAAGGGGGGCTTTTTGTTTTTTGTTTTTTAAGAGAATTTTATTACAGGGAGAGTGCACTCACTGGAGGGACTTGCTGGAGAGACAGAGACAGAAAGTGAGAAATCACCCTCCCTCCTCCATTCTTCTCTCGGGGTTTTGGACACGCACGCACATGCAGCTAGTGTGTTTCAAGCAGCCAGTTCTGGGACTCAACCTGTGGTCGACCATGTGGAAGTCCAGGATCTTAACCACTACAACATCTGCTGGCCCTGATAAAGGGAAATTTTTCTGAGTACGTGTGTATTCCCAGAAGCTCAGATGGTACCAAACTTAAATAATCAATTCCTATTCTACCTTCCATTACAGCAAGAGAAAACCACCACAAAGCAGATATAGTCCATGGGAAACAAACTCTTTTTCTTTCTTTCTTTTTTTTTTTTTTTTTTTTTTTTAGTTTGGAAGAGGGTGCTTGTTTTCACCAGAGAGACAGAGAGAGAAAGTGAGAAAGCATTCCCCATGGGAAATGGTCAAACTGCAAGCCCTCCTCCTCCATTTCTCTCTTTTCATGATTTTGGACATACATATACAGGTACCCAGAGTGTTTCTCAAGCCACCAGGTCTGGGGCTTGAGCCACATACTGTGGCCATGTGGGATCCAGCTGCCACTTAACCACCACACCATGGGCTGTCCCTCCACTATTTTGAAGGCACTCCTTAAGAGAACTGAACTATGTTTTCTTCATTTGGGTTCTCTGGTGATTTCAAGCTTCTGTGTAGCCTTCTGAATTGTTAAATCCGGAAAGTTCTGATCAATATGTGTGTCCTATGCTTCTCAAGAAATGTGCCTCTTGTACTTATAGATTTTTTTGTACTTATAGGTTAGCCAGAAAATCTGACTTGTGTAACAGAACATATCTTTCTCAATCTCAGACCAAGGAATCAGGCACCTAATTATCCTGTGTTACTCACAGAAATAGCAACTAACTATATGTAGGATGTATAGAATTTCAACATTTCACTGTGAAAATAGGTTCTCTACATCAACAGTTGGTGGTCTTCCCAACACCAGGGGCCAGCCTCATGGGAGACAATCCCTCTAGACCAGAGGGTTGGGGGGGGGGGTCTCGGAATGACCCAAGAGCACCACATCTGCCATGCACCCCGTTTCCACCACTACCACGTTGCAATATACAATGAAACACTCACACAGCCCTAGGGTTCATGCTTCCATGAGAACCCAGTGTCGCTACTGATCTGACAGAAGATGGAACCCAGGTGACAATGCGAGTGATGGGGATGGCACTGGTCTGTGGCCTTTGGGTTATGGACCCCTGTTCTAAATTACCTCTTCCACTTGCAGACATTTGCCGAAGTGGGTCCTTCCCTCCTGATGTGGAGAAGAGGCTACAGTCGGAGTGGCCATTCCAGGAGCAATCACTCCTCAGAGCACAGTATCAGAAGAAGTTCAAGAACAGCACCTACTCAAGTAAGAACTGAAGGGCGCTCTGTCGGCGCTGTGTTGGACTTGGCCTTGAAGCTAGAAAGTCCTAAGCAGTTATGTAAAGCTGAACAAAATCCAAATGTTATCAAGAATTTGTGGAAAATCCTGAACCCAAAACTTCTTTTTTTTTCCCTTTCTTCCTCCATCTTTGTCTACTGGCCACAGGGTGAAATATAGTAATGAAAGATTCACAAACTAATTATGATTGTCACTGCTCTAAAGAACTAGGGAATCATGGACTACATGAGTATATTCTTTATGTAAATGTAAAAATATAGGGGCCAGCTGGTGGCATAGTGGTTAAGGTGCTGGATCCCACATGGCCACCTATGCAGTTTGAGTACTGGACCTGAAGGCTTGAAATACATGCCAGCCTTGTGTATATGTGTGCCCCAAATTCCTAGAAGAGAATGGAGGAGAAGGGATGGCAAGTCATCCTCCCTGGGGAGGTGATTTCTCACTTCCCCTCTACTCTGTCTCTCTCTGGTAAATGTACTCTACAGCAAATTTAAATAAATAAATAAATAAATAAATAAATAAATAAATAAATAAAAAATAAAAGTAAAATATGGGAGTATGAAGGGTCAAATGTGAAAAATCCTTCCCATCTTCTTCACATTCTGTCTCCCTTCCCAGAAGAAACCCCTCATGTGAGTTGCTACATATCAGTAGACAGGGGAACCTGGGTCATCAGGGATGACCTGACAGTCTTGGCCACCAAATAGCGTCCTCTGTCTCTGTCTCTGTGGTTTTGCAAACACATAACTAGCTCAACTAACCAGGAACTCATTACCATTCACTGAACCAGTTTTCCAGTTTTCAAAATAGGGTGATATTGTCACATACAGCTCTAAGGCAAATGAAATAAGCAATCTTTATTTAACTATGAAATGTATTTTTATCTGGAAGTTGGTGTTTTGCCCCAGATCTCAGCTAAAGAAATAACTTGCTCAGATACTCTGTAACTTCTTTGGACTTATAAAAAGTAAATTATCTTGAAGTTACTTTATTTGGTTTAGTCAATACTTTTTTAAGAGTTTATTTATTTCTTCCATGATTAAGAGAAACAGGGGCAGGAGTGGGGAGCAGATAATACCCCCAACAAGTTCCTGACACCACAATTCACCCTTATCCTTTAGTCAGCCCTGGATCATGGGCCCTTGCATGTGCCCAGCATATTCATGGAGGTCTCTGGACTTGAACCTGGAACTTCCCATGTGAGACTGCCTTGCATTATGTCACCAACTAGCCCCCAGTCATTAATTTTTAATTACATCATTTACAAGCAATTATCTTTGTAAGATATTATTTTAAACTACTTGGATTTCAGTGCACCAGATGGATTTTTAGTTTTTATATATTTTGTATTTATAGGATAGAGAAAAAATGTGATAAATTAAAAAAAAATCATAAAACAGTTTACATGTTCATAGCCAATGTAATCCTCTAAACTATTTCTGTACTTTTAAGGAGGGACAGGAAATAGGGGCCAATAGGTGGTATGATAGTTAGAGCACTAGACTCCCACATGGCTGATTGTGGTTCAAGTCCTAGACCTGGAGGCTTACTTTTTCACTTTTCCTTTCCCTGTCTCTCTCTCTCTCTGGTCAAATTAAGAAATAAATAATAATGACAAATAAAATTAATTAAAATTTTAAAACATCTTTAAATAGGGAGCAGGAAACAATTCTGACATTTAAATAAGCCTCTTTTAATGCTGAATAGGATTTGGCATAAGGCAGGACCATCTTAGATCCCATTAAAGGAATCACAGAAAGTGCCAGAGACTCACAGTAGTAAAGTCTCATTTGTAATCAGTTATGATATTAGCCTGCTAGGGGAAAACCTCATGCTATTAGAAAATCGATGGATTCCTTTTTTTGTTTTTTTCCTTTTGGCCATGTTAACATTTTATCAGTTTATCTTCAATTTCTAAAACCAAAAGTTTACTGCCAGACATGATCTTTCTGTTACCAAGGTGGTAGGTTTCCACTATCCTTGCCTGCCTTAGAACTTGGGCCATCAGTTGCTCAACCAGAGACAAGGCCTTCCTTTGCTAACTGTGTAATGAGGTTAGTATAACCCCACTCCGTCGGCGATGCTAAAATGCATAGTAAGTACAAGTACTTGCATATGGAAACCTCTGGTTTCTCACTCAACATTTTCAATTTACTCTGCATGTCCTGGAAACATCGACAGAAATCTCCTGTGGTTACTCTGGGCAGCTCCTCTTAGTCACAGATACTTCAGAAGCCAATAGGTGTTCCCACACATCGTTCTGAGTCCATGACTGAGGCTGGCAAAGACTGAGTGATACGGGAGGGTAGCCCAGAAAGCAAGAGCTGGCAGAGTCTGTAATTGCTTCATCAGTGGCCTGCACCCTTAAAGCGGGTGTTCTAGAAGATATGGGTACATTTTCTTCCATGGGTCCCCCTGGAAGGTGTGTTCACTTATGTAGATGACAAAACATCTGTCATGAGGATATATATACTCTGTAAACCTGTCTGGGCAGAAAAAGGAAGTCACGGTGCAGATGTCATTCTGGGTGTGACTGCAGAAAGGAGGACTCCTTTATTAAAATAATCATATTTAACGAGCTGATCACCTTATTCCTTCTCCATCACTCTTCCTTATCACTTCTCTCTTCCACTCCTAAAACCCAGTCCTATGCTGGCTGCTGGACACCCTTATATAAACATGTAAGGTATAGTGCAAGGGAAATAGTGCCATTAAAAAAAATAATGTGTTCATGATAGAGCACACGCGTGTGTGTGTGTGTGTGTGTGTGCGCGCGCGCCTTTGGGCGTGTGAGAGAAAGAGAGAGAAAGGCACTCTCCACAGGAGATAGTCTCTCTACAATCTCCTTCCTCAAGCTCTCCAACCAACCTGCAAGGATCCTGTGTGTGTGCCCAGCGTGTTTTCAAGCCCACAAGGCCAGGGACCTGAACTGCAGTCAGCGTGTGGCTGTGAGCTCTGCTGTCCAGTACACTACTAGCTACACTACAGAGGCTGGGCCAGTACTATCTTTAGTTAATGCATCATTTAGATTATTTCCGTCCCAGGGGTCTTTTTCCTCTCTCAGGCAGCAGGAGATAAGTTTGGAAAATGACTGAGAAGAGGATATTAGTCCTGAGTTTTCTTATTGTTCTATTTTGAAGAACCTTCTAGCCTAGGTGGATGAGTGATTATCTGGGTTGTGTGTGTGTGTGTGTGTGTGTGTGTGTGTGTGTGTGTGTTTTAAGTAGTCTTGAACTCAGGCATACACAGCCCTTATTCTAGGAGGTGTTACTGTTCGTTACACTATAAAGGATGTACATGCCTTTCAAGCTACATTAATTCCAAGCTCATTTGGAAGAATGAATAATGGGGGAAGGATAAAGTATAAGTTGAATAAATACTCTACCATTCAAACAGTCCAGGTTTTTAAAATGCTATAATCTTTGTAAAGGGGTGAGGCCATAACTGTGATATATCTGTAAGGGTTTGGTGATTTTCATGTGAGTCAGTTCCACCTTAGTTTTGTGGGGTAGGCATCCATGAGGGTGCTTGGTGGGGACTGCAGATCGAAGGGCGGGCTATGCCCCCTCACCTTCACCATCCAAGTCCTCAGTGGGAGAGCTGGGCCTGGAGCTCAATGCAACTTTGCAATGTATAAGCCGACAGCATGGTTGTGACTAAGGCAGTTGAGTCACTCTTTAAAACAGGCTCTGGTGATGACAATGCCACCAAATAGCTCTGTGAGACTGGGCAGAGCATTTAACTTTCTTGGATTTCAGTTTCCTCATAGAACAAGCAGGGTGGAGACTTGGAGTAGGCTCAGTGATCTAAAAGGTTCCATACTGTCCTCATCTGTGGCTCCAAGGTCCAGGGAAATGCTGAGCCACAAGACTCCAGAGAAATTTCCAGAGCCTAATGTCTGTCACTCCCTGATGGGAGACAGCAGTTAGAGTGGGTGACGCAGCATATATCAAAATCCCTAGGAGCTGTAGTGTAGTGGTTACATTACTGGATTCTCACATGGGTGACCATGGTTCAAGTCCCAGACCTGGCAGCTTGAAACTTGTATCGAGCACCTGTGCATGTGTACCCAAAATCCTGAGAGGAGAAGGGATTGAAGCATGGCCATCCCTCCTGGAGGGTGATTTCTTGCTTTCTATTTCTCTGTCTCTCCAGTGAGTACACATGCCCTATAGCAAAAATCTCTCAAAAAAAAAAAAAAAAAAAAAATCTAGTGGCCAGCAGGTGGCGTGGAAGTTAAAGTGTTGATTTGGCTGACTGCGTGGTTTGAGTCCTGGACCCAGTAGCCTGAAAATCACACTTGTTGGGAACCAGCAGTTAGCGTAATGGCTATGTCGCTGGACTCCCACGTAGTCGACCGCGGTTCGCGTCTCGAACCCGGTGGCTTAAAACTCACGCCGGGTGCGTGTGCGTGCGTGCCCAAGATCCCGAGAGGAGAATGGAGGAGAAGGGATTGCGGCGTGACCATCCCCCCTGGGGGGTGATTTCTCGCTTTCTGTCTCTATGTCTCTCTCTGTCTGTCTGGCGAGCGCACGTGCCCTATAGCGAAAAACCTCTCCAAAAAAAGAAGAAAAAAAAAATCACACTTGTCACATGTGTATACATGCCCAAAATCCTGGGTGGAGACTTAAGAAGGGATTACAGTGTGGCCATCCCTCCTGGTGTGTGCTCTCATTTCTCTCTCTCTGTCTCTTTCTCTCTCCAGCGAGTACACATGCCCTATAGCAAATTACACGCACACATACACATAAAGGTCTAGCCTATGCATATTGAGCACTGAGTCAAAAATTTTATTTCCTCAAGTCACCTGTGGTCACTTGAACAAACCCTGAGTGCCAGACCAGACTTGCTGGTACCTTCCACAGGACTGCATTCAATAGCTGAAGCAAATGAAGTTGAACTCATTCATTAGGACTGGAATTCCTTTGATTTTACAACAGAAATAGCCATTCGTTATGAAATACACATCTGGAGGCCTTCTTCACTACATGCCAGTGCAGCCGTTAAGTTGTAACGTGTTTCTCTAGGGAGCTCGGTGGATATGCTGTATACTTTTGCACATTGCTCAGGACTGGACTTGATCTTCGGTCTAAACGCCTTACTAAGGACCCGCGATTCGCAGTGGGACAGTTCGAACGCTCGGTTGCTCCTGGACTACTGTTCTTCCAAGAATTACAGCATTTCTTGGGAATTAGGCAATGGTAAGTACCCTGGGAATATTATTAATAAGTAGGTTTAGCATTATTTGGTCCTATTGATGACATTCATTTTAATAACAGCAAATAGAATTCTGTCTGGGCACATTCTTGCCAGTGCTCAACAAGGCAACTTTTAGAAATGCGTATGGCCGAAGCCTCCTTTATACATCCCAGGACCATGGCCGACCCCAGTCGATGTCATGTGTGAGGCGAGAACAACTAGTTGAAGCCAGCCAGCTTCCAGCTCCCAGGCTCCCGTGCGATTGTCAGAATCACATAAAACTCTGATGTTCGGCAGTCTGGACTCGGCAAAACGGAAACAAGCAGTTCGCTTTTACTCTTTTCTTCCTTTCTGTATCTCAACTTGTCAGGTAGTCTCAGCAGCTTTATTCCAACCCTCCTTACATACTCAGGCTCTCTAAAAGTTGCCAGTATAGAAGAATCCTATGGAGGTTAAGCCCTGATCATGTCCTTTTTACCTTTTGCAAAGAATTTTCAAATTTAACTAAAGTGCTAATGACTAGCTACATCCATTTGAAACATATTTGTAGTGCTTTATCTTCACATCAGCCAATGCAATTAAAGATAAAATAAGAAGCGAAATGTACTGGGCCAGCAGGTGGCATGGAGGTTAAAGCGGGTGGATCTCACATGACCAACTGAGCAGTTCAAGCCCCAGACCTGGGGCCTTGAAAATCACACTGGGCACATGTGCATGCATGCCCAAAATCCCGAGAGGAGAATGGAGGAGAACGGATTACAGTGTGGCCATCTCCTCAGGAAGTGATTTCTCACTCCCATACTCCTGTCCCTCTCTGGTGAGCATATGAACCCTATAGCAAAAATTAAAAAAAAAAAAAAGACAAATGAAATATAGTACTATGATGAGCATGAACTAGAAAATACAGGCACTGTTCGGAGCATTAAAATGTGCTCCTCTGAGATCAGCAGTTGCCATAATGGCTATGTTGTTGGACTCCCATGTAGTTGACTGCGGTTTGAGTCCCAGACCCAGTGGCTTAAACTCAGGCCGGGCACGTGTGCATGCGATCCCGAGAGGAGAATAGAGGAGAAGGGATTGTGGCGTGGCCATCCCCCTCTGGGATGGTGATTTCTCGCTTTCTGTCTCCCCCTGTCTTTCAGGTGAGCACATGCGCCCTATAGCAAAAACCTCTCAAAAAAAAAAAAAAAAAAAGTGCTCCCCTTATTTCAAAAGGTAAATTAGGTTATTCAATACTATAGACTGTCTTCCAAATATTCATTGGTTTAATATCCCCATTAACTTAAAATTGTTTAATATCCCCCATACCTCAGTTATATAGTTTACATTTTGTTTTTTCTACAACATCTTCTATAATTATAACTAGAAGTTTTATTTTTATTGACTTTGTATTCTAAACTTTTGAAATTTGGAAAATGTTTTGTTGCAATTGTATGTTTTGTATGTTTGCTTTTAAATAATAAATGTCTGGGTAGTGATTATTTTCAGAATTTCTATCTTTCAGAACCAAACAGTTTCCGGATAAAGTCTGGTATTTTCATCGATGGATTGCAGTTAGGAAGAGATTTTGTTCAGTTGCGTAAACTTCTAGGAAAGACCACTTTCAAAAATGCAAAACTCTATGGTCCTGATATTGGTCAGCCTCGAGGAAAGACTGTTGATTTGCTGAGGAGGTAGGATATTGAGTGAGAAGAACCACTTTTCTTAAAAGTAAATGTTCCTTGGGCCAACAGGCAGCATGGCATGGTGGTTAAGGTGCTGGATCCCACATGGTCAACTCCTCTGTCCACGCTCCTGACCGGCAGCTTGAAAATCACATCAGGAACGTGTGCATGTGTGCCCAAAAATCCTGAGAAGAGAATGGCAAAGAGGGGATTGTGATGTGGCCATCCCCCCAAGGGTGATTTCTTATTTACCCTCTTTCTCTGTCTCTGTTTCTCTCTAGCATGCACACATGTCCTATGCCAAAAACTAAAAACTAACGAAATAAAATAAATATTCCTCTCCAGTAGAAAATCCTCAACAGTCCACATGTTATTAAACAATTTGCTTCCTGACTAAATGATTTACTGAAAGGGGAAACACTGGCTCAGAAAATACTAAAGATTCTGGAGCAAATGGCATTTATGACCTAATTTGTTATCAGAATTAGGAAGTTTTATGTTTTCATGATCCTAAGGCAGTAACCAGCCCATTTCTAGGGAATAAAATTCTTTTGCTTTATATAGAAACAGAGGTTCATTCAACCCATGGCTTGGAAGGCCAGGGTCTAAGGCCCAACTTCTGGCAAAGCTACCACTTGGGCAGGATCTTGAGCAGAGTGACTGTCTATAAGTTTCTCAGGAATAAAATTCTTATGCCTATATTGTGCACATAGATCATGCATATGAGGATGGAGTGATGACATCATACAATTCTTTTCCAGTTTCCTGAAGGCTGGAGGAAAAGTGATCGATGCAGTTACATGGCATCAGTAAGTATGTCCTCTGTTTTTTAAGGTAGGAAAGTGACACTAGCTTTATTTATACCTGTTGAATAGCTTTCATGAAATTACTCCCATTTCATTGTTTACTGACTCTATAGTTTAAGAAACAAATAGTGTCTCAAGCTGTACTGTTCTATAATCTTAATATTAAGTAAGTAGAGTTCCAGTTATTTGAAATAATGTGGTTTCAGTAAAGATCGAGGTACACTGCTCATTAACCCATGGGATGTACAAGTCACCAAAGCCAACCCAGGAGTGCCTGCCCTGGTGACTGTGTTTCTCAGCACCGAGTCATTGGTACTAGTTACTTGGATAGAATGGACTCATTCACACACCTCTTCCATCTTGGTCTCTCCCTGGTAGAACTTTTGCCTTTTTTGGGGGAGGTAGAAGAGAGAGGAAAGAAAAAAAGGTCTATGGTTCACTTAAAAGCAGAAAGTAAAGTTTGTTATTTTCTTCTGAATAATTTAGCTACTATGTGAATGGACGAATTGCTACCAAAGAAGATTTCCTAAACCCTGATGTATTAGACACATTTATTTTAAGCGTGCAAAAAATGTTTCAGGTAATCTTTTTTTTTTCTTTTTGTTTTCATTTCATGTAAAGCCAGAGTCCTTACATCCTAGCCTAGCTAGTCCTAAATTGTATAGGTATAACATGTCCATATGTTCTAATGTTAAAGAAGAGACACTGGTTTATTCCGTTTGGGTTCCCCCTTCCTATTGAATCTTATCCATGCACGCTAAGGAGAAATGAGAAGTAATTCCAAAAGCTTTTTGACAGAGCTAAAATATACCATCGGAATGTGTTACGGACATTCCTTTCTCGGCATAGTACCTCAGTAAAAGAAAATTGCCCAACCCCTTGGTGACTCTGGACATACTTCGTAGCTCTGTGAGATGGACGGGTCTGGGAATATGAGGCGTTGAATGTTGCTCATCGTCAACTGCATCGCTGCTCAGCTTGTTGGCAAAACCATGAGACCTTCCTATTCCACAGGTTGTGGGGGAGACCAGACCCGGCAAGAAGGTGTGGTTAGGAGAGACAAGCTCTGCGTATGGGGGAGGAGCACCATTGCTGTCCGACACCTTTGCTGCTGGCTTTATGTGAGTGAGACAGCCCTGGCCTTGAGGGTCAGATCGCAGCATTCGCTCGCCTCTATTTAGCTGAGAGAGTTCTTTAGCCAAAAAAAGCAGATCCAAGATGGTTTCAATGACTGAGCCCCCCAAAACCTGTGTAAGTTTTTGCAAGAAAATTATTTACTAAAATGTGTTAGCTATCTTTGACAGATGTCCAAAATGAATTATGGTAAGCATGAATTATTTCAGGAATTTGGCTCCTAAATTGGCCCATAAATATGCCAGAGTCCTTCCTCTGATGAAGTTCATAGTAAAAGAATGTATATAGGGACCAGCAGGTGGTGTAGTGGTTAAGGTGCTGGACTCCCACATGGTCGACTACAGTTCAAGTTCCAGACCTAGCAGCTTGAATGGAGAAGAAGGGGTTGTGGTGTGGCCATTCCCCGGGGGATGATTTCTCACTTTCTCTCTTTCTCTCTAGTGAGCACACACACTCTATAACAAAAATCTCTCTTAAAATAAAAGGGGAGGGGGGCTGGCAGGTGGCATGATGGTTGGGGTCACTGGACTCCCACATGGCCAACCATGGTTCAAGTCCTGGACCTGAGGCTTGCTTTCTCACTTTTCTTCTCTCTCTCTCTCTCTTTCTCTCTGCTCCGTCCCTCTCTGGTCAGATTAAAATAAATGAATAAATAAAGTTAAATAAAAAGTAATTCGTTTAAGGAAAGGACTATATGTGGAGCTGAGTGACAGATGCCATGATATTCGTAGATTCCTTCGACCTTTAGAGCCCAAAGTATGTGGTCACACCAATGAATTTAAAGGTGTCTAAATCACCTCCTTATCCAACACCACAAACTTGATTGCTTTAAACTACTGGCTTCCAATAACTCTGTCAATTCTCTTAATCTATAGCTGTATGTCCTCACGTTGAGATTTTCTTTCTTTCCCCTCAAATCCACATTCTTTTGCTTTTCCTCTCCTATCCTCATTCTTATAATCCAAGAATAAAGCACAAATTCTTTGTGATCACGGGGGCAGCAGGAATAAAGAATGGAGGCATTGACTTTCCCATTAATTAAAAATTAGGAATATGGGAAGGTAGGGGGGGAGGGGTAGAGGTTAAGAAATGGGGAAGGTGTCCCTAATATGAATAGTTTAGGTGTGACTCTACTGATGGCATATTTGTATCACTAACTGCATCCTTTCTTTCACCCACATTATGTGGGTGGTGGCTCGGGGCCTTCTTGTCCGTAGGGGTGGGAATTTGTCTATCTGCTTTGTCGCAGTTGTCTTACCTGACAGGGACCCCTCTGGTGTAGCATTAATAGCGGTCCTCCCGGGTCTGTTATCCCTCTGCAGTGTGGGAAGATGTACGAGGCGGGACTCACCTGCTGCTACTTAGCCTCCATTCCACGGGAATGACTGACTTACAGTTGATGCCACTTTTCTGGCTTCCTGTTAATTCCTTCCACAGACAAATACGGCAGAATAAGGTGTAATTAGAGCTGAGTGATTCTGTTTCCCGAGTCTGAAGAAAGCCGGGTCTTGCTCTATTCCAGGTGGCTGGATAAGCTGGGGCTCTCAGCACGGATGGGCATCGACGTGGTGATGAGGCAAGTGCTCTTCGGAGCCGGGAACTACCACTTGGTGGACAGAAACTTCGAGCCTCTCCCTGTGAGTGATCGTATTTTCTCATTTCTGTGAGTAGAATAAAGAATACTCAGGGCCCCTGGCATTAGCCTCCGACAAATAATCCAGTCTCCTCAATAAGTAGCCAAAGCATTTGGAATGATGACTTGGAAGGAAAGCTGGAGATTGAGCACTCTAGCATTTTTAAGATCTCAAGACAAGGCCAACAGGTGACATACTGGTTAAGGCGCTAGACTCCTATGCTATCGCCTGCAGTTCGAGTCCCAGACCCAGTGGCTTGAAACTCATGCTGTGCATGGCCAAAATCCCAAGAGGAGAATGGAGGAAGGGAAAAAAAAACCTCAAGAAAAGAAATCAAGAGCCATAATAACTTTTTAAATATGGAGCATTTGGGGGCATGGTGTAGGTTTTTTTTGTTGTTTTTGTTTTTATTTTTTAAAGAGAGACAACTTAAAATTTTATGACTCATTTTAAAAGGTATCAAACTTGGGACCACCAGATGGCATGGCAGTTATGTCACTGGACTCCCACATGGCTAACTGTGGTTTGAGTCCTGGACCTGGTGGTTTGAAAATCATGCCAGGCATTTTAATATTCCAGGAGGAGAACAGAGGAGAAGGGATTGCTGTGTGGCCATCCCGCTTGGCTGGGGTTGGGGAGTGATTTCTTGCTTTCTGTCTCTCTGGTGAGCTCACATGCCATATAGCAAAAAAAAAAACAACAAAAAAAACAAACTCTCAAAAAACATACATCAGGTGTGCATGGGTGCACATGCCCAAAATTCTGAGTAGGTAAGAAATGGAGAAGAGATTATAGTGTGACCATGCCCCATTGAGGAGTGTTATATTAGGCCAGCAGGTGGTATGGTAGTTAAAGGCACTGGATACCACATAGCCAAATGTGCAGTTCAAATCCTAGACCTGGCAGCATGATAATCATGCCAGTTGTGTGTGCATGTGTGTCCAAAATCTTGAGAGGAGAATGGATGAGGTTGCAGAGTTCTCCACTCCCCCAGGTGGGTGCTTCCTCACTCTCTCTCTCACACTCTCTCTTGGTACCTCTCCAGTAAATGCACATGCCCCATACATAGCAAATTAGAAAAAAAAAAAAAAAAGTTTCAGAAAGTAAATCAAAGTTAAAATTGCTAAAAGTATCCAAAGTTTCAAAGCTTTTTTGTCATGAAATCATAATTTATTTAACTTTAAAATGAGCCACTACTGGGACAGCCAGGTGACGTGGTGGTGAAGGTAGCTGGATCCCACATAACTGTGTGGTTTGAGTCCCAGACCTGGAAGCTTGAAAATCACGCTGACTATATGTACATGTGTGTCCAAAATCTTGAGAGAAGAATGGAAAGGAAGGGATTGGGGAGTGGTCATGGCCCCTGGGGAATGATTTCTCACTTGCCACTTCCCCTTCCCATCTCTCTGGCAAGTGCACATACCCTATAGCAAATTTTAAAGAAGAAAGAAGAGGAGCCAGCAAATAGCATAATGGTGACATCACTGGATTCCCACATAGTGGACTGTGGTTCAAGTCCCAGATCCAGCAGCTTAGAACTCACAGCAGGCACATGTACATGTGTGCCCAGAATCTCAAGAAGAGAAGGGATTGTGGTGAGGCCATTTCCCCATGGGGGGTGGTGATTTCTCACTTTCTCTATCTCTCTGTCTGATGAGCACAGGCACCATAAAGCAAAAAATCTCTCTAAAAAAAAGAAAAAAAAAAGAGCTAGTACCATGTGTTTGTTAAAAACCTTACCCAAAGAATTGAACTCTTTTGTGAATAGTCTTCAAGATATTTATGAATTTCTACCCTATGTCAAACTGCATCTGGCTAAATCTGGAAATGTCGTCTTTCTAGGGGAATAAAAACCAAAACCCTGGAATGAATGAATGAATATATATATATATGTATATTTGTGTGTGTGTGTACATTTGGAATAATATAGGTGTAGCTCTGGGAAGTATGTCCTTATGTCCTTGATTTTGATACTCATTTGAGGAGATTTTTTTTCTTTTTTTTTTGGAGAGGTTTTTGCCATAGGGCATGTGCACTCTTCAGAAAGACAGAGAGAGACAGAGAGAAAGAAAGCGAGAAATCACTCCCCAGGGGGAATGGCTACGCCGTAATCCCTTCTCCTCCATTCTCCTCTCGGGATCTTGGGCATGCACACACACATGCTGGCTTGAGTTTAAGCCACTGGGTCCGGGACTCAAACCACGGTCAACTACATGGGAGTCCAGCGACATAGCCATTATGCCAACTGCTGGTCCTGAGGAGATTTTTTCCAAGAGTAATTCCTAAGGGAATTATTTGAATGTTGCAGGCAAAGTGGGAAATTTTTGCAAAGACCGTATGTCAACATGTAAGCTAGGCTTTTGTGGTTTGTGGATAGATTTCCCAACAAATTGCTTTATATGTGTCATGGTCCAAGCTTATGGAGCACACTGCTCATTACTTTTCTGGAAAATTCTTTGAAAAGTGACCTTGCAAAAAATATGGACTTTATCTTTCCCCCAAGTATATTGTGGCATCTGTAAAGTTAAACCAAGCATGGTAATTTAATTAGACAAACATCCGAATGTATTTATGGCCCTTTCTTAAGTGGTCTTTGTACAAGGAAAGTAAATAAATAATTTCTGCAAAATTCACAATGACTACCAAATCTAGAAATTAGCCAGCTTACCATATTACTATTCATAAATAGTATCAGCTACTTACTAAGTTTTCCAGATCTTCCCAGAGCCCAAACATAAACCTTTGACTTAAAAAGCCTTTATGGGGGGCCAGCAGGTGGCGTGGTGGTTAAAGGTGCTGGACTCCCACATGGTTGACCACAGTTTGAGTCCTGGACCTAGTGGCTTGCTTTCTCCCTTTCCCTCTCTCTCTTTCTCTCTCTCTCCGTCTCTCTCTGGTTAAACTGGAAAATAATAAAGTTAAATAAGAAAACAAATAATTCTTTAAAAAAAAAAAAGCCTTTATGGACTTCAGCAGATGGCATGATGATTAATGCAGTGGACTCCCACATGGCCTGCTGTGATTCAAGTCCTGTAGCCTTCGGCTTGAAACTCCCCACTGGGGAATGACTTCTCACTTTTCCTCTAAGGTGAGCGTATACACCCTATGGCAAAAACTTAAGGAAAAAAAAAAAAAGAAAAAGGAGCCTTTGTAAATGCCCAAAAAATGCTCCTTCCTCCAAGTTCATAGTCAGCTGGAAAAACTTGCAAGAGTAAATGATACTCTTGACACCTGTAGGACCCCAGAAAATCAGCTTTAAACTCACTGTGCATTCAATTTCTTTCTTTGACTTGCAAGGCAGTCCTGTAAGTAGCAAGGTACATATCTAAGATTCAGTTTTCAGACGAGCAAGTTCAAACTGGGGAGAGGTTAAATGATTTGCTGGAAGCTACACTTTTATCCCATGTCACTCTAAAGAATCCCATTCTAGCGATGGGCAGATGGCTTGATGGTTATGTCGGTGGACGCCCACGTAGTCGACCACTATTTGAGTCCCAGACCTGCAGTTTAAAACTCATGCTGGGTACATGTGTGTGCATGCCCAAAATCCTGAAAGGCAAATGGAGGAGAAGGGATTGTGGCATGGTCATCCCCTCTGGGGGGAGAGGGCAGTGATTACTCATTTTCTGTCTCTCTGTTTTTCTCTGTCTCTCCAGCAAGCACACATACCCTATCTCAAAAAACCTCTCTACAAAGGGAAAAAAAAAATCCCATTCAAATCCTGTCTCTGGGGCCTGCTTGCTTTTTAACCTTACCAGTCACTGAATCAAGCTAAGGCGGTATCTCCTTTGCAAACATTTCATTGCTTCCACTCTTGTCTCTGTTGAAAAATTTTAATTTAAGCAGAGAAGCAAAAGCTGTTCTCTTATTCTATTTGTTATCCCTATTTTGTTTAATAAGAAAGAAACATCTATTTTTGTCCCTCCCCTCCCCAACCACCATAACTAGGATTATTGGCTGTCTCTTCTGTTCAAGAAACTGGTTGGCACCAAGGTGTTAATGGCAAGTGTGAAAGGCCCAGAGAAAAATAAACTTCGAGTATACCTTCACTGCACAAATGTTAGCCCGTAAGTATAAAACATGCCCCTTCCTGATCAACACGCTTCAACTGGTAAGCACATAACTTCCTTTTCTAACGCCCTGTTGTAAACTATGCACACAGTGGGTCTAAGATATGTCATTGTTCTTTTTTGTTCGGTTTTGCCTTTTCTATTCATATAATACAATCTAGAGTCTAACTAAAAAATAAAAATTAAAAATTAAATGTTGACACTTGCAGTGCAAATTATTCAAAGATTTATAAAATCTATTTTTTTAGAGAGATTTTTGCTGTGGGACGCCTATACTCTCTGGAGAGACAGAAAGTGAGAACTCAGCCCCAGGGGGATGGCCATACCACAATCCCTTCTCCTCCATTCTCCTCTTGGGATTTTGGGTATGCACACACATGCGCCCAGTGTGAGTTACAAGTCTCTGGGTCCAATACTCAAGCCATGGTCGCCCATTGGGAGTCCAGCAACATAATTATTATTCTGGTCCCCATATAGTTATTTTTATAAGTTCTTTTAAAAATTTTATCACTGGGGCCGGCGGGTGGCATGGTGGTTAAAGGCGCTGGATTCCCACATGGCCGACCGTGGTTCGAGTCCTGGACCTGGCGGCTTGCTTTCTCACTTTCTCTCTCTCACTCTGTCCCTCTCTAGTCAAATTTAAATAAACAAATGAATAAATAATAAATAAAGTTAAATAAAATAATTAAAAAAAAATTTTATTACTGATAGAGTGTGTGTGTATCCATAGAAGAGAGAAAGACACCCTCCCAGCACATGGTCACACTGTGATCTCTTCCTCTAGTCCTCCAGCCCACCAGGATCCTGGCTTTTTTTTTTTAAGATCACAAGAGTGGTTAACATTGGGACCAGCAGTTAGTGTAATGGCTGTGTCGCCGAACTCCCATGTAGTTGACCACGGTTTGAGTCCCGGACCTGGTGGCTTAAACTCATGCAAGGCACATGTGCGTGTGTGCCCAAGATCCCGAGAGGAGAATGGAGAAGGGGTTACAGTGTGGCCATCTCCCCTGGGGGTTGATTTCTCGCTTTCTGTCTCTCTCTGTCTTTCTGGTGAGTGCACGCGCCCTATAGCAAAAACCTCTGAAAAGAGAAGAGAAGAGAAGAGAAGAGAAGAGAAGAGAAGAGAAGAGAAGAGAAGAGAAGAGAAGAGAAGAGAAGAGAAGAGAAAAGAGAGAAAAGAGAAAAGAAAAGAATAGTCTAACATTAACACTTAAGAATGGAGATCAAGGGAATTCATCATTGTTATAGATACTCATACTTAGTATACATGATTGTATTAGTAATCAAATTCTTTTTTAAATTTAACTTTATTTGTTTACTTATTTTAATTTGACCAGAGAGAGACAGAGCAAGAGAGAGAGAAGGAAAGTGAGAAAGCAAGCCATCAGGTTTGGGACTTGAACCGTGGTTAGCCATGTGGGAGTTCAGCACCCTTAAGCAGTACACCACCTGCTGGCCCCTGTAATCGAATTCTTAGTTGCTTAAAATAGATAAATATTTTTATTGAGTTCATTTATTTGCTTTTAGCCCAAGGTATAAAGAAGGAGATTTAACTCTGTATGCCTTAAACCTCCATAACGTCACCAAGAACTTGAAGTTACCATATTATTTATTTAACAAGGAAGTGGATAAATATCTCCTAAAACCTTTAGGACCTGATGGATTACTTGCCAAGTAAGTAATTCTACTTATTCATCTCACTTTCAATACATTTGTTGTTTACCAGAATAAAGTATGTCAGGTTTTATCATTGGAAAATTGGTGAAATTATGGATGATGTTTTATTCCCCTAAATTCTCCTTGATAAGTATACATTAGTTAGAATATACATTAGTTAGACTCTTCTCTGTTTAAAATTTTGCAAAAAATATCCTGGATAAGTCTGATGAGTGCATGGTCTATATACTTGCTCATATGAAGGACCTCAGAAATTTAAACAATAGTCACCTCAAAATTTATATTTTTATTTGAACAATTTATATCATCCCTTTTTAGGGGGTCTTACCTAGCAAGTAATAAATATTTGAGTAAACTTACTTTTAATATAAAAATAGTATTTTATATTTATCTCAGGTAGATTTTGCCTGGCATCCCCAATTCTGCCAAACCTGTTCATTCTTAATTCCTCTGGCTTTATTTCATCTGAAACTCAACACACATGTCTTCCATTTGTTATTATATTACTGACTCAAAATATGAAGCAAGACGCTACCCTCAAATAAAACCCCACCCTCAGGGCCCCGCCTGATGTGGAAATAATCAGCATACTTTAACTTCTGTTTGGTATGCTTCAAGTATTTTTAAATCTATTTATAGCTGATTAAACAATAAAATCTGATGACATAGTATCTTGCCATGTTCCTCTAACTCACAGACATATTAATTCACAAGGATCAGATTTCCCTTTCAACTCTCTAGCAAAATACCTTCTCCAGAAGCATTTGTGAAAACCCTCTGGGTGTACAGCACATTCTCAAGGTCTTTCATTTCATGTAGAACAGAGCCTTACTACTGTCATACAGAGATGTTTTCAAGACCTATTTTTGTTTGTGGTTTCCTGATGATGGTTATGACATTTCCCTCCCACACCATCTGAAAACTGATGTGATACCAGCATTGGACTAAAAGCAATACCAGTGGACTGAGCACAGTGCAGAGCAGGCTTGCTAGCCTCTGGCACAATCATGGGCGTGTAACTGATACATCTTAAGTTCAAGAACCCAGAGCTGAGCATCTAAGAAAGGTTCAATGGAAACCAGTTTTTCTGCTCACTGATGCTTACTGACCACAAGGTGCAAGAGAGCTTCACAAATGAAAAAAATCTATAATAGTGCTGCGAGGAAACAAAACATGTAACATTAGAGGATGTAGTAAATAAAATAATATAGTCACGCTGTGGAATCCTGTGCAGCAGTCGAAGGGATGTAGTGGATGCCTATTGAATGGTGTGAGCAAATGTGAGAATGTGTTAAGGGAAAATAATCACACTTTAAGAAAATATGTATAGGGGCCAGCAGGAGGCATAGTAGCTGAGGCACTGGACTCATACATGGCTGATCATGGTTCAAGTCCCAGACCTGGCAGCTTGCTTTCTTGCTTTCCCTCTCTCTTTCTCTTTCTTTTTCTCTCTGTCTCTCTCTGATGGGTGCAGGTACCCTACAGCTACTTTAAAAATAATGATAATAATAAATAATAAATAAAATTAAATAAATAATACCTAAGAAAATATGTATGGTTTACCCATTTTTGTTTAAGAAAAAAGTGTGTGTGTGTGTGTGTGTGTGTGTGTATACACACACACACATATATATATATACACACATATATATATATAGTGTGTGTGTATATATACATATATATGTATATATGTGTGTATATATATACACATATATATGTGTACACACACACACACACACATATATATATATGTGTATATATATATATATATATGTATATATATATATATATATATATATATATATGGTGGTGAAGGAATGAATGTGTACTAAAATATTTTAAATGATTTGGTTATTTAACAGGCTACTTTTGTTCCTTTATTTATCTTATTAATAATGATGATGATGATAATATTTTATAGATGCTTACTTTATACAAGGCCCTAATCTACATATATTACATTTGTCACCTATATGACAACTATAATTCTGACATTAACTAATATAAGTTTTCAACAATAAGAAAGCGCTAACATTTTTTCATAATATAAAACTATTTGAGAAAAGGAGAAATACCATTAGGATTATGAAAGAACTATCAGTAGAACTAAAGCAGACTAAAACTTTTCTTCATACACTTTTGTCTATATTGGATTTGTCACTGTCAACATGCTAATTTTAAGTAATTATAAATTTATGTAAGAAATAATATTTATCCTTAATTTCTAAAATTTTTTAAGTTTATTTATGTATTTCCTCCCTCAAAGAGAGACAGAAACAGACAAGGTTCTCATATCACAATCGACCCCCAGTCCAACCATCCCAGATCACAAGCATGTGCCCATCTGTACAGGGAGACCCCAAGACTTGAACCCAGGACACTCCCATACAGATCCAGTTGTGCTAGCTTTTTTTCATTTTTTTGACTCAGTTTTGAATTTGAATTCTAACTGTGAAATATGAAGACGGTAAATTCATACATTTCATACAATTCATACATTTCTCTGTGATTTAACCTAACAAAATTGTTTTTCTTTCACAATGACAATATACTTTCACTAGTATGTCTTAACTAACAGCACAAAATGAATGCATACCTATAGGGCCAAGGAGAAGAAGAGTTCGACAGTTTATGGGCACAGTTACAAGTGGAGATTTTTACTGTCATTTTTTTTATGTGAAAATCATGAAATATACATTTTATTCCATATATATCTCTATTTGCCAAATATAAAAAGACTTTTGGGGCCAGCAGGTGGCATGGTGGTTAAGGCATTGGACTCCCACTTGGCTCACTGCAGCTTGAGCCCTGAACCAAGTGGCTTGAAAATCACATAGGAGGTATGTGTGTATGTGTGCCCAAAATCCTGAGAGGAGAATGGAGGAGAAGGGATTGCAGTGTGGCCATCCCTCCTGGGGATTAATTCTTACCTTCTCTCTTTCTCTGGTGAAAGTATGTATCCTATGGCAAAACCTTTAAAAAAAAATAGAGAAAGAGAGACTTTCAATTATTTTCCATCAATATGATTGCCTTTCTGTACTCTTATCATACTGCAGAGTATAGATTGTGTGTGTCCCATACTCTGTAAAAGGCCAGGTGGTGGGACCAGCAGTTAGCGTAATGGCTATGTCGCTGGACTCCCACGTAGTCGACCGCGGTTCGAGTCCCGGACCCGGTGGCTTAAACTCACGCCGGGCGCGTGTGCGTGCGTGCCCAAGATCCCGAGAGGAGAATGGAGGAGAAGGGATTGCGGCGTGGCCATCCCCCCTGGGGGGTGATTTCCTGCTTTCTATCTCTCTGTTTCTCTCTGTCTGTCTGGCGAGCGCACGCGCCCTATAGCAAAAACCTCTCAAAAAAAAAAAAAAAAAAAAAAGGCCAGGTGGTCAGTATTTGAGACTTTGGGAGTCACATGGTCTCTGTCATAGCTACTCAACTCTACCATTGTAGCTTAAAGATCATCTAGCTCAAATACCTAATTGGTAAATTAAAATACAAGTTCTAAAGGCAGACAAGAGAAAATTTTTTTGTTTGTTTGGTCTGAAAAAGATTTCACAGCTTTGCAGAGGGCACTAGGCAGGCACAATTTGGCTTACTTGGCATGTCTTTCCCCTGCAGATCCGTCCAACTCAATGGTCAAACTCTGAAGATGGTGGATGATTACACCCTGCCAGCATTGACAGAAAAAACTCTCCGCCCAGGAAGTTCCCTGGGCCTGCCAGCTTTCTCATTCGGGTTTTTTGTGATAAGAAATGCCAAAGCTGCAGCTTGTACCTAAAAGGGAAAAGCATGCACTAGCCTTGGGATTGAATTTTTCCAGGGAATAGAGAAGAGTAGAGGAAAGTCAAGCCATAGGAAGACAAGCAGATAATGTACACATCAGCCAGTGAGAGCTTCAGAGACACGGGGTCACTAGCAGTGCTAAATTGAGCACAGCGTTTTGATCTAAGTAGAACACTGCTAATAATAACAGTTAATAATACCTTGTGCCAAACACGACGCTTAGCACTTTGCATGTACTATTTTTATTTAAGGTCATTAAAAATGTATTTGAATGCTCCCAATATGGCCAGAAGGCAAGTAAGTAAAAGATATTAGTTTTTTAAAACTGCATTAGTTGTTTTCATTTTTAAAAAGTTATTAGAAGTTTGTCGAAACCGTTCCTTTGTGTGCCATCTCTCCAGGCTCCCATCAGAGAAAGTTGACTGCCATGACCTTGAAACTGGTTGTAAAAGAGAAACTATTGATTTGTGCCCTGACAGACAGCTTGAATGGGCTGTTGCCTCTCTTCTCTCGGTTGTATTTGTCTTTGCCAGCAATAATATGTGAGAGGACAGGTGGGAGGAGGTCAGCACCCTATAGCATAAACCTCTCCAAAAATATAAATTTAAAGTGACTATAAATAAAATAGATTTATCAAAAAAAAATTTTAGAAAACATTTTAATAGTCTGTTAATGTTTACTTCTCTACTTTTAGTTCTTGTTTCGGTTGGAAAAGTTTTGGCTGCAAGTAACAGAAAACCTCTATTCAAATTTTTCTTCAACAGTAAGCAGAGCTAGTACCATGGCCTGGTGGTTTAGGAAGCCAGATCCCACATGGCCACCCATGCTTTGGAGTTCAGCCCTGGTGGCTTGAAAACATGGAAAGCACATGTGTGCACCTGCCCCAAATCCTGACAGGATGGAGTGGTGGAGAAGAAGGGGTTACAGTATGACAATGCTCCATTGAGTGGTGCTTTCTCCCTTTCTCTCTCTTTCTCTCTGCCTCTCTGTCTCTCTCTGGAGAGTGCATGCAACCTCTGGCAAATTAAATAAAAAAATAATAATAATAAGGAAATGTACAATTTCACATGTAAGTTCAAGCAGGGTAGTCTCCAGCAGCTCATAACCTCCACAAGGACCCAAGTTCTTTCATCTGCTCCACCATCTTTAGTGTTAGCTTCATTCTCTGGCTCACAGCAGGATGGCCACAGCGGCTCCAGATCCATTTAGACCTGATAGCAGCCAGAGGACGGTGAGCAGGGTTTTCTGTATCTCCTTCACAGACTTGAAGCTCTTCCTAAGAGGTTCTCCCAGCAAACCTCTCCTGGTGTCTCATGTCTTACTGAGCAGGAATGGGTCATGCCTCTATTTCCCCAGCCACTGCCAACAATAAGAAGTTTATATTTGTTTCTGAGTAATCCTGCTTTGGAGTGGAGAGGGGATTGGGCATCTACAGCACTGAACCCCACAGTTAAATGCCTTTATTATTATTATTATTGTTATTACTTTTATTTTGTTTTGTTTATTTTCATTTTACCAGAGAGGGACAAAACGAGAGAGATGGGAAGTGAGAAAGCAAGCCATCAGGACCAGGACTCAAACCATGGTCGGCCACATGGGAGTCCAGTGTCCTCAGCCACCACACCACGTGCCAGCCCCAATTAAATGCTTTTTATTAGTGACAGAATGTATTTTTTTTCTGTATTTTAATCCTCTTATGAATTAGCTTTCATTATATTGATGTTGGCTATGAACATTGTCTCAAATTTAAGTACATTATGAATGTATGTTAAATAATGTATATTTAAGTACATTATTTATACATTAGATAATGTACATTTAACTACATTACTTATAAATGGAAATTGAAGTACATTATAAAGTTTGGATGCTGCAACGATCTTAAATTTTATATGTAAGTGATTTTTATATTTTCGCATTTGAAATAAAGTAATTTTATAGAGTTGATATTATGTGGTTATTTTATACTAGTTTATTTATTTATTTCCTGAGAGAGAGAGATAAACACCCTCATCAGGGTCTCATGCCATGACCCCATCAGTCTTCCCCAACCAGCCAGGACTCGTGGGCTTGCATGCCCCCAGCATGCACAGGCTGACCTGCAAACCGAACCCCAGTCCTCCATATAGCTTCCAGCGCTGCAGAGTGTTGTGCTACTGCTGTGTCACCCAAGCTGGATCACATGGTTATTTTTTTTTTTTTGTTAAATAAAGCTAAAGCCTACAGACTTCCACACTAGGAAACCTTATTTCCCATCACCATCTCCTTTCTTTACCTGTACTTTCAGCCTCCCCAACATCAAAAGACTTGACCTGGAAGAAAAGAGACAGTGTTTTTTGCATTCTCTTATAGATTTAATCATGATCAAAGTTCCATCCTAGTTTCGATTGTCCTATCCCCTTCAGCCACTTATTGAATTAAGAATGCCTTCAGTTACATATTAATAATAGTAAGTATATTAATGTTAAGGTTCGT
Source organism: Tupaia tana (assembly GCA_026018925.1). Taxonomy (NCBI): domain Eukaryota; kingdom Metazoa; phylum Chordata; class Mammalia; order Scandentia; family Tupaiidae; genus Tupaia; species Tupaia tana. The sequence continues at coordinate 22,109,977 of JAKSZU010000017.1, forward strand.
CTTAACTTTCCTTAGGGGAAGCTTTTGGTAGTCATGTCAGTGAGACTTCTTTTTATAAGTTGGTTTATTTATTTATTCTATGAGTGAGAAAACAGAGGGAGAGACATTGAGCTTAAACTGAAGCAAGTTCAGAGGACGCTGGTGGCACCCTGATCTGAAGGAACGTTTCCAGATCCATGGTGCTCACACATCAATGAGAGTTGTGAGACCGAAGGTCCGGACGCAGCTTATAGAAATGGGACACCGGTCATCTGATACTGAAGAAGAAAGTAGAAGCAAGAGAAAAATGAAACACCATAGATGTCATCTTCAAGCAGTTCTTCAGGTAGTAGAACACATAGCTGAAGGAAATCAAAATCAAAGTCAAGCTCTTGGTCCAGAGATCTCCAGCCTCGTCCACATTCTTAGGATAGAAGATGCAGGCAGCGATCAAGCAGTAGTTCTTATGGCTCTAGAAGAAAGCAAAGTCGAAGTCCTTCAAGGGGTTGAGGGAAAATCTATAGAGTTCAGAGGTCTAGATCAAAAAGCAGAACAAGAGGTCCAGGTCAAGACCCATCCACGTTCCCATAGTCGAAGCAGTGAGAGATCAAGTCACAGGAGAGCCTGTAGTCACTCTCAGGATAGAGGACGGCGTAAAGGCAGACACAAAGAGAAAAGAGAACAGGAGAAGGATAAAGGCAAGGACAAAGAATTACGTAACATCAAACGTGGGGAGTCTGGAAACATCAGAGCTGGATTAGAACATCTGCCGCCAGCCGAACAGGCCAAAGCCAGGCTACAGCTGGTTCTCAAAGCTGCTCCAAAAGCTGATGAAGCATTAAAAGCCAAAGAAAGAAATGAGGAAGAAGCAAAGAGAAGAAAAGAGGAAGGCCAAGCCACCCTGGTAGAACAAGTGAAAAGAGTAAAAGAAACTAAAACTATTGAAAATGATTCTCTTGTTGAGCAGACATTCAGATCAAGTAAAGAAGTCAAAAGGGCAGTAGAACCTAGTGAAGTGAAACATGCAGCTTCAGTATCCAGACCAGCATCAGCAGTTGCTGACCCGCCCAGTGCTGAAAAAGAGATAGACCCTAGCAGCATCCCTACTGCTGTCAAGTACCAAACTGACAATTTTTTGGCCTGTCCACATTTGTTTATTGAGAAAGCTGAAGCTGAGGAAAAGCGGTACAAGAGATTAATTGCTCTCTGACAGGAAAGACAAATGGGCAGTCCTGTAGCTTAAGTAATATACATATGATTGAATTGACAAAACCATTAGAAATTTAGAAAATATTAACTTTTTACTCTTAGAAAAAGAATTTAGCTGATTATATAAAAAGGTAATTTCATTTTTCTCTCATGGAGGCCTGAATGTTAGTTCATTTGAACTGTATCAAACATTACAATGATTAAATGCACAAAAATATTATGTTAATAAAGATAATCATAATCAGTGTTTAAAAAATGAGAGAGAGAGAAAGGAAATTGCAAGTTAGAAATATGAGGATAATACGAGACAATTTCTGGGAAGCACCCATATGCTTCTCAGCAGTGCTAGTGGAATGAGTTCTCATTGCCTACAGTGGCAAACTCTACAGCCAAAACTTACACTGGAATTTCCTTCTAACCAGGCATCATTTTATAGTCACTTTACCATCAATTACAATTCCTATAAAGAACATCCACTTCACGTAAACTTGCATTAAAGCCTGAAGCAATGGTAGTTAATGATTATACTATTTAAGCTTGAAAGTTACTTTTACAACCTTAACATCCCATTTTAGGAGTCAAATAATACTTTTATTAAAACTAAAAACATCAGGACCAGCAGATAGCATAATGCTTACATCGCTAGACTCCCACATAGTTGACCACGGTTCGAGTCCCAGACCTAGAGACTTAAAATTCATGCAGGGCACTTGTGCACGCGTGCCCAAGATCCCAAGAGGAGAATAGAGAAGGTACTGCACTGTGGTCATCCTCCCTGATGGGGGTGATTTCTCAATTTCTGTCTCTCTCTCTCTTCGGTGAGCACATGCACCCTATAGCAAAATCTCTCTTAAAAGAAAAAAGAAAAAAAAAAAAAAAACTGAAAACACCTTCTTTAGACTCCATCATCAAAATCAGATGAAACTGGGGCCAGCAGGTAGACTCCCACGTAGTCAACTGCAGTTCAAGTCCCAGCCCTGGTGGCTTGAAACTCATGCAGGGCACATGTACATGCATGCCCAAAATCCTGAGAGGAGAATGAACAAGGGATTGCTGTGTGGTCATCTCCCCTGGGAGGTGGGGCGTGATTTCTCACTTTCTGTCTGTCTTTCCAGCACACACGCGTGCCCTATAGTAAAAGTGTCTAAAAAAAAAAAATCAGATAAAACATAGTGGAGAAGTGAATTTCTTTTCCAAGATTTAATTTTTATTTATTGTCATTATTCTTCTATTTTGACCAGAGGCAGACAGAGAGAGAGAAAGAGAGAGCAAGAAAGCAAGTCAGTAGGTTCAGGACTTGAATCGTGTCAGCCATGTGAGAATCCAGAGCCTCAACCACCATGTCACCTGCTGGCCCTGAGAAGTAAAATTTTTCTAAGGCTCAAATATCGTGTAGAAGTAGTTGAAAGAATGCAAATCTATTAAAATGAAGGGTACATATAGACTGGACCAGCTGGTTGATTCACCATTTAAACAAATATTTATGGCCTTAATTAATTTATTCACCATCTATTATATATAATAATGCTATGATCCTGCACCTGTCAGAGCCCTCCAGATGAACAGGACTAGTGGGACGTGTATATATATATATATATATATATATATATATATATATATATCTTCCTTCTTTCGCCAAAAGGTGCTTGCCATAGAGAGACAGTGAGAGAAAGAGGAGAAAGCACACCCTACGGGGAATGGTCACACAGAAATTCCTTCTCCTCTATCTCTCCCTCCTCTTGGGACTTTGGGCACACAGGTACATGTGCCTGGCATGTTTCTCAAGCTACCATGTCTGAGACTCCATGTGTCATAGGCCTTGTGAGATCTGGCTGCCTTAGTCACCAGGCATGGAGCTGGCCCAAGAAAGCCTTTTATATTAAAATTTATACTCAATAGTCCTGGGAAAGATTTCTTTGTAAGTTTTTGTTTATTTATGAGAGAGGGCAGCAGAGATTTATTTATGACAGAGCCCTCGTCGTGTCGGGATCCTCCTGCCCCAGTGTCCCAATGCTAGGACTACTGGTGCACAGCACCACACCTGGCCTGTTCAGGTTGGGCTGAGAACCGAATCCAGCCTTCCTGTGTGGCCCCGGCCTCTGAGAAGTTGCATCGTGGCCTTGTGAGCCATCACAGCTGAGCCCATGGGAAAGACTTAAATTCCTGGAATATGAAATATGGTTTGTGCTTAACAGAGTCAGTCACGAGTAAAATACAGATGGTCATACTTGCAGTCTTGTTCACGGCACTTCAGTTTAACACACACATCGACTCTTACCATGCAAAAAGCTCCGTGCCAGCTCAAGCTTGAGTACTTGCAGTGGGTATTTTTCAGTTCTTATTTTTTGACACTGTTGACCACTTCCCTTTCCTCAAATACAAGGGGACTTCAAAAGTTTGTGGAAAAAGGAAGTGAAGTGTTTGTTTTGATGCAAAAAAAAAAACAAAAAACAAAAAAACTTTGAACTTCATGCATAATTTTTTTTTGTACTACTCATTATCCACAACTTTTTGAAGATCTCTCATATAATGCAAGAGAAAGAGGCGACTGCCTCCCCCATACCTCATGAAAAGAAGGAGAAAACCCTTTGCTTGATGGAGACAGAATGGAATGATTCTGAGCTCTCACAACTAACATTTTATTTATTTTTTTTTAAGAGAAATGTTTGCTATAGGGCATGTGGACTTGCCAGAGAGACAGAGAGAGAAAGAGAAAAAGCAAGAAATCACTCCCTGGGACGATAGCCATGCTGCAATCCCTTCTCCTCCATTCTTCTCTCAGGACTTTGGGCATGAACATACACACTCCCGACGTTGAGTTTCTTTTTTTTTTTTTTTTTTTTTTTTTTTTGGTACTCATGGAAGACTTGTTTTTATTTATTACAGTTCCACAGAAGTAGAAATGCGAAATGCTCACGTGAGAGTAGTGTGGTTACTCCTGTAAGGTCATTCTGTGAAACCAAGTGCTCAGTTGTTCTCTAAAGAAGCTTATGAATCCACTGTGCTTCAGGCAAAGGAGCATATCTTGGTTTTGGAGGTGGAGGAGGCATCTTGCATAGACAGAGACGTTTGACCTTATTTGATGGTAGAAATGGCTCACAAGGAGGGAGTTGTGGTCTTTCTCTTGATGGAGGAACTCTTCCTACAGTTGTTTTTTCCCCTTTGTCTTTGAATGTAGTCTTTTTGTGTGAGAGTTTTACTCCTCTCTTTAGTTCTGATATTTCCTTCCTTGAATCTGCAGATGTGGCATCTGATTCATCAATTCTCTTCTGAGCTTCAGGTTTCTGCAGTGACACTTCAGATTCAGGATCAGAAATGTTGGCCTTTGCAGGTATCTTTGGGCCTGTCTGGGAAGACACATCAGATTCAGCACCAGTTGATTCTGTGTCCTTTGCATCCTTGGCATATTTCTTTGAACCTTTCTTTTCCTTCTTTGAACCTTTCTTTTCCTTCTTTAATTCCAAATCAGATTCTGTTTCAGTAGACTCTACATCCTTCTTTGCATCCTTCTTTTTGTTATCTTTCTTTGAATCTCTCTTTTCCTTCTTTTCATCTTTCTTATCCTTTTTTGAATCCCCCTCAGATTCAGAATCAGCATCAGTAGACCCTTCATCCTTCTTGATAGACTTCTTTTTATCACCTTTCTTATCTTTTTTATCATCTTTCTTAGCATTCTTAGACTCCAATTCAGATTCAGCACTGGTAGACTCTATATCCTTCTTTGCATCCTTTTTCTTGTCATCTTTTTTTGAAGGTTTTTTATCCTTCTTTGTATCTTTCTTTGCATCCTTTGAGTCGTCAGATTCAGCACCAGTAGACTCTGTATCCTTTGAATCCTTTTTCTTGTCTTTTTTTGAAGGTTTCTTATCCTTCTTTGTATCTTTCTTTGCATCCTTTGAGTCTCCAGATTCAGCACTAGTAGACTCTGTGTCCTTTTTTGCATCCTTCTTCTTGTCATCTTTTTTTGCAGGTTTCTTATCCTTCTTTGCATCTTTCTTTGCATCTTTTGAGTCTCCAGATTCAGCATCAGAGCTCTTCTTTGCATCCTTCTTTGTATCCTTCTTTGCATCCTTTTTTGCATCTTTCTTTGAATTATTTTGTGTATAATTCTCTAGCCATGTTTCAAAATCTATGGATTCAGCACAAGACTCCTTTAAGTACATCATTAAATCCACATTTAAACTATTTTTTGAACAAGTATCTGATTTGGCATCAGAGTTATTCTTTAAACTCTTCTTAGAATCTTTCTTAGAATCATTCATTGTATATGTGGACACAGTATCTGTCTCCTTAGAATTATTCAAATATTTTTTGCGTCATTTTTTAAGACTACCTTAGAATCTTGGGATTCTGGATGTTTTTCTGATTTAAATTTTGACTTATTATCTGCAGTATTTCTTCTTTTAGGTTTCTTGTCTTTTACTATTTTCTTGGATTCTAGATTTGTTGTACATGGTCCTGTTTTTTCTTGGAATCTTTCTTCAAGGCTATTTCTTCTTTTTCATCTTTGGACTTCTTAGAATATGCTTTTTCAGGATAGGTATTGGGAGTATAAGGATGTCTGAATGGAGCCTGTCTCTTGGCAGCTAAGTAAATAGGTAGTCTCTGGAAATTTTTTCTTGAAGAATGCCTTATCCATATATGAGCTGACTTTTGACCTTCCTCTGATATTCTTTTGTCATGCATAGGAACTGTGATTTGTAATTTAAAAGGTCTTGATCTCTCCCTTCTACCTGGCTGGGGTGGTTTGGGAAATGTTAAAGTGAAATTTTCTTGATTCCATGATTTTCTGCTTGATTCACTCATTGGAATGGAATTGTCATATGTTCTGATGTTTTCTTCTTGTCGACACAGAGAACTCCTAATCTGGATGTCTTCATTGATCATTTTTTTGAAACACCTGTCTGAAAAAGTGGTGTCTGGCTTCGGGGTCCTGGGGCCAAAGACTCGGGAAGCTGTCATCCCTCGAAGGTCCTGGCTCAGGGGTCAAAAGTGGGTAGTGTGGTGTAGTAGGATGAAGGGCATTCCTGGCTGAAAGAGGTGTGTATAGATTGGGCGTCCCGGGGCTGAAGCTACGGGAGGCAGTCCTCCCTTGAAGTTCCTGGTCCAGTGTTCAAAAGATGGGTCTGTGGTGTAGTAGGACTGAGGGCGTTCCTGGCTGAAAGAGGGGTGTCTGGTTTCAGGGTCTCGGGGCTGAAGGTACGGAGGGCAGTCCTCCCTCGATGTTCTGAGCCCAGGGGTCGAAAGATGGGAGTGTGGTGTCGTAAGACTGAGGGCGTTCCTGGCTGAAAGAGGTTTGTCTGGCTTTATAGTCCTGATGCTGAATCTAAGGGGGGCAGTCCTCCCTTGAAGTTCCTGGCACAGTGGTCGAAAGATGGGAGTGTCCCGACGTTGAGTTTCAAGCCACTGGATCTGAGACTTGAACCACAGTCGCCCATGTGGGAGTCCAATGCCATAACCACTATGCTATCTGTTGGCCCCTCACCACTAACTTTTTGGAATGTAAATAAAATCTCTCTAGGATCAGACAGCCTCGTTTTTTAAATCCAGCTTCTCTGATCTTGAGAGACTTTCAAGCTTCTGGGTCTCATTCAAAGTTGAAATGTCAATACCGAGGGAGGCAGTGCTCCAGCCTTCTTGGCACCCTGGGAGCTGGCGGTGTAATAAAGCTACATATATTTGGTCTTTGCCCTGATTCCCTACACACAGCTCTAGAAACCCTTGGAATTTCCCGAGTGCTAAGAGTATCTGGTGTGGTTCATAAGGAGCTTCTTTCTATCATACTTCTGTTTAGGCTAATGAGGTGACTCAAAGTGGGCCCTCGGGTAGTTTCAAGGGAGAGAGTGGCTACCCAGGAAGTTAGCGGCTTGGAACTTTCACCCTTCAATCTCAGGGGAGAGGTGCAAGGCTAGCGATTGAGTTCAATCACCAATAGCTAATGATTTCATCAATTGTGTCTATGCATGGAAGCCTCGATTTAAAAAACAAACAACAACAAGAACAACAACTCTTGAATAACAAGCTTGAGAGCTTCCTGATTGGTGGACAGGTTTATATACCAGGATAATAGAAGTTCCTGCACTCAAGACCCTTCTGAACCTTGCCCGTATATCTCTTCACCTCATTGTTCACTCTATCCTTTACAACAAACCGCAATCTGGAGTGCATGCAGTACTTTCCTGAGTTCAGAGTCAGGCCAGAGAATTATCACACTTGAATGAGGTTCATGGGCACGCCCACATTTGTAGTCAGTCAGGCAGAAGTGCACGTGACATGAGGATTTCATTTGTGGGTGACATTTAGAGTGGGAGTCCTCTTGTAAAACTGAACCCTTAATTTAGGGGTCTGTGCTCACTCTGGACAGTTAGTGTCAGAATTGAATGGAATTAGGGACCAGCAGGTGGTGTAGTGGTTAAGGCACTGGACACTCCCACATTGCCGACCATGGTTCGAGTCCTGGACCTGGTGGCTTGCTTTCTCACTTCCACTCTCTCTCTGTCTCTCTCTGGTCAAATTAAAATAAACAAATGAATAAAATTATATAAATAGTTTTTAAAAAAAGAATTGAATGGAATTATAGGGCACCTGGTTGCTATCAGAAAGTTAGAGAACTGAGAGTTCTTGTTGGGAAAACATTTTCCTCTATTCTGCATGCTCCTTGAAAATAAAACCTTTTCTTCCTGATATGCCCTGGGCTAAGCACAGTGCTTTCATAAGATAAGAATTCAATAAATATTTTGTTAAATTATTTACAGTTTCAAACTTTAAGGATTTTTACAGTCAAAATGTCAAAAGCATGCAAATTACTTTAATACAAAGAAAAATTACTTGAATTCCACAATAGATAAAGTTCTATTAGTATTTTAAGGAGAGAAAAAAGATCTTTCACAGTTGGATGACTATGTGCCTGCCCATTCTGGCATTAGAGTTATACACTGGGAGGCTTCCAAAAATTGTAACCGAGAATTGCATCACATTCCAGCTTGGAGACAATTCAGTGCTTAATTATACCCACAGAAGGGCTGAAATACCATATGTGTCTGAGGAAGAAAAGCAGTCCAGAGCCACCTGTGGGCTACAAGGTCCATTTCAATCTTAAAGGCCTCCATAAAGCATAAGCCAAAGACTTTGGTGATGCCCCAAAAGGTGTGTTTTATTTTATGACAAACAAAATAACCAGGCCATCAGAGAACCAAAGTAACTATATTATATTTAATTTTAAGAGACTAAGTGTAGGGCAAGCCGGGGTGGGGGGGCATGGTGATTGAGGCAGCAGGATTCCACATGGCCAACCACGTGGCTTGAGTCCTGGACATAGTGGCTTGGAAAATACACTGGGCATGTATGTATGCATGCCCAAAATTCCGAGAATGGAGGAGAAGGGATTGTAGCATGGCCGTTCCTCCCTGGGTGGGGGGATTTCTCACTTTCCCTCTCTCTCTCTCTCTCATTCCAGTGAGCACACACACCTGAGCATACATACCCTATGGCAAAAACCTAAAAAAAAAGTCTAACCACGCCAGCAGGTGGTGTGATGGTTAAGATGCTGTGTACCACATGGCCAGCTGCCAAGGTTCAAGTCCCTGACCCATCAGCTTGAAAAACATACTGGGTATGTATGTGTACGTGCCCAAAATTCTAATGGGGTAGAGATGGAGCACAAAAGGAAGGGAGTGGTTTGACCACACCCCCTCATTCTCTCTAGTAAGTGCACACACCCCTGGCAATTAAAGAAAAAAAGAAAAAGCCCATACTGATGCCTGGGCACAACAAAAACATTTTAGAGCTCTCCTCACCCCCTGAGGTAGGCTTACAAGTTATCAAATGAAGCATTTTATCTGGCCTACTTATTTTGTTTGCATAAGAGTGGCACTCCCAAGGATTCTGTTTATTAATGCCCTCTAGCTGTCTGAACTTAAAAGTGAGATCATTTGTTTCTAACGCTCAAGGGAGTAAGTTGCAAAACTAGCTGGAACAAGGAAGCTTCACCATGCCACTGCTCTGTCTCAGCCTTGGAACTTGTTTCACAAGAAGTATCCTGAACTGAGTCTGAGTGCAAATATTCGCCTGTTAGTCTGTCTACTATTTTAAGAAAAGAGAAAGACAGTTATGCACGTAGAGTTTCCATTAGGACTAGAATTGCTTTACATTTTTCCTTATTTATTTATTTATTTATTTATTTTTAGAGGTTTTTGCCTTAGGGCATGTGCGCTCACCAGAGAGACAGAGACAGTGAGAGAGAAAGTGAGAAATTATCCCCCAGGGAGGCTGGCCATGCCATGATCCCTTCTCCTCCATTCTCCTCCTGGGATCTTGGGCATGCATGCACATGTGCCCAGCATGATTTTCTTTTTTTCTTTTCTTTTTTTTTTAAGAGGTTTTTGCTATAGGGCGTGTGCACTCGCCAGACAGACAGAGACAGACAGAGAGACAGAAAGCGAGAAATCACTCCCCAGGGGAGATGGCCACGCCGCAATCCCTTCTTTTCCATTCTCCTCTTGGGACCTTGGGCACGCACACACACGTGCCCAGCGTGAATTTTAAGCCGCTGGGTCCGGGACAAGAGCCACGGTCGACTACGTGGGAGTCAAATGTCAGGCTGGGGAATTACCTACGGTGGTTAAGTGTTAGATGCAATAGATGAGGGCTATTACATCCTTTTAAGGTTAGGTACAGATAAAAATGATCTCCAGTCTAATCGACTACAGACCTTTATTCTTCGCAGGCAGGAGAAAGGCGAGGGCGCCCCCTGCCACGTTCCACCTAGAGCTGCCAGGCAGCTGCACGAGTTTCAAGGAAAGGAGTTGGAAGACTCGCCCCCTAAAATCCAGACGGGTAATTGCCCAGTTTAACTCCGTGAGGGGTTAAGTGGGACCACACAGCTAAGGCCTAGAACAGTACCCGGCACACGGACGCCGGCTACGAAGGACCAAGGGCACAGACCAGATGTTCCAGCTGCAGGCTCCTAGACTCGCTTCCTTTCGATTATACAAACTGCAGGCAGATTTAGGTGTCACTTGTATCATGACCTTAATTCTGAACACATTTTTGGTTTGTTATTCATTTTACTACAGGGCGCATGCTCCCCTGAGAGGCAGGGAGGGAGGCAGGGAGGGAGAGAGAGAAAACATCCCCCAAGAGCTGACGACCATGCTGCACCCCTTTCTCCTCCATTCTCCTTTGTGGATTCTGGACATGCACACACACACATGCTAAGCGTGTTTTTCAAGCCTCAATCCCCGAACCCTGCAGTTGGCCATGTGGGATCCAGCCCGCCTTAACCACCAAACTCCCTGCTGGCCCTGAATACACTTTTAATTTACATTCTTGGATTTGGCCCATTGTGGCCCTTTTCGTTTAAAAAGGAAACACCCTGAATGCAAATTATTATTTGGGGGTTAGTAGGTTTACCCAGGCTGTTCTGTTTCTGGTATAAATGTTCTGGATGAACAAATACCCTCTTTCACTTACTGAGAATATGAATAATACGAATTTCTTTTATGTTAACTATCCTGGGGACCGCCCCCCGTTACAGTTTAAAACGAGAACCATAACTAGTGTGAACCCAAGGGTTCTGACCACGCCAACCACGCCCGCTCAGTGCAGAGGTCGGGCGACGCCACCGCGCACGCGCCGGGCCGGACTCCCGGTGACGTCACTCGAGGAGGCCTCGCTCCCCGGAGCGCCATGCTGGGTTCGCGCGGCGCGGGGCTCGCGCGGGGACTGCGGGCCGCGACGCAGACGTGGCTGCGGGGCTCGCGCGGCCGCTCCCTGCTGTGGGCGCGGGTGGCAGGCGCTCCCCACGTGGCGGACTGGCGGCCCTCGGCCGGGCCCGGGCCGCGCGGGCGCCAGCTCAGCCTGTCGGCGGCCGCCGTGGTGGAGTCGGCGCCCGGCGCCCTGCAGCCCTACCTGCGTCTCATGCGGCTGGACAAGCCCATCGGTGAGTGCGGCGGGCGCGGGGGTGGCCCGGCCTGGCCCGCGGAGCTGTCCGCGGTGGCCGCCCGGCGTGACCGGGATGAGACAGCCGCGTGACTGATTTTCCCGCAGGCACTTAGGAAACGAAGGCGTTTCGGCAGAGCCACCGGAGAGGAACCCAGTGTTTGATGCCCAGTCCGTGCTTTTTTTTCTTGCATCGCTCTTAAAACACAGATTTAATTAAATTCATTTGAACGCAGCACCCCAGGGAGGATTTTCCTGACTTTCCTTTTTTTTAAAAAAAAAAATGAGGTTTTGCCTCAGGGCACGTACAATTGCTAGGGGGGCAGGAGGGAGAGAAGAAGCACCCCCCAGGGGAACTGCCGAGGCAGTCCCTTCTTCCCCATTCTGCTCAAGGGATTTGGGGCGTGCACATGCGCCCATCGTGTTTTCAAGCTGCCAGGTCTGAGACTTGAACTGTAGAATCGACCATATGAGATCTAGCACCTTAATCTCCCTGCCACGTGCTGTCCCCAGAGCCCTAAGAGTTTTAACAATCAGCTGTTCAAGTACAATAGTCTGTTAGATGATAGAGACAGCCCTACTGTCACTGAGAGGTGTGTATGACTCCTTGCATTTGGGGGCCGGGTTCACAGGCATCAGTTTCCAAGCCCGCTACTAATCTAAAGCCTGACCGTACTTCTGTCCTTGGGGTCCTGGAGCTGCAGTGTACCTTACCGGCCTCCAAGACAATAATGGCTGCCATTGTTCCCTTTTCCAAGCTACTCCTCTGATTTCTGTCCTAGTGGCCAGACACCCCACTATGTAAAAGGAGGCTACCGAGGGTTATGTGAAAAACTCTGAAGCTATCTTCTTGAATTTGAATCTCCGCTCAGCTCATTTGAGGGACCTTGGTTCAGTTACTTTACCACTCTGTCCTTTCATTTCTCATCTATAAAATGAAAATACAGAGACCAGCAGATGGCATCATGGTTACATCGCTGGACTCTGTAGTCGACCGTAGCTCAAGTCCCAGACCCAGTGACTTAAAACACCCACTGGGCACATGTGCATTGATGCCCAAGAGCCTGAAAGGAGAATGGAGGAGAAAGGATGGCATGGCCATCTACTTGGGGGTTGATTTCTCACTTTTGCCTCTCTGTCTCTCTAGCGAGCACCCTATAGCAAAAATTTCTCAAAAAAAGAGAAGATATTAATAATACATTGTAAATTGTCGTGAAAATTCATGAATATATGTGATGCACTTAGAATGGTACCTCTCATAGAAGTGCCCGAAAAATACTAGCCATTATTATTTCAGAAGCGTGGGCTGGAGGAAATTGTGTTGATAGCTATTATATGCGTTAAGATGCTAACCTGCATCTTTTGGTTGTAAGTAAGATGATGATTATGAATTCTCCAGAAAATTTATTAATAATACAGTGTTACAATTCATTCAACATTTTTTTCAGTCCCCACCATATATCAGGAAGGATATCTGATCTATGGGGCAGACATGGAAATAGAAAATCTTGGAATTTTCTCTTCCCTGTCCTTATCTGTAGGGGAGCACTACAGATTCCTGTCAGTAAATGAATTGGTACTTAGGAAACATACTTATGGCCAAGGAAATTTTGTTCCTGACACAGGACATTATAGGTGTTTACACATCTTTCTCTCTAGATTTTTTTTTTAAATTTTGTTTTCTTTTTTAATTGCTAGAGCGCACAGGTGCTTGCCAAGCAGGCGGAGAGGAAGAAACCACCCTTCACTGGGGCATGGTCACACCACAATCCCTTCTCCTCCATTTCTTCATCCTATTGGGAATTTGGGCATGCACATGCATGTGCCTGGTATGTTTTTCAAGCCACCAGGGCTGAAATTCAAACTACATTCATCCACGTGGGATCCAGCTCCCTTAACCAGCTATTGCGGCCAGCCCTTTTCATTTCTTAATGGAGCCATCAGTCTTGATTGTAACAGCGAAGAATAGCTGTGAACTGGTGTTCTCTAGCCTAGGAGGGCAGGATCAGTTACCTCTGTTTCCTGTGAGCTATCTGGGTATAGGAAGCATATCAGGGTGAATAAAGTAGTTACACCTGTCCCGTTTTACTTCGCTCCTCTGTTCATGCTTCCTCATCTGTAAGATCGGGTGTTTAGTAGCACCTACTCCGAAGGCGTTTGTACATATAAAGCATTTAGAACATCTCCTGACATTTCATGTAAATGCTGGCTATTGTTATTGTTTCAGGTGGGACACACTATATGAGTCTGTCCAGGGCAAGCTGAATTCAGATCTCAACCGGCCAGTTCTCAAGGTTTAAACCTTGAGGCCTCTCCTTGCCTTTTCTGTTTCGTGAGTTTAAGCCCCTTTGGAAAAGGCTTGCTGATTCCTTTTCACCACCTGCCCCCCCCCCCCCCCCATAACTTGGATTGTTCTGCTTTATGCCTTTGTAGAGCCCTGTTCTGTCCTGTTTTTAAACTTATATTTATTATTATCGCTTAGTTAACTGCATTTCTTCCTTTTGCTTTATAAACTGCATGAAGGCTGAGACAGCAGACCCTTAGTCGCCCTTGTACTCAGTTCTAGCACAGCCCTGGCACAAAGCATGTGCTTCCTAAGTATTTGTAAACAAATAAAGCTTAAATTTAATGAGATTTAGCCATGCTTATTGGGGCTTTAGTCATTTGATTGTTTTTGTGCTGGATCTCATTTTTCTTTAATCCCAAATCCCTTTTCTTTAATCTAGCTAAATGCAAGAAAAGCTCAGAGTTATTTAAAGCACCATATCCAAACCTTGGTTGAAAGGCTTCTTTTGGAAGTAGAATATCTGTTAAAATTTAGGTATGAAGTCTTCTGTCCATGTAATCTACTTGTTTTTATTTTAATTCATCTATCAGGTCACTGGGAAAGTCATGATGTAATTTTCTATGTGTTTCTGTGCAAAAATGTGTCTTGACTTTCCCTATGACCCAGTAGTTTATGGGTTAAGCACTAAGAACTAAACCCACCTTTATGTGTTGCTACGAAACGTTTCAGTACAAAATAATAACTGTAGGGTAATAATGCCCCTCCCCAAAGACCACATAGAGTATTGTACTAACAGCAGTAAAGGAAGTTTTTATTAACTTTTCTGAATAGGAAGTAAGTGTATATTATACAAAATTCAAAAGGTACCAGGTATAGAGTGAAAAATGTCTCCCACCCCTGTCTCCTCTCCGCACAGTTCCCTTCCTAGGAAAAGCTATTATTACCAGTCTCTAATGTGTCCTTCCTGGCAGTCTGGGAGCATATTAACATTCAAATATGTGTATCTGTATGCACACACAGTACACATTTTTAACCTGTGCTTTATTATGGTAGGAACGTTTTGTAACCTCATCTGGAATACAGAATATCCTACTCCCCAGAGTGTGTTATCAGACTTTGAGTTTTGCCAATCTGATAATGTGGGAGAGCTTATCTCAGTGCAGCTGTTTCTTAAAATCTAGTCTTTCTTCATTCGTATCAGAGTCATTTGTATTTCTTTTTCTGTGAACTTTTATTCTGTCCTTTATCCATGTTTTAATTGGACTACAAATCAATTCTCTATTTCTGGGGGTTTTTACATATTAGGGAGAAAAGCCCTTTGTGCTGTGAGTTGCAATTTATTTTCTCAGTTTTGTCATGTGTCTTTTGACTTTGTTTGCAGTGTTCTTTACTTTTGGGGGGATACGATACCAAACAAATGAAGACAGTTACGACTCGAATTGGTAACTCTGTCCCTCTGTCTTTGTTGTCGTCATTGCCTAGGAACCTGGCTGCTGTATCTGCCGTGCACCTGGAGCATTAGTTTGGCAGCGGAACCGGGTTGCTTTCCAGACTGGTACATGCTCTCGCTCTTCGGCACAGGAGCTGTTCTGATGCGCGGAGCAGGCTGTACTATTAATGACATGTGGGACCAGGACTACGATAAAAAGGTAATTTCATCCTGGAAAGGAATAGAGGCCCCTCTCCATTCTGAGATGACATGGTGGCATCATGTGTGAATGCTATTGATACATGAAGCACAAGCTCATGTAGTGTCCTCACTGAAATCCAGCATGAGAGGTGCTGGGATCAGCAGAGTAGCTTGCGTTTCAAAATGCAGTGTACTTCCTCCTCGACATGCAGGTGGCCACAGGGTAGGCGTGTACTTCATTTTTACAAAGTGAATGAAGAATTTGGAAGACTGGGACCAGCAGGTGCCACAGTAGCTAAGGTGCTGGACTCCCACATAGTCAACCACAGTTTAAGTCCCAAACCCGACAGCTTGAAACTCACACCAGGCACAAGTACGTGTGTGCCCAAAGTCCTGAGGGGAGAGTGGAGGAGAGGGGATTGTGGTGTGGCCATCCCCCCGGGGGGTGATTTCTCACTTTCTGTCTCTGGTATCGCACACACTCAATAGCAAAAATCTCTCTGTCTAAAAAAAAAAAAAAAAAGTAATTTGGGAAACTGGTAAGATTTAAAGGTTAGGAATGAAAATGAAAAATTCATCCTGAACCTCTGAGTGTCCAAAAGATCTGCCATCCCTTCTTTTGAGATATATTTAGAGCCCTGATTATCCTTTTGTAAATCAAATCTTAATTTAAATGAGCCAAGGCAGCCCTATTTAGCATTTTCTGTAATTTCTTTTAAAAAATAACTCTTTTTTTTAGAAAAATAATACATGCTTATTCTGAAAAATCCACAGTACAAAGATGCAGAGGATAGAAAATGTCCATCTTTATGCCCTCCCCAAAGCCCCAGAGAAAACTTCAGCTGCTGCAGTATAGGCCCCTGGATTATTTTCCGTTCCTATCCTAATCCATGTGTGTAACGATTTCTTCGTCCCTCAAGAGGCCATTATTTTCTCAAGGGAAGGAGCCGTCTTGTTTGCCTTTTTCCTAACAGCTGTACCATACAAGTACAAGATTGTTAAATGCTTCAGTAAACCATCCAGTGAGCTTTGAATTTAAAAGAAACTCTTAGTGAATAGTCTAATATAGACTTATAGAACATGAATAATCCCGCCTAGTTTGCCTCGCATATGGTCCAGATTTTCCTTAAACAAGGCTGATCTATAATCATTTTTAATTTATAGACCATTGTCAAATTTATGTGTGCATATATGTATTTATTTATTTATTTCATTGCCAGAGGACACATGTGCTTGCCAGAGAGAGAGAGAGACAGAGAGACAGAGGGAGAGAAAGGGAGTGGGAGAAAGCACTCCCAATGGGGCATGGTTATGCTGCATCTCCATCCTATTGGGATTTGGGGTAAACATACCCTGCATATTTGTTAAGCAACCAGGGCTGGGACTCAAATCATGGTCGGCCATGTAGGACCCAGCTTCCTTAACCACTAGGCCATGAGGCCAGCCTACATTAATATATTTTTTAGCTCATAGTATTTATTGAGTACTTGATGTGTAAGTCACAGTGGTAAGTTCTAGGATTGCGTGGCTGAAGGACATTTCTGACCTTAGAATTTAGTAATTATAATTCAGTGGCAATCTCATGAGAGTGATACCTACCAAGGACCTTACCGAAGACTAATGCAGAGGGTCAGAGAGCACTTCCAGGTGGGAAGAGACTTTTGAACTCTGCCAGAATAAGATGGCCAAAAAAAAAAAAGTGGGCTGGAAGGTGAAGGTTATTCTAGGCAGAGGGAAACAGCAGGTCCAGAAGTGTGACCATGAGGTAAAGTGCTCAGTGTTTGTTACCTGCAATGTGTGGTTCGAGAGTGGTTGGAGGAGAGGATGAACTGGAGAGTGGAGGAGCCGTGTGGCCCTATGCCACGCTGACGCAGCGGGAATGGCTTGATTTGCCAGGAGAGTTTTATTTCTTCCATGAGAGAAAGAGAGACAGGTAGCCCAACAGGTGCTCATGCCACAATGTTCTACCAGTCAGTCAGCCAGGCTCACAGGGATGTGCGTGCGCATGTGCAGACTTTGGGACAAGGCCCTCCTGTGTGACCTTAGCGATTCTAGATGTGGTAACCATGGATGTGAAGGGCCAACTGAATATTACTAAGGACATGTTTATGGTTCCAAGTTTTGCTTAGCACATCACATGTTAAGTAAATTGCTAATACATTAAATGATAAGTAAATTGCTGTCAGGGTGTATAAATTAAGTGTGCTGGTGTTGTAGATAACCTAGCCACACAGTCACCTGGTAAACAGTAAATTAAGATCATTGAAATAAATTCAACACATGAGTATTTATGATTTTATTTTATAAACCGTGAGTGGTCTAGTTTCTTAGAAACTACATAAAATATTTGATCAGGCCAGCCTCTGGTGTGGTGGTAAAGACAGCTGGATCCCACATGGCTAGTTACATGGTTTGAGTTCCAGACCTGGCAACTTGAGGAACATGCCAGGCATGTGTATGTACATGTCCAGAATCCTGCAGGGAGAGAGAGATGGCGAAGGGGTTGCATCATGATCGTTCCCCATGGGGAGTTACTTTCTCACTTTCTTTTTCTCTGTCTCTGGAGAGCACATGCACCCTCTGGCAAAAAATAAAGTTCGATCATTTGGTCTGGCGGAGGCTGTGGAGTGTGGTGTCAAGATTCTGTTCAGGGTGCCGTCTGCTGTCTCTCTTTGTTTCACTCTTGCTCATGCGCTCTTGGAAAAAAAATACAAATAAACTTTACAGGAAAAAAAATATACAAACTATTCTTAGCTCACTGGCAGTAAGCTGGACTTGCCCCACAGGCCATAGTTCCCTAACCCTTGATAGCAATCATACACAAATATGTTACGTAAATAATAGCTAATCTTTGTTGCATAATTAATGTGCTAAGGATAATGCTTTTACCCTCTGAGATGGGTATTGTTATTACCTCTCCCTTTCCTCTCTGTTTTTTCTTTAATAGGTAAGTAACCTAAGGCTGAGAGAGGCTAAGTAATTTGTCCAAATTCACACAACCAGTAAGCCGAGAAATGCTAGGCCTTCTAACTCCCTTCTAATCCTGAGTCCCAGCAATGTTGAAATTTTGGGTTATGTCTTTTATTTGTGGTTGAGTTTAGGATAATCACATTTCCTGGTCTCTTGGAAGGAAAAGAACACTCAGTGTATATTTATCTGTTTAACAGCCCTATTTACATTCTTTTTTTGTTTGTTTTTAAGTTAATTTGTATATATTCCAGGAGCAGAGGGATAGCACCCCCAACAGGGTCTTGATGTCACAGTTTACCCGCAGCCTCAGCCAGCTCTCATGGGGTACCCATGTGCCTCGTACACTCAGGGAAGTCTCTAGACACGAACCTGGAACCTTTCCATGTAGGTCAGCCTCGCAGAGCACATTTTACTGCTACACCACCATCCAGCCCCTCATTCACATTCTCAGTGAGTTTGTCCTTTGCATTTGGGTACAGTCAACAAAATATTGCAGACACATTCCTAAATAACCTGGCAAAAAACTTCCACTTATAAACCCAGCTAATCTGTTTTTCTTCACACTTGATTTCTGATTATAATGCTTGCCCTGCCCAAAACATTCATGTGATAGCAGCCTTAGCCAAGACCCACTGCAATTTCCTCTTTCTTGAGAACTCTCATTGTTATTGTACCTCTGTTCCCTAAGGAAATTAAGCATAGACCTAATTGCTGAGGGGAGTGGCTAGATAAAGAGGTTGCTTTGTTTTGTTTGGGGATGGGAATAGGAAATAGAAAGGGGAATAAGGTGGTGAGAGTTTTTAGGTCTTTTCAAAGTTATTTAAATATGAAGTTTTGATTCTTGTCAGTACTTCACATATTACTTCGCTCTTCAATTTGTGCCTCAGTGCCTGGACCAGTCTCTGATTAAATGTTTAAATAAATGATTGACCATTACTTGGAGTTAAGGTATCTCTTTTTATGTGTTTAGGTTGTAAGAACAGCAAATCGCCCAATAGCAGCTGGAGACATTTCAACTTTCAAATCCTTAGTTTTTCTTGGAGGACAGCTGACCTTGGCATTGGGTATTCTTCTGTGTCTGAATTACTACAGGTATAGTAAATGTGTTCTTTAAAATTGTGTAAAATCTCTCCTTTGAGCATGGTAGTTTGTCCCTGTGGTCCCAGCCCAGAGGCTGAGGCAGGAGGATGGCGACACAGTGTGACAGTATCTTTAAAAATAAAATCTCAGGGACCAGCAGATGGCATAATGGTTACGTCGCTGGACTCCCATGCAGTTGACTGTGGTTTGAGTACCGAACCCGGTGGCTTAAAGTTTATGCCAGGTGCATGTACATATGTGCCCAAAATCTCGAGAGGAGAATGGAGGATAAGGGATTGCAGCATGGCCAAAGCCCTGGGTGGGGGGGGGGGTGGTGGTGGTGATTTCTTGTTTTCTGTCTCTGTCTCTCTAGTGAGTGCACATGCTCTATAGCAAAAATCTCTGTCTAAAAGAAAAATAAATAAAATAAAATAAAAATCTCTCCTTTGACATGAAGAAAATAGGAATAAGATAAAATTGGAATATCCTTATCACAGAATTGTTCATTGGCTATCTGTCACACATCCAAAAGTTAGCAAGTTTAAATCATTCACCACACATTGTAAACACTGCTTCAAGAATGCTTTCAGCCAAAGGAGTTAAGAGATGGCACTTAATTTATTCTGAACTCCCTTTATTTTTTTGTGCAGCATGTGCCCTAAGAGGCACAAGGTACATTCACAGTTTTTCTACGTGTGTGCATAGATGTGTGTGTACACACCTGTGGATATGAATAAATTATTTATGCTGACAGTATCTCTGAAGTAAATAGCACCAGAAATGATTATACTTATTTTTATTTTAGAAGTTTTTGCTATAGGGTGCATGCGCTTGCCAGAAATACAGAGACAGACAGAGAGACAGAAAGCAAGAAATCACCCCCCAGGGGGATGGCCACACCTCAATCCCTTCTCCTCCATTCTCCTCTCCGGATCTTGGGCATATACACAAATGTGCTCGGCATGAGTTTTAGCCACCAGTTCCTGGACTCGAACCGTGGTTGACTACATGAGAGTCCAGTGATAGGGCCATTACGCCAACTGCTGGTCCCGATTATACTTATTTTGTAAAAAAAAAAAAAAAAAAAAAAAAAGAGAGAGAGAGAAACTATGTCTTTCTCATGGTCATGTTACTAATCAGTGACAGAAGGAAAAAGGGAGGGCTGGCGCATAACCTGGTAGTTAGGGAGCCAGATCCCACATGGCTGACTGCAGCTCCAGTCTTAATCCTAGCAGCTTTAAAAGCACAGCAGGCACATGTGCATATGTTTTCAAAATCCCGACAAGATGGAGAGATGAAGGAGAGATTATAGCATGACCACCCTGTATTAGGGGATGCTTTCTCTCTCTCTTTTCTCTCTGTTTCTGTCTCTCTCTGATGAGCATTTCCACCTTCTGTCATTAAAAATAAGTAGAAAAAAGTAGGACACATTCCTTTATCTCTCTTGTCTGTTTTTCTAATGTTTCTGCCATAGGGGGCATGCGTTTGCCAGAGAAAGAGAAAGTGACAAATCACCCCCTACAGGGAATGGCCATGCTGTAATCCATTCTCCCCCATTCTCCTCCTGGGATTTTGGGCACGCACGTACACATACCTGGCATGATTGTCAAGCTACCAGGTCCAGGATTCAAACCACTGTTGGCCATGTGGGAGTCTAATACCTTAACCCCCACACCACCTGCTGGCCCCACATTCTTTTATCTCTTAAACTATCAAAATTAAACATCAAATGCCTGCTTAGAAAGTGCTTCAGTGAGGGAACATATGGGAGGGGGTTGTCAGCAAGTAAATGTTACTTTACAGTGACTAGATTAAATTGCACACTGTGTCCCGATGGCATCAGTAACTGGAACACCTCGGGAGGGTGATTCCTGGAGTAGTGGTGGTAGTTGAATTTTGAGGAGCCCAAGAACATCATTTGCTATCATGTTTGCAAAGGTGCTTTCCTTTTCTAGAGAAGTAACACCGTGCTGTACAGATACAGCGGAATCTCTGACTGTCCACTCTGTTAGGACGTTTTCCTTTACTAGATGCCCTCATGCTTGCAGAGTATAGAGAGGCTCTAGCCTACGGTGGGTAGTATTGATGGGCTAGATCTGGAGCCAGACTGCCCGCAGTCTGAATCTTGGCTCTCCTGCTGACTCGGCAATTTACTAATCTTAGTGCTCTAGTTTCCTCATCTTCAGAAAAGGGGGAGGATAAAATTACTCAACGTTTTAGGTCTTTCAAAGATTATAATGAGTTAATAAATGTACAGCACTTAAAACAGTGCCTAATACATCAAAGGACTATATGTGTTAGCTATTATTTTGACTTTTTTTTAAACCACTGCACTACCATCTGCCCCTTGGCATATTTTTCAAGCCACTGGGGCTGAAATTCAAACCAGCCATGTAGGGACCAGCTCCCTTAACTACTGGGCTACATGGCTGGCCTGTTAGCTGTTATCTTGCCTGCTTGTTTTCTAACCCTTAAAATATTTTCCTAATCATCTTTTATATTAGGTTGTTGGGAAAAGTTGTGACCTATTTTTCTGTTTTTCTATGCAAAAGTGCTTTATGACTTCCCAACAACCCAGTAATCGGAAAGTCAGAGTATATTAAGAGAATTTTGTATTACAAAAAAATATAATTACAGATGAAATATTCTTCAATTCATATTACTAATGTTATCTTAAAAGTATGTAGTGATTTCTAAGAGCTAGCAACATTAATCTTTTTATTGGCTCTCCTGTTTTTCAGTATAGTTCTGGGAGCAGCGTCCTTACTTCTTGTCGTCACCTACCCACTAACGAAAAGAATCACGTACTGGCCTCAGCTAGCCTTGGGTGAGCTTGAAATAACTACAAGTATTTCCTTCGATACTCTCAAACTGTGCTTGTTATATATATACTTATATAAGAGCAAAGATAAAATGTTAAAATAAAGCAAAGATAAAATGTCATGACATTTTCCAAATCAAGAATATGTTTTCATATTTGAAAAGAGGGCAGTTAGCTATTTTTATTAGCTAAGAAGTCTTGCGTATATATTGCCTTCCTTATTATTATTTTATGATACACTTTTTTTAAAACATCTAGGTATGTGGGACCAGCAGTTAGCGTAATGGCTATGTCGCTGGACTCCCACGTAGTCGTCCACGGTTCGAGTCCTAGTCCCAGTGGCTTAAACTCACACCAGGTGTGTGTGCGAGCGTGCCCAAGATCCCGAGAGGAGAATGGAGGAGAAGGGATTGCGGCGTGACCATCCCCCCTGGGGGGTGATTTCTCGCTTTCTGTCTCTGTCTCTTGCTGCCTTTCTGGCGAGCGCTCGCGCCCTATAGTGAAAACCTCTCCAAAAAAAGGAAAAAAAAAATCTAGGTATATCATGAAAGGGTGGTTAATCTAGGTGCCCCAAGGAATCCTGAGAATGGGAAGGGAAGCCCTCTGGCAGGCGAACAAGGGTTCAAAGTGCGCCTGTGAGCATAGAATGCACTGGTTCTGGGAAGCCCACCCAGACCTCCCAGGGAGAAGGCGGACGGTCCCCTCTGGGCCTCTATAGCGCTGCTGTAATGGGGCGCTTACTCATTTCAGCAGAATCAACTCAACCGGATTATGCGGACAGCCTCTGTGTCTCCCATTGGTAAATGACCCAGAGAGAAGGCATCCTCTACATACAGCCGACATCTAGCGTGGCGCATACACAGCACGGTACAGCGGCATCTAGTGTGGTGGAGCAGTGTGTCAGCCAGGGCAACCCAGTAAGGTCATAGCCAGCTGTACCGTGTAGCTTAGCTTGGCATGGGCTGGACGCTCTGGGCTTGCGTAAGGCCACACTATGAGGTTCACCAGTGATAAAGTCACCGAATGACACATTTTTCAGAACGCATCCCTGTCGTTTACCGACGTGTGATTGTACATAGTAAAAAATAGGTAGGTAATTCAAAATAATTATAAAAATATCTACTCTCAGACTTCTCTATTCTATTCCGTTCCTATATAAAATGATCCTAGTTCTTTGAGCCACTTTTTTCCATATATAAAAGAAAAGACACTTCAAGGAATTTATGCAAACTTGTTTGATGGGAAAGGTGTGGTGGAATAGTTTTTGTTTTGTTTTAGATCCTGTCATTGAATGTTCATTTTATTTTCATTATTTTAAAAGTGTAAAATTATAGTCTCAATTGACCTGGGAATCTTTTGGTAAAAGGAGCATAAGCCATTCCAATCTATAAGAAAATGGACAATCTGGTATATTTATTTCAAATATTCATTGAACTCCTGCTTTTACTTTGTGCCAAGAATTGCACCAGAAACTAGGAAAATAAAAATGATGAAAACACACTCACTGCCCTTAAGGAGCTAGAGGAGACAGCAGGTGAACAGCATTGCAGGATAGCGTGTGCCTGCGTGCTCGGACCGCAGGAGAGGCACTTAGTCGGGGGGAGGGGGTGTGTGTGTTCTGAGTGGAGGTTGGCAACATGGGAGAGAACGCTTTCTGAGAAAAGACATTTGGGACCCACTGAGCTTAAGGTGCCCAGGGAACTTACGGGCACAGTCCAGCAGACAGTTCAGTACCTTGTCCAAAATGAAGGGAGGCAATCGAGCTTGCAAATGGAGACTTAGGAGTTAAGATGTAGCTATTAGCTGACAGTCTTCAAAGAAGATGGGCTTGTAAAATAAGCCTTCCTATGTATACTCTTATTTCTGTAGCTTATGGGGGAGGCAGAGCAGTAATGGGAAGATAGCTTGTGAAAGAGTTAGGCTAAGTTCAGACCCCCGCACTTGCTCCTGGCTGTTTACTCATTGGCTGTGCCAGGCTCCATACTAGATGGGATAAATGTTCTTATTAAACCCCCCGTTTACTCTACCAGGGAATATTGTTCTTGCTACTAGCTATGTTATTGTAATAGTTAATTAACCTGAGCCTCCTTCCTTTTTTATAAAATGGGGCTAATACCACCACAAAGGGTTGAGAAGACTTAATGAAGCAACATAGACATAGGGGCCAGCAGGTGGCATGGTTGTTGACGCTAGACTCGCCCATGGTTGACCACGGTTCAAGTCCAGGACCTGGCGGCTTGCTTTCTCACTTTCCCTTTCTCTTTCTCTCTTCTGGTCAAATTAAAATAATAATAATAATAATAATGACAAACAAAATTAAATAAATAATTATTTTATAAAAAGAAAACAGCATACACAGAGCCCAGTGTATAGGATGCACTAATCTATGCCTTCCTCTCCCTTTGGAACTCTAAGATACATCTAGACTCTCGGGATCAGTAGGTGGTGTGATGATGAAGGCACTCCCACATGGCTGACTGTGGTTCGAGTCCCAGACCTGATGACCTGCTTTCTCACTTTCTCTCTCTCTGCTGAATTAAAGAATAATAATATATAAATAAATTATTCTTTAAGACATAAATAAATAAAATACATGTAGACTCTCCCCTCCTTGTGTCTTACTAATTGTAGGGCTGACTTTTAACTGGGGAGCATTACTCGGATGGTCTGCTATCAAGGGTTCCTGTGATCCATCTGTTTGCCTGCCTCTTTATTTTTCTGGAGTTATGTGGACACTAATATATGACACTATTTATGCCCATCAGGTAAAGAAATTACATCTTTTTCTTACATTTGGTTTAGTTGTTTTTTAAGAACTCTAAAATAAGAACCAAGTTGAGAGAATTTTTTTTTAAAGGAAGTCATGTGCAATTCTATGGCTCCAATGGAATATTTTTGCTTCATGTCCATGTGTGTTTACCCAAAAAGTTCAACTACTTTATTTTATTTAACTTTATTTATTGATTATTGCCAGAGGATGCAAAAGCACACAATTGCTCAAAAAAAGGAGAAAGAAAAAGAAAGTACCCCCCAACGAGGCCCAGTCATGTTGCATCTTTTTTTCTTCCATTCCTCATCCCATCAAGATTTTAGGCACACACACATATACGTGCCTGGCATGTTTTTAAGTTCCTGGGGACAGGATTCAGACCACGGGTCAGCCATGTGGTATCTGGCTTCCTGGGTATAGCTCCTGACTGCTATGTATGGGGCCAGCCTCATTATATTTATTTACAGACATTTACATAGTATTTACTATATTCCAGACACTGTTTCAAATACTTTACAATAATAATTTAACCTCTGTAACAATGTGTAAGAAAGGTGCTTTTAGGGAACCAGCAGTTAGCGTAATGGCTATGTCGCTGGACTCCCACGTCGCGGTTCACGTCCCGGACCCGATGGCTTAAAACTCACGCCAGGAGCGTGTGCGTGCGTGCCCAAGATCCCGAGAGGAGAACGGAGGAGAAGGGATTGCAGCGTGATCATCCCCCCTGGGGGGTGATTTCTCGCTTTCTGTCTCTGTCTGTCTGGCGAGTGCACACACCCTATAGCGAAAACCTCTCCAAGAAAAAAAAAAAAAACGAAAGAAAGGTGCTTTTATTCTCATTTTACAGATGAGGAAACAAGCAGAGAAGTAACCTGTATCTCATAGTTAGTGGGGAGCAGAGCTGAGATTCAAACCCACAGTCTGCAGAGTCTGTGCTCTTAGCCAGTATGGTCCCCTGCCCCTCCCTGTATGCCTCCGGTCATCCTAACATGCTGCTCCTTTACCTGGTATAGGAAAGAAACATTTTTCCATGTTTTTACTAATTCTTTGTCAGTGTCATTTTAAGACTACGTAATAGTCCGTTCATTTCACATGCCCTCGTTTCTTGTAAGTCTTCTCGTTTATTTCTTTATGAGAGAGGCAAGGCAGGCAGCACCCCCAGCAGGGTCCCCATGCCGCAGTCTGCCCCCATTCTCAGCAAGCCAAGACTGTAGTTCTGTGTGCCCGGCCTGTGAAAGGAGGTCCCTGGACGTGAGCCCAGGACCTTTCCCCACGGGGGTCCAGTTGCATTACGACTCCACCACCACTCAACGCTGACATGCCATATACATATATACATGTACATGTTAATTTAGCAATCTGTCTATTTTTTTAAGCCTATTTCTTTTATGAGAGGAAAAAAACAAGGCAACTCCCTCAGTTGAGTCTTACTTCACATTCCCCTCAACCTGCCTTCCCAGCCAGGCTCACAGGCGTATGTGCACTTGGTGTGTTCAATCTGGGAGCTGAGCCCCAACCTTCACACAGCCCACAGCATTGCAGAGCGTGTGCTACGGACTGTCTGTACCTACCATTTAAGTCATTTCTCTGAGTTTTTACAATTTTAAGTAATATCGTTCTCATCATTAATACTTCATGAATCTGAGTTTTCAGGGAAATATGCAAGAGTGGTGTTAGTGAGTTCAAGGGTATAAACATTTTTATAGCTCTGATACTGCCTTGTTTTTATAAGTTTAACTTTAAAAACTCTTTTTTTCCCACTTTTCTTGGTTTATAGCCTTAATTTTCTTCTTATAACTACTAACTTTTTCTCCAGTTTACTGAAGTATAATCGACAAATAAAAGTATATATTCAAGGTGTACCATGTGACATACCTACATTATGAAGTGATTACCACAGTTAATTAATGAAAACACTCATTACTGTAGTTATTTGTCATTTCTGTGTCTGTAGGGAGGATACATTTATGGACTTTATAAAAAAATTTTTTTTCTCAGGGTCAGTAGGTGCTGTGGTGGTCAAGGCACTGCACTCCCACATGACTAACTGCAGTTGAGTCCCCAGTCTGGAGGCTTGCTTTCTCACTCTCTCTCTTGTGAACACACATGCCCTATAACAAATTTTTAAAAATAATAATAATAATAATAATAAATTAAATTAATCTTTAGGAAAAAGGTTTTTTTGAGGTAGTTCTGGGGGCCTGGTGGTTAAGGTAGCTATATCCAACCATGTGGTTCAAGTACGTGGGGTGTGCTTTCTCCTCTCCCTTTTACTCTCTCTCTGGTAAATTATATGCCCTCTAGCAAAAGAGAAAAAGATTATTTCTCTATATTTTTTTGAAATATGATTATATATTCTCAATTGTTTACTTAAAGATTATGTCATGGTTTAACGAAATTCTTACTCTTTTTTTTTTTAAAGAGGTTTCTGCCTTAGGGTGCATGTACTCACTGGAGAGAGAGAGACAGGGGGAGAGAAAGTGAGAAATCATCCCCAGGGGAGATGGTCACACCACAATCCCTTCTCAGCTCTACTCCCAGGATCTTAGGCATGCACGCACATGTGCCCAGCATGAGTTGGGTCAGAATGATCTGTGATGGGCCATGTGGGAGTCCAGCGATGTAACCACTATGCCATCTGCTGGCCCCAGTGAAATTCTTTTTCTATACTACAGTCTATATTTCATCCTGTTTTCTTCTGCTCACCCTCCTGGTTACTCAGCCATGTAGAATCCAGCCACCTTAACCAAGAAGCCACCTAGCTGGCTCCAAACTGTACTCTTTAATGGCTTTCATTAAACATACTTATTGATACTTTTGTGATTGATATAAAGACACCGTTTGCACTCTGAAGGTGACTATAATATGAAAGAAAGATAGATGTATGAACCCCACACTTAATATTATTTAGATTTGGTCCCCAAAAGATAGGGCAGCTGTCTGCCTGCAGGCTAGTACAGAGTTCAGCAAGCAGCCACAGGGAGCCACAGGGAGCACAATTTGTGTAGGAAAATGCTCACAAGTAAAGTTACTTTAGGAAACCAGGCAGCTGGGTATATGTGTGTCATCAGGCCCTTGCTCTGTGTAAACAGAAAGGATCTGATGGGAGAGGTGAGGATTAACGTGGGCTGGAGTGAACTGAGTGAACTAGAGTGAACATGTGATTAGGTGGTGAGTATTTTTCTTTATCTGTGATTTTAGCAGTATTGACACTAAAATGTTCAGAAATGATTGAGTTGACAACTCAATAATTGACAGCCTGTGTCTCTGTGCTATTGTCACCTTTCACAGCTAATAGTATAACAGCCTTTTTTTTTTTTTTTTTTTTTTGGACATAGGACATGTGTGCTCTACAGAGAGAGAGACAGAGAGTGGAAAAGTGAGAGATCATCCCCCGCCTCTCTCCAGGAAGGATGGCCACACCACATCCTTTCTCTTCCATTCTCCTTTCAGGATTTTAGGCACGCACAGATGTGTTTTTCTTTTTCTTTCTTTTCTCTCTTTTTGAGAGAGATTTTTGCTCACCAGAGAGATAGAAAGTGAGAAGTTACCCCCTGGGGGGATGGCTACGCTGCAATCCCTTCTCCATTCTCCTCTCAGGATTTTGGGTACAACTGCACACGTGTCTGCCATGAGTTTCAAGCCTCCAGGTTGAACAGGACTTGAACAACAAAAGTCACATGGGAGTCCAGTGCCTTATCCACTGTGCCATCCACTGGTCCCCCAATGTGTTTTTTTTTTTTTTTTGAGAGGGTTTTTTTTTTCTGCTATAGGGCGCATGTGCTCACCAGACAGGGAGAGACAGAGAGAGACAGAAAGCGAGAAATCACCCCCCCAGGGGGGATGGCCACGCCGCAATCCCTTCTCCTCCATTCTCCTCTTGGGATCTTGGGCACGCATGCACACACGTCCGGTGTGAGTTTAAGCCACCGGGTCCGGGACTCGAACCGCGGTCGACTACGTGGGAGTCCAGCGACATAGCCATTATGCTAACTGCTGGTCCCAACCCCCAATGTGTTTTTCAAGCCACTGGATTTGAGACTCAAAGCACGGAGTCAGCCATGTGGGATCCAGTATCTTAAACACCACCTCTTTAGCCGACCCCTTAACTGCATTTTCTTTAAGATGATTTCTTCAGCAATTACCGGTGATGGTTACACTATCTTGCGAATAGACTCACAGCACCAAATTTACACTTCAAAATGTCAATTTTATGGTACTTAGATTAAATCTCTAACCAGTTTCTTTCTACCTTCTGATGTTAGGACAAAAGAGATGATGCGGTGCTTGGTCTGAAGTCCACGGCGCTGCGGTTCCAGGAGAACACCAAGCAGTGGCTCAGTGGCTTCAGCGTGGCCATGCTGGGGGCACTGGGCCTGGTGGGAGTGAACAGTGCTCAGACCGCGCCCTACTACGCCGCTCTGGTCACCGTAGGGGCCCACCTGGCCCACCAGGTTTGACCTTTTTCTTATTTGTCCCTCCTTTTTCCTTGGTTTAAATTATTTCAAAATTACTTCAACTAAATAATTTTGTGCTTATCAGACAAGGAACTCCTTGAAACAAACAGCTGCTTGGCTTGTACTGCCTTGAATGGTCCTTTCCCTGTCTGAACTCGTTACAAACAAAAGCTAGCTGCCTTATTTTAGAGAAATAATGAGGACTAAACTTGAGTTTTTCCCTTTGATTTTCCTGGCATCACTTCTGAAGCATGTCTGAAAATATTTCAGCACCGTTTGAGCTGTGGGTTACACTGAATTACTCTAAAAGTAAACTGATAAAACTTTTTTTTTTAATCTGTTTGTGGTGATGATCAGCCAGCTAGCTAGTCATTCTAGTTTAGGTTCCTCTGGCATAGAGACCAAATCCAGGCAAGACTTAAATGCCAAACATGTTGAGGGTCTGCCCAGAAAACTCAGGGTATTCTCTCAGCACCTCTGCCCCTGCCCCCATGAGCTTACTCTGAGAATTTATATGATTGATTTGTAAGGTGAATGAACTAAATCTGATCTTCTTTCTTTTAAGAGGAATTTTTAAATATGCATTTATTAAATAAAATACTACTTTTTAACATTTCGGGTTATAATATAAAAATTACTGAAAGTTGATCTTAATCAACCACTTGCTGGTAACGGGACTGTACTTTTATGTCTGTTTTGCTATTAGTTCCATTGAAGAAGAATTGAAAATACATTACCAAACCTGTATTTAGGCGACCTGTTTAATGCAGAGTATTGCAAATTACTGATCGGTATGGGCAGGACGTGTGTAACATGGCGTGGAGGGAACTAAAATCTGGTGTCTGTGAAGTAAACCTGTGCTATATCCCTTGCAGTTTTCCTCACTTAGAAAGCTAAATGCTAGGAATTGATGGTTGTCCAGGATTTCTCCATTTTTTCTCTTCAGAATTTCTCAGCAGCTTTAGGTGGGACTCAGCTCTATGAGCGTTGTCATCACCAGTCAGTTGTCTGGTCTGGACAATAGCTATAGGTTCATCTGTGTTTTTTTTAATTGTGACTTCTGGTTTACCTTTATAGATATTAATATTTAAGTACCTGAATATTAGCAAAGGAAAGCAAAAACTACAAGGACAGTCACAAATATTGTAAGAAATATCTGGAACCCTTGGGACCAGCAGTTAGCGTAATGGCTATGTCACTGGACTCCCATGTAGTAGACTGCGATTCGAGTCCCGGACCCGGTGGCTTAAACTCACGCCGGGCGCATGTATGTGTGTGCCCAAGATCCCGAGAGGAGAATGGAGAAGAAGAGATTGTGGTGTGGCCATCCCCCCTGGGGGGTGATTTCTCGCTTTCTGTCTCTGTCTTTCTGGTGAGCGCACGCGCTCTATAGCGAAAACCTCTCCAAAAAAAAAAAAAAAAAAAAAAAGAAATATCTGGAACCCACCTTGTATTTTAAAGTTCTCTGTCCAGTCCTTGCTGTAGCATTTTAAGATGGACATGGCCAGCCAGTTCTGGAAGAGCAAGGATGGCATGATGATTCCATACTGCCGACCACGCAGCGAAGAATAGCTAGTCCCTTGAGTCAAAGGATAAGTAAGACAAAAATGTGACCCTCCTTGGTGCATTAGCAATGCCGGGTCTCTAGATCCCCTTCTCTCTGTGGGGATGGGAGGAAGATTCAGAAATGTAAGGGGAGTGTTTGATTACCAGATAAACCAGGAGGGGTCAGTACAAGCATGTGGTAGCTGAGGCCAGGTATAGGAAATGTCCCCAGTCCCTCAGGTAGCAGGTAGCCCTCACACCGGAGTTGTCATGGCCGGGCCTGACTTGATCTCTGTTGAGAAACTTTGCTCAAGGGAATAAAGCCAGAGCTGGAAGGTAGGAGCTGCAAGAAAGCAGGTTCTAAATCACTTGGGATAAGGAAGTGCAGAAGCCTTAGAACTAAAAATAGCCAGAGCTGCCTCTCAAAGCATTCACAAGTTCATCCGCAGGAAAATTTCAGGACAGTTTGGAAGAGTCCCTGTGACCTTTTGGCCGGAACCACCATCTTCCAGTAATTAACCAAAATGACGAACACAAAGGGAAAGAGGAGAGGCACCCCATATATGTTCTCTAGGCCTTTTAGAAAACATGGAGTTGTTCCTTTGGTGACATATATGCGAATCTACAAGAAAGGTGATATTGTAGACATTACCGGAATGGGTACTGTTCAAAAAGGAATGCCCCACAAATGTTACCATGGCAAAACTGGAAGAGTCTACAATATTACCCAACATGCTGTTGGCATTGTTGTGAACAAACAAGTTAAGGGCAAGATTCTTGCCAAGAGAATCAAGTGCATATTGAGCATATTAAACATTCTAAGAGCAGAAATAGCTTCCTAAAACGTGTGAAGGAAAATGACCAGAAAAAGAAAGAAGCCAAAGAGAAAGGTACCTGGGTTCAACTAAAGCACCAGCCTGCTCCACTCAGAGAAGCACACTTTGTGAGAACCAATGGAAAGGAGCCTGAGCTACTGGAACCTACTCCCTATGAATTCATGGCATGATGGGTGTTAAAAATAAACTAATCTGTGTTCTATTAAAAAAAAAAAAAAAAAGAGTCCCTGTAAGAGAAAGCATGGCAGGTTTTCCTACAGTGGGAAACAGTTCAGTGTACAGCCAGGGCTTCCCAGACCTGACATTCTGTAACCGGAGGCCAGTTTCTCCTCTCTGTGTTTGTAGTGCCCAGAGCCTAGTCTTCGTCCTCACGCACTGCTACGTTCTTTTCTTACAGATTTACACCCTGGATATCCACAGATCTGAAGACTGTTGGAATAAATTTATCTCCAACCGAACAGTAGGACTAATCATTTTCTTAGGGATTGTCCTTGGCAACTTGTGCAAAGAAAAGAAGACCGAAGAAACAAAAGAAAATGAAGATAACAGAATAGAAAATTAGCAAATGAAGTTTATTTAGGTTTATTACAACAAATTTTTGCAAAACGCACTCAGATTCTAATAAGCAATCTACTAGGATACGTTGAGGAATGAAGAATCAGAAGATGAATATTTAGAGCATGCTTGCCTCTATTTTAATTCAACTACTTGCTAGCGAAATTCTTCCCATCACAGGAAGCGACTGCAGGATTCGAGATGACTGAATGTCAGAGGTGATGTACTCCTCTGGCTGTTACAATTCTCATTGGAAGTTATGGGAATTGTGTGAGTATTCGCATCTTAGAACGAGCCTGTTGTGTATCTTACCTAAACATGTGTAGCACAATGGACTATCCTTTTTCTTAGAGAAAAATAAGCTGCTGTGGAAAGTTGGGACTTGCTGTTATTTATTGTGACCTTCACTCTTATAATCCAAGAAGCCATTCTGGTTTTTGTTTTAGGAGAATTTAAGCAAATAAACATTTTTATCTTCCATAGTGCTGTCGTTACCCACTTGGCCCTTATTTGGCGGATCTGGTCTCTGTGAACAGCCACAGTGACCAGAAGAGGCAAGCAGGCAATCACAGGGACTATTTTAATTTCTGTGTATTTATCTTATACAATTACAACTTATAGGACCACGACATATTGTTTCAGTGTTCTGTTTCTTCTCTTGACTCCTTCAGAGTGTTCTCAACACGGTAGCCAGAGCAGTTCCCTTAAAAGCTAAGTGAGGTGGGGGCTAGCAGGTGGTGTGATGGTTAAGGTGCTGGATCCCACATGGGCCAACTCAGCAGTTCAAGTCCTGGACACAGTGGTCTGAAAATATGCTGGGCATGTATGTGTGTGTGTCCAAAATCCTGAAAGGAGAATAGAAGGGGAGGGATTGTGGCGTGGCCATCCCCTCTGGGGATGATTTCCCACTTTCCTTCTCTCTGTTTCCAGGGAACGCATGCATCCTATGGCTAAAAATCTAAATAAAGAAAGAAAAAGAAAAGAAAAAAATAAAATAGGGAGGGTGAAAAGTGATGCCATGTTATTCATCTACCCAGAACTCTAGTAGTAACTCCCCAGATGACTCAAAAAACCTCTCAAGTCCTGTCACCAGCAGCAAGACCCTCTGTGCTCTGATTTCCTCTCCAACTGCTCTTCATATTCAGTGTCTGCTCCAGTCATGCTGTCACGCACAGATGGCAGCTGCCTACACCGACCGGGCCTTTCCAACTAAAGTGCAGTTTGCCTGGAATGTTCTCCCCCAGTTATGTCCTACTCTTTAGCAGAAGGCCTATTCTTAAACATCACCTTCTCAGAGGAGCTTTTCTTACCCATGGTTTCTACACAGACAAGTATAAAATAATTTGTGAAATGCATTGTATCACATACAGATTCACCTCCTCACAATTGTCTTTTCCTCTTCACTAACGACTAACCTAAAGTATTTGACTCAGTGTAAGCAAATCTCATGGACAGTGGGGCGTGGAAGAGGCAGTCATGGGCAGCAGGGAGTGTTATGTTGCGTGATAAAGACTATGATGGTTATGATGCCGCAAACAGAACCTGTTTGCTTGGTGGACACTGGCCCGCCGAGCGAGTGTCTGGACTTAGGGCAGTAGTAGCAGCAGGGAGTTGAAGGGGAGAAGTAGGAACTTTTAGGGAAGTGCTCTACTTTAAGGGAAATACGATTGGCTTCGGCTTCATCTGATTCTGACTCTGAATTGGCATACACAGAATTTACATCTGTGGGGCTGGTGCTGTGGCAGAGTGGCAGAATTCAACATGGTGACTGTGGTTCAAATCCCTGGCCCAGCCAACCTGAAGTGCTCCAGACATGGGTGAGGACCCAAGATCTGACGAGCTAGAGCGGGACCACGGTGTGACCAGACACGGTGGATGGTGTACTATCCTCCTTCTCTCTCACATGCCCGTGCACAAGCTCTACCATGAATAAAGAACTTTTTTAAAGCTTACATTGAGGGACCAACATATGGCATAATGGTTACATCCCTGGATTCCCACATGACCATCCGCGGTTGGAGTTCCAGACCCGGTGGCTTGACGTATGTGCCTACATACCCAAAATCCCGAGAGGAGAAGGGATTGTGGCGTGGCCATCCACACTGGGGAGTGATTTCTCACTTTCCCTCTCACTGCATCTGTTCCCTCTTACTGCATCTGTGTCTCTCTCTCCAGGAGCTCATGTGCCCTAGGGCAAAACAAACAAACAAACATTTTATATATATATTTTTTTTTTTTTTTTTTCTGCTGTCTTACAAATATCATCCATATATTTAATTATTTTTTTCTTAGGAGCGTGGTCATGCTGCAGTTCCTTCTCCATTCTGTTGGGATTCGGGGCACATAGGTACTTGCACCCAAAGTGTCTTTCAAGCCTGGGGAGCTGACATTCAAACCGAGGTTGGTGACCATGTGGAATCTGGCTTCTTTTTAAAAAAATTTTTGCCAGAGGGCATGTGTGCTTACCCCAGAGCATCAGAGAGAGAAAGTGTAAAAGCACCTCCCATGGGGGACAGTCATGCCATAATCCCTTTGCTGTTTCTCCATCCTTTCAGGATTTGGGGTGCACACACGCACCTGGTTGGAATCTCTGCTTTAACAACTATCAGTTGGATGATCTTGGACAAGTTCCCCAATCTCTCTGTGTTTCAGATACCTAAATACCTT
Source organism: Tupaia tana (assembly GCA_026018925.1). Taxonomy (NCBI): domain Eukaryota; kingdom Metazoa; phylum Chordata; class Mammalia; order Scandentia; family Tupaiidae; genus Tupaia; species Tupaia tana. The sequence goes on from JAKSZU010000017.1 coordinate 22,144,722, forward strand.
TCTTATGTTTAAAATTTTTCTCCGCCCTCCACTAGAATGGAGATTTCATGAAAACTGGGACCTCCCTGATATTACTCACTGAAATATCCCCCAACATACCACACTGTAAACACTTGATAACTATTTGTAATTTATTGTACAAGAAGTGAATTAACATTTGAGTTAGTTCCCAAATCTGCTGTTAGGTGCAACTGTAAGAAATGCTGGTACTAGCAGCCAGCCAGGTGGCTGTTGTTAAGCCGGCTGGATCCCAACATGGCTGACTGGGTGGCTCGAATCCCAGACCCAGCAGCTTGAAAAACACGCTGAGCACATGTGCATGCCCAGAATCCCAAGAGGAGAATGGAGGAAAGGGACTGTGGTATGGGCATTCCCCCGAGAGGTACTTTCTCACTCTTTCTCTCTCTCTTTATCCTGGGTGAGCACACACACCCTATAGCATATATATATATATATATATATGAAGAACCAATACTACACTGGGTAGAGCTCAATGGTAGAACATTTTACTACAGAAATAACTAACACTGTTCAGTATATAAAAAGTTTACAACATGAAGTACTGTAATAAAAATAATCTTCATGTGCACATGATCAAAGCTATAAAAATATAGGTGATAAAGACTACAGAAACAAATGAAAAATTATGTCATAGGTAACAAGTTGTTGTAATGTGACTTTGTTATAAAAACTGATAATGCATTAATTCTAAATTTTATGTTTTAAGCTAAACCATGAGTGAACTCTTTAATTCCTCCAGTATAATTGGTATTTTTAAATATTTGCATTTTAAAAATTTACTTCAAGCTATCCTATATGTAGCTCACACAAAAACAAAGGCAAGAAGGTTTTTATTTAATTCACCAGAGAGTGTGTGTGCTCGCCAAAGAGAGAGAGAAGAAAGCAAGAAGACCTTCCCCCCACACACGGGGCGTGGTCATGCTGCAATCCTCTCTCCGCCATGTCTCCTTCCTTTCAGGATTTTGTGCACACACACACACACGTGCCTGGCATGTTTTCAAACCACTGAGTCCAGGACTTGACCCCCCAGTTGACCATATGGTATCTAGTTGCCTTAACCAACAGTCTGCTGACTGGCTTATTGTTTGTACAAGTTCTTTCCAAAATAAAGGATAGCACAGATATTAGAGGAAGTCTGACTGCAGCTGCACGTGGCCCTGTCTTCCTTGGAGCATAATCCTTGCCTCTATCTGAGTAAGATTACAGTCTAAGAATGGAGATAAACCCCAACAGGGCACAGGAGTTAGGATAGGCTTTGGCTACCAGGAAGTCATGGTAACAGTCATACTCCCATCTCACATAAAACCAATATAGCTTCTAACCACTGATGGCAAAAGGCCTCCCATAATGTCAGGTAATAAGTTACCACCACTTGGCATTCTTAGAAATTTATGGCCAGGAACAGCCGTGTCACCTTCCTTCATCAGGAAATGGTAAAGGACACAAAACTGAAAGTTGTCCACAGTTTTCTTTTCATCTCTCTTTAAAAAGTAGGACTGCATTTTTCTCAAACTGCAAAAGTGGCGTATACATTGTGGGAAATCAAGCAATACAGAAAGGCACAAAGATCAGAGAAAAATCATTTTTAACAGTATTATCCAAAGATATGCATTGCAGGCCAGTTGGTCCTCTAAACGTTCACTAGGCGTATAGACGCAATTTAAATAACGTCAGAGCTTTACATTACTCCTTTTTCAAAATGTTTTTTTCACTTAACCTTTTCTGATGTCATTAATTTTTTTTTAAATATAAGTGTTTATTAGCTGCGTAGGTGTTTAATCTTATGTAGTACAATTTAATTAATCCCATTAGTGAACTATCACATAGGAGTTTTTTCCACTTCACAACCATTAGCGCTATGAATAGATTCACAGCTTTGGGCACATCCCTGATTATCTCCTTGGGGAAAATCCCTGGAAGCAGAATGTCTGTGTATACACACATTTCCAGGGGGTGGGGGTGGGGGGGTTAGGCATGGTGGTTTGCACATGTTTTTTTAGTTTGCGCCAGAGAGAGAGAGGAGAGGGAGAGAGAGGGAGGGAGGGAATGTGAATCACCCTCCAGGGGGATGGCCACACTGCAATCCTTTCTCCATTCTCCTCTTGGGATTTTGGACACACACATGCCTAGTGTGATTTTCAAGCCGAGTCCAGGACTCGTGCTGAATAGGCACCTCCAACTCGGTATGTCTAAAACTGAGCTCCTCATCTTCCAGCTCACACTCCTCCTCCTACCCTCCTCAGCGTGTTAGTAATGGCATCCTTTCTTTGTTCTGCTCTGGTCAAAACCCTGGAATCACCCATGACCTCTCTCTCACTTCATATCCAGAGCATGAGAAAAGCCTCTCGACTCTCACCTCCACAGCTGAGGTGTGCTGAATGGGCCTCTACTTCTCGCTTCCATTGCCGTGGCCCTGGTACAGGGCTCCACCCTCCCTCCCCTGGATTAGTGCAGTGGCTTCCTGGCCCACCGCCCACCTCCTCCCTTGCCCTCTTCATCCTGCCCCCATCACGGAGCCAGGGCGATTCTGCAAACACCTACACAGAGTGGGTCATGCCTCTCCTCAGAACCTCCCCATGGCTCCCACATTCTCTCAGTGTAAAGCCACTGGCACTGCCTACGGCCCGTAGGATCTGGCTGCCTGTTACCTCCTGGCTCTTCTACCACTCTCTCCGCCAGCCACGCTGGCCTCATTCTAGTTCCCGGAATGCTTCCAGGTAGTGTCACGGCTCCCCCTCACCTCCTTTGGCGCTCTGGCTCAAATGTCACCCTCTCAGTGCCATCCCTTTGTCTTTATTTCCTAAAATTTTACATAAATCATACACAAACTGTCTCTTTCCCTACTTTTCTCTGTATTAAAGCATATATCATTTACTAATTTTCTTTATTGTCTGTCCTCACCAACTAGAATCTGAACTCCATTAGGGTACAGATGTTGTGTGTTGATCACCAATATGTTTATTTCCAGTTCCTGGAATAGTGTCCAGCACATAGTAAGTGCTCAGCAAATATTTGTTAAATGGATCATGTACATACAGCTTTTAACAGCACAGTATGTACTCACTAAATGTTGTCATTGCTTTGAGGAAATTTTTGCTTAAGAGTAAGCTAGAAAAAATAGAAAAAGAGGAAGCTGTTCTTTAAGGTTCCACTTTAGGAGAATAATTTTCACATCATTTCTTTTTTTTTTTTTTTTTTTGTTAGAGTGTTTTTTGCTATAGGGCGCATGTGCTTGCCAGAAAGAGAGACAGAAAGTGAGAAATCACCCCCCAGGGGGGGATGGCCACACTGCAGTCCCTTCTTCTCCATTCTCCTCTCAGGATCTTGGGCATACACGCACATGCTACCGGTCCAGGACTTGAACTGCGGTCGACTACATGGGAGTTCAGTGACATAGCCATTATGCTAACTGCTGGTCCCCACATTGGGTTCTTAAGCCTGAGGGAGAGAATCCTCAACAGGATCTCCTTAAGCCAAGATCCCCATCCTGAGCCCTGCAGCCTCTCAGGATCCTGGGCTTATGGCTGCACACCCCAGGTATCCTCCAGGCTGATGGGAAATCTGAACCGTGGTCACCACACACCTTCCAGCATTGTCAGAAGCCAGCATTACCACCGCCCCATGGTAGTGAGGGCCCTCAGCTCAATTTTTAAAAAGGATTTCACTTTCGTATGGAGGAACATAAAAAGGAGAACTGGTTAAAATTATGAATGCATTTCAAAAAGGATGTCCTTTAAAATATAAAGTTAACCAGCAGTTATTAGCATAATGGCTATGTCGCTGGACTCCCACATAGTCGACCGCGGTTCGCGTCCTGGACCCGGTGACTTAAAACTCAAGCCGGGCACGTGTGTGTGCGTGCCCAAGATCCCGAGAGGAGAATGGAGGAGAAGGGATTGCAGCGTGACCATCCCCCCTGGGGGGTGATTTCTCGTTTTCTGTCTCTATGTCTCTCTCTGTCTGTCTGGCGAGCACACGCGCCCTATAGCGAAACCTCTCCAAAAAAAAAATAAAAAAATAAAAAATAAAAAAAAATAAAAAAAAAAATATATATATATATATATATATATAAAGTTGATATAAAGAAAATGAAGGTAATGCACCCAAATCTTAACTACATTTCTGTTTGTTTACTTACCAGATTAAAACTCTTTAAGAATCTTCCCTTAAAAATTAAAACTAGAGAGGAGCCAGCAGATAGCATGGTGGTTGAAGTGCTGGACTCCGATATGGCCAATCGAGGTTTGAGTCTAAGACCCAGAGGCTTGAAAATCACACCAGGTGCATGTGTGTGCATGCCCAGAATCCCAAGAGGAGAATGGAGAAGGGACTATGATGTGTCCATCCTTCCTGGGGGGGGGGGGGGGGGTGATTTCTCACTTTCTTTCTCACTGTCTCTTTTTTTTGTCTCTCTCCAGCAAGCACATGCACCTATGGAAAAATAAATAAATAAAATAAAATAAACTAGAGGAGCCAGCTGATGACATAATAGTTAAGGGAGCTAGATCCCACATGGCCAATTGCACAGTTTGAGTCCTAGACTCAGCAACTTGAAAAACAGCAGGGCACCTGTGCATGCATACTCAAAATCCTAAGAAAAGAACGGAGGAGAAGGGATTGCTGTGTCGCCAACCTCCCGGGGGGAGGAGGTGGTGATTTCTCACTTTCCCTCTCTCTGTCTCTCGAGTGAGCACATGGGCCCTATAGCAATTGGAGAAACAAAACTTAAAGTTAGTAATTCATTTTCATCTTAGACAGCATTGAGCACTGTAGCACAAGCAAATAGGCATGACTTTATTTATTCAGAAGCAATAGAAATACCAGCTCAGTATCTATGAGTGAATCACTAGGATTAGAGGTCAAGTCCTCTGTTTCGGGACTGCCTCATAAACAAGAATTGCTTTCCATCTATTTCCTCAAAGAGAAAAGGACAACTTTTTATTTCTTTAGAGAGATATTTTTGCCATAGGGCATGTGCGCTCACCAGAGAGACAGAGAGACCACAGAAAGTGAGAAATCACCCCCCCAGGGCAGATGGCCACGCCACATTCCCTTCTCCATTCTCCTCTCAGGATTTTAGGCATACATGCACATGCACATGCACACACACACGCACACGCACCGGCATTAGTTTTAAGCCACCAGGTCCGGGACTCAAACCACAGTCGAAGACGCAGGAGCGCAGTGATATAACCATTACGCCCTCTGCTGATCCTGAAAAAGAAAGAGATAGATATAGATGATAGATAGATAGATAGATAGATAGATAGATAGATAGATAATATAGATAGAGATAGATAGTTATAGATAGATGATAAAGTTGACAAAATGTGTGCTGTTTAAGATAGGGTAATTAGTTAGCAATTTTGTTGTGGTACCTGTGTCCTCATATATATAGTAGTATTTGTACTTAGGAGCCCAGTAACCTATGCCTTTCAGAGTAGTCTTCTTGGCTCCTATTCTAATTTTGACTGAAGATTCTGCTACTTACTGAGTAGTAAATGAGCTTAACTCGCCTCTAGATATTATTGCATCTCCTGAATTAACTCTTTCCTGAAAGATACTTGGCAGTGCTCCAGTGGTGGAGACAACTGGTTGTCCACCCAAAAAAATCCGTTCTGCCTTTCTTTCGGTTCGCATCTACACTACACTTCCAGCGCGCTTGACAGTAGCTGCGGTCAGGTGGCCAAGTATCACCTGATAGTCTATGAGTGAAAGATTGGATGTATTTCTCTGGGCCTATACCTTAAGACCACACGTATGCTTCTTCTGTGTTCTCTTTCTCTTCCTGCCACTTGGGTGGCTAGACTTGCTATGCAGACAGCTAAAGGCCCAGAGGCAGGCTTGGAGAGCCAAGAATCCTATTAGAAAGTATCCAAGTCCCTGGATGACTGCAAGAAGCAGAGCCACCTGCCAAATTGGAACACTCACCTAGAACTCTGACTTTATGCCAGTGTGTTATTATTGAGTCTTTGCCTTCTCTCAGTTCATACAGCGCTAACTGACCGAGCTGAGCTGTGAGAGCAGGATGCCTGCTTGCTGGTAGCAATAACTACAGCAGAGTTCAGCCTCAGGCTTCATATCAGAATGACACAGCAATGTTTAGTGAATCTGGGGGCAACAATATAAAGCCTTTCCTGCCTCTTACTTTCAAAGGCCTTCGACATCTCCCATTTAAAACAGTTATTTAAAAATGTAGGTTTTGGGACCAGCAGTGGCATGGTGGTTAAGGCACTGGACTCCCACATGGTTGACTGAAGTTTGGGTCCCAAACATTGTGGCTTGAAACTCATGCCGGGTGCATGTGTGCATATGCCCAAAATCCCAAGAGGAGAATGAAGGAGAAGGGATTGTGGCATGGCCATCCCCCCTGAGAACTGATTTCTTGCTTTTTATCCTTCTTTCTTTCTGTCTTTCCAGTGGGTACATACCCCCTAGAGCAAAAATCTCTCTCAGGAAAAAAAAAATGTAGGTTTTAGCAATATCCAGGTAGAGTGAAGCCAACCAATCCAGAGATGATCGCTATTGACAGGATAGTTGTTACTCACAGTTCCCAAGACAGGTGGCAGATCACATGTGTAGGGCCATGCAGAGGACCCCTGGGTTGGCCAGGACATGGAGGGTGGACAGGTGGGACATGGCCAAGAGCATTTATGGTTCCTACAGAAAGAAATGAGTGAAGCAGGTTAAGTAGCTTTAGGGTTAGCCAGTTGGAATATTTTTCTCTGTCAGTGTCACATTCCCAAGAAGAATGATCAATATGTAGTATTTTAGATGATCACCCCTTTTCAGGACAAGGGACAAGAGAAGATAAAGTTGGCCAAACCGGAAGTTCTATGTTGACCTCAGTTTATGTCAGGTACACATCATTTTTAATGGTTCCTTAATCTTATTAAATTCTATCATATCCACTCTAGTAAGGTAGATGCCAACAAAAATGCTCAGTCTTGATCCCCTTTGAACATCACCAAAACAATACATCATGTAGAATCATCATTACTGAGAAGTAATAAGTTGAACCTAAGAGCTAGGTTTAAATGTTCCAAACTTATCATTTTAAAAGAAAGTAAATAATATTGGGCCATCCCATGGCCTAGTGGTGAAAATCCCAAGATGATGGAGAAGTGGAAAAGAGATTGCAGTGTAATCATGCCCCACGGGGGGTGCTTTCTTCATCTCCCTCTCTCTGTCTCTCTGTCTCTCTCTGATAAACACATTGCCTTCTGGCAAATTTTTAAAAGGTAAACAATATTCTGTTTATGCCAATTAGTATAGTCTTTAGCTTGATAAACTATTTCAATATGCATTACAATTCTAATTATAAACTTCTTGAAGACAGCAGCCATGTGTTTATTTTATCTGTCAATGTACCTGAGAAGTTGTTCCAAAGTCCTCGACTCCTAATTAAGATTATCTTTTGTTTTTGGTGGTGGTGGTAGTGTTTTTCTGGAGTGTTAAGAGGAAATTCTCTTTCTTAAAGGTTGGTGTGTTGAAGAGATAGTTAATACTAATAGAATTTCAACTTTTTTGTGAAAGAAAGAAGATAGGATGAGGTCTTAATGGCAAGATTGGCAGACAAAGTGGGAGGCAATATCTTAAAATAATGAGCCCTCAAACATAACCTAATAAAATCCACACTTATTTATAAGAAACTTCACAAAGAACTAATACTAAAGAAACAGGGTTACAGAAAATATAGTAATATCCATGCCAAACACACTTAAGCACATGTAAATCTTTACTAGAGAAGAAATTCTTGGAGCCAGCAGGTGGCATGGTGGTTAAAGTGTTGGACTCCCACATGGTCAACCATAGTGTGAGTCCCGGACCCAGTGGCTTGAAAATCACACCAGGCATGTATGTATGTGTGTCCAAAATCCCAGGAAAAGAATGGAAGAGAAGGGATTGTGGCATGGTGATCCTGGGGGGGGGGGGGGGTGATTTTTTCTCACTTTCCTTTTCACTGTTTCTCTCTGTCTCTTTCTGACTAGCACACATGCACTATGGTCAAAACCTTAAAACAAAAGAATAAAATAAAGAAGAAACTACCCAAAGACTCCTTGAAGATTTCTATTTCACAGTCATCATTTTTCATGTAATCCCTCCCCATAATATTAGTCCAACACAATTCTAGCTCCCAAGATAGCAGGATGTTCAAATACCTCACGATGGTTCATCATGTCCTGACTGACACCTTCATTATCCATGCTCTTCACACGAGGGACATACAAGTCAGCCTCATAGCACAACAGGTAAGCATGGTGCACAGGGAACAGATTTACATGGCTGACTTTAGTGTGAATCTCAGTCCCACAGATCGAGAAACATGCCCGGTGCATGTGGATGTGTGCCCAGGACCCTGGCAGGAGAGCAAAATGGAGGAAAAAAGACTCTATCTCTCCCTCTCTTTCTCTCCTGTGAGCACGCATGCACTCTGGCAACTGGAAAAAAAAGGAGGGGAGGAGGGTCATGTGAGATCCTGATCTCAAACCAGACCCAAGAGTTAAGAACTTGGCAATAACTCTTCTGGAATACTGCTTGGCGCCTGTTCCTTTATTTTTCCTGAGGAAAGCTCTCTTATGGAGTTCCAATGTCTTTCCTAGAGTATTCAGAGTCTCTGTTACTTTCTCCTCAATGATTTCTTTTGCCCCTGTCTCAAAGGCAAATTCTACATCAGACTTGCCTTTCCGTGGTCCGAGATAGGTCTCATACGGGACACCCTTGCTCCACCCCACAGGACCCTGGCCATTCTCAGCACACCTCACACTGACCACCTTTGACATCCAGTAAGCGAGGGCTGGATCTTTGTGTCTCAGCCATCTTCCCCACACAGCTTATTCCCTGGATTCTCAATTCTAGGTGTCCTTGCACTCAGGGAGGGTAACAGGACGTGGGGTTTCTTTCCAGTGTCTTAGGAGACACTCACAGTCAAGTGTATCCCTAGTCTGTTGTGACTGGTTTGATCAAATAGTGTAAGCAAAGGAACGAGTCGGCTCTTCCAGAAATCGGGTGGTTCTGCAGCTGCCAGCCTCTGTATCTGTATGTCTATAGGCAAAGATCTGGAAACCAGCCCTCAGCACGGGCCTTGGTAGTTCCACAACTATTTTATTTTTTTCTCTAATTTTTTTTTTTTTTGAGGGGGCAGGGGTGCTTTTTAGTTTTTTGCTATAGAGTGCATGTGCTCACCAGAGAGAGATGGAGAGAGAGTGCAAAGGAGAGAGAGTGGGGAGGGATGGCCACACCAAGATTCCTTCTCCTCCATTCTCCTCTCAGGATTATGGGTATGTACTTACATGCACCTGATGTTTTTCAAGTGGCCGGGTCCAGGACTTGTACCTCGTAGTCAACCATGTGGGATCCAACTACCTTAACCTCCGTGCCGCCTGCTGGCCTACCACAACTGATCTTGTAATCATCTTTTTTGCCCTCTTCCTTCCCCTTAGTACTAGGAAAAGAGTGGACATTTGTGGAGCAGAGGCCATAAACTAATGAAGTTTTATGAGGCTAAAGACACCGATTTTAGGGAACCAGCAGTTAGCGTAATGGCTATGTCGCTGGACTCCCACGTAGTCGACCACGGTTCACGTTCCGGACCCGGTGGTTTAAAACTCACGCCGGGCGCGTGTGCGTGTGTGCCCAAGATCCCGAGAGGAGAATGGAGGAGAAGAGATTGTGGCGGGATCATCCCCCCTGGGGGGTGATTTCTCGCTTTCTGTCTCTATGTCTCTCTCTGTCTGGCTGGCGAGCGCATGTGCCCTATAGCAAAAATCTCTCAAAAAAAAAATAAATAAATAAAGACACCTATTTTAAGGCCTATCTATGGGCTTCACAGACCGTGGTTTCAAAAGTCCAACCTCTGCAACTCAGAAGTTCTACCCTAGCACAGGGAATTCCACATTTTTTTCTTTTCCTTTTTAATGTCTATTTAATCACTGCACATCTTTACTTCATACAGCATGTTTTTTTCCTGTCATTCATTAACACAGTTTGCCAAGGAGCAAACCCTTTGCTCCTGGTTTTGTTTTGTTTGCTGTGTTTTTGTTTATTTTTGCTATTGGTTTACATTTCGCAGAGCAAACAAAGGAAGGTATGCATACTTTAGGATGTTCTAGAGTCAGCAAAACTAATCTACAGGGACAGAAATCAGACCAGTTAGTTACTGACTGGGGTGGGTTAACACTGGGCACAAAGAAACGTTTGAGGTTGTTCTGGGCCTGGCCCTGTAGTCTGGTAGTAAAGGGAAGCCAGGTCCCACATGACCAACTACACAGTTCCAATCCTTGCCCTAGAGGTTTGGAAAACAAAGTGGGTGCATGTGCATGGGTGCCTAAAATCTCGACAGGATGAAGAAATGGAGGAGAATGGACTGTGGCATGACCACACCCCACTGGGGGTTCCTATCCATCATCATCCTTGTTTGCAATTTAGAATTACATTTTAAAGCACTTCTCCCAACACCTGTCATCTTCCCTTTGGGAGTCTGCCCAGGGAATCCTTCCGCTTATGGAAAATGTTTCGGCCTGTCTTACTGACGTCTAAGACATGGTGCTGTCTCACTCTCCCTGACTCTCATGAACTCTAGAATAACCCGATCCCTTCTTCCCACGGGTTCAGTTCCTGCCTGTGGTCAGTTTTCGGTACGGACTTCTACTTTCCGAGAAAACTCTCATTTCATAGAAATTGCTGGCACCAGAGTGTGGCATTTTTAGACTTAAAAAAAAGGAAGTTGAGAGGTGCGTAATGACACTCTCACTTGTAAATGAGACGTCTAAGTCTTCAGAGCTGAGACTTTCCAAGGTCACACCGTTATTACATAGCATCTCTATCAGCCAGTTCACGTTACCAGGTAGGGTGTTTCTTACCCAAGAGCAACCAGCTGAGGGAGAATGAGGACTGGAATCCACTCTGCGCTCCTCCTACCTTGCCAAACAGCTTAGGGCTATATCCCACCCTTCCACCCAGAAAGGGCCGCTCTTTAATTTTAAGATAGGTATCATTTTTCCAATGAGGCCTGAATATTACTTCGAAGTCGTTTCAAGTTTAAATGTTTATTTTCAAAAATTTAATTAGAGAGGCCAGCAGGTGGCATGAGCATTAAGGTGCTGGATTCCCACATTGCTGACCATAATTCCAATCCCTGACCCAGTGGCTTGAAGATCATGCCAAGTGCGTGTGCGTGCGTGCCCACACTCCTGAGAGGAGAATGGAAGAGAAGGGACTGCAGGGTAGCCATCCCCCCAGGAGGCAATTTCTCACTTTCTCTCTCACTGTCTCTTTCTGTCTTTCTCCAGCAAGTGCACGTGCCCTATGGGGGAAAAAAAAAAAAGAAAAAGAATTAATTAGAACAAATTTGCCAGGGCCAGCATATGGCATGGTGGTTAAGGCACTGGACACCCACATAATCAACTGCAATTCAAGTTCCAGACCTGGCAGCTTACTTTCTGACTTTCTCTCTCTTTCTCTCTCTCTAGAGAACACATGTGTCCTTTAACAAATTAAAATGATATAATTAATAAAATTTAATAAATAATTCTTTTTTTACGAGAGATTTTTGCTATAGTGTGTGTGTGCTTGCCAGAGAGACAGAGACAGAAAGTGAGAAATTACTCCCCAGGGAGGATGGTCAAGCTGCAATCCCTTCTCCATTCTCTTCTCAGGATCTTGGACACACACATACACGTGCCCAGTGTGAGTTTCAAGCACCGAGTCTAGGACTCGAACTGCAGTGAACTGCATGGGAGTCCAGTGATGTAACCATTGCACCATCTGCTGGCCCCAATAAATAATTTTTTCAAAAAATTGTTTTGGCCTTTTTATTTTTTGCTAGAGAATGCATGCATTTACCAGACAGAGACAGAGAAAGAAAGAGAAAGAGAGAGGAGAAAGCGCCCTCCCCATGGAACAGTCACACCCAATCCCTTCTCCTCCATCTCTCCCTCCTTTCAGCATTTTGGTCACTCATGCACACATGTCCTGCATGTTTCTCAAGCTTTCGGGTCTAGGACTCAACCTGCAAGGTAAGCCATGTGGGTAAGCCAGCTCCTTAATGGTGATGTCCTAGGCTGGCCCAAATACAGCAAAGTTTAAAACCACTTGAAGGACCTTAAATATTGTTTGATCTCATTAACAAATATTATGAAACAAATTGCTTGAAACCTAAAACGTGTTTTGTAAGTTTAATGTATTTTACTTCTTAAATATATAATCATTTGATTTAATGTCAAATATAATAAATCAAACTTAGGGTGATCTTTCATTCTTAAGAGATCTTAGTAACAATATGACTTAAAACTGTAAATTGATTTTTCTTTTTGACATTTAAAAATGGAATCCCAAAACTAATCTCTTGTTCCAACAGGCCACAATCTCTCTTTTTTGGAGGGAGAGATTTTTGCCATAGGGCATATACTCTTGCCAAAGAGAGAAAGAGACAGAAAGCAAGAAATCACCCTCGCCCCACCCACAGGAGGGATGGCCACACTGCAATCCCTTCTCCTCCATTCTCCTCTCAGTGAGATATGAGTTAGACCCCTCTCAGATGGGGTCAGGTCCCCAACAGGAAGTCACTGTGTTTTTCTTTTTAATGAAGTCTGTGGGTTTTCCTCTATGGCCTGGCTATTGTACAATATACACCCCTTTTACATGTCTCTAAAGAATTTATGACTCCTTGCTAATACTGCAGGAGACAGGGATATTGAGCACATAGGCAGCATAAGGCCAAGATGGAGTCACAGCAGCTGTTTTCACAGCCAAAAGCTGGCCAGATTAAGACTTGAAGCAACTGTAGCTACGGATAACAGTTTCTATTCAGTAACTGTATTCTAACCAGATGTACAGGACAGGGTAATAACTCACTCAGACTACCATGTAACTATTTTCTAAAGCCCACTTCCTCATCAGAGAGGCAGCCCATTGCTGCTACTGCTAGATAGAAACCCCTCGCCTCCAGCCCTTCTTCGGCAACCCACTCAGTCCTCCATCCACTACATTGGAAGCTTTTTCTCCTCTCCTAGTAAATTTCGCTTTCCTCTCCTCTCTGTGTCCTCACCTCTAATTCTTCATGAACATAAGACAAGAACTGACATGGTTTTGGGTCTGATCACCCGGCACTCCCCTCTCATCGAGAGTTGGGGCACACAGACACACATACCCCACGTGAGTTTCAAACCACCAGGTCCAGGTCTCAAACCAGGTCTCAACCATGTGAGAGTACAGTGCTTTAACAACTACTCCACCTGCTGGTCCCCAAGCCACATTCTTTTATTATTTATTTATTTATTTATTTATTTATTTATTTATTTATTTATTTTTGGAGAGGTTTTTGCTATAGGGCATGTGTGCTTGCCAGAAAGACACAGAGAGACAGAGAGACAGAAAGCAAGAAATCATCCCCCTTTGGGGATGGCCTCACCGCAATCCCTTCTCCATCCTCCTCTCAGGATCTTGGGCATGCATGCACACATGCCCGGCGTGAGTTTAAGCCACCAGGTCCAGGACTCAAACCGCGGTCAGCTACATGGGAGTCCAGTGACATAGCCTTTATGCAAACTGCTGGTCCCATGGCCACATTCTTTGAAACATCATAACTGCAGACCCAGCTGTGGTCTTGCATAGGTAGCACCTGCTTGGAGGCTGGAAGCCATGTGAGTAGAGGTTAACAAGGAGAAGTCAGCAGTCAGGGCCACATGGTGGCCCAGCAGTAATACAACAGACTTTCATGGGAAAGATCTCAGGTTTGTGTCCTGGGACTCCCCTGAACATGCCAGGTCCATGCATGCCCAAGATGGACCTGTATTTCCCTCACTTACAAAATCTTAGCCAGGGCTGAACCATTCAACATTCGAAGTCTGCCTTTGACCGTTGTTAAGTGGCAAACTGGGCCAGCTTCATAGTCCAGTGATTAAGAGAGCCAGATCCCACATGGCCAGCTACAGTTCAAATCCTGGCCCCAAGGCTTGAAAAACAAAATATGCTGAGCGCACACAAGTGCATGCCCCAAATCCAAACAGGATGGAGAAATGAAAGAGGAAGGATTGCAGCTTGACCATGCCCTAATGAGGATGCTTTCTCCCTCTCTGCCTTTCTCTGGCAAGTTTTTTTTTAAAAAAAGTAAACAGCAGTGCGATGAAATGTTTTAAAGTTTATTTGAGCAAACAGCAGTTCACAATTTGGAAGCTGCAAACTGAAGGGGGTCTGAAGCTTCACCAAGGGAACGCAAGGAGAAGGCTTTTTATAGGGTGACCACGAAAGGAGAACAAAGAGATAGTTGACAGGTTCCATTTATACCCCTGCCTTAGTTGCATCCTTCCAGAAAGCCCCCAGTTGCATAACCGGAAGGTAATGGACAGCTTCCGATTGGTTGAGCTTGTTTGTTTCATTTCACTTTAATGTGGGCATTTACAAGAAATAGCCCAAGGTGAATTCTGCTTGTATTTGCAAATCAAGTGAAGTCAAGATTGTCTCGTGGCCTCACTGACTATTCAGCCATTCTTCAGGTCTGTTATCCATGTTAATTTACTTTAATAACCAATAATAAAATTGAAGCATCCCAAAATGTCTTTTGGTAAGATTGTGAAATGTTCCCCCAAAGCCTCAGATTGGTCATCATTGGGAAAATCAGAGCTTTGATTGGCCACCTGATACTTAGATTATGATTTGGGTCATTTGTTTTTGGTTTTGGTGTTTGTTTTTTAGTTTCTTTCTTTCATGAGTGAGAAGTACAGAGAAAAAGGCACTGGGATCAGCAGTTAGCGTAATGGCTATGTTGCTGAACTCCCATGTAGTCGACCGCAGTTCCAGTCCCGGACCCAGTGGCTTAAACTCACACCAGGTGCGTGTGTGTGCATGCCCAAGATCCCGAGAGGAGAATGGAGGAGAAGGGATTGCGGCGTGGCCATCCCCCCTGGGGGGTGATTTCTTGCTTTCTGTCTCTCTGTCTCTCTCTGTCTGTCTGGCGAGTGCACATGCCCTATAGCAAAAACCTCTTTAAAAAAAAAAAAAAAGAAAGAAAAGAAAAGGCACTAACAGGGTCTTTATACACTCTCCACTCTCATCTCCAGTCAGCCAGGGTCATGGCTGTGCGTACATCCACTCTTGGAGGTCTCCAGACTTGAACCCAGGCTCTTCCCATAGGGAAGCCTCATAGAATGTCACATTTTACTGCATGTACCATCCAGCCCCCTAGTTTTAATCTTTAATTATATAGTTGGGGGCCAGCAGGTGATATGGCAGTCAGGGCACGGGACCGTACATGGCTAACTCTTGTCATTAAAGTCACAGACCCAGCAGCTTGAAAGATACGCTGGGCACATGTATGTGTGTGCATGAAATACCGGCAGGAGATTGGAGGAGAAGAGATTGCAGCGTGGCCATCACCTCTTGATGGGGGAAGAGAGATTTCTCTCTTTTTCTCCAGAGAGCATAAATGCCCTATGACAAAAATCTAAAAAAAAAAAAAAAAAGATTATATAGTGAAAGAAAAAGGGTGACATCATGTCTTCAGTGCGGCAGACTCTACTGTTCTTAGTGGGGCTCTGGTTAGATGTGCCCCGATAGCAGCCCCACAAGTCATCCCCTCGCTGCCCAGAGCTGAGGTTCGCCTTGGTGCAATCACCCTCCTGTGGGCTCTGGAACTATTAAGAAAGCCACAACCGTGGGAGCGTGTCTACAGTTCTCCCCAGTCACAATCCCGTGTTGGAAACAGACTTGTGGTCTACTGCCTTTGATGTCACTCCTTCTCACTGTGAGAACCAACAGTTCACTGTCACCTGAGTTCTTGACTGGGAAGAGCGAGTGTGGGGAGTAGATGAGAACGCAGCTCTAGGGTAGGATTCTAAACAGGAACTTGGATGGGGGGAAATACATCTTTATTTTCACCAACCTCAAAATAAAATTTAGTATTTTTCAATCATGAACACAGGCAAGAAATCTCATAGTTTTCACCATGACTTTTTCACCCATACAAATAAAATATTTTAATATTCAGTTAACTGATTAGAAATATCTTGAAATAGGGGCCAGCTGGTAGCATGGTGGTTAAGGTGCTAGATTCCCACACGGCTGACTGTGGTTCAAGACCGGACCTGATGGCTTGCTTTCTCGCTTTCCCTTTTGCTCTCTCTGTGTCTCTCTGGTCAAATTAAAAAAAAATAATAATGATAACAAGTGGAATTAAATAAATAAATAGTTCTTTTTTTTTTTTTTTTTTTTTTTTTTGGAGAGATTTTTTTTTTTTTTTTTGCTATAGGGCGCGTGCGCTCACCAGACAGACAGAGAGAGACAGAGAGACAGAAAGCGAGAAATCACCCCCCAGGGAGGATGGCCACGCCGCAATCCCTTCTCCTCCATTCTCCTCTCGGGATCTTGGGCACGCACGCACACGCACCCGGCGTGAGTTTTAAGCCACCGGGTCCGGGACGCGAACCGCGGTCGACTACGTGGGAGTCCAGCGACATAGCCATTACGCTAACTGCTGGTTCCCAATAGTTCTTTTTTTAAAAAGAATTCTCTTGAAATATTTCACTCGTTACTACTTCATAGTTACTGAGGTGTTTAGACCCCTGATCCTCTCATATGCAGATGCTATTGAGCAGCTGGCAGCCTTTCTGTCCTATGTTCTGTGGGGACATTGGAAAAGTTGTGACATATTTTTATTTCTGTCCTGTGTTCTAAGGGGTCGTTGGAAAAGTTGTGACATACTTTTGTTCTTCCACACAAAGAAGGGTCATGACTTTTCCAATGACACCCCAATACATTGCTCAGCCAGAGATAAACATTCCTTTTCTGCTATCCCATAGCTACAAAGTTTTCTGTCTATTTCTTTGAAAAGAGAAAACTGAGTACATCTGGAAAGACTGAGAACAGTTTCAGAAGTTATTTCTGTCGCACTGACATCTAGGTTGAACAATAAATGTATAATAATTTTCTCTTCGGGTCGGCTTGTGGACTAATGGTTCAGGCTGCTGGATCCCACATGTCAACATGTGGTTTGAGAATTATGTTGTCCCTCAGTGCATGGGTGTCCAAAATCCAGAGGAGGGTGAAATGAGGAGAAGGGATTGTGGTGTGACCATGCCCTATTGGGAGTTGCTTTCTGGTCTTGTCTAAGCTCTCTCTCCCTCTTTCTGGCAAATTAAAAACATACATATAATGTAAGTTGTACGTGAAGATGTTGCTCCATTGATTTTTCTGATAAAATATTTATTTCAATTGAAGCATAACATTTAGTCTTGGATAGTTCTGGTGTTCCTGGCAAAAAGCCTATTTGCCTTAGAAGATGAGATATAGGGACCAGCATAAGGCATAAAGATTATATCACTGGACTCCCACATGGCCGACTGCAGTTCAAGTCCTAGACCTAGCAGCTTAACACTCAGCCAGGAGCATGTGTGTGCATGCCCAAAATCTCAAGAGGAGAATGGCAAAGTCAACATGGCTGCACCCAGAAGGATTGTGAATCTACTTCCCAGCTCACTGTTATGGTGGCTGCAGGCCTCAGTTATTTGCCATGTGACGTCTCCACAGAGCTGACCTAGAATATGGACACAGGTGGAAACTGTGGTTCAACCTCGCTAGGAAAAGCCGCTTTTTCAGCTGGTCTCCCTGGCCTCTATCCCCAGCATATGCCTGGATGCTACCAAGGAGGAGACAGTATCTGTCACTGCAGAGAAGTAAGTCCCAGCTGGGACTGGACTCCAGACACATCAGCATGTTAGCTGTGATTTCCCAGCAACCTCAAAGGAAGATGGAAAACACTTTGTCTCTCCACACCCCACCACTCCCCTGCAGCTCTGCCCTCAACTCTTAGGTAGTAGTTTTTTCAAATGATACCAGAGAAGTTGACTTGAAGAGACGCAGGATATTGGGGTATGCAGGCCCAATACCAGGGCCCAATTTAGAACCACAAGATGACCAGGTTCTTGTCTCACACTCACGAAGAACTAGAGACATGAACAAAAAGAGGTTAGCAAAGCAGAGTTTATTGAAAGAGAGGAAAGCTCCCCTAGCAGAGAGAGGTCCCAGAAAAGGGTTGCTGAAGAGGAGCTGAGGCGAGGGGTTTTTATACCAACAAGGAGGCAATTGTGAATAACCCTCTCCTGTGTGTTATGTGTCAGGTAATTCATGTCATTCTTCTTATACACGGGAGTGGGCTTACAAATCACAAGACTTCAGACATTCAAAGCTTAGTTAATTAACATTCAACAGATCTCTGTGGTCTGTGGCTCATGAAGTTTCTAGTTTTATCACAGCTCCTACAAGTCTAAGATGAAGTTTTTATTCTTTGATGTTTTTTCCCTTGTGCCTTATATATATATATATATATATTTTTTTTTTTTTAAACACATTTGTGCTTCTAAAATGTTGTCTCAGATCCCCTAATCTTGCAGGTGCAAGCCTGCTAAAGTTTTTTGCTCAGTGCCTCTAGACCAAGAGAAACTACATTCTTTGTTTAGAATGTAGCAATGATTTGGAAAATACCTGTTTATATCTGTTTCAATTGTAATTATCTTTATTTTTAAAGCTTTTTTTTTTTTTTTTTTTTTTTTTTTTTTTTGCCATAGAGTGAGTGTACTCTCCAGAAAGAGACAGAATCAGTGACAGGGAAAGTAAGAAATCACCTCCTGGGGAAATGGCCAAACTGAAATCCCTTCTCCTCCACTCTTGAGCAGGCTCTAAGCAGCTCAGACTCTAAGCAGTTCTCTGTGTATCAAGCAGCAATAGCTAATAATCAATTTCTAGTGAGGGCAGTAGATGATTTCTATTACAAGTTTGACCAGAGTGATTCCATCTTGTGGGCCTATAGCCCAACCGTGTGTGTGTGTGTGTGTGTGTGTGTGTGTGCCTTTCTCCTAATTCAGAAGTATCTTGATTGACACTGGAATTAAAATAGCTTTGGACGAAGAGTACATGAGGCTTATTTGTATACATCCTACAACTGCATAACTGCATGTGAATCTATTGGGTAGTCCAAAAAATCATGACGTTTTTGCTATCCAAAAGTGTGCTATGTCTTTTCAGACAACCCAATACAATGCCCTCACGATTAAAAGTTTAATTAAAAAAAATAATTTACTATCACGGGGCCAGAAGGTGGTATGGTGTGGTTAGGGCACTGGACTCCCACATGGCTGACTATGGTTCTGGTTCCAAACCTGCCAGCTCGCTTTCTCACTTTCCTTTTCTCTCTCTCTGTCATTCTCGGGTCAAATTAAAAAATAATAATAAAATAGATAAATAACTCTGAAGAAAAAAGAATATACTATGACAGAAAGAAAAAAAATCAAAAACTTAAAAAAAAAAAAAAGGAACAGAAAGAAAACCGTATTCTGAAAAATCAGTTTTCTGGTTTTTTCTTAAACAGATTTCTTCAATCATGCTCTATCTGTGAGGTGACACTCTTTGCCTGGCAAAAGGTTAAGGATCAGAAAATGACACATGTTTCTTTCTCCTTTCCCCTGACCCAGTTGACAAGATCCCCAAAGAGGCTGTGAGGCATGCCTCTGGTGGTATACCTGAGAGTGGTGGCCTCCAGAGAGAGCGAGAGAGGGGCCGGGAGAGAGGAGATATGCTCGTCACGGTGAAGCCTTTCAGACTAGGGAATTCCTGTAACCTTAGCTATTCTCACTTAGTTCAGCTAAGGGTTTATCTCTTTTTCTTTTTCTTTTTTCTTTCTTCCCCTTTCTTTCTTTCTGTCTTCCTTTCTTTCTTCTTCCTTCCTTCGTTTTTCTTTCTTTCTCTTTTTCTTTATTTTCTTTAATTTTTCTTTTTTCTTTCTCTCTTTTTCTTTCTTTCTTTTTCCTTCTCTTTCTTCTTTCATGAGAGAGAGAAGCACCCTCAACAAAGTATCATGCCACCTCTCTAACCCTTTAGTGTCCCAGTATCATGGGCACCCAGTCAGTCATACGCTTCTAGCATGGCAGAGGGTCGTGCTGCCACTCAGCCACTGCTGCTGGGATGATTCTGTCCATCTTTCCTTTTTAAAAAAAAAAAATTGTTTCATCTTTATTTTCTGTTGTTTATCTATTTTCTGTTTCTATTATTTTTATCCTGATCTTTTTATAGTCTAAATAAAATCTTTTTCCTAATAGATTTCTGTCCTAACCCTGCATCTGCTAACTTTGGGTTTTGTCTGTTCTTTTTCTAGTTCCTTGAAATCAAAGTCAGGTTATTGACTTGAGATTTAAAAAAAAAAAAAAAAACAGGATCTCACTGTGTCACAGTCTCACCTCAGCCTCTCAGTGGGGACAACAGGTGTGTGCCACAAAGTTCAGCTCTTTTTTAGATGGGGTGTCACTGTGCTCTCCATGCCAGTCTTGAGCTTGTGGCCCTCCCTCAAACACCCTGAGCTGCTAGGATTACAGATGTACCTCACCACGCTCAGCCTCTCAGTCAGACCTAGACTGGAACCCAGGCCTCCCCTGTGGCCCTAGCCTGCAGGGCATAGCATCTCAGCGGCACAAGCCACCAAAGCTTGGCTTTATTTACTTATTTTTAAGATCTTTCCTATTCTTAACATAAGCACTTACAACTACATACTTCCCTCTGAGCGCTGTTTTGCTGGATCCTGTAAGTTTTGGTACGCTGAGTTTTTGTTTTCATTTTCTCAAGGTATTTCTCATTTCCCTTGTGATATTTTTCTCTGACCCATCGGTTGTTCAAGAACTAACTTTCTGGTTTTGGGGTGGAGGAGTTTCTGTCTAAATGAGGCTGAAATTCAGGTGCAACGCAGGGCTGGGTCTTTGTCATGCATGGTTGGGTGTGAAAGGCCCAAGTCAGGAGAGGTCTGGACGAGGGTCATGGGAACCAGCTGTGGAGGATGGGGGCTCAGCGAGCATCCTGATGGCTACCTCCACATGATGGTTGTGTGTCTTCATGGTGCTGTCTCCACGGAGCTTAGTCTGTGTGTATACCTGTTCCTGTGCCTGTGCTCAGAGAGGCCCAGCCATGTGGGCAGAGGCCCAACCATGTGGAAGAGGCCCAGCCATGGGGACAGAGGCCCAGCCATGGGGGAAGAGATGGAGTGGTAAAAAGCCCATCCAGGAGTTCACAGGCCTCAGAGGTTTCTCTTTCCTTTTTCTTTTTTTTTTTTTTTTTAAGTTCACAGTTCAAGTCCTGGACCTGATAGCTTATTTTCTCACTTTCCATCTCTCTATCTGTCTCTCTGGCCTCAGAGGTTTCTAATGCTGAGTGGTAAATCATCCCTCTGGTCTCTTCACTTTCTCCACCCCTGAGCCATTCCTGAGAAACCACTACTCTCAGGACCAGCAGAATTCCCATGTAGTCGACCACGGTTTGAGTCTTGGACCCGGTGGCTTAAACTCACGCCAGGCGCGTGTGTGTGCGTGCCCAAGATCCCGAGAAGAGAATGGAGGAGAAGGGACTGCGGTGTGGCCATCCCCTCTGGGGGGTGATTTCCCACTTTCTGTCTCTCTGTCTCTTTCTGTCTTTCTGGCTAATGCACGCGCCCTATAGCAAAAACCTCTCCAAAAAAGAAAAAAGAAACCACTGCTCTCTATTTTTCTCTCTCTTCCTCATTCAAAGGAGAAATAGTGAACAAGATACCAAGTGCTCACGTGCATGGCCTCCCTGAAGCCTCACCATGCACATTACTGTCTCTGTTTGATGGGTGAGAGAGCTGAGGTTCACAGAAGTCAAGTCACTTTGCTTGACAGTCAATGTTGAAGGAGTAGAGAGTTTGTAAGTGGTGGAGACTGGACTCCACATTGGGCCTTTCCAGATCTAACAACCAAATTATTCCCATTATATGTAGTTACCTTTCCCAGTTGTTCAGCAAATCCCAACTGCGTTCCTTGTCCTGTGTTAGGAGCCCTGTGCTATGTTCAAGAGAAACAAATTATGGCTCCTGTCTTCAAGGAAACCACTACCAGGAGAGGGATAGACGTCAACCCTGTTCGTACAGCAGGCTGAAACAAAGTGCTACGGAATGGTAATACTTCGAGAGCTCAGAGAAACAAGGATTCTGGGGTATGAGTCGAGAGAGATCTCAAGTGTAGGGCAGGATTTCACCAGGAAAAAAGAGGAGGAAGAAGGACATTTGAGAGTGGGCATTTTTTTAAACATAACAGACCAGATAGTATTTTAGGCTTTGCAAAGGAGACAGACACTGTTCCAGCTACTAAGCTCTGCAGTTGTAGTATGCAAAAGCAGTGATAGAATATAAACAAATGAGTCTGGCTGTGCTCCAAGAAACCTAACTTTCTAAAATGGGAAACCAGCTGGATTTCACTTGGGGGCCGTGACTTGCTGACCCCGGCAAAACCAAGGGAGGAGCTAAATGAAATTTATGGGAGGTCATTGCTTTGGACCGTGCTCTTGCACTCAGCTCCAACAGACCAAACCAAAATGGAGTCTCTCCTGCTTACGTTCCATAGAGCCAAATCAGGACAAGTTATGTGACCTTCTGAGGTATCGGGGGAAAATCCCCACACAGGACAATTTTAGCTGACATAAGGAAGTCCCCTCTGTTTTATCCCTGGTTTTCGCTCTTACGAGGAAAACAACCCAAAGTAACCTCAAGGAAACCAATCCATTTTTTGCATTGTGCAGTTTCCTTCTTCCTGCTCAAGCTACCTTATAAAGAGCAGCATCTATTTTTAGATGAGATGCTGCCAGATTCATGAGTCACTAATACATGTCAGTTGGATCTTTAAGATTGTTGAAATTTTGTCTTTTGATAGAGGTGATGAAATAGTGGCATGATCAGATTTTTGTTCTAGAAGGGACACTGCCTTCATCTGTTTTGTGTTGTTTTAGCAGAATACCTGAGACTGAGTAATTTAGAAAGAAGAGGATTCTCTTGCTCATAGTTCTGGGGGCTGGGAAGTCCAAAATCAAGGCATCTGTAGTGTGCCAATGACCACCTTGCTGCTTTCTCACACACACAGCAGAAGGGTGTGCAAGAGAGGAAGACCAAGCTGGTCTAAAGCTGCACGAGGGAAATTGTTGTCACAGCAGCAAATGAACACATATTCTCTCTCTCTCTCTCTCTCTCTCTCTCTCTCTCTCGCCAGAGAGTGCATGTGCTCACAAGAGAGACAAAGAGAGAGAAGTACTCCTCAGTGGGGTGTGCTCATGCCGCAATCCCTTCTCCTCCATTTATCCATTCCGTTGGGATTGGGGGGGGGGGGGGGTGGGCTGCACGCACATGTGCCCAAAGTTTTTTTCAACCCACTAGGGCTGGGATTCGGTCAAGTGTTATCTGAGCCCTTTAGCCACTTGGCCATGGGTTGGTCCACAAAGAAACACATTTATTATGTGCCTTTATCTGGCTCGACTATTTGACTGCAAGTTGCTTGAGGCCAGAAACTTGGGTTCATTTTTGTCGAGTGCCAAGTCCTAGCTAGGGTTGGTCTAGGCCTATTCGGTATGTATCTACTGAGTGAGTGGCCATTCTGTCCACATCACTTCTCCATTGCCTCCAGCTGTGGAGCTGCCCACTCCTTCAAACACAGGCATTTGCCTGATGCCTGGAATGAAATTATTTTACCTCTATCCAAACTAGGTCTGTTAGTATTTCAGAATCCACCCCGAGTTGTGTTTCCTTTTTGTTCAGGATTCCATCAAATCACTGATTCTGTGAATTAGCCAAATGACCACTCTAGTTCCTTTCTTTCTTTTTTTTTTCTTTTATTTTTTTTTTAGGTTTTTGCCATAAAGTGTTTGTGCTCGCTGGAGAGAGACAGAGGGAAAGTGAAAAATCACCCTCCAGGAGGGGATGGCCATGCCACAACCCCTGCTCCTCCATTCTCTTCCTGGGATTTTGGGCAAACACATACATACGCACCTGGTGTGATTTTCAAGCCATCAGGTCTGGGATTTGAACCACAGTCAGCCAGGTGGGAGTCCAGCACCTTAACCACTACACCACCTGCTGGCCTTGACCACCCTAGTTTCTATAGTTACCGAGTGACTCCGGATCCTGATTTCCTAGGAATGTGTTAAGGTCACTTACCCAGGCAACGCTCTTAGGAACTAGTCCAGTGACAAATGTAACCCTGGCGTGGTTGTCAGGGAGTGGTGGGGAGGAGGAAATGGGTATAGTTTCAGTTTCCCAAGATGAACAAATTGTGGAGATTGACCTAGGACAGTTCATAATGCAAAATCGGAAACTGATCTCAGAACATGAAAATCTGCCCTAGAGAACAGTGCATGAAATTATTAAATGCTTGTTTAAAATCAAGGAACCCCAATTAACTCATTTTTGTCTCCTCCGAGGCAGATTAAAGTAACTGAATTGAGATTCATTGCAGCGCTAGGGTTTTGAACAAAGGTTGAGGGATTACTCACGTCTCTACAACAACTGCAGACCTGCAGGGGAGGATACACACCTGGTTTCTGCTCCTGGAGTCAGGGTTACAACGCCATTCAGTCACCATGCTGAATTCACAAGCCTTTGTTTCTAGCTTCCCGGACAGAATTACCTAGGGTTCAATGCCCCACAGAAACATAATAGGTTTCAAATATTTACATTTACTTTCTTCAATAAGCAGAGACTGTTTTCATCCCACAGCTTTGCCCCCTTGTTTATTTAAATCATCACTTTAGGCAGAGACCTTCTAAGTATCAATAATTGGGGCTTTTTCAATTCCTCATTCCCGTTTGGTTCTCAAAGCATTCTACCTTGCCAGCCCCGCCTTGCTTTCAAAAAGTTCTCCAAGACTTTGTCCTGAAGACAAAGTGTATATTGCCACAATGGTTTTGTTTCTCTTCCTCCTTCTCTGCTTCTTTTTTTTCTTCGTTCTTTCTCTTTTGCTAGAGGGCCATGCCTGCTTGACAGAGAGAGGAGAGAGAAAGTGAGAATGCACACCCCCCCCCCCCCAGTAGTCACTGCTGTAGTCGGACCTGCTTAATCTCTCCCTTTCAGGATTTGGGACCCACACACACACAACTGCCATGTTTTGCCCACTGGTGTTTCTCAAGCCACTGAGTTAGGGACTTGAATTGCACAGTTGGCCATGTGGGATCCCTCAGCCTTAACCATCAGACCATGGAGTCAGCCCAATCTGATTCCAGCCTTCTGCTCCCTCAGCTCACTTGCTTTTCTCTCCTCTGTTCACTTAGTGAGTGTTGATGGAGTGACTGCAATGTGCCAAACACTCAGCTCCTGCTGGGAGCCAAATGAATATGGAGCCCACTCTCTTGAGGTATACCTGAGGGTGGAGACACAGACATGGATCACCCCAATGTGCAATCCTCAGGCTGCTTCATCCTTCACCAAAACCTTTCATTTGCGTAGTGCTCGCTGATTTGCCGGCTGCTTCCCCAAACGTCACACTGGGCACCGCTGAGCCAGGGTGTCTGACAAACATTTGCTGAGGTGCTAAGTCCCAGAGCCCCACCTACAGAACTCACTCCAGTCAGTACCCATGTGACATTGGCCCGAGTGGCTACTCAGTACTTGAAAATGGCAATGACCCTGAAGCAGTCTAGTCAATGTCAGGAGTCCACTGAAGCTCAGAAATCAATACCCCAAGGGCGGCACTTTGGTATGTGGAGAACTTTGAACTAAAGGCCATTCAGAAATAGCCCCAGAGCACGAAGCGCCATCTTCCAGTAATTCACCGAAATGACAAACACAAAGGGAAAGAGGAGAGGCACCTGATGTATGTTCTCTAGGCCTTTTAGAACATGGAGTGGTTCCTTTGGCAACATACATGGGAATCTACAAGAAAGGTGATATTGTAGACATCAAGGGAATGGGTACTGTCCAAAAAGGAATGCCCCACAAATGTTACCATGGCAAAACTAGAAGAGTCTACAATGTTACCCAGCACTCTGTTGGCATTGTTGTAAACAAACAAGTTAAGGGCAAGATTCTTGCCAAGAGAATTAATGTGCATATTGAGCATATTAAGCATTCTAAGAGCAGAGACAGCTTTCTAAAACGTGTGAAGAAAAATGACCAGAGAAAGAAGGAAGCCAAAGAGAAAGGGACCTGGGTTCAACTAAAGCGCCAGCCTGCTCCACCCAGAGAAGCACACTTTGTGAGAACCAATGGAAAGGAGCCTGAGCTTCTGGAATCTATTCCCTATGAATTCATGGCATGATGGGTGTTAAAAATAAACTAATCTATAGTCTATTTAAAAAAAAAAAAAAAAAAGGAAGGAAGGAGAAAGAAAGAGAAAGAAAGAGAAAGAAAGAAAAGAAAGAAAAAAGGAAAAAAGAAAAAGCCCCAAAACAATGATCTCTCTGTCCTCCCGCCATTCTGTCTTCCACCCCTCATTCTCCCTGCCCGACTAAGTCACAGAAACCAGAACTCTTCTTCCCCAAGGCAGGTCATAAAAACAAGACTCTCTTTACCCCAAAGCCAGCCAGAAAGCCTAAAAACATTACTCTTGACAGTCCCCCATTTCTGTATTAAAGCTGACCATAAGAAAACTCTTCGTCCTACTTTGCTGCAAGTAGATCACAAGACCCTCATTTTCCAGAAAGGGTCCTAGCCTGCACCACAGAGGAAGGAATGCACACAGGAAGGCCAAGAAGAGTCTAAACAGACAGGTCTGTCTGGGTTTCCCCACTCAGTCTATTACTATTAGATTATTCTCATTTTGTCCAATTACAGGTTTGCATGGTTGTCCATTCTTCATCAAATCTATGCATAAACATGGACAGTTTGTCCTATATCTAGGGGTCTTCAATTCGAAGGCTCCTGAGTCACACACAAGTTTCTTTAAATAAATGTATTTTGCTTATCTCTTGTTAACTGGTCTTTAATAATAGGAGTATTGTCCGTGACCATTCTGATGGTCAAGGGAAGATATCGCACCTCTCCACCCCTACAAATCACACAACCACACCTGTCCTGACCATTTTTCTCAGGGAATCAGTCATCAGCCACTCAACCTCCCTTGTCTCAGTCCCAGAGCTTGCTGAGCCTGTTTGCAAAGAAAGGACCAACACCAGTTAGGTTGTGGCCACACCACATCCTTCAATCGTAGAAAGACAAACAAAGGGTCTGGTACTTGGAATTCCTGTACACATGCACATACATGTATATATATACTCCCACCTGCCGGTCTGTCTCCTTAAAAAGAAAGCTCTTCACAGAGCTCTAGAGCCTGTAACAATCGTTCCGTCTCCATTCCTGGGCCCCCACAGGGTCCAGGATATGCATGGCTTGTCCTCTGGAGATGGCAAGATCTTCAGAGCTCGCAGTGGCACGGTTGCTCTCCACTCGCTCTTCTCACACCTCTGCACATAGCCAGCAACTGTCTTTCCTTTGGGCCTCTTTCCTGCCCACCCTAAAGTAGGCCTCCACCTTCTCACCACCCCCTTACTCAGAATCTCTGCCCCTTGCTTTTCTTGAAAGTCCTCAGAAGAACACACAATTATTTTATTCATTTGTATGTTTCCTTGATGTCTGTCTGTGTTCGTCTTTCTCCTTCATTAGAATGAAGTTGAGTGGGCATCTCAGAGCAAGGATACTCATCACCATTACATCCCTAGCACCACGCTTAGGCCTGATGGCAGACAGATGTCCAATATATATTTTTGTCAAATGCTTGTGGAAAGAGTAGGTAAAACATGAGACTTGAGGGAATGATTTTATCCCAATCATAGTTGACCTCGTGGAACTCTCTTGAGCAGCATGATTAGGTAAATGGGTAAAATGGAAAGTCCCCAAACCATAGATCTTTCCCCATTTGATAGAATTCATTTGGTTCCTGAATGATTTCTGCCTTCTTTTTGTACGGCTTAGACCATAACGTTAAAGATATATTAATATCAGGACTGATAGGTGGCGTGGTGGTTAAGGGTGCTGGATTCCCACATGGCTGACTACGGTTCGAGTCCTGGACCTGGAGGCTTGCTTTCTTACTTTCTCTCTCTCTCTCTCACTCTGTCCATCTCTGGTTAAATTTAAAAATAAATAAATAAAGTAAATAAAACAATTCTTTTTTAAAAAAAGATATTTTAATATCATCCCAAGAAATCCTGAACTCCTCTCATACTTTTGGTTTGGCCCCAGCTCTACAGCTGTGTGAATGGCAAAGCCACATGCCTCTCTTCCAAAGGTTCAGGATCCAGCTGGGAGGAGGGGCAGGAGAGAGATCTACCATGGAGGCAAGAGGTCTACAGGGGACTGTGGAAGGAAAGTAGAGCCATGTCCTGAGGAAGGACAGGGATGACAACAGAAAGGGGAGACACCACTTTATTGTTCATCTTCCGTGTAGCCAGGCTCTCTTCCATATTATCTCATTTCATCCTCACCGCAGACCATTGGTGAGGTTGATGTTTTTACCACCACTTTGCGTGTATTTGAGAATAGTGAGGAAACATGGGCTTTTGCTTCAGATAATAGCCCTAGGTTCAAATTTCATCTTCTCAAGTCATCCACTGTGTGGCCCGTGGGCAATGAAAGGATATAAACAAACAAATAAAACCAGAACATTTTTCTTCCCTCTCCCCATTCACAGGGAGGTCTTGAGCAGCCACAAAAGGAGTCGATCTCTGCATCCTTCACCCCAAAGATATATACTTATGAACTAGTAGGAGGAGGGTGTAATGGTGGATACATGCAAGGAAGTATTTGAGGAATATGTAGAGTAATTTGGAGGTGCAAGACCCTAACTTAACAATGACCAGAGACATGCCACTCTATGGATAATAGACACAAATATCACAGTAGTTTAGGCTACATTCAGCCTTGGGAATATAGCCAAGAAGCTTGGGTCAAATGTTAATCAAGATGGTGGATTAGCTTCAAGATGGAGTTACATTGGTTCTGCCTCAGCATTTATTACTCTCCTGTTGAGTTTTTAATGTTTTATGCAAATGTAGATGGACTTAAACAAATACTTCTCTGAAATAATAAGCACAAATGTACCCTTTCTCCATTCATCTTCCATCTCCAGGAACTCCCTCTGTACACATTGAACCAGGGAGAACATGAAACAGGTTCTAGAGGTGTGAGTCATTTGAGTTTTATGTTCAAACATCAGGAAAGAAAATAAGATTTATTAAAGTCACACCCATAGAAATGAAAGGCATTTCAACCTTTGCTAAACTAACAAGTTTTTAACTAGTAATCCTGGAAACAACTGATCATTCTACATGTAGTATCGTGTATGTGTGCCTATCTAATTATTTACTAAGTGATTCATTTCCTCTCTTGTCTCTCTACTGAAACCCTAAGAACTGCCAGTCTTGGGACCAGCAGTTAGTGTAATGGCTATGTCGCTTGAGTCCCATGTAGTTGACTGTGGTTCGAGTCCTAGACCCAGTGACTTAAACTCACGCCGGGCGCGTGTGTGTGCGTGCCCAAGATCCTGAGAGGAGAATGGAAGAAAAGGGACGGCAGCATGGCCATCCCCCTGGGAGGTGATTTCTCACTTTCTGTCTCTCTGTCTGTCTCTGTCTGTCTGGCGAATGCACGTGACCTATAGCGAAAACCTCTCCAAATAAATAAATAAATAAATAAATAATGAATACATAAAATAAAAAATAATTATTTTTAAAAATTTGTTATGCTTTTCTGTCGTTAACCTGTTTTGTTATAGGAACGTCAGCCAGCACCCTGTGATGAAAGGTATCACAACTTTCTGCCCCATGTTGGTAAGAATGAAGGCTGAATATTTCATTAGCATTTTTGAGATCCAAGGCCAACTGTTCATTTCTTACTCTTAACATTTCAAGACCCTAAAATGCCTGAAGAAGTAAACAAATTCTAGGAACCCTAAATAAACAAGCCTTAGATCTTCATGAAATGTCTTGGTGCCTATAATAAGTAAATCATGCTGTCTATGGAAACAGTTTTGTCAGAAAAATTGCAAAGATGGGGCTGGCAGGTGGAGAGGTGGTTAAGGGTGCTGGACTCCCACATGGTTGACCATGGTTCAAGTCCCGGACCTGATGGCTTGCTTTCTCACTTTCTCTCTCTCTTGCTCTCTTGCTATGTCCCTCTCTGGTCAAATTTAAATAAATAAATTAAATAATTCTTTAACAAAAAGAGAAAAATTGCAAATTTGCCTCAGCCACCACAAATTTAAATTCACTTGTGAGGCATTATTATCCCTCTCCTGTCTTTTTGCTATAACTTCTCTGCTGATTTATTCTCTGAGCAGAATTTGATTGCATATCTACTGTGTGTTGGGCACTATTACAAGATTTTCTGGTCCGCCCTTCAGTGCTTCAGGCTGTCAGTCACAGGTGTTCCTGAGTTCTTAGGAAATTCATCATTATCTTCCCAGTTAGTTGATCAGAAATTAGAAAGACCTTTGGATTCCAGTTTAACACTTATCTACACTTTATAGTTTCCGACATGATTCCTGGTGTCATTTGACCAGAATTATATAGCCTTCTCAATCTTGGTTATTTTTCCATTGTGTCATAAAGCAAGTTCACGATTATAAATATTAGAGATAGCTTTCTAAGACAGCTCAAAGGTCCTTAGTTATTATTATCTCCCAGAACTTCTACTTTTCTTTACGGCAGGGTGGGGAGGACAAGGCTATTGGTGAGAATCAACTGATAAAAGCCACAGATCTCAGAGTAGACAGAATTAATCAGGAAAAAGAGCTGAGTAAGATGAAAAACAAAGATGGCCAATTAGGAAAGAGGTGAACGATAACAATGACATGTCAAAACAGTGGTCTCTAAAGCTGTCCGTATCAAAATCACCTCTTACAAATTTTGTGTGCTCAGGGTCTACTCTAGGCTATTGAATCGGACTCATGTGTCTGCATCTTTCTTTTTTTAAAAAAATTATTTATTTAATTTTACTTATTATATTTTAATCTGACCAGAGAGAGAAAGGGAAAGTGAGAAAACAAGCTGCCAGGTCTGCCATTCAACCAGCAATCAGCCATGTGGGAGTCCAGCACCTTAACTATCACGGCACCTACAGGCCCTGTATTTTTCTTTTTTTTTTAAGACAAAGTCTTACCATGTTGCAATCCTTCTGCCTTATCCTCCCCAAGTTACTGCAATCAGAGATGTACACTACTGCACCTGGCCTTTAGACTAGCCCGGAATTGAACCTGGGCCTCCCATGTGGTCCCAGCCTATGGAGAACAGGGTCTTGGCCTCGCACACCACCATGTAACTTGAGGTATGTGTAACCATGTACAGTGCTTGAACATGGTGCACAGCCGCATTTGGAAAGCACTATCCTAGCATCTATGGCTGGGGCCTTGGCTGGCGACATGATGCAGGGAGATGATAGGCAGCAGAGTAAGGGATAATGGGGAAACGGGGAGCTCTTGCCGCTGGTCAGGGGAATTAGAAGTGGCAGCCACTATGAAGAAGGTGGCTGCAGAAGATTGTCAATGTTACTTTCGAAGATCAACAAAAGATAAACGTGTACAGGATGTGAGTAGAATCACAGAGCTAAAAGAAGAAATAGAAGTAAAAAAGAAACAACTCCAAAATTTAGAAGATGCTTCTGATGACGACTGCATAATGATACCTTATGAAATCAGTGACGTATTCATCAGCCATTCTCAAGGGAAAAAAAAAAAGAAAAAAGAAACACAAGAAATGATAGAAGAGGCAAAGAAAAATTTGCAAGAAATCGGCTCCTTAGAATCCAGAGTGAAGGGACCAGCAGTTGGTGTAATGGCTATGTCACTGGACTCCCATGTAATCGACTGCAGTTTGAGTCCCAGACCCAGTGGCTTAAACTCATGCTGGGCGTGTGTTCGTGCGTGCCCAAGATCCTGAGAGGAGAATGGAGGAGAAGGGATTGTGGCATGGCCATCCACCCAGGGGGTGATTTCTCACTTTCTTGTCTCTCTGTCTCTTTCTGGCGAGCACATGCACCCTATAGCAAAAACCTCTCAAAAAAAAAAAAAAAAAAAAGGAATTTTATTTAACTTTATTATTATTATTATTTTAATATTTCCAGAGACACACATGGGGGTGGGAGTAGTGCAAAAGCAAGCCTCCAAATACAGGACTCGAACCACAGTGGGAGTCCAGGGCCCTCAACCAGACACCACCTGCTGGCCCTAAAAGTTAAACATTTTATAAGACTTTTAAAATTTGTTTAATGAACATGAATATTATTTAAACTGATAATTTCCCTCTTTAAATACACGAAAAGGAAAACTTTCATTTTAAGTTTTTCATTTATTGGGAACAACAGATAGCATAATGGTTACATTGCTGAACTCCCACATAATCGACCGCAGTTCAAGTCCCTGACCCAGCAGCTTAAAACTCATGCTGGGCACGTGTACATGCACGCCCAAGATCCCCAAGAGGAGACTGGAGAAGGGACTGCGTTGTGGCCATCCCCCCTGGGAGGTGATTCTCGCTTTCTCTCTCTTCATCTCTCTCTGGTGAGCACATGCACCCTATAGCAGAAATCTCTCGTAAAATTTTTTTTTCATTTATTTAATGGAAACTTGCCTATTTTCATAATTCATGCTTATTTATTTTATCTTTAAACAAAGACGTATTCATCTATGTATTTTGCATAATGATTATATCAAGTCTAGGAGCTTTATGTCGTGTTACTAAAATCAGTTAAGCAAAAAAAAAAGAAAAAGAAAAAAAGAAGTGATCAGGGAACAAACTCCCAGCCAAACAAAAGAACACAGCATGATGGTTATAGCTGAAATAGCAAAGAAGAAAGTTTTAACATTAGTCATTGTAAAATCAAACACGTCTTTTCTTTCTTTTTTTTTTAAGAGAGATTTTTGCCAGAGACAGAAAGGGAGAAATCACCCCTCGGGATGGATGACCATGCTGCAATCTCTGCTCCTCCATTCTCTTCTAGGGATTTTGGGCACATATGCACACATGTTTGACTGCCAGATCCCAGACTCGAACTACAGTCGACCATGTGGGAGTCCAGCGCCTTAACCACTATACCACCTGCTGGCCTGCACATTTTTTTCTTGGTGTTCTGACTAGGTAGAGGCTCATGAGGTTTAACTTGATTGCTGGATGAGATATAAAAAGCATGGGTGCCACTTCAGGTAAGGCATGTCATTTCCTGGTGGTTTTGCAAAGTTGGGTTTCTCTCAGAGGCCTTGATGTCTCTGTTTTCTGATTCCCGCCTGACATTTTTACAAAAGGAAGTTCGTCATTTTCTTTGTAACCTAGATTTTCTTAGCTATTAGTAAAAGAGAGGATTTTGAAGTAATCATGTATGTATGAGTTGGTATATGTGCTAAAATGTATTTAGTTCCACAATGACTAATGTTAAAACTTTCTTCTTTTCTATTTCAAATCTAACCATCACACTGTGCATTTTTGTTTCGCTGGTAGTCTGCTCCCTGCTTACTTCTAACGCTTCCCTTGACCACAGGCAAGAATCCCCACTTACCCCTTCACTTTGCTGCTTATAATCTTCCTCTTGCTCTATTGTGTTGCCAGGAAAAGCCCCAGTCAAAGATTCTACCGTAGTTCATTTCTCCATCCTGCTGGGACTTGGGGCATACACACAACTGTACCCAGTGTGGTTTTCAAGTCACTGGGGCCAGGATTTGAACCACACACTCAGCTGTGTGGGATGTGGCTCCCTTACCCACTGGACCAAGGCCTCGATCCATGTTTTTAATGATTTCAATGTCAACACTAGAGTGAAATGTTCTACTAAGTCAGTTTAGCCTGACCATGCCAAATCAGGAGAGTCGTGATGGAACAGCTCCTCAACTGGTACAGGTTTAGGGTTTACTGCTTCTACTATTTCATTTTTATAGGCAATATCCTTCTAAACTTGGGCTTAAAAAAAAACATCCAGTTGTCTCACACCCAGGATAAGGCACAGAAAGTGTGACCATTAGTAAATGGCCAGGCCCTGTGACTAGTGCTATGACATAAAAATGTGTAATGCATGTACTTAGTGTTTTTTCCTTGACTTCAGTAATATCGTTTATGGACACAATAAAAATTGTTGTGTTCCATGCCCTGTTCTGGAACTCAGAAGCCAAAGCTGGAAGCCTGTGAGCAGATTCAGACCTCAGATGTGTTTTGTTTTTCCCATACATAATGAACCCTCTGGATGTACTTTTCGCTTTCATTTAAAAATACAGTCACAGGGATCGGCAGTTAGTGTAATGGCTATGTCGCTGGGCTCCCACGTAGTCGACTGCAGTTTGAGTCCCGGACCCGGTGGCTTAAACTCACGCCGGGCACGTGTGCGTGCGTGCCCAAGATCCCGAGAGGAGAATGGAGGAGAAGGGATTGCGGCGTGGCCATCCCCCCTGGGGGGTGATTTCTCGCTTTCTATCTCTCTGTCTCTGTCTGTCTGGCGAGCGCACGCGCCCTATACCAAAAAAATAAATAAATAAATAAATAAAAATACAGTCACACACATAACAGTGTTTTGATCATTGATGGACAGCATAGCTGGCAGTGGTCCCATCAGATTTTACCATATAACTTAGGTGTGTAGTAGATTATACCTTCTAGGTTTGAGCTGGTATACTCTATGGTGTTTGCACAGTGATTAAAACCATTTACCAGTGCATTTCTCAGTTCGTTTCCCCATCAAAAGGAAATGTGAGAAAGTCAGAATTCACACAAAAATCTAGTTTCCCAATCTAGATTTCAAGCTTCTTTTGAAAGTTTGGAAAACCTGAAAAGATAGGTCCTTCTCTCGTGGCAGAGGTCAGCTGCTGCTGTGGTGAGCTCGCCTGCAAAGAGGGCGTTCCTTGTGCTGGGTACGAGTTTATGTCCATCACCCCCTATCGTCCACTTTGTGTTTTTTTTCCAATTCACTCCCTTCCTTTACCTGCTCAGCTTTGAGTTTGTGATCTTGGTCCATCCCAATTGTCTCTATTTTATTTTGATTTTTTGGCAAAGGGCGTGTGTGCTCACCAGAGAGAGGGAGGGAAAGTGAGAAATCATTCCCCGCCCAGGAGGGGATGGCCATGCCACAAGCCCTTCTCTTCCATCCTCCTTTCAGGATTTTGGACATACACCCGCATGAGCCCAGTGTGTCTCTCAGGCCAGCGGGAGTGGGACCTGAATCTGCAGAGTTAACCTTGTGGGCTCTAGTGCCTTAACCAGCATGCTATCTGCTGGCCCCTCAATGGTCTCTTTTTAAATTTGTCATCTCTTCAGTATCACCATGCTCTTGTGTTTTTCCACTTTGTCTTCTGTTTACCATCTTCGTTTCTACAATGCTTTTCTGTGACTTTTGTGATTCTTCCATATCAGAAAGCATTGTGGTTTTTTTGTTTGTTTGTTTGTTTGTTTGTTTAATGTTACTGACTTTTAATTCTTTTGTACTGTTGAACACACTTTCGTGGAGAAAATTTTCCTTATTTCCAGTCACTCATCCTCTGAGTTGAAGATGCTCTGTGTAGCGCATCCTGCCGCCATCTTTGAGAAATGATCTCCCTTTTCTGTGTGTCTGACAGAAGAGCCAAGCTTTCTGGGAAGTGCCTTCTGCTTAAAAAAATCAGTGAGGAAACGGGAACTTTCTTGTTGAAACTCCACCTCGGACTTTCTGCACTCCAAGTATATTTGAGAAGTTTCCTGTTTGTTGCTATTTTCTTAGCCTCTTCCCTTGGTTTGGTTTTACGCAGATTCTTTAAAGTGAAAGTAAGCTTTTGAAGCCTGTGATGCGAATATCCCTTCACTTCTACCTGCTTCCACCTCACAAAAATAATAGAACTTTACTCTTGCCATGAATGACCGTCTAGGATCTGTTCTCAATTGCTTTTCTCAGTTCCGGCCCTAATGATTTTTCCACTTAGCAGTTTCTCATCCTAAACACCCTATCGTTTGTAGGGAACTACACAGACATCCTGATACTGTGAAATTCCTATACAAGCATGATCAAATATAATGAATGACAGGAAAGAAAAATAATTTGGGCATGCTCAAATTGATAAGGCAGGAGCTCCTGCAATTCAATCTGACCTATGATAATGATTTTCAGGTTTTCCTACCCCCCTGGACACGAGGCTCTCGGAAGAAGATGTAAACAGGCAGATGACAGCAATGCTTTCTCAGAATGCCCATGAAGGCTCTGTTCTTAGAGAGCATCTTTGGAAAGTGGCATGGTATAGTCACAATGACTGCACTTAGTCGTGACAATTCATTCAGCTGTGAGGTTTTACCCTGGACCCGGGCCTTTGCAGGACACTCTGTCCTCTGCGCCTTCCGTGAGGTTGGCTTCGACATGAGCAAATGTTGCCTGTGCAGAACTAGTACAATGACCAGGACCCTGTGTCAAACCCGCCAGGGCTCTCCAGTGGGTCACTGAGTAGCCACCGCACGGTGGTAGCATACACAGCCTGAGGGGGCAGGCTGAGGTGTCAAGATCCCTATTGAGGACACTATCTCTTTGCCTCTCTTTCTCCCTCTCTCTCAGAAAAATAAATAAATAAATGAACTTTTAAACTAGAGTTAGGAAAACAAAAAAATAGAGTTAAGGGCCAGCAGATGGCATGGTGGTTAAAGCACTGGACTCTCATCTTGTCGACTGCGATTCGAGTCACAGACCTTACAGCTTGAAAATCATGCCAGACACATGTACGCATGCCCCAAAATCTCAGAAGACTGGAGAAGAAGGGCTTGCAGTATGGCCATCCCCCTGGGGGTAATTTCTCACTTTCCTTTTCTCTGTCTCTCTCTGGCAAGTGGACCCACCCTATGGCAAAAAAAAAAAAAAAAAAAAAAAAAAAAAAAAGTTTAAATTAAAATTTTTTTAAATTAAATGAGAGTTATCGGGGAAGAGCTTGGTGAAAAAGAGCTAAAGGATAAGCAGATGACCTTTGTGGGGGACTTGGAGGCAGTGCAAAGAGCCAGAGCCACAGCCTTGAAACAGAGCTCATCTGAAGTGCTCTAGAAATGGCAAGTGGCCAGAGGGACAAGAGAGGAGTGAGCTAGGGGGTAATAGAAGAACTTGATATGAGTGTATTAGCAAAGGCTACACTCTAGGGCTTTGCAGAGAATTGTAAGGACTTTTCAGGGGTTTTTTTTTGGGGGGGTGGATTTTGGCTATAAGGGGCATGCACTCACCAGAGAGACAGAGAGAGACAGAAAGTGAGAAATCACCCCCGGGGGGAGGGCGGTGTGGCCATGCTGCAATTCCTTCTCCTCCATTGTCCTCAGGATTTTGGGCATGCACACACATGCGCCCTGCATGAGTCTTAAGCTGCCAGGTTCAGGACCCAAACCATGGTCAACTATGTGGGAGTCCAGTGACGCAACCGTTATGCTATCTGCTGGTCCCTATTTTTATTTATTTTTAATTGCTAGAGAGCACTTGCAAGAGTGGGGGTTAGGCTGCACATCTCCCATAGAGGGTGGTCATGTTGCAATCCCTTCTCCTCCATTTCTCCTCCATTTCATCCTGTCAGGATTTGGGACACACATGGACACATGCCTGGCATGTCCCTTAAGACACTGAGGCTGGGACTTGAACCGTGGTCATCCATGTGGGATCTGGCACTAGACTATGGGGCTGGTCCTATAGGGACTATAGTTTTTATTCTGAGTAAGCTGGAAAACCACTGAAATGCTTTAAACAAAGAGAAAAGCATACTTATTACTTGTTAAAAGGCTCTTGGTTAAACTAGTGAGACTCCTTTGCTAATCTATGAGTATTAAACAATTCTCAAAGCCTTCTTTTATCCTCTCACAGACATATGTGATATCCCTTAGCAAGTGCAGGGCAAATGGTTTTTCATTGCCAGCCTGACCCAGTCAGTTGGCAGTCAGTTTCTCAGAGCCTTTGCTGAGAGAGCTACAGCCTGGCCAAATAGGAAAAAAATAAATTGGGGATTTGTTAGGACGGTTGTCCCTGGTAGCTGTGTGAAGTACCACTAAATGTCCCATGTATCCACCATGCCTGTCTCAACCACAGCATGACTTACAGGTAGTAGACATCTGTGAGCAACGGGTTTTCATTTCCCTAAACCTAGTCTACTGCTACCAGCGTTCACCAACTGAGATGCTACACTAAGTGCCACTACACAGCATGTTAGTCATGTGTTCTAGTCAATACGCCAGTATCTGAGTAATAATCCGTGCTCCAACGTGATGGGAAGGTATCTAGTCTGCATCAGTTAAGTGTAGACAATTCACCCAGCTAGCCAAAATTCCTGAAGCCCCCACTGTGGAGAAGAGCTGCTGCTAATTCTTTAATGGTTGTGTTGTCAAAAGTTGGCAGCGGTTCATTGTCTGGTTTTCTAAGTTTTTCTAGTCGATACTTCTGTTTCTCTCAGGTGAGAACCCAACGGCTTGTTCAGTTTTCATCCAGTCTCTTACGATCAATCCCCATTAAATTTATACTCAAAATTTTCACCTGGAAATGGCTGCTGTCTATAAAAGTCCTGTCTCTTGTGGGCCAGCAGATGGGTTAGCGGTTATGTTGTTGGACTCCCACGTGACTGACCGTAGTTTAAATCCCAGCCCCGGTGCCTTTCAAGTATGTGAGTGCATGACCAAGGTTCTGGGAGGAGAATGGAGGAGAAAGGATTGTGGCATGGTCATCCCTTCTAAAGGGTGATTTCTCACTTTCCCTCTCTCTCTCTCCAGTGAGCACACATTCCCTAAGTCAAAAACCTCTACACACCAAAAAAGAGTCCTGTCTCCCAAGAGGTCTTTGAGATGTTTGATCAGTATGATGCGGTCATGCGTATGATTGGTTGACACCAGTTCACTCTGATTCTCTCAGAGTTATTTTTGCCACTTGGCTAAATGTACCATTTGGGTCCTGGACAAGGCAGCTTGAGAAATGGAGGAGAAAAGATTGAGGAATGCCTGCCACGGGGGTTGTTTTCTCACTTTCTCTCTGTGTCACATGCCCTCAGGCAAATTAAAAAAGAAAAAAAGATCTATACTTTAACTGTCAGAAACTTATACTTTTGTGGCTCTAGCTTCTTACCCACTAGGCCCCAGGCGGGCCCATAAAGTGTGGACATTTTATGTTTCCAGCCTCCAAGATGCAGTCAGGCCCTGCCTGGGGCGCAGTATGTAGGACTGAACTGTGGCACTGGAAGCCACATAGCCAATCCCAGACTCGGATGCCTGGGTCGTCTTGGAGACATGCCGGCAGCATGCATGTGCCCAAGATCCCAATGGGCTGGAGAGTGAGTTGGGGGGGCCATGGCATGACCAGACACTGTTGACGGTGCTTCTCTCTTTCTCTCTTATACATGCGCACTTTCTAGCATAAATCTTTTAAAGTGCTCTCTTAAGGGGAAAAAAAAAAAAGTACAGACAGTCCACACTCTGAGGCACACAATCAAGAAAAGCTTTACGTTAATGAACTAAATTAGGGGATGTGAAGAAACAGGAGAAATCTGAGCTAGCTTCTTTTTTTCTAGCTTGAATAGCCAGTTGGAGGGCGGGGCCTGTAATCAAAAGAAGGCTGAGTAGGGTGGGAGAATAGGTGGGGTAGAGGAATAGGTTTTGAGAAAACCTAAAGCTCTTCCTAGCCTGGTTCAACTTGAGGTGCCTAAGATATGCAATGGGGAATGTCCAGAAAGCAGGTGACAAGAGTTTGCCAGTCGAAGGACAGACTGGGGAAGAAATATGAATTTAGAATTCATTGACACAAATGTGGGACTTGACTCCATGGAAATGAATGAGACCAAAAAGGAAGTGTAGGAAAAACAGGTGGAGGGTTTTAGAGAAAATTAGCCCTTAGTGGTGCAGAGGTGGCCCCATCCCCAGGTGATTTATTCTCTGCATTAAGAGACGAAGCTACAAAGTCACCAGCCTCTTGTCAAAGCAATTCTCCCAGGAGTTGGATATAGAAGTGCTTTCTTTCTGTTACAAAAAGAAATGACAGGAGCATTCCTTGAACCTTCAGACGCTGTTATATTCCATGCCTCTCCATGAATAATATCCTCAGCACATCATGGTTGAGACCATGCTCGCAAATAAACCAAGACTAGTTAGGACCCCCACAAACATCCCTACAAGAGTTGACATTCTCGACCAGTTCTAAACCCTGTGCACCTGCAGTTCCTGT
This sequence comes from Tupaia tana, assembly GCA_026018925.1. Taxonomy (NCBI): domain Eukaryota; kingdom Metazoa; phylum Chordata; class Mammalia; order Scandentia; family Tupaiidae; genus Tupaia; species Tupaia tana. Next base: position 22,184,647 of record JAKSZU010000017.1, read on the forward strand.
GTTCTATCAGCTCCGATTTCTGAGCCCTGCTGATGCCTGGAAGGACTTCTTCAGTCATTTGTCCATTTGCAAATATTTACTGTTTGTTATGTGCCTTGAGGATGCAGCAGTGCAAAAACTAGTCTACAAACTAGGTGGGGAGGGCAATTAGTTTCTTGTTTTAAAATAAGAGAATGTTGGGACCAGCAGTTAGCGTAATGGCTATGTCGCTGGACTCCCACGTAGTCGACCGCGGTTCGAGTCCCGGACCCGGCGGCTTAAACTCACGCCGGGCGCGTGTGCGTGCGTGCCCAAGATCCCGAGAGGAGAATGGAGGAGAAGGGATTGCGGCGTGGCCATCCCCCCTGGGGGGTGATTTCCTGCTTTCTATCTCTCTGTCTCTCTCTGTCTGTCTGGCGAGCGCACGCGCCCTATAGCAAAAACCTCTTCAAAAAAAAAAAAGAGAGAATGTTAACTCAAGTAATATAGATAGATTAAATGCACTTTGTAAGAAAGAGTAATGATTGTTCACATATAGGATTATTTTGTCTGATTTTGCTGGAAACAAATTAAGTGTACTGCCTTTAAAAAGAATTTCCCAGGACCAGCAGATGGCATAATGGTTACCTTACTGGATTCCCAGTAAGTTGACTGCAGTTTGAGTCCTGAACCCAGTGGTTTAAAACTCACACTGGGCACTTGTGCGTGTGTGCCCAAAATCCAGAGAGGACAATGGAGGACAAGGGATTGCAGTGTGTCCATCCCCCCAGCAAGTGATTTCTCACTTTCTCTATCTGTCTCTCTGGTTAGCACACATGCCTATAGCAAAAAATCTCTCTTAAAAAAAAAAAATTCCCAGCTTTCAACATTCAAAAAGGAGAAGTCTCCAGGATGCACTGATTAAAACAAACAAACAAACACAAGGGCCAGCAGAGTGCAACTAACATGTGTAAGAATAAAAGAATGCATAGCGGGACAGGTTTATAATGCATGGAACATCTCTGAAGGGCACATGACATCAGCATCAGGGAATGCCACCATGTAGGGGACAGGAGAGGGGGAGGTGGAAGAGTGAGGACTCACTTTCCACTGCATGTACACTCTCATCATTTCGAATTTTGTACAACATACCTGTGTTATCCTTTCTGAGTAAATAACACAATATTTAGGAAGCAAATTGATGAGAGTGGACAGGACATAATAACAGGAAAGCAATAGAATGCATTTAGTCAGGAGAACCGAACAAATATGGCTTCCCTAACAAGGAGACAAAATCTGTCAGCAAGACCGAGACAGCCGGAGTCCAGTACCGGGAGCAGAGGAAACACCAGCAGTGGGGTGATCTCGAGATGCTAGGTGAGAGGGGGGAAGAATTCAAGCAGGGATCATATAATAAAAGCAGGTGATGGAGGGAATTAGTGGCAGGCGCTGGTGTGAACAAAGGGCTGTAAGAAAGCCACTTCATACTGAGGGCTAACAGTAGTGGAGTGACCTGGTCAAGGTCGGGGAAAGCTACCTGAGGAAACTGGCCATTGAGCTGAGATCCAGAGGGCGACTAGGACTAGGCGTTAACTAGCCAAGTGGGCGGGGAGGGCAGCGCAGGCAGTGGGTGGGAGAGCACATGCAGAGGCCCTGTGGGGAGAGCGCGTTCTCTGACATGGGCCTCCCTGGAAACAGCCCGCGTGGAAAGCCGCTGGAGTGCCTAGTGCCTGTTCATCCAGAACCGTCTTCCCCTCCTCCAGCTCAGTGGCTCTAAGGTTTTGCATAACTGCATGCTCACAAGGCAGAGAAGAAAGGAAATGGAGATTGCTTTATGCCAGGGTGGGGATGCCATTCCCCACTCTCTAACCTCCCTGCAGGAAGGCCCTGCCCTGGGGGAATGCAGTGGTCATGATTAGTCAGAAGTCTGGAGGGATTGAGGGCCATTTCACTGCCTGGTGTGCCACCAGATGACCTCAGGATCCTTCTCCAAGTGGCTGCAGCCCTCCGGGAAAGGCCCTGGCTTTACTGCAATCTCCTCCCAGTATAAACGTGTAGAAGCACAATCCAAATGAAAATTGCCTGGGTTGGAAGAGTCAGACAGAATGGACATGGGTTACAGAACATGTTACTCTTCCTCTCTCTGATCCAGCCCCAGTGCACGGGCTTGCCTGGTCTTTGCCTCCCTTTATCTCATTTAGCCACCCTCCCTATTCAATCCTCCTCGGGTGCCAGATAAGCCCTTCTCCAGGGCTAGGCATGGGGCAAGGGAGTGTCTATATGTTTATCAGGCAAAGAATTTGATGTGAACTGCAAGACACCGAGATTTTCTCTGTCTTACCCGTGGGCATATCTAACATAATTACCTCCATTTTGTAGGAAACTGGAGCACAGGTTAAAGATCCCGAGAGGAGAATGGAGGTCAAGGGATTGCTGCGTGGCCATCCCCTCTGGGGGGTGATTTCTCCCTTTCTATCTCTCTGTCTCTCTCTGTCTTTCTGGCAAGTGCATGTGCCCTATAGCAAAAACCTCTCCAAAAAAAAAGTTTCACCACGTATGTATATATTACTGACGAATATAATTTTGGTTTTAAAACATATTTGATCATATAACCTATATGCTTTTTTAAGGTTTTGCCATAAGGTGTGTGTACCCACCAGGAGACAGAGAAAGACAGAGGGAAGTGAGAAATCACCCCCCAAGGGTGAAATGGCCACATCGCAATCCCTTCCCCTCCATTCTCTTCTCAGGAGTTTTGGCACACAGGCACATGCACCCAGGGTGAGTTTCAGCCGCCAGGTCTCAAGACGAGAATTGCAGTTGGCCCTGTGGGAGTTCAACGCCTTAAACACCACGCCCCCGGCTGGCCCCTAACCTCTATTCGTTATGTAACATTTCTATAAATACCTTCCTACTGTCCTCAGGTGTTCTTCTGACTTGCTTTTTTCCATTATTGTTGTATTTTTTAGCTCTGCCATGTTGTTGCAGGCAGCTGGGACTCACCTACTCTTGTCGTCGTCATGTTGTAATGTTATCTGTCTTGATCAAACACCACACTCTTGAGGCCGACCACTGGGAAGGTTCAGGCTCCCATCTGGAGACTTCTCTGAGGACACCAGACACATGTGCCTGTGATCTGGGGTTGCCTGAAGCTGGGAGTGGACTGTGGCATTGCAACCCTACTGAGAGTGCTGTGTCTCTGTGTCTCTGTCTCTCTCTCTCTCTGTCGCTAATGGAAGAAATACGTGAATAAACATTTTTAAACTGTCTGATAATATAGCTATACGAGTTGACTTTTGGCTAGTTGCCTGGTAGATTTTTATCTACCCCTTTAACTTATAGAGATTCTTTGTTTGATACTCTGTTGAATCTTGATACGAATATTTAACTAAGTTATTTGTTTATTTAAAAAAATCTGATCTGATGATTTTCACACTTTAACTTAGATAGTTAATATGATTGCTGACATGTTTGGGGAACACCATCTGCTCTCTTATCTGCTTTCTGTTTCTTGCTCAATTTCTCTCTTTTCCCTCCTCTTTCTTACCTTATTTAGGTTTGATTGTGTGAGTCCTCTTTCTATTTCCCTTCTCCCATATTTTGTTAAAATATAGAATTTTGGGGACCAGCAGGTGGCATGGTGGTTAAGGCACTGTATTCCCACATGGCTGACCACAGTTTGAGTCTAAGACCTGGCTCCTTGCTTTCTTACTTTTCCTCTCTCTCTCTCTGTGGGTGCACATGCCCCATAGCAAATTAAATAAGAATAAATGAAATTAAATTTAAATTATTTAAATAAATAAAATAAAGAATTCTAAATCTAATCAAGGTATAAAAGTAAGAGGAAAGAATACAAATATTTTCAGACATGAAAGTGACACAGGAATGTGGGGACATAAGGATGATCGGGCCCACACTCGCAGTGCGACACGGGTTCTTGTCCCACGCTCAGGAAGAATTAGAGTCATGGACACAGAGTAGGTATAGCAAAGTGGGGAATTTATTAAAAGAGGGGAGGAAAAAAAGAGCTCCCAAGAAGGGAACGGTCCCAGAAAATGGGTTGCCAAGGAAGAACTGTGGTAAGGGGCTTTTATGTGGGTCAGGAAGGGTTTTGGCCTGACTTGGGTTCTAGGTGGGGCTTGTACATGCATTCCCCTCCTGTGGGGAGGGCCACATGCCGGGCGGATCCAATTATTCCCCTAATTTTGGAGTGGGTATTAAGGTCAGGAGATTCTTTGTCTAGAAGCTTTGGATCATGAAGACCATTATCTTTTCTTCTTCTTCTTCTGGAATGTGGTAGGTCATGGCAAAAGCCTTTGTTTTAGGTCTAGGTCATGCTGCCTAGGTCAAGCACTGACCACCTCTAACTCCGTCTCAAAACTTAGCCGTTTTGGGAACCAGCAGTTAGCGTAATGGCTATGTCGCTGGACTCCCACGTAGTCGACCGCGGTTCGCGTCCCGGACCCGGTGGCTTAAAACTCACGCCGGGCACGTGTGCGTGCGTGCCCAAGATCCCGAGAGGAGAATGGAGGAGAAGGGATTGCGGCGTGACCATCCCCCCTGGGGGGTGATTTCTCGCTTTCTGTCTCTATGTCTCTCTCTGTCTGTCTGGCGAGCGCACGCGCCCTATAGCGAAAAACCTCTCCAAAAAAAAAAAAAAAAAAAACTTAGCCGTTTTGTGACTCCATCTTGGGCCCTTATCCTAACTATATTTTTAGGGTCCCTGTCTCCTACCTCAAAAGTACTCAAAAAATGGATACCCCCTGCACCCAGCCTTACCACCCCCAATTCAGGCAGCCACATTGAAATGTGTTCTTCTTTTTTTTTTTTTGTTTTTGGAGAAAGATTTTTGCTATAGGATGCATGCACTTACCGGAGAGACAGGGAGAGACAGAAAGTGAGAAATCACTCCCCACCGGGGATGGCCACACCACAATCTCTTCTCCTCCATTCTCCTTCGGGATCTTGGGCACGCACGCACAAGCTCCCGGTGTGAATTTTAAGCCGCCAGGTCCAGGACTGAAACTACAGTCGACTACATGGGAGTCCAGTGATGTAACCATCATGTCATCTGCTGGGTCCTAAAATGTGTTCGTGTGGGGCTAGCAGGGGGCATGGTGGTTAAGGCGCTGGATGCCCACATGGCTGACTACAGTTCAAGTCCTGACTTTGTGGCTTGCTCTCTGACTCCCTTCCTCCCCTCCCCCATCTCTGGTCAAATTTTTAAAAATAATAATAATAAATAAAATTAAATAAATAATTCTTCCCCCACTTAAAGTGTTCTTGCTAAATGAAAGAATAAACCATGGAAGAGATTCCAATGAACTGGAATCTAGAAAATTCCAAGGAAAGTTTTAGGTGGATAGAAGCACAGCAAGTCTAGAGAACAATTGATACAAACTGGAATAAGAGTGTGGAGGTCGCAGGAAGGCCCTGTCCAGGGAAAACAGAACTGCAAAGATTTGAAACTAGCATTGAGGAGACGATCAATGTATGGGAGGTAAGAAGATAAAGAAAAACGATCAGAAACCTCAGAGGAAGAAAATTCCCAATCTCATCATTTAACGTCATTATTTATTATCCACTTGATTTTATGAGTAATAAAACAACTAAGCAGAGTTACTTAACTAGTCATAAAAGTAGTATGTTTTTACTACCATAGTGATACTATGTTATGGGATCAAAAATTCATCAAACTCTCCTGCTGAGGACCTTCCTTCCAGGGTCTTGGTTTGAACTAGAAGTCTCCAAGAATATATATATATGCGCATATATGTATATATATATTTTTTTTTCCTAAGAATTACTTATTTAGGGACCAGCAGGTGTCATAGTGGTTAAGGTGCTGGGCACTCCCACGTGGACGACCATGGTTCGAGTCCTGGACCTGGTGGCTTACTTTCTCACATTCTCTCTCTGTGTCTCTCTCTGATCAAAATAAAATAAATGAATGAATAAATAAAATTAAAATTAAATAATTTTTAAAAAGAATTACTTATTTAATTTTATTTATTCATTCACTTATATTTTAATTTGGCCAAAGAGAAACACTCACAGAGAGAGAGAGAGAGAGAAAGTGAAAAAGCAATCCGCCAAGTCTAAGACTCAAAACTGTGGTCTGCCATGTGGGAGAGTCCAGCATCTTAACCACCATGCCACCTGCTGGTCCTGAATATATATATTTTAAATAATTTTATTTAATTTTATCTATTATTATTTCATTTGCTACAGGGCACATGCACTCACCAGAGAGAGACAGAGATAGAGGAAGTGAGAAAGCAAGCTGCCAATTCTGGGACTCGAACTGTGGTCAGTCATGTGGGAGTCCAGTGTCCATCACTGCTGGCCCCTCCAAGAATATTTTTTAAATACTAAAATCTAGGCTTTCTACTTGCTGGCTCTTCAGCTCACAGCTTTTGCATCCATTTTCCTGAGACGCAGAGAGAGAAAACCAATGAGGGAGGGTAGAATTGGAGCCAGAGCCTGAATGAAGCCATTCCTGCGTATCTGAATGCACCAGAAATATCCCTTACTCATGAACCGTGTACTCCTGGACCCAGAATTGGTCCATCAGTTGATTTTCTTATCCGTGGTTCAGCTTCCTGTAAGCAAACTTGCTTAACTACTCACAAAATCAGGTTATAATAGTACTTCCTCATAGGGTTATTTTGAGATTAAGCTAGTTAATAGTTGAGTGATTAGAGAAGTGTCCAGGCATAGAATCAATCCAAATGCCCCCAAACAGGTGACTGGAATGAAAAATATGTGGCATGTGTACACTATAGAATAGTACTCACTTATAAAAACAATGAGACAGGGACCAGCAGTTAGTGTAATGGTTATGTTGCTGGACTCCCATGTAGTCGACCGCAGTTCGTGTCCTGGACCCGGTGGCTTAAAAGTCACGCCAGGCGCATGTGCGTGCATGTCCAAGGTCCCGAGAGGAGAATAGAGGAGAAGGGATTGTGGCATGGCTATCCCCTCTGGGGGGTGATTTCTCGCTGTCTCTCTGTCTCTCTCTGTCTGTCTGGCAAGCGTACGCGCCCTATAGCAAAAAACCTCTCCAAAAAAAAAACCAAAAAAAAAAAAAAACAATGAGACACTGATGTCTGATACAAGTGGATAAATATGGAACATTTGCTGCTAAGCAAAGCCACCCAGACTATAAAGGAGAACTGGTGCAAGTCCCTGCTCAGTATAAACCAAATGTCAGCTCTGCGTGACAGACACTGAGAGAGAGGAAGATACGCCAGTGAGGATGACAGCTAAGATACCAGAGACAGTATAGGAAGGGGTGGAGAAGAGGGGACTGGGGAAAAAAACATTTAACAAAAACATCGATGAACAATTATCCATTGATGATAATATCTATGGTTAATACCCTTGACTTGATTGATATGCTCTGTATTTATGCTGGAAGAAACATACACCATAAAGATGTAAAATAATTAAATGTGAATTTTAAAAGTACAACAACAGAAAAAAAAAAAAAAAAAAAGAAAGAAAAGAAAGAAAATAAAAGTGTCCTGTAGCTTATAAGGGCTATCTAAGAGTTTATGAAATTAGAGAAAGGAAAAGGAAGCTTGGTTATGCCTTCAACAATAGTCACATAGTCACAATAACGTTCATATTGCTCTTTTAACTTTTTAGATTCAACTGTTTGAACTATTTAAACTAGTAAAGTATAAAGTAATTAAGATTACAGAACATATTCTGAAAGTATATTTAAAAGCTTGTAATATACAATATGATGTAAAATATTAAAACTACAGAGAACAGAAGTGGGGCAGTAGGAACGAGGCAGGGGAGAAGAGAGGAAATGTAGAGACACTGTTTTCTCATCTTACAAAATGGGAAGTTAAGGCATGCTGTGTGAAGTGGAGACAGAGTCCAAAAGAAAGGCCGAGGTGTAGTATTTATAGTTATAAAGGATTTAAAGAAGGACTTAACTTTAGTGCTGCAGCTATACTTTGCGAGGGAAAAGGGGGGAACTTAATCAGCCAAATTCTCCACTCCGTCAAGCAGAAAGTCACAGAAAATGTCTAAATTTGTCAACCAAAAAATAGTAGTCTATTATTCAGAGGTGTAAAAATAAATCCCAGAAACATGAAATTAAAAACAGAAAAAAAGGCAATGAAAAGTTAAAATGTGTTCACTTAGGCCAGCCCTCTAGCCTAGCAGTTAAGGGAACCGGATCCCACATGGCCAACCATGTCCGAATCTTGCCCTCATGGCCTGAAAGACATGCTAGTCACGTGTGCATGCCCAGGGTTTCAACTGAATGAGAGATGGAGGAGAGGAATTGTGGCCTGACTGTGTCCAGTTCGGGGCGCTTTCTCCCTCTCCTGCTCTCTGTTGCTCTGTCTTGTCTCAGTCTCTGTCACACACCTTCTAGCAATTTTTTTTAAAGTTCATATCCTATTGTGGAACAGATTGAAGCTATGGAAAAGGACAGTAGAAGGCTGTTAGTTTTTATTGTAAAACTTACTGTATTGGACCAGCAGTTGGCATAATGGCTATGTTGCTGGACTCCCATGTACTCAACCGCAGTTCTAGTCCCGAATCCGGTGACTTAAACTCACACCGGCACTTGTGTATGCGTGCCCAAGATCCCGAGAGGAGAATAGAGGAGAAGGGATCGTGGAGTGGCCATGGGGGCTGATTTCTCGCTTTCTGTCTCTCTGTGTCTTTCTGGCAAGCGCACACACCCTATAGCAAAAACCTGTCCAAAAGGAAAAAAATAAAAAACCAAACTTACTCTATTATTTGAACATTTTTAATTATTTGCATGTGCTACTTTAAAGAAAAAAAAATTTCAAATATAATCTTTCTGAAGAAAAATCTTGCAATTTTTGTTGTTGTTGTTAAAGTTTTTGCCAAAGGGTACATGTGCTCACCGGAAAGAGACAGAGAGGGAGAGTGAGAAATGAACCTCCAGGCAGGATGGCCACACTGCAGCTGTTCTCCTCCATACTCCTCCTGGGATTTGGGGAATACACACACACACACAAGCCTGGTGTGATTTCAAAGCCGCCAGGTCCAGGATTTGAACTGTGGTCAGCAATGTGGGAGTACAACATCTTAACCACCACTCCAACTGCTGGCCCTCAGTTGTATCTTATTTTCAACTTTTCTGTTGCTGTTTGGTTTTTTGTTTTTGCCATAGAGTAAGCAAGCTTGCCAGAGAGACAAGCTACCCTTGAGATGCAAATTCAAACATTTCCATAGTCAAAGATAAGCAAGGTGAACCTTCTTTCAGGAGTGGTACTGATTTCAAATGTACCCCCCTATGCCATAAAGCAAGACTGTAAACCACTTGAACTTCCTACTGATTCCTAGCTCATTGGCTCGGCTCACTCTAGTCTACCTCTGTGTCTTTACCAACTCTGATATTTTGCTGCTGCGCCACGGTCTGGCCCCTTGTTCAGATTCTCATGCTGACTTACAGAAGCCACACTGGTAATGGGATACTCACCTAGGATGGTGTTTCATGGCAGCTCAGGTCCAAATTATGGCCGTTTTTTTACATTCCACTTCATTTCTTTGTACCTTTATTAGAAGTATTTATGTTTTCGTCCTTTTTTTTTCCTTTGAGAGATTTTTTAAAAGAATTATTTTTATTTAATTTTATTTATTCATTAATTTATTTTAATTTGATCAGAGATGGACAGAGAGAGAGAAAATAAGCCACCAGGTCCAGGACTCAAACCGTGGTCAGCCACATGGGAATGTCCAGTGTCTTAACAACCACATCACCTTCTGGCTCCACTTTTGAGAGATATTTTTACTAGAGGGCACATGCGCTCCCTGGAGAGAGAGAGACAGACAGAAAGCAAGAAATCGCCCCCTAGAGGGGATCTGGGGGGTGGCCACGCCACAATGCCTTCTCCTCCATTCTTCTCCAGGGATCTTGGGCATGCAAGCACATGTACCCAGTGTGTTTTTTAAACCACCTGGTCCAGGACTCAAACCACAGTTGGCCAGGTGGGAGTCCAGTAATATGATCATGGTGCCATCTGTTGGCCCGTATTTCTTCCTTTTCAAATACTTATTCATAGTCTTTGATATTCTGTTGTCATCATTTTAACTGTCAAAAACCAAAATTACAACAAATTTAATTTAAATATTTGACTTTTCTTTGTGATTCTAGAACTGGGCAATACCTCATCTTATAGGCCAGCCTGTGGCATAGTGGTAAAGGAGGCTGGATCCCGGGCCTGGGGGCCTGGAAAAAACACTGGCACATGTGCATGTGTTCCCAAAATCCCAGGAAGACAACAGAGCAGACACAATTGTGCCATGGCCATCCTCCCCGCGGGTGCTGTTTCTCTCTTTTTTGTGACTGCATGTGCCCTCCAGCAAAATTTAAAAACAAACAAACAAACAAAAGCAAACAAAAAAACCTCCTTCTGTAAAATAGAATGAAGGGGATCCGCAGATGGTGTAGCAGTTACGTCACTGGACTCCCACATAGTCAACCATGGTTCGAGTCTTAGACCCAGCAGCTTGAAACTCATGTCAGGCACATGTGTGTGTGTGCCCAAAATCCCAAGAGGAGAATGGAAGAGATGGGACTGTGGTGTGACCATCACCCTGGAAGGTGATTTCTCTCTTTCTGTCTGTCTTTCCCTGTCTCTCTGGCGAGCACATGCACCCTAGAGCAAAAAAATCTCTCCAGAAATAAATAAGTAAATAATAAAATAAAATAGAATGAATGTTCTGATGAGCCAAGCAGAAAATTTTGACTTTACAGACAGAAAAGAGCTAAAGAAAACAGAAAAATGGGAACAAAAAGTGAACTGGTCCTCTCAAAATTACTTTCCTTACAGTGTTAAAACAGAGGGGAACTTCCTTATTACACTGAGTTGATCGGAATCTCCTGTTCTTTGGGAACTGAGCCATTTCAAAGGTTTGTTCAATTATACGGCACTTGGTGCATATAACTCCATTCTGCTTTGGCCTGATCTGCTGGTACCTAGTGTGGGAGGCTAGCTCAAAATAATGACATTCCATCTTTTTTTTTTTTTTTGAGAGTTTTTGCTAAAGGGTGTGTGTGCTCTCCAGAAAGACAGAGACAGAGAGACAGAAAGTGAGAAATCACCCCCCAGGGGGGATGACCATGCCACAATCCCTTCTCCTCCATTTTCCTCTCCGGATCTTGGGCACACACGCACACGCACCCAGCGTGAGTTTAAGCCACCGGGTCCGGGACTCAAACCACGTCGACTACATGGGAGTCCAGCAACATAGCCATTACACCAACTGCTGGTCCCAACATTCCATAATTTTTTTTTTTTTTTGAGAGAGAGGTTTTTTGCTATAGGGCGCATGCGCTCGCCAGACAGACAGAGACAGAGAGAGATTTCTCGCTTTCTGTCTCTCTGTCTCTGTCTGTCTGGCAAGCACACGCGCCCTATAGCGAAAACCTCTCAAAAAAAATAATAATCATAAATAAAATTATATAGGGACCAGCAGTTAGTGTAACGGCTATGTCACTAGACTCCCACGTAGTCGACTGAGGTTCGAGTCACAGACTCGGCAACTTAAACTCACGCCTGGCATGTGTGCGTGCGTGCCCAAGATCCTGAGAGGTGAACGGAGGAGAAGGGATTGTGGCATGGCCATCCCCCCTGGGGGGTGATTTCTCGCTTTCTGTCTCTATGTCTCTCTCTGTCTTTCTGGCAAGCGCACGCGCCCTATAGCAAAAACCTCTCCAAAAAAAAAAAGGAAAAAAAAGCAAAGAAAAAAAAATTATATAATTCTTTTTTGAACAGTTAATACACACGAATCATTTAGAACCATGCCTAACACATAGTAGGTGTTCAGTCAATGTTAGAAAAAGAAATGGAGTCCAGAAAGGGAAAGGGGAAAAATATTCAAATGTGAATTTTAGACAGCCTGCTTTCTCCCAAATACTAAAGTAAGTTCTAAAATTTAAAAATAACAATAATAATGGCAATAAATATACACTAGATAAAAAACCTCCCTCAAAAAAAAATAATAATGTTACCTATTGTATTAGAGAGAGGGAGAGTCCATTGTAAAAATCAGTAAGATCTGCCAGGCATGTAAAACTGACCGACTCTAACTACTGAATAGCCACACTCTGCCACTGAAAACAAGTCGTGCAAGTGTGCCTAACACAACGTACAGAAACACACCTTACTCGGCAAGAGATACCTTTATTCTTAAGATAAGAGAAACACACCTTGAAAAATGACTGCTGCCCAGATTACACTGGCCAATGGAAACCTCTGAATGTGCTCTTTGTCTGACGTATAGAAGAGAAACAGTCACTTCTCCCCTTCACAGAGCTTCACTTCCAGTGAGAATCTCTCCCAGCCCGTGAGGCATTTCCTGCTCTCAACCTAGTTCCTAACTGTAAGTACTCTACACATTTCTTTAAAAACTTAACACTGCAAAGGTTTTCTTCAAAAGCTATTTTTTTTTCCTAACATGAGGTTCAGCTGAAAAGCCAGTGTTTTCTGATCCAGACTTAAAGTTCGATTTTATTGAACTTTAGTAAATTTAGTTATCTGTAACAATTACATGCTAAGCATTTTGTTAGGTGCCAGACGTTTCAAAGTAGTAGAAGATCTCAGCTTTGAATCCTCATCAAATCCTGCTTTAGCAAGAAATCTATATTATGTGTTGATTGTAATTTTACTCTTTATTGTAATCCATATGACCTTAATTATTAGTTTCATTCTTTATTTCGATATATATGCATGTTTACCTGTGCTGGTTTCTTTGTGCTTTGAGAGTATTTCATCTACTTCAAATATTTAGAAACAAAAGATGGAATTTTATAGATTTAGCTAGTGAAGTTTCGTTTTGAAAGTCATACCTCAAAATTAAGTTCTGATGCTTCACTGATATATATATAGAGAGAGATATCACTTTTCATATCTCACATTGATGGTTTAGGAGATGAGAAATTATAAAACAGAAATGTTTCAGTCAAACTAATAATTACAATGAAATTCGATTCAGAACAGAAAACTCAGTTCAGAAAGAGAACAGTAGAAAGAGGCAGTAATACATACAATCTGGGTTAATCAATATTTATACTATGTATTAATATAATTGATATAATATAGTATAATAGTTATTATTATCTAATAAGAGATTGGGCTAGCCTTCTCAAGCGAGAGGTTTTCATAGGCAGGGAATACAAGGAACAAGCCTGGTTCTGAGATAAACGGATAAAATCAAGGTGGTGAAGATATGAGTCAAATATTATAATATTTCCTGGCCTTGAGGCTATTCTAAGGAAAGAACCTTCTAAAGAATGTCATTGTGGTCTCATTCTTCGAAACACGTCCTCACGAACCCATTTAGTTCCTCTTGCCTTCATTTTCCCTTTGTCCTGAGTGGCCCTGCCATCTTTTTTATCACTCTCTCTGCTCCTGTGGGTTCGAAGAGAGCCTGAAACCAAGTAGCTGTTTGATCACACGTCGAGAGCAGACCTGCTGGCCAAGGCTAGGGAGCTGCAGACATGTCCTCAGTCCTGACCCACCTAGCACGAGACTTCCCCACATCGGGTGTTCAATAAATAGGCACTGAACTGAATGGGATCTGCAGGTCTTAGTAACAGAAATGAAAAAGCTCAGGGGCATTCCCAAGGTCCCTGACATTGCAGTCTTCCAGATGCCAGGGCTACTGCTCAGGTGGGCAGGTAAGAGGGGAAGATTTGGTTCTGAGAAAGCTCCTCCGGCATGTGGGGAATCCTGGCAGGGGCTGCACCTGCCTGGAGGAGGGGATACTGTTTTTCCTATTCTCACCACAGCAGCCACATACTCACCAAACTCTGACTACACAGAAAAGCCACATTTTTGTATCCTCCAGGACAGCATCTCTGCTATCGGGGCAGCAGCCTCGTTGGTACTTACTACAGCTTTCTGGACCTCCTCCCGTCCCAACTCAATCCACTCTCTGAGAATGCTGTCCGGAAACGGACAGTGTGAACAAGCCGGTCCTACAACTTCCATATATAGTAAGCTTTGAGGGCCACTAAAATAAGGAGACAGGCTGTAGGCGACCACACAGAAAAGTCTAACAACATTAACCCAGCACCAAGGAGATTTCAAGGAAGTTGAATTCCCTCCACTTGCAGTTGACCTTTTACCTTGAATGGCTAAGGTTAAAGACTATTGGCTACGTAATGACTGAAGCGAAGAAAATTACGGTTTGAGGGCTGGCCGATAAAGGGAGCAGGATCCCATGTGGCCAATGATAGTTTGAATCCCAGGCCTGGCAGTTTGAAAAACATACCAGGTGTGTGTGCATGTGTGTTGCATGTGCCCCGAATCCCAACGGGCTGGAGACATGTAGGAGAAAGGATTATGGCGTGACCCTCCCCCACGAAAAGGTGTTGTACCCCTTTCTTCCTCTTTCTCTCTTTGGCCAGTGGAGGTGCCCTATCACAATAAAAAGAAAGAAAAAGGCAGTTTGTTCTAGATATTTTACATTTGTTTCTATCTTATATTTTGCCGCAACTTAAAAGATACCTATAATTTCTAATGATAACAGGGTTTTGCATATGCGTGTGCTTCCTCCCTGTTTTACAACTATCAAGGATAGTTATATCCTATGCATTTCTCGTGTGAGGGGGCCGGTCAGGTGGTATGGTGGTTAAGGTGACTGGGTCCTACATGACTGTACAGTTCAAGTTCCGGACCCAAAATCCCAAGAGGAGAATGGAAAAGAATGGATTGCGGACTGGCCAATCCCCTAGGGGAGGGTGATTTCTCACTTTCTCTCTCTCCCTATCCCCTCTCTCTAACTCTTCCCCTGCCCCATGTGCACATGCCATATAGTAAAGGAAAAGGAAAAAAGAAGAAGCTAAGAAAAAAAAAAATCTCATGTGAGAATTTATGTAACTCTTGGGCCAGCAGGTGGCGTGGTGGTTAAGGTGCCGGGTTCCACATGCTGACAACATGGTTGAGTCCAGACCTGGTGGTTTGAAAAACATGCTGGATGTGTGTGCATGTGTGCTCCAAATTGCAAAAGGAGAATGGGAAGGGATTGTAGTGTGACCAGTCTCTCTTTGGGAGTGATTTCTCACTTCTGTCTTTCATGAGCGTACACGGCCTTTTACAACAAAAGAAAAGGTTATATGACCCTAAAATCCCAAAGAGTGAAGGGAGGAGAAGGGATTGTGATGTAGCCATTTTTTTTTTCTGGAGAGGTTTTTTCTGTAGGGCGCGTACGCTCGCCAGGAAGACAGAGAGAGACAGAAAGCGAGAAATCGCCCCCCAGGGGGGATGGCCACGCCACAGTGCCTTCTCCTTAATTCTCCTCTCGGGATCTTGGGCACGCACACACATGCGCCCAGTGTGAGTTTAAGCCACTGGATCTGGGACTTGAACCGCAGTCGACTACATGGGAGTCCAGCAACTTATCCATTACGCCAACTCCTGGTCCCATAAGTTATATGACTCCTTACAGAATCAACTAAAGGTGACAAATGGAAGTCCCAGGTACTGGTTCCTCTACACCTGCTCTTCCTTTTTTTTCCCCCAAGAGAGATTTTTGCTATAGGGCACATGCACTCACTAGAGAGACAGACAGAAAGCAAGAAATCACCCTCCTGTGGGGGATGGCTACATCACAATCCCTTCTCCTCCCTTCACTCCTTGGGATTTTGGGCACGGACACACACATGCCTAGCATGAATTTCAAGCCACCAGGTCTGGGATTTGAACCACTGTTGACTACGTGTGAGTCCAGTGATGTAATGGTTACTCCACCTACTAGTCCCTAGGCCTGCTCTTCTTTGCAGGCCTGGGCTGAGCACCTTGTTTGCCACAGTGGGTCAGGTTCCCTAGAGGATCTCCAGATAGCATCAGAAACCTCCTGGGGCCGTGCTCTGTTTCAGTTCCTGTGCTCAGGATGCACATGGCTCTCTACAATTTCTCACGTTCAAATGAGGAAGTCACCACTCAGCCATGGTAGTAGCAGCACACACCATGAAGAATGCTGCTACTCGGCCACTGAGGCCCAATGGGAGGTCAGGGTGGGGTTGCCCATCCAAACTAAAAACCAAAGTGGCACTACCTATGTGCCTAGAGGGAACCAGGTCTAGCTGACCAGTGTTCAAATCCTAGCCCCAGCGGCAACCTACCAGGCAAACATACATGCACTCAGAACCCTGACAGGATGAAGAATTGGAGGTGACATGAACAGGCTGCATGGGGGAATGTTCTCACTCTCTCTGCCTCCTGTTTGCACATACCCTCTGGCATTAAAAACACCTCTCCCCTCCCCACATAAGTAAACAAATGAATGAACCTTTTTTGAGGAAAAAAAAAAAAAGAGGAAGCCAAAACTAGTCAAAGAAATAGAGACATGTAGCTTGGACTGTGGGGCTGGGGAGCATTTCAGGGGCTACAGGGAGGAAGCGACCTTGGTATGACTCACCAGCAGTCGCTCGCAGAAATCTCAAGGCAGGTGCTCGCTGCAGAACACAGAGCTTACTGACAACCCGACTTCAAAGGCCCTGGGAGAACTCCGGGTCCCAGCTGCTGGAAAGGCCAACGGCAGCCTACGCGAACACACAGACACGTATGCCGCACACTGCGGGCAGGGTAGGGGGAGGGTCAGCAGAACAGTATGCGCTAGTTCTTATTCTCAAAACCCTCAGACTGCTGTCATTATATTAAAAATCATGGGATAAACGAGTTAAATGAACATGAGTTTCTTCTGAAAGAGATCAAGGAAAGGGTACTTGTTCATTGACTCACTCAACGGCTGCTTATTGAGTGCCAGTTGTGTACCAGGTCATTGTTAGGGCCTAAGAGAAACACACACACACACACACACGCACACACACACACACACACACACCCCTTATTAGGATCATTGGCATGAACCCTTTTAAACAAATTTTTTTTTTTGGAGAAGTTTTTGCTATAGGGCGTGTGCACTCGCCAGAAAAAGAGAGACAGAGAAACAGAAAGTAAGAAATCACCCCCCAGGGGGCATGGCCACGCTGCAATCCCTTCTCCTCCTTTCTCCTCTTGGGATCTTGGGCACGCACATACACGTGCCCGGCATGAGTTTAAGCCACCGGGTCCGGGACTCAGACCGTGGGAGTTCAGCGACATAGCCATTACACTAACAGTCATTGCTTTTTTACTTCAATTATAAAAGAAGTGTCATACATTTTTTACAATAACGAATATTAGAAATATAAAAGTAAAAAAAAAAAAAACCTATTAGCCAATCACCCAGCGATAACCACCCAACATTAGTCTTTTGTATTTTTTTCTGGTATTGGGTAATTAAAAGAAATGCAAAAGAAATTTGACTACTTATCTCTTAGCATGTTCCGTAATGCCTCTTCCTCCAAGGCCGTAAACGGGGGAACCATGACCCTCAAAATACAGCTTCTATTATTTTGGTACCAGTGTGTGACTTGTAGGGAAGCCCTCGCCCTGGTCCATGCGGGGATCTGCCCATTGCTTGGAGGGGCTTCCAGGGCCCGGCACTAGGCAGTGCTGCAGCCGGCGTCACTACAGCTGGGGTCCGGGTCCGAGCGGAAGGAGGGCCTGCGGGGACGAGCCTTGGCGCCCCCTGGACAGACCAGGGCGGGTGCCAAGGTTCGAAGACACCTCGGTAAACACAGCCGGTAAACGCCCTGCCCTTTGGAGCGTCCCCAGGGAACCGGGGGCCTACTTTACCCAACGCCAAGCTCATTACGGTACAAGGGTCAGCTGCAAGCCTGAGTTACTGCCGTGTTTTTACTTCCTATTCCCAAGAGCTGGAATGGGTTTGTCCGCTTTCTACTAAGGTGGAAAACAGGTGTGCTGACTGGAGGTGGAGTCCCGGGCCCCTGAGGAATACTGAAATCCACAGGGCCGGGAGTTTCTGTGCGTTACTTCCGGCCCACCTGGTCTGGTGAGAGGCTCCGCGCACGCACAAACGCCGAGACCAGGCTGCCCCGGAGCCACGCGGCTCCGCGCCCTGGGATTGCCTGGCAGCTCTTGGTTTTGCGAGTCGCCAGCGAGGCGGGGAAGCAGCCCTGGGGACCCTGTCTGAAGCAGGGACAGCGCGGGGCAGTCCTCCTGGCGGTCCTGCGAAGTGCGGCCACCTAGGGCCTACGGTCCTCTGATGGCGCTAGCATCAGTTGACGTTGATGTCTCCCCGGGGCGGACTCCAGCTTCTGTCCCAGACTCAGAAACAGGTAAGGCCTGATCCTTGCAGAGGAGACGCAGAGTACAGAAGGCACTTTAGCAGGAGGTGGGTGTGGGTGTCTGGGCGCCACCCCGGCGCCCAGCTGCTGCTCCGGGTCACCACCCTGAATCCAGAGTGCACAGAGGTCTACCCCACCCTACACCCGCAATGGCTTCAAGCCTGCTCCCGTGGGTGGAGGCAGGTGACTTGCTGCCTCCGGATCCTTCTGCTTGCAAGGTGCATGGATCCCGAATGCAGTCAGGCAGGAGTTCACGTTGTTCCACCCTGAAGATGCCACCCGCCGAGAGGGACCCCTCCACTTGCTCACATACACCCACAAATAATGTGCGCCCTGAATGATCTGCATAGTCCACAACTTCGGTATTTGTTCAATTACTAAAACCTTCTTTTGCAGAAAAGTTCCTTTTCTGCGTGATTACTCCCTCTTTAATGGAAAAAGAACAGTAAAAGGCAATTGTGGTACATCTTTTTTTTAAATCGATAGAAACCAAAACCATTTGAATGAATATAAAAGGGCACATCCGAGTTTAAAATTAGTTTTAGCTTTCTGAATGGAGTCTATATTCTATGTGTCTTGCCTACACTTATTAATTATTATGGTGGTGTTTGCCAAATGGTGAGATTGTCTTTCTAGTATTCCTTCTACATTCATTAACTGAAATTCGACCATAAGAAAGCACTACCAACCTGCCCCATAACCTAGTGATTAAGGGGGAAGATCTCCACACAACTAGTAGTGGTTGGAATTTGGCCCAAGGGCCAAAAAAAAAAAAAAAAAAAAACCACCCACAGGTGTGCATGCTTGCTCAAATCTAGATGCAATAGGGAAATGTAGAAGAGATTGCAGTGTGACCACACCCGGTCAGGGGTTCTTTCTCCTCCCTCCCTCTCTCTCTGTTTCTACCTCTGTCTTTGAGTGCACACTCCCTTTGGCAATTATTATTTTTTAAAAAAGAGGAAAGGACTACCCCTTCTCCCCCATTTTCAATCAATTAATACACCGATGTCACTATGCAATCAAGGATAGTTTATTAATGAGTTATACTCTGTTACAAACATTTTGTTGTTCAGATTATCCTAGATTTGGCCACAGGGAGAGCTATCAGTTTAACTCAGAGACCCTTTGATCTGTCAGTCTTATCTGTTTCTGAGTCCTTTTTTACTTTCTGGCACTGTAAGATATTCCAGGCTTATCTTAAACTTTCTCTGCCCCAAGAATTCCGAGGACTCTTAGTTCTTTTTTTATTGGCAAGTGATATTGAGAAACCAAGATCTGGGGGACCAGCAGATGGTATAATGGCGATGCTGCTGGACTCCCATGTGGTCGACTGTGGTTTGAGTCCCGGACCCTGTGGCTTAAACTCACACCAGGCGCTTGTGCGTGCGTGCCCAAGATCCCGAGAGGAGAATGGAGGAGAGGAGATTGTGGTGTGGCCATCCCCCCCCCCCCCCGGGGGGGTGATTTCTCGCTTCCTGTCTCTCTGTCTCACTCTGTCTCTCTGGTGAGTGCACACGCCCTATAGCTAAAACCTCTCCCCCAAAAAAGAAACCAAGATTTGGGATCAGCCAGGTAGTCTAGTGGGTAAGGGAGTCAGACTCCACAAGGCCAACTGCAGTCCAAATCCTAACCCCAGCAGCTTGAAAAAGACTCTGGGTATAAGTGCATGCATGTCCAAAATCCCAACAGGATAAAGAAATGGAGAAGGGATTGCAGCATGACCATGTCCCATTGGGGGGTGCGTTCTCTCTCTGTTTCTCTGTCCCTCTCTGGTGAGCACACACACACACACCCTGGCAATTAAGGAAAAAAAAGAAAATGAAAGAAAAAAATCAAGATTTGAGCACATGTGCTTTTTTTGTGTGTGGGTTGCCATAGGGCACATACACTTGAGACAGAGAGAGAGAGAAAGTGAGAAATCAACCCCCAGGGGGATGGCCATGCTGCAATCCCTTCTCCGCCATTCTCCTCTTGGGATTTTCAGCATGCATCCACATGCGCCTGGCATGATTTTCAAGCCACCAGGTCCAGGGCCTGAACCACGGTCTGCCCTTTGGGAGTCCAACACCTTAACTACCATTCTACCTGCAGGCCCCCCAAGGTGTACATTTTTTTTTTAAAGAGGTTTTTGCTATAGGGCGCGTGTGCTTGCCAGACAGAGAGAGACAGAGAGATAGAAAGCGAGAAATCACCCCCCAGGGGGGATGGCCACACCGCAATCCCTTCTCCTCCATTCTCCTCTTGGGATCTTGGGCACGCACGCACACGCGTCTGGCATGAGTTTAAGCCATCAGGTCCGGGATGCGAACTGCAGTCGACTACGTGGGAGTCCAGCGACATAGCCATTACGCTAACTGCTGGTCCCCCAAGGTGTACTTTGAATACTTGGCTGTCACTTCTCTGTTGCCTTCCCAGTGCACAGAGCTGGACAATATATTTATGTCTACACACACATGCATTCATATCTATTGGGTCGTCAGGAGAGTAATGATGCATTTTTGCATAGAAAAATTCGTCATGACTTGCCCGACGACCTAATATACCTGCCTACGTGTCTGCATTCGGGCAGATAATGTAAGCTTATTTGTTGCCTCAACGGCTCCTGGAGTGTCTGCACCTACCCTGCTCATTCTGGACTTTTACCTGGCTATTGTCCATCTCTGGGTACTGATCCCTAACATGTGTGTTCATAAGCTTCATGGTGACTTCCTCATTTTATTCCTTTCTTCCTTTCCATGTTGACCCAGTTACATTCAAATTTCCCAACATGAATGCTTCCTGCTTGCCACACACTACGCTGCCCGTGACCTTCTGGGAAGGCACTGGCTGTGAAATTTCCTCTGCTTTCCCCTGCCTGCTGGGCCCCAGCTCCCAGCTTTCAGGTGACTTTGTGTGGCCCCTGGGCATGCCCTGCCTCCCTCTCTAGGACCTGTGAGTTTAATAAACCCTTTAATTCTAGTTTTCTATCAGGTATAAGTTCCATAACTACACTGGTATGGTCCTTAAAGACTGCAGAGGAGTGGGGGGCTTACTCTCCCATTTATGACACAGTCATATGAGTGTGAGTGTGTATGTGTGTGTGCAAATAACCATGAGTTTGTACCTCTGATTCCAATCCAACAGTCAGAATTTGTCCTAGCCTTCTTCTTCTGCTTATTTGTAACTTCTTTCTCTGATGGTGAAAAATCATGATGTCATTATCTATACTATATTTATTTGTTGGAGCCAAATATATACATACATACACAAAGAAGTTTCAAAATTGCTAACCCATACCCCTGTGGAAAAATGACTAATTAGGGTACGATATTTGTACTAATTCTTCTTATCTTTAGCTGTGTAGTCAAAATACTGTTTTCTGGCTGGTCATGATGACACAGCGCTCCACAATGTTGGGGTCACATGGAAAGGCCCTAGAAATCCCAAGGTTTCCATGTACACACCAGGTACACATACGTGCTTATGTCCTGGCTGAGGCTAAAGGGTAGATCATGATGTAAAGATCCTCTTATATCAGGGCCAGCAGGTGGCTTGGTGGTTAAGGTACTGGATTCTCACATGGCTGACTATGGTTCAAGTCCCGGACCTGGCAACTTGCTTTCTCACTCCCCCCCACCCTGTCTCTCTCTGGTAGGTGCTCGTGCCCTGTAACAAATTAAAAAATAATAATGATAAATAAAATTAAATAATTCTCTTTAAAAAAAAAAAAAAGACCCTGTTGTGGGTGTGCATTTCTCTCTCACGAAATAAATTTTAAAAATAAAAATTTAAAAATATATATTGTTTCCCAAAGTTACTTTCTCAAAGTTCCTTCTCCATCCTTTTCAGTGGGGTTATAATATTTATTATAAGACAGCTAGGCCCATTCATTACTGTTTATATTATATTTGGAGTTCCTTACACATCCTGGTTGATTTAAATTATTTAGCTACGTGTTGCTTTGATGTGTGAAACATTAGCATGGTTTGAAAAGCTAAAGCTATACAAAAAGGCATAGAGAATTGTCACCTCAATCCTACTCCATTTCTATTCTCTCATTTATTTTGAATATAACAAATTCCATAACTTTTGGGTTATTCTTTCTGTAATTCTTACTGCATCTGCGATTAGATATATGTATATTTTTACATCACATTATATATTTTCTTTTCTTTTTTAGTTTGCTAGAGGGAGTGTACACTCACCAGAGAGACATAGAGAGAGAGAAAGTGCAAAGGCACTTCCCAAAGGGATGACCATGCTGCAATCCCTTCTCCTTTATTCTCCTCTCAGGATTTTGGGCACTCATGTACACACGGCCAGAGTGTATTTCAAGCTACCAGGCCCAGAACTCAAACCATGCACTCTGTCATGTGGGATCCATCCACTTTAATCTCCACCACATGACTGGCCTTACATCTCATTATTTCTTATATGAAGGATTTTCTCTGATAGCCACTCTGCTTTTTCGATTAGCAGTATATTCTGGAAATCATCCTGTATGAGTTTAAAGAGAGTGTCCTATTTCTTTTTTCATAGCTATATAACACTCTGCACATGGGTGACCATAGTTTATTCAACCACTTTCTCATATATAAGCATTTAAGGTGTTTACAACATTTTCCAAAAAAGCTAATTCTGCTATGAATAACCTCACACATACA
This sequence comes from Tupaia tana, assembly GCA_026018925.1. Lineage (NCBI taxonomy): Eukaryota > Metazoa > Chordata > Mammalia > Scandentia > Tupaiidae > Tupaia > Tupaia tana. The sequence goes on from JAKSZU010000017.1 coordinate 22,207,444, forward strand.
TGTTTTGGGATTGTTGGAGGTGTAGCTTCAGGTTATATTCTTGAAGTGAGATTACTAGGGTGAATGGCAAAAGCACATATAATTTTGTTAGATATTTCCCAAATTCCTTCCAGAATGGGGGACCCGTTTGCATTCCTGCCAGCAATGTATTAGAGAACCTAGTATTCCACAGCCTTGATAACAGAATGTGTCACAAGCTTTTTACTTTGTGTCAATCGGACAAGTATTTAATTTGCTTTTCTTTCATTTTGAGTAAGTAGAGCATCTTCTTTTTTTTTTTTTTTTTTTTGCCTTAGGGCGTGTGCACTGTATGGAGAATGAGAGGGACAGAGACAGTGAGAGGGAAAGTGAGAAATTACCTCCTGGGGGTGGGGGGATGGCTACACCACAATCCCTTCTCATGCCCAGTATGAGTTTCATGTCACTGGGTCCAGGACTCAAACCGCAGTTGGCCATGTGGGAGTCCAGCCACAGAACTGCTACACCATCTGTTGGTCCCTCGAGCATCTTTTTATATATTCATGAGTCATTTTCATTTCTTCTTTTGTGAATTATTCGTTCTTGCCTTTCCCCATTTCCTAGCTTTGGGACTTTTTAAAGAGATTAAAACGCACACACTGTCAAATTTTGTTTTCTGTTTGTATTTATTATTGTTTTACTAAAACTTTAAAAAATACGTAGTGTTCACATACTATACTCAGTAGTGGATAGGATGATACCTAAAGCTATTTACTGATGATGGTATTTAACAGATACAAGCATTTAAAGTACAGTTTAAGCCATCTCTTCCTTCTTTCTAAAAAAGTAAATAAACTGGCTTTATCCTTTGGTGAAATAGCTAAGCATCCGGCGTATGAGGCTGCCTGCTACAATTCAGGGGACCATCTTTAATAGAGACCTGGTGGACGTAGAATTGGCTGTGATGAAGCCTGGGCCGACAGAGGCGTGTCTGAACCCTCTCTGCGTGACTATCTTTCAGCTGTGTGGAGAAATAGCCAAGTGATACTAAGCAATGAGCGATAAAAAGAAACCAGCCAACTCAAGAAACAGAAAAGGTGTAAGCTAACGTGGCCAAAGGAGGCAATCTGTCTGGTTTTGAAATGGCTCTCTGTGAGAAAGAATAGAAGACAGCAAAAAATAGAAGCATCTAGAGCCACTGTAGTTTCAATTTCCAGGTTTCCTTTTCGTGCTTTCTAAAATATGTGCTGAATTTTTCCTTTCCTTTTCTTTTCTTTCTTTTTTTTTTTTTTTTTGTTAAGGTTTTTTATTGCCATAGGGCACACACACTCACCGGAGAGAGACAGAGGGGGAAAGTGAGAAAGCATCCCTGCCCAGGGAGCATGGCCACACGGCAATTCCTTCTCCTCTGTTCTTCTCTCAGAATTTTGAGCACACACACACACACACACACGCGCGCGCATGAGTGGGGTGATTTCAAGCCACTGAGTCTGGGACTCAAACGGTGATGGGCCATGTGGAAATCCAGTGCCTTAACCACTATGTCACCTGGTGGCCTCTGTACTGAATTTTTAAGTAGAAATACATTCCAGCGCCCAGCACATGTAAGGGAATCAAGCATAAGTGCTTAATTCAACAGGATAACTAACAGCATCTGCTCTGAGCCTAATCTTCAACTTGATGGTAAAGAAATAAATATGAACAGAGGGTCCTCATCCTCCTGGACATCACACAACCCAGGGGCAACGCCACCATACGAAGTGCTATGGTGGAGGGCCTAAGGCTGGGACACAAAGAAGGGAACCCGGACCATGGACCGAGCCAGAGGAGTTGTTTCCCGATTTACTTGAAATCTCTGAGTCTATTTTTTATTAATGCAATAAAAATAAGTTCTATTTCATAGAGTTTCAGATAAGGTTAAGTGAACCGTGTGGATCTGGAATAGTAACCGACGTAGAGCAAAAGCTTGATAAATATTAGCTGATATTGTTGCCAGTGAGTATTTATGGAAACCATCAAAAGAAATGTCCTTGCTAAATTTTCGTTTTCTTTCTTTGTTTTCTTTCTTTCTTCCTTTCTTCTTTCGTTTTGAGAGATTTTCGCTATAGGGTGCGTGCGCTCTCTGGGGAGAAAGAACGTGAGAAATCAATCTCCCTGGGGGGATGGTCATGCCACAATCCCTTCTCCATTCTCTTATCGGGATTTTGGGCACACATGCATACGTGCCCAGCATGAATTTTAAGCCGTTGAATCCCGGACTCAAACCGCAGTTGACTACATTAGAGTCCAGCGACATTACCATTATATCATCTGCTGGTCCCCCTTGCTATAGTTTTGTACCATTGTATGTCCCTTATATATGCTTGATTCTTTATTGCTCGTTAGACTCATCCACAGATTTTTATCTTGTTTGGTATTTCCAAACCATTTCCATTCTACAGATTAATAAGTGGACATTTAAATCACTAGTTAAATGACAGGTCCAAGATCTTACAGTTTAAGATGTGAGCGGAGATATGCTCTCCCAATCAAATTCATGTTCCCTGACCCCAAATTGCCTCTCGTGATGGGGTGAAATGAGGATTAACCCAACAAAGCATCCTTTACAATAAACTTTGCTGGATGCTCTCTCAGGGCCTGTCCCTGCTCCAGCTAAGGTCTGTCAGGCCAGCCCCGACAGGGACACAGCTCCCTGTAAATTTGAAGTGAAAGACCAGCCCGGATGCAGGAAGACTGGAGAGCTAAGCAGAAACAAGTCCAAGCACGAAGAAGCACAATACAGGAACAGGGAAAGAGGGGGCATATGCACAAAAGCTTAGGAGAGCACAACTTTAGAGAAGGCTGCACTCCATCATCTGCTCCTTCCGGCCACTAGCACAGGTTGGTCATTGTTTCCCTGGTTGTGCGGGTCCCAGTCACCTGTGTACAACCCTGATCTGCCTTCTGAGCCTGTGAGCGGCAGCTGTTCCCTTTACCAGCTCAGTGAATACCCGTCCCCCTGGAGAGGCTCTGCCTCGGAAGGGTGGAGATAGAAATTATGTTCTTCAAAGATCAACAAGCAGCTTCAATTAAATTGCCTCACAAGCCAGTGAAGCATAGTCCTGATGAGAATGCTTTTCGAGAGCAGCCTCGAGACGACTAATGCCAACTTTTTCTTCTTCAGGTCAGAGGTTTTAAGACTCCGCGTTGAAAATGCAAACTCAGTCGCCGATGGTCGTTGTGAGTCAACCTGGCCAAGTGATAGTCCAGAACTCCAACTGGCAGACTGGCTTGTGTGATTGCTTCAGTGACTGTGGAGTCTGTAAGTATGTGGGAAATGATTACTATGGAGGTGAATTACCAATGACCCAAGCCATCCCCCAAATCCTCCCTTAGTGTGTAGTCAATTCTAATTTATTACAGCCACCCAGAGGTCAGGCAATGGTATGTTTAACAAAAAAGGCTCTGTGTGCTTGTGATTCATTCTTTCCACCCCTTTGAAGAATAGTCTTACTCCTCAAGTAAGTTCTAGAGGTAAGATTACAGCAACAGAGATTGAGCCTAACAAAGAACAGACCTGGCCTAATGATTAAAAATAGACCTTTCATTAATTAAAGGAACATTCCACATTTAAGCTATTTTTTTTAAAGACTGCTCTTGTTACACATAAATTAAACTCATTATTTTACAGTTACATTACGTCCAGTCCACAGGGGATCGATTTCAGCATGAACTCAAGGAAAAACTATTTTAATTTCTACATTTAGTTTTTTTTATACACCTGAGAATAAAGAATCCTAAAAACAATGAAGTCATCATTGGGGAAAATATCTCTGCCTCTGCTTTGTTTTCTAAGATCTCTGTCTGTGAGATCTCTCTGAGAGATCTATCTCTAAGTAAACATGGAGAAAAGGAGGTTTGGGGGTGAGATAGGAGTGGCAGAGAGGATCGAGGGGCTTTAGTTCTCAATACCAGCCAAGAAACAAAACCCACTTGCTGAACATTTGCTCCAAAGTCCACTTGCCTGTCTCATGTCTACGTAGGATTCTGAGGCAAAGAAAGACCATGCATTATACTTTTTCAAAAGAATTATTTATTTAATTCCATTTGTTATTACTATTTTTTAATTTGACCAGAGAGGAACAGAGAGAGAGAAAGGGAAAGTAACTTTAATTTGCCACGGAATTGAACTTTGACATGAATCGAGTTAATAATTACACAGAGAAGCGCAGATGGGGGAAATGGCTAGGAAATGACATGATTAGGTTTGTTTATTCATTCTCAGGTCTTATAAATAGTCTGGGATGATGACTTACGATTCTGAGGACATTCGTTCAACATCTGCAAATCAAAGTGATAACTAGACAATGTTAGTACCACGACCATTTTAACCACCCACCCCTACTGTTATTACCCAGTTAAATGCATACACACATTCTAATACGAGCTTTCTTACTTCATGACAGATTTTCTTAAATGTCCATCTGGCCAAATCATCCTCCCTGGTTAAAATATTTCAGTGGTTCCTCATGACTTTGATGATAAACCGAACACTCACACTTCTTCATCTTCTGCTCCCCACCTTACCTAGCCCCCCCATCTCCCTCTCATCCCAGGTCCCCAGCCATGCAGAATGAGCTCCAGCCTTTGCCAGGACTCGCCAAGCTCTCTTGAAGAGGGCTTTTCCCTTTGTCCACTTCTTTAAAAAAAGAATTATTTTAATTTTATTTATTTATTTTAATTTGACCAGAGAGAGACAGAATGAGAGAGAGAGAGAGGAAGTGAGAAAGCAAGCCACTAGGTCCAGGACTCGAACATTAGTCGGCCATGTAGGAGTCCAATGCCCTTAACCACCACGCCACCTGGCAGCCCCCCTTTTGACCACCTTAGCTCCTAATTACCCTTAATGATAACTCACACAGCATTTCCTTCTTGGGGCCCAATGGCCCCTATTTCTTGGGGTGAGCCCTTGGCAGCTAGGCTGGCTTCCGTTGGGGAACTATTCCTGTCATGTCTTCCTCCCAGACCTCAGTCAGGGACCTGGCTAGTATTAAGGACGAGGTCTGAACCTGGCTAGGTGTTGGGGTCCGTGAATGAGTGAATAAAGCAGCACTATGGAAAGAATGACATGGGGACAGTCATGCCTCGCTCCAATTTGAATATGCCTCCCCCACCCCACCCAGTTCATGTGTCAAGCTACTACTGGATTGTGGGAAAACTCCTGATGTATTTTTGCATAGAAAAACAAACAAAAAAATGCATCATGACTTTTTTTTCCACAACGCATATAATGAGAGTAAGACGGTGAGGACTTGACCCAGTTACGAGTAAAAAGTCGGGGGCTTTGAGAAGAGACTAGGATGTGGTTCTCTAGGGCAGGGCCCGGTGATTGAGTTCTGGGGTTTACAAGGAGATGGGTGAGACCAGAACACGGAGACTCGGGGACGCGTCTCTGCTCTGCGCTCACCCTCATGGTCCTGACTGCGGGGTGCCCACCAGACGAAGCCCCTGGACCTTGGACCTCCAAACAGTTCACAGAATACCTCTCTACTTTTAGAAATCACCCATTTTCAGGTAGCCTCTGTTTTTAGCAACGAAGTGGACTAGAACATTCCTGAGAGGAGTTGAGGGTGGAGGGAATGCAAGGCGGGACGGGAGCTCTGAGGACGGTGCTGCAGCAGAGCCTGCACAGGCGTGGTGAGCTGGCGGGCCCTTCCTGAGAGCAGGCTGTGGGCTCCCGGGAGCGCAGTGTGACCCGCCCGTTTTCCGGTACCAGGTCTCTGCGGCACGTTCTGTTTCATGTGCCTGGGCTGTCAAGTTGCGTCTGACATGAATGAATGCTGTCTGTGCGGAACAAGCGTCGCCATGAGGACCCTCTACCGGACCCGATACGGCATCCCGGTGAGTCTCCTGTGACCCTGCAGTGTTCCCTACGCAACCACACTCGAAATAAGTGTCCTCGGCCCGGAGGCCATTGGATGGTGTCGGTCTCTGCATTTGATTGGTAGAAGGTTCCTGGCAAGTGCAAGTTGGTATTCAGTTGTCTTAGCGACAAATACTCTGGTTGCATGAGCTCCTTCCAGGCTCTTGAAAACCCTGGAAAGCTAGGGACCAGCAGATGGCATAATGGTTACGTTGCTGGACTCCCACATGGCCCATAGTGGTTTGAGTCCTGGTCCCAGAGGCTTAAAACTCACGTCAGGTGTGTGTGTGCATGCCCAAAATCCCAAGAGGAGACTGAAGAAGAAGGGACTGTGGCACGGCCATTCCCCCTGGGGAGTATTCCTCATTTTCTGTCTGTCTCTTTCTCTTGTGCTCACCCTATAGCAAAAATCTCACCCCTGCCCCCTCCCAAAAAAAAGGAAAGAAAAAGAAGAAAACCTTGAAAATTAATAACCCTCACATTTGTCATGTATGTATGTATGTCAAGCAGTGGAAAAGGATGATTTAGAACCTGCTACGATGCATTACATACGTTACCTCTCTCCACCCCCATGCCATCCCGGAGTAGTGGGTAGGTCCACGACATTTGACAGATGAGGATGTCAGCGTTTCCAGAGGTGGGAGTCATTTACCCCAAAATATTTCATATTAGCAGAGAAAAAGTCGGTTGTCGGTTCTAACTTTCCACACATGCACCTCCCGTGTACCTACTTCATTTTGTGTAGAGGGGGAGTACATCAGTCAGGGTTCTCCAGAGAAACAGAACAGATACTATGGAGTGTGTGTGTGTGTGTGTGCGCATGCGTATACACATATATACAGTCACGTGCTGCTTAACGATGGGGGCGTTTTCTGAGAAACGCGTTGTTAGGCGATTCATCATGGTGCACACATCCTGACTGTCTTTACACAGATCTAAAGGCCAGATCCTACTGCACACCGAGACTACATGGTATAGCCTGCCGCCGCCATCACTGCTCATGCAGTTCCTTGTTGACAGAAACGTCATTATGGAAGGCGTGTGTACATGTGCGCCCAAAACCCCAAGAGAATGGAGAGGAGATCGTGGCATGACCATCCCCTTGGGGGGTGATTTCTCACTTTCTGTCTGTTTCTTTCTGTCTCTCCAACAAGTGCAGACACCCTATATCAAAAATCTCTCTCTAAAAATTTTAAAATAGAAGCTGTAGTCTCCACCCATCTCCCTCCTCCTCCTCCAGAGCTGATTCCTGTGGTTTTTTCCTCCATATCTCCAAATGGTGGACTCGGGTGGTTACTTCTTAACCTTTTAGTTTGGGGCATTATCCACCCCTCCCCCACTATGGAAGATGAGAATTTAGCTTGCTCCTTCTTTCCCACAACACACATGCACCCTCCCTCAACCTCACTCCTTCTAATAAAGTCATATGTAATTTTGTTTAATTCCATATTCAGTATTACAGTATGATAACTGTATTTGCTTTATTCAAATTTAGGGTTGAGTCATGTGGTGAATATGATCATTTTGTTTTCCTGGTTTCAATAACTGTTTTTTTCTTTTTTTTGGAGAGGTTTTTGCTATAGGGCGTGTGCGCTCACCAGACAGACAGAGAGAGACATAGAGACAGAAAGCGAGAAATCACCCCCCAGTGGGGATGGTCACGCCACAATCCCTTCTCCTCCATTCTCCTCTCGGGATCTTGGGCACACACACACGCGCCCGGCGTGAGTTTTAAGCCACCAGGTCCGGGACGCGAACCGTGGTCGACTACGTGGGAGTCCAGCGACATAGCCATTACACTAACTGCTGGTTCCCAATAACTGTTTTTTCTTAATGCCAGAGGGCCCATGCACTCCTCTGGCGTGGGGAGAAACACCCCCAGAGGGGTGTGGTCACTCCACAATCCCTTCTCTTCCATTTTTCTCTCCTGTTGAAATTCCAGGACACACATGCATGGTGTGTTCAAGTCACTGGGAGTGGAGGACGGGATTTGAACCATGATTAGCCATGTGGCCATTAACCACTAGGCTGCAGAGCTGGCTTCTGCTTTTTTTCTTTTTTTTTTTCTTTTTTTTTTAGTAGTTTTTCTCCATTTACTTATGACTACTTAAACTCCAATTCCTTGCCAGCTTTCTGTTGGGTTGTCAGAAGTCATGACCCCTTTTTGCACAGAAAAACATGGAAAAAAATACATCATGACTTTTCTGAAAACCCAACATATCTTTTTCCAATACATGTAACACATAGATGTTCTATCATTTTCATCTTCTTAGTGAAATCTCTCTATTTTTATTTAACTTTATTTTATTTATTTATTTATATTATTAATTATTTTTTTATTATTTATACATTTAATTGCTATACATCAGTTAGATTGTAAAGAGACTTCATTCCTGGTGCTTAGCTTTCATCCTGGGATCTCTCTTCACCATGACCCTGGAGATTCCATGAGTTTCCCTCCTGTATTAAACTGTTTCTTTTCTTTTTCTTTCTCTCTTTCTTCCTTTTTCTTTCACTTTCTTTCTCTCTCTTCCTTTCTTCCAATTGTTAGAGGGCACATGTATTCTCCAGAGACAGAGTTAGTGATGGGGTGGAGAGCACCCCCTAAACGGACATGGTCATGCCACAATTCCTTCTCTTTCATTTCTCCATCCTGTCAGGACTTTGGGCACACATATACAGGCACCCAGCATGTTTTTAAACCCCTGCGACTGGAATTTAAATTGTGGTTGGCTTTGCAGGACTCAGCTCCCTTTAACCAGTAGGCCGTCGGGCTGGCCCAGACTCTTTTTTCTTAGATCCCATCTCTTCATCTTTGTTGGTTTACTCCTTCATTTTGGTCGAGTACAACTTCAAGTAGCTTCTTGAGACCAAAAGGGTGTGGTAGAAAAGAATTTTGATATTCTATTTCCTAAAACTCTATTTTATCCTCTACTTGATAATTTCATTGGATATCTTCTTATATTTTCAGAATTATAAAGTATAAGAAACACTTTATGTCATAAAAAAGAGACAAGTTTACATGGAAAAATAAGTTAACATGTCCTAAATGTATTCATCCAAACTCTGAATCCAAAGGATCCATGCTGGGACCAGCAGGTGGCGTGATGGTTGAGGCACTGGATTCCCACGTGGCCAACTGTGATTTGAATCTTGGACCTGGCAGCTTAAAAATCATGTTGGGCACTTCTGTGTGTGTGCTGAAAATCGCAGGAGGAGAACAGAGAAGGGATTGAAGTGTGGTCAGTGCCCCAGGGGGTGATTTCTCACTGTCTCCCTCTGTCTCTCTCTGGCAAGCATACGTACCCTATGGCAAAAACCTAAAAAACCAAGGACCCACATCTCTTCAAATCCACAAGTCCTAATTTTGAAAAGGTGATCTTTACAATTCTGTTTCTTTTATATTTTCCAACAGGGATCTCTTTGTGATGACCATATGATGACATTTTGCTGTCCTCATTGTACTCTTTGCCAAATCAAGAGAGATATCAACAGAAGGAGGGCCATGAACGCTTTCTAAAAAACCGATGGTGAGTCATTGCAAACCTTCCTCTTAGAATCTGTACATTTTTAGACATATGAGTAAGGGTTTTGTAATTATTCATTGTTTTGAATAATAATTCAGTGATATCAATTCCTTAAGCCTGCCAAAGCACTATCTTTATAAAGAAGATAGCTCTGTACTTTGAAATATTTTAGCAATAAGAGAATGGGGAACTTACTGAACTTCTCAGTATTCTGTTGGTTTATTTTATTTATTTATTTATTCTGAGAGGTTTTTGCTATAGGGCGCGTGCGCTCAACAGAAAGAGAGACAGAAAGCGAGAAGTCACCCCTCAGTGGGGATGGCCACACTGCAGTCCCTTCTCCTCCATTCTCCTCTTGGGATCTTAGGCATGCACACACGCACGAGCCTGGCGTGAATTTAAGCCACTGGGTCCGGGACTGAAACCACGGTCGACTACGTGGGAGTCCAGCAACATAGCCATTATGTCAACTGTTAGTCCCTCTGTTGGTTTGTTTGTTTGTTTGTTTGTTTGTTTGTTTATTTTTTGGGGGGAGAGGTTTTTGCTATAGGGCGTGTGCACTCACCAGAAAGACAGAGAGAAACAGAGAGACAGAAAGTGAGAAATCACCCCCCAGAGAGGATGGCCACGCCGCAATCCCTTCTCCTTCATTCTCCTCTCAGGATCTTGCATGCACATGCACCCGGCATGAGGTTAAGGCACTGGGTCCTGGACTCAAGCCATGGTCAACCACATGGGAGTCCAGCTACACAGCCATTATGCCAACTGCTGGTCCCTCTGTTGGTTTATTAATGAGCCACTTACCACCAAGATACAAAAGAAGTAGAAAACGTGCGTCCTGATAAAACTAGCAAACTGGCAAAGGAAACTGGTATTTTTTAAAGGAATTATCTAATTTTATTCATGATTACTATTATTATTATTATTTTAAATTTGACCAGAGAGAGACAGACAGAGAAAGGGAATAAGAAAGCAAGTAGCCAGGTCTGTGACTTGAACTGCAGTCAGCCATGTGGGATTCCAGCACCTTAACCACCATGCCACATGCCAGTCCTGATACTGGTACCTATTTATAAGTGGCAGAACAAATGACAATGCTATGTTGTGTAACATTCAGATGGACATGAAGCATCTATAGTAAAGTGAGGTTAAACCGAAAAATCCTATTGGAGAGGTAATATGGAATTTAGAGTATTTGAAATGTTATCTAGAATTTCACCGTTTGAAATGTATCAAGTCATTTTCAACGCTTTTCCTCAGGATTGGCTATTGAGGATGTAGTTAAGTAGAGCCCAACGTGATGTGGCCAGCCACAGAGGCACAGCAGGGAGACGGCCCTCCACAAGGGTGGCTAGGGTGCCAGACCCACATGGGAGTGTCTTGTATTCACATGCTGGTGTCTCCCTGTTCACACGGTCACACGCACCTGTGTCCGTGATCCTGGCTAGCTGGGCCCAGGGGTGGATCGCAGTGTGAAGACCCTGTTGGGGATGCCTGTCTGTCTCTGCCTCTCTCTCTCTCTAATGGAGGAAATTTTTTTTTTGAGAGGTTTTTGCTATAGGGCACGTGCGCTCGCCAGAAAGACAGAGAGAGACATAGAGACAGAAAGTGAGAAATCACCCCCCAGGGGGGATGACCACACCGCAATCCCTTCTCCTCCATTCTCGTCTTGGGATCTTGGGCACGCACACACACGGGTTCGGGACTTGAACTGCTGTCGACTACATGGGAGTCCAGCAACATAGCCATTATGCTATGACTACATTAATGACATAGCATTATGCTGGGCTTCCCATTGGCTGAACCAACCCTCCAGAAAGGCAGAGGGCAGGAGAGTATAGCCCTAGCCCACAGGTCAGTCTCCCAGGGCTTAGAGCAGGTGGATGAGGGTAGCAGTGGATCACTTGCACAAATGGGCGGTCAATGACAAGGTGTGATTTTAATTTGAAGACATAGAATGTTTCTTCTTCTTTTCTTTTTAGAGGTTTTTGCTATAGGGCGTGTGCGCTCACGAGACAGAGAGAGACAGAGAGACAGAAAGCGAGAAACCACCCCCCCCAGGGGGTATGCCATGCCGCAATCCCCTCTCCTCCATTCTCCTCTCGGGATCTTGGGCATGCACACACACGCACCCAACGTGAGTTTCAAGCCACCGGGTCCGGGATGCGAACCGTGGTCGACTACGTGGGAGTCCAGCGACATAGCCCTTACCCTAACTGCTGGTCCCTAGAATGTTTCTTCTAATCAACAACAACATCAGAATGGAGGAGAAGGGACTGCAGTGTGGCCATCCCCTCTCGGGGGTGATTTCTCACTTTCTGTCTGTCTCTCTCTTTTTGGCAAGCGCACACGCCCTATAGCAATAACATCTCAAAAAAACAAAAACAAAAACAAAAAAACCATGTAGTTTCAGAAAATTCAATACTATTTTTTGTACGTTCCTTTTAGGTGAAGAGCTCTTTTGAAGCAACCAAAATTAGCAGGTGCCTCTTCAGTTTGAATTCTTTTCCACCTTTTGCAATTGAAATACGATGGATGTGTTTAATTGCAATTGTTGACATGAAAAAAAAATCAAATTTGTGATTTATTTTAAATGAATGTTGTCCTTTAGTTTTGCTAAATGTCCAGCATAGTTTCCCCTTGCTTTCATGTTACCAAATTTTCTAGCTTACAAATTTTTAAAATTACATTTAAAATGTAAACCAAATAAAAGATTTTACTAACAAGATTATTATTCTTTATTTTATTTTATTTTTTTAGTGCCAGAGGTTGTATGCATACATGTGTACTTGAAAGAGAGAGAGGGAGAGAAAGCAACCCCCCAATGGGGCCTTGTCCTAGTGCAGTCCTTTTTCCTTCAATTTTCCAATCCATCAGAATCCTGGACACATGCCCAGCGTGTTAGCCACGGGGGCCAGGACTCAAACCATGGTAGGCTGTGTGGGATCCAGCAACCTCTGTATCGTGCTTAACCACCATTTTATGGGACTGGCCCAGCAAGATTCTTTATCCTTCTGTGCACTCAGCCTTTGTCACTGGTAAATATCATAATTTTGCTCTCCTAGTTTGGTTTCTTAGCATGAGATCCTGATGCTCCTCGGTCAGGGAGGCCCATTGAGGTTGACAAAATGAAGGCATCGATCTAGTCAAATCCACATTACAAGACACGAGAGTTTGCAAATACACTGAACATCCGTCATTCAAGCATTCACAAACACTCTAAAATAGAAGTCTAGTATATGAGGCTCATTTATGGTGGGAAGAAGCTGGGATATGTAAACAAGCTTGATATTTGGGTTTCTCATGAACTCAAGTTCATTTAACGGCACGTATAAGCATCTGTGATAAACTCATTGAACGTAACGAGAAACCCTTTTCTGAAGTAACTGATAACATGATGAGAAGCGGATTGATGAGAAGATGGTCTTGGTCCCCACATGACGATTTGCCTCAAAAGACACCGAAAGCAGACCTTCATCAGAGGAAGATAAGTTATGCTCTCAGTGTGGTGGGATTTTAAAGGTGTCATGGTTTTTGAGCTCCTACCAAAGAAATGAGCAATCACTTTGAACTTGTCCTATTTGAACGAATCCATCATCCAGAAATGTCCAAAGCTGGCTGATCGTAAAAGAGTTGTATTTCATCATGAAAACGCAAGACCACACACATGTGGTCACCCATCAGCAATTACTGGAGCTTGGCTGGGATGTGTCGCCCTTACACGCCACACTCACCTGACCTTGTGCCATCAGACTTGCCCTTGTTCTCTCTCTTCACAATTCCCATGTGGTATAAAGTTCAGTTCAGATGAGGCTGTAAATCAGCACCTTGTTCAGTATTTTGCTGATAAAAATAGGTCCTTCTATGAATGAGGAATTGTGAAGCTCACTGAAAGATGGCAAAAGGTTATCAAACAAAACGGGCAATATATCATTGATCTTCACTTTTTATATAAACGACCTTTAAAAAAATATAGAAAAAATACGTCATGACTTTTCTAAAAACCCAGTATTTCTCCTCACAGTTCTAGCAAAGTTGCCTTTCATATTTTGATGCTATTATTGGCAGACTGGTTTGTTTTGTTTGATAGATTTTTTTTTTTTTGTAGAGTCTTTTTTTTTTTTTTTTTTTTTTTTGCTATAGGGCGCATGCACTTGCCAGACAGAGAGAGAGAGACAGAGAGACAGAAAGCGAGAAATCACCCCCCAGGGGGGATGGCCACGCCGCAATCCCTTCTCCTCCATTCTCCTCTCGGGATCTTGGCACGCACGCACACACGCACGGCGTGAGTTTAAGCCACCAGGTCCGGGACGCAAACCGCAGTCGACTACGTGGGAGTCCAGCAACATAGCCATTACCTAACTGCTGGTCCTTTGTTTGATAGATTTTTGATATAGGGCATGTGTACTCGCCAGAGACAGAAAACGAGAAATCACCCCCTAGGGTGGATGCCCACACCACAATCCCTTCTCCTCCATTCTTCTCTGAGTATTTTGGGCATTACAAACACGCACATCTGGCATGAGTTTGAAGCCACTGGGTCCAGGACTCCAATTGTGGTCAACTACATGAGAGTCCGGCAACATAACCCTTACGCCATCTGCTGGTCCTGGCAGGCAGGTTTTAAATAAGCATTTGAGAATTCCTTTTCTCTCTCTCTCGGCATAGCATTATACTTCTCAAAAACAAAACAAAACAAAACAAACTTCAGTGGTTGTCCTAGAGCTTGAGATACACACTTACAATTAAGTTTGCTTTCAAAGGACACTACACTACTTCATGATATTGCAGGTATTTATTTTTTAGAGAGATTTTGGCTATAGGGCACATGCACTCACCAGAGACAGAGAGAGACAGAGTGACAGCAAGTGAGAAATCACCCCCCAGGGGGGATGGCCACACTGCAATCACTTCTCCTTCATTCTCCTTTTGGGATCTTGGGCACGCACGCACACCCACCCACCATGAGTTTTAAGCCTCCAGGTCTGGGACTCGAACCATGGTCAACTATATAACCACCAACATAACCATTATGCCATCCGTTGGTCCCAGTGCAAATATTTTTTAACAGAGTATTCCCAGTTCCTTTTTCTTGTCCTTTATAACACTGCCACCATTCTTTTTTTCTTTTTTTAAAAAAGTATTTGCTAGAAAGCAGGTATGCTAGCCAGAGAAAGAAAGAGGGGAGAAAAGAACCTTCAATGTGGTGTGGCCATGTTGTATCTTTTCTGCCTTACTTCTCCATCCTGTTGGAAGACAAGCACCCAGCATGGTTTTCAGGCCACTGAGGCCAGGACTCACAATGTTCCTTTGGTCATGGAAAATCCAACTCCCTTAACTAGTAGGCTACAAAGCCAACCCATGTCCTTCATTTCACCTTTCTGTGTGTTTTAATCATCCACACCTTGTTGCTATTGCTCCTTTGAACAGTTATCTGTTAGAGCAATTAAAAATTTTAAAAACAAAAGATTGTTTTACCTTTATTTCTGCCCTGATCTTCTTGCTTGGTGTAGATCTTTTTTTTTTAAAGAATTATTTTTATTATTGTAATTTTATTTATTTAAATTTGACCAGAGGGACAGAGTGAGAGAGAGAGGGAAAGTGAGAAAGCAAGCCATCAGGTCTGGGACTCAAACCGCAGAAGGCCATGTGGGAGTCCATGGTACTTAACCACCACGCCATCTGCTGGTCCCTACTTAGTGTAGATCTGAGTTTCTAATCCACATCATTTTCCTTCTCTTTGTAAAACTGAACATTTCTTGCAAGGTATGTCTCCTGGCAAAAAATTCTGTTGGCCCTAGTTGAGACAGTCTTTATTTCTCCTTCATTTTTAAAGGATAATTTTGCTGCATAAAATGTGATCTTGGTGGTTTTTTTCCAACATCTTAAATACTTCCACTACGTTTTTTTTGTTGTGTTGTTTCCTTTTATATAGAAAAATATGTCATGACTTTTCTAACAACCCAATAGATCTGTGGCTTAGTGTCTATCATGGATTTTGGGAAATTCTTAGCGATTACTATGGCAAATATTTCTTCTCTTCCTCTTTTCTCTGTTATTGGTATTACACAAGAGATATTTTATAATCATCCAACAGCTCCTGGAAGTTCTGTTCTGATGTCATCCTTTTTTCTCTCTGCATCTTAGTTTGGAGAGTTTGTATTGACATATCTTTAAGCTCACATTCTTTCCTCAGCCATGACCAGACGGAGGAACCCATCAAAGGTATTCACTTTGTATTTTTTTTAGTGTATTAGTATTTTTAGTATATTTAGTACTTTTTTAAAATTCCAAGCATTTCCCTACTTTGTATCTCTCTCTGCTTATAAAACTATCTGTTCTTGCTCATCTATTTTTTTCCATTAGAGCCCTTAACATGTTCATCAGTTGTGTTAAGTTTCCAGTCTGATAATTCATATCTTAGTCTGATTCTGATGCTTGAGATACTGTTTCAGATTGTGTTCATTCTTGCCTTGTAGCATGCCGAAAGTCAGACATGGTTTGACTGACAGGTTTCTAAGATGAGGGCCATATTAATCAGGATAGCAGCTGGGCCAGGTTTCATGTCTGTTGTACAGTGCCAGAGATTTCGTTTTCTTCGTTACATTTTTTCCCTCTTCTGTTATGTTTGGGTTTCCCTAAGAATTCCTTCCTAGAGTCTGCATCTTACAGCTGTCAGTCATAATCCAGTTATTAACATTATCCTGGAGCCCTGTTGATGGGGTAGTATTTAGGAAACATTTTATAATTTTACATCTTTGTTGTTTATTTGGCCCGAGTCCCTGGGCTATAATCAGAAATATTTCTTCTCCCCCACCCCCTGCCATTATATAAGACAAAACTGGTCAGGTATAGCCCTGATATAGTAGTTTCCCTTGAAAGGCCAGACCTTTGCTCTGGAAAATAATTTGGGTATATTTCAAAATATGAATAGTTATTTACCCCTCCCTTGCCCTAAACAAATACGGGATCTTGATAGTAACCATGAGAACCTGACAGGGTTCCTGGCAAATTCCTAGAAGTACAGAGGCTCTCTGAAGACTAAGCTCTTATGGGAACCAGCAGTTAGCATAATGGCTATGTCGCTGGACTCCCACGTAGTTGACCACGGTTCGCGTCCTGGACCCGGTGGCTTAAAACTCACGCCGGGCGCGTGTGCGTGCGTGCCCAAGATCCCGAGAGGAGAATGGAGGAGAAGGGATTGCGGCATGACCATCCCCCCTGGGGGGTGATTTCTCGCTTTCTGTCTCTATGTCTCTGTCTGGCGAGCGCACGCGCCCTATAGCGGAAACCTCTCCCCAAAAATAAAAATAATAAAAAAAAAGACTAGACTCTTAGGAGTTTTTAACTCACGCTCGCCCACCCTCAGCCTCCAGCAACTGTCATGGTTACGGTTTTAAGGTTCCTACCGGCAACTGGCTCCAGCAAGTTTTGCTCCCAGTAAGCTGATCTCAGCTATGATTCTCTGTCTTTGCCCACCCCTCCAATTTTTGAGGTGGTGGCTTGTCCTATGATTTCTGTTATTAGGAGCTGAGAAGTCATTGCTTTTCAGTCTGTTCAGCTTCCTTCAGGTTGCTGTGAGCTTGCGTACAATGATTTCCAAGTTCTTCACATGTCAGAGCTCAAACTGCAGGTTACCCACATTTTTTAAAGGCTTTTCCCTATTTTCTCAATAAAGCTCAACGGAAATAACCCCCTGAGGATAATTCTCTGACCTCTCTCTGCTCAATGAAGAGTTCTTCCGTGTGTGGCCTGGTTATTGGTACAACCGCAGGTATTAAAGTTACTGTCTCCTATTTTGCTTCGTTGTCCCACTGAAAGCAGGATGGGTCATCAGCAGCTCTACTGGAGCCACCTGCGAAAATTCGGCCAGGGCTCTCGCTCTTGCCGTGTGTGCTCGAACCAGCACGGTCTGATCCGGAAATACAGCCTCAACATGTGCCGTCATAGGCGTCATCAGGTTGGATTAAATGATATTCCTTGAATGG
This sequence comes from Tupaia tana, assembly GCA_026018925.1. Lineage (NCBI taxonomy): Eukaryota > Metazoa > Chordata > Mammalia > Scandentia > Tupaiidae > Tupaia > Tupaia tana. The sequence continues at coordinate 22,224,819 of JAKSZU010000017.1, forward strand.
ATTGTCCAAGATATGCACCCAGTGAAAGAAATCATGCTGGCTATTTGTACATAAAATAAAATAAATTAAAAAAAACCCTTCAATTAAAAAAAAAAGCTTACTGTCTTCTGGCTTTTTATTCTTCAAATGCCTGGGGAACAGGCATTCTGACTTATCTTCGTATTCTAGCATATGGTATAAATCAATTCTGCTGAAGAGAAGGGAAAAGGAACAAAACACTCTTCGCTAATTAAAAACAAAGTACTACTTTTATTTAGCTCATTTCTCCATTTATTAGAATAACCACATTCGGAGAGGCACAAAGTACTGAAGTTTTACATGACTACAAAGTTATCACAAATCCCAAACTTTTTAGCCACACATATCTCACCTACTCCTTTCCAAGAAAAAGCTTTCAAACATCTGAGTTAGCTTAATACACAGAGACCCTGAATATGTGGGAACTACATATTTTAAATGCTCATACTTCTGGCTCTAATGATGTTTTCTTTAAATGGAATCCAGCATAAAAGGGATTGAAATGTCTAAGGTCATGATGCAAATGCTTTGGAGAGAGAGTGAAATTAATCTGCATGACGTGGAAAAAGATGTAGTGTGCTCAGGTCTAGCCAGCCTCACTGAGCCATCTGGGCTTCCATGGCTTGTGCTGTCCATTCTGGTGCTGTCTGGCTAATTTTCTCCAAAAGGTTATTTACTTGGAAACAAAGTGATTGGATCTGCTTGTCCCACGTTGGCAGTGCTTCTCGGGCTAAGAAAAAAGGAAATAATATAAAAAAGTTGAAATTACTCCTTGAGTATTTGTAGCAAAGAAAAGACAAATATTAAATTTTGAAAGTTGACTCCAAAAATCTTGGCTAATAAAGTTAGACTAATTAAGCAATAGTTAAGACCCAAATTTGGCACAAAGTATAAAACAAAACAAAAAATACACACGGATAGATGTTATCATTATTACTCATGAAAACAAAATAAAACTAAGCAATGGAACAAACTCAGCCACAACAATAAAATATCCAGTTGCAGGAAAGCTGGCTTTTGGTGTTTTTTTTTTTTTGCAACACCTGTTTATTGAGTCAGAAGACACTGCCACCTACTGGGGAGAGTAAGTCTATTCATATAATTAAGGCTGACCTGATGCTGATGGGTAAATATAAACAATCATCTAGAACCCACCAGTGCAAAGGTTTCTCTCTCTCAGTAATACAGTTAGAAATGAATAGGGGTAATGTGAAAACTGGGGGTAATGTCCTATTGAAAACAGCACCAATTTACAGAGAGATGCACGTATTAACATGAGATAATTCAAAATTTTACAAGTGGTGGGCCAATCTTGCGTCCTAATTGGTTGAGCGAGCTGGATCCCATGTGGCCGACTACGTGGCTCGAAGCCTGGAGACAGCAGCTTGAGAAATGCACAGGGCACATATGCGTGCAAGTCTCAAATGGCAGCAGGATGAAGAAACGGAGAAGGGATTATGGCATGACCATGCCACACTGAAGGGTGGTTTCTGCCTCTCTCTCTTCATGTCTCTCTGCCTCTCAGGAAGTACATATGCCCTCTGGCAAATTAAAAAAAATTTTTTTTTAAATGAAAAATTTACAAATAGAGTAATTCTGGGGTTCAGGGCGTAAATGAGTTAGGGAATAAGCAGCAGAGAAGGTATTAGACAATGAAAAAATCAGGATCCTTGTCTGCCTCCATTAGTTTAACGAGTTGCTGAATAGGAAATGCAACTGCCATGCCCATATGCACAACACATGGTATGTGCTCAGTAAATGTTTGATGAGGAAATAAATGGATAACAGTTAGAGTTTGAATTTCTTCCTCAGCATAGAAAATGCTACATTAAGTAGATTCATGAATAAAACTTAAGAGTTTCTTTTAAATTATTTCCTTTGGAAATAGGTTCATTCTAGTATTAAGATTCTGGGTCAAAAGAAATTGTTCAACACATGTTAATCATAAATAAACAATAATACCAGCCCCATAGCCTAGAGGTTAAAAGAGAGCTAGATACCACGTGGCCAACCGTGGCTCAAATCCTGGCCCTGGTGGCTTGAAAAACACACAAAATATTAACAGGGTGGCCACATCCCATTTAGGGTTGCTTTATCTCTCTCTGCGTTCACTAGTACATACACACTGTTTGGCAATTAAAAATAAATTAACAAATGACAGTTTGCTGCTATTTCATTATTATAGAAATACAAAAAACCTCTTACTTTCAAAATGAACTATTCCATCAATCTGGTCAATGAATCCATTCATACGTCCTTCTGTTATCATTTGAGATGCTATCTTTTCCGCCTATTAAAACAAAAAATAACTCTCAAAAACTTTCTTTTATCTAACAGTTATTCATATATGTTAAGAGAAATGAAAACTCTTGGTTTAACAACCCATTTTGGGACCAGCAGGTGGCATGGTGCTTAAGGGCACTGGATTCCCACATGGCTGACCGCGGTTCAAGTCCCAGAGTTGGCAGCTGGTTTTTTCATTTTCTTTCTCTGTTCCTTCTCTGGTCAAATTAAAATAAATAAATAAATAAGGTTAAATAAAATAATTCCTTTTTGTTTTTTGGAGAGGTTTTTGCTATAGGGTGCATACGCTCACCAGACAGACAGAGAGAGACAGAGAGAAACAGAAAGCAAGAAATCACCCCCAGGGGGATGGCCATGCTGCAATCTCTTCTCCTCCATTCTCCTTTTGTAATCTTGGGCCACACACACACATGCACCTGGCGTGAGTTTTAAGCCACCGGGTCTGGGACACAAACCACAGTTGATTACATGCGAGTCCAACGACATAGCCATTATGCTAACTGCTGGTCCTGCCTGGCGTGAGTTTTAAGCTACCAGGTCCGGGACGCGAACCGCGGTCAATTACATGGGAGTCCAGTGACATAGCCATTACACTAACTGCTGGTCCCAATAAAATAATTCTTTAAAAAACAAACAAACAAAAAAACCCATTACGAAGCTTCCCATGTGTGTTCCTCTGCCATTCAATAGGAGAATAACTCCAATAAATCTATTTCCCCATTCTTAATTGTGATCTGCTTTTCTTGTGAGATTTTTGGACAAGAATTGTTCTTTCATCAATTTTCTCTTCTGTTTAAAATCAATCTGGATCCCTACCTCAAAAACAAACAAACTTGTTCTTATTTCACTTTGATTTCCACAATAATTATTGCCTACAAAACTCTTGAAGAAAGTAATATATATTTTTTAAATTGAAAAGAGGACTGGATATTCAAATTCAAAAGGAAATTAAAGTATTTAAAAGAGAATTCAAAGAGAGTAAAAGGTCCCCTGGCGTAGCTCCTGAAAACACATTCCGTGATTTTGTATGTCTAAGCAAACTAGATTGCAAGTTGGTCTTTTATTAATTCTGATCACCTTCACAAACAATGCAAGATCACTTCTGAACAGGCTGTATCCATTTATCATTAAAAGTATACTTTCTCTGGCCAGTAGTTGGAGTAATGGCTATGTCATTGGATTCCCATGTAGTTGAACATGGTTTGAGTCCCAGACCCAGTGACTTAAACTCATGCTGGGTGCATGTGTGTGTGTGCCCAAGATCCTGAGAGGAGAATGGAGAAGGGATTGTGGCATGGCCATTCCTCTGGGGAGTGATTTTTCACTTTCTGTCCCTCTGTCTCTCTCTGTCTTTCTGGTGAGCACACATGCCCTATAGCAAAACAAACAAACAAAAAAAAAACAAAAACACACACACACACACACACACACACACACACACACAAACACAAAACCTCTCCAAAAAAAAAATAAAGTATATTTTCACTCCTTAAGCTCAGCAAGGGATTACCTGTAAACCTGGGAAGAAAGTTGGGGCCAACAGGTGGCATGGTGGTTAAGGCACAGGACTGCCACATAGCAGACAGTGGTTCGAGTCCCAGGCCTGGTGTCCTGAAAACCACACCAGGCATGTGCCCCAGTTCCCAGGAGAATGGAGGAAAAGAGATTTCTGCATGCCCAATCCCCTGGAGGGGTGATTTCTTACCTTCCCTCTTACCATTTTTCTCTGGCAAGCACACGTACCCTATGGCAAAGCCTTCCCCCCACCAAAATAAATAAATAAAGCACCTCCCCCCAATTTTTCAGAGAATTACTTAATATTATTTATCATTATTGTTATTTTCTAATTTGCTAAAGAGCACATGTGCTCACCAGAGAGAGACAGAGAGAGAGAAAAGGTGAAAAAGCAAGCTGTCAGGTCTTGGACTAAAACTGCACTTAGCCATGTGGAGAAGTCCAACGCCTTTAACCACCACGCCACCTGATGGTCCTTCTTTTTTCCCCTTTTATGAGAGAGAAGAAGGGAAAAGAAGAAAAAGATAGAAACAGAGATAGGCATTTCTGACAGGGTTTCTACTGTGTCACAATCCTCCTGCCCCAGCCTCCCAATTAGAATTAGAGGTGCACGCATGCACCAGCATGTTCAGGCTGGCCTGGTAATCTCAGGCCTCCCAAGAAGAGGTGGTACCTGTGCACCCATCACTGTTTCTCAGCTTCTTTTTTTTTTTTTTTAAAAGACAGGGCCCTTCATGTTGTGCTTCTCCTGCCTCAGTCTCCCGTTAAGACTACAGGTGTGGGACCAGGAGTTGTTGTAATGGCTACATCACTGGACTCCCACGTGGCCGACTGCAGTTCGAGTCCTGGTCCCGGTGGCTTAAATTCATGCAGGGCACATGAGCGTACGTGAGATCCCGAAAGAAGAATGGAGAAGGGATTGCGGCGTGGCCATACCCCCCTGGGGGGTGATTTCTCGCTTTCAATCTTTCTGTCTTTTTCTTTCTGGTGAGCATATGCGCCCTACAGCAAAAACCTCTCCAAAAAAGAAAAGAAAAGAAAAGACTACAGGCACACACTACCCTACTCAAGTCTTTGTTAGACAAGGTCTCACTACGTTGTCCAAGCAAGCCTCAAGCTCATGATTCTCCTGCCCCAGCCCCTAAAGTTGCTGGAATTAACAGATACACACCACCATGCCCAGCCTTTTGGACAGCAAGCAAACCTAGGCCTCCCATGCGGTCCCAGCCTTTGAGGCATAGCATCTCAGAAGCGTGTGCCACTGTGGCTGGGCTCAGAAGAAAGCATTTAATGGTAACTAAGCCTTGGTCCCCAAATTGTTCCACTTTCTTTACTGTGCATTGAATGGGTACAAATAAAAGAATCATTAGAAAATCCTAAATTAAAATTTCACTACCAGGTAAAAGGGGATGTGATCCATATTAATGAGACTTTCAGGTTTGCAAGTACTTATATTGAGTAGTATTTAAAATTAAGAGAATGTTTTGCGAACAATATCTGAAACACCCTCTAAATGCTATTGGTGCTTTGTTGGAATTTATATATAGCCAACTAAATCCTAAGGCTAAAATGAAATTAAATTAAATTCCCTAGTAAATCCATCAGCTTCTTCTTTTTTTTTTTTTTTTTGGAGAGGTTGCTATAGGGTGCGTGCGCTCGCCAGAGAGATAGAAAGCGAGAAATCACCCCCCCAGGGAGGATGGCCACGCCGCAATCCCTTCTCCTCCATTCTCCTCTCAGGATCTTGGGCACACACGCACACGCGCCCGGTGTGAGTTTAAGCCACCGGGTCCGGGACTCGAACTGCGGTCGACTACGTGGGAGTCCAGCGACATAGCCATTAGCTAACTGCTGGTCCCAATCCATCAGCTTCTTAACCTAAATCAAGAACAAAGCTTCAATAGAATAGCCTGGCATTTTTATCGTAGTCATTCCCTAAGATGAAATTGTTAACCTTTGAGTCAGTCTAGGGCAGAAAAAAGAATTAAGGCATGTTTTGAAATCTTAAATTCACCAGAAATCAGAAACCACTATGAAGTGTAATTAAACAGCCACTAAAGAAAGATTTCCTCATAAAATGGGTGTCATAACCTCGAACTCTTTTAAGATTTCCATTTTAGGTCACTTTATCATAAAACACAATTTTAAAAAACAAAAACACTAGGGCAATTCCATCACAGTATTATTTTTAACATTTAAATTGTTTATTTCCATGTACTCGAGGCTTTCTATGTTTAATTTTTGTGTGGTTGCCAACATTCATCAATTATGTATTTTATTTTCTTACTATTTCAATACTTTCACCTCTTTATCTCCTTTTACTAGCTGGAATCAAGAACGTACCTTAGCTGCAGGGATCTCTAAAAGAGCTCCAAGTTCTTCAAAGGTGATATTATTATATAATTTGCTTGCAGACAACAAATTGTGTTCAATAACAGCTCTGTCCAAGATGCTAGAACCTTAAATAAATGTAGATAAGACAGTTAGAAATTTAAAACTAGTTTTAAATTTCCAAAAATTTAATTCCCAAAATAGCAACTTTTTTTCTAAAAACATCTAAGTAATAACCCATAATCATAATTTTTTAAGAGAGTTATTTAACTTAACTGTATTTATTTATTCATTTATTTATTTCAATTTGACCAGAAAGGAACAGAGAGAGGAGGGAGGGAGGGGGAGAGAAAGAGAGAGAGCGAGAAAGCAAGTTGCCAGGTCCAGGACTCAAATCACGGTCAACCATGTGGGAATTCAGTGTCTTTAACCACCACACCACCTGCCAGCCCTTCACAATAAATTTTATCCCTCTGATGAAAACTTTAAAAGTAACCAAAATGCTTTATGTGATATGATTTAACATACAATGAATTAAAATAACATATTTAGGGCCAGCAGGTGGCATGGAGGCTAAGATAGTGGGCCAACTGAGAGGTTCAAGTCCCAGACCTGGAGGCTTGAAAATCACTCATGGTCAACTAAGTGGTTCAAATCCCAGACCTGACAACTTGAAAATCACACCGCTGCATATATGTGCACACCCAAAACCCTGAGAGGAGAATGGAAGAGAAGGAATTGTGGTATGGCCATGCCCAAGCAAACACACATGCCCTTTAGCAAAAATCTTAACAACAACGAAAATGCAACAGGCTGCAAAATACAAAACATTGTAGAAAGAAAGTAAAGAACATCTAAAAAAAAAAAAGGAAAACATGGTAAGCTTAATACAGTTAAAATAGCAATACTCCTCAAACTAGTCTACAGATTCTGTGTAATTCCCCCTGCCAAAATCCTGACTGGTTCCTTTGCAGAAATTAACAAGCAGATCCTAAAATTTTTATGGGAATTCAAGAGACTCAGAAAAGCCAAAATAATCTCGAAAAAGAATAAAGTTAGAGGACTTAAGTCTTGCCAATTTCTAAATTTACTGCAAAGATACAGTAACCAAAACAGTGTGGTACTGGCATAAGAATAGAAACGCAGATTAATGGAATAGAATTGATAGTCCTATTAAACTTTCACATCTGCCATCACCTGATAATCGACAAGGGTGCCAAGAAAACTCAATGGGAGAAATCATAGTTTTTTTTTAACAAAGGGTGATGGGACAACTGTATATCTACATTTAAAAAAAAAAAAAAAGTGAAATTGGAACCCTTACTTCACAGCCTATACAAAAATTAAATCAAAATGAATCAAAGACTTTCTAACATTTAGAAGAAACCAGAGCAAATCTTCATGACTTTGAATTGGGCAATAGTTTCTTACACATGACTCCAAAAGCATAACAACAAATGAAAAAAACAGATAAACTACACTTCACCAAGATGGAAAACTTTTAGGCCAGCCCCATAACACTGTGGTTGTGCTGTGCATAGAGAGCCAGATGCCATACGGCCAAGTGTGACCAAATGTGGGTTTGAATACTGGCCAAAGCAAGTAGAAAAATACATTGGGTGCATGAGTGTACATGCCTAAAATCCTAATAGAATGGAGAAATGGAGGGTAAAAAAGACTGCCATCTGACCACACTTGATTGAAGTCTCTTTTGCTTTCTCTCTCTCGTATGTGTGTGTATGTGTGTGTGAGAGAGAGAGTGTCCAAATGCATACACCCTCTGGCAATTTAAAAAAAAAATCTTTTGTGTTTCAAAGGAGATCATCTAAAAAGTGAAAAAGCAACACACCCTAGAGAAAATATTTGCAAATTGTTTATCTGATAAGTACCTTATATCTAGAATATATATATAGAAGTCTTACAGTTCAACAATAAAAAGACAAATAACCCAGTTAAAAACACTGGTAAAAGATCTGAATAAACACTTCTCTGAAGAAGGTATATAAATGGCCAATAAGCACACGAAAAGGTATTCAATGCCACTGGCTATCAGGGGGCTAGCTGGTGGAGTGGTGGTTATGGCGGCTGGATCCCACAAGGCCAACAGAATGGTTTGAATAGCAGACCCAGAGGCTTGAAGACCATGCTGGACGAGAGTGCACAGGTACCCAAAATCTCAATATGAGAACTGGAGAAGCCAGAACTCCTCATGGCTGAACACAGTTTGAGATCTAGCCTCAAAAGTTTGAAAAATATGTGTGTGTGCCCAAATCCTGACAGGATGAAAAAATGAATGAGGAATTGTGGCCTGGACTTGCCCCACTGTAGAGTGCTTTCTCCCTCTCACTCTCCAGCAAGTGCATGTACCCTATAGCAATTTTTGAAAAATTAAAAGGCCTTGGACCAGCAGATGCCATAATGATTATGTTGCTGGACTCTCATGTAGTTGATCACAGCTCAAGTGCCAGATTGGGTGGCTTAAAACTCACATCTGCATGCATGCCCAAGATCCCGGGAGGAGAATGAAGGAGAAGGGATTGTGATGTGGCCATCCCTGGAGGAAGGAGAGGTGATTTCTCACTTTCTGTCTGTCTGTCTGTCTCTGTCTCTCTGGTGAACACACGCACCCCATAGCAAATAAACTCTCTCTCTCTAAAAAAAAGAAAAAATTAAAATCCCTCATATTATGATTCATTCATATAAAATGTCTCAGACAAGTCTATTGATAAAGTAGATTAATATTACTATTACACAACTCTAGGAATATACTAAAAACCAATGAATTGTAATTTATATTAAAAAAAAACACAATTATGCCATAAGATTGCTAGCTTAGGGTTATAACATCAATAAACAAAAATGTCCAAAAAATAAATAAATAAATGAGAAAAGCAATTAAGGTCCAAAATGGAAGAAGAAAAACATCTTTCCTCTACGACAGTCATGTGTTTCTCAGAAATCCTAGTGAGTATTCATGTTTTTCTTTTTTCCTTTTAGTTGCCAGAGGGCACATGTACCAGAGAGAGACAGAGAGAGAGAATAAAAACTGCTTAAATAAAACCACAACTAATCCTAAGAAAATAATGCAATTTTTCCTGAGGATCTATATAAAATTCTACAGAAGAAAAACATCTTTAGTTAGAAAGACGAGAATTAAGTGAGTTGTTTTTTTTTAGAGAGAGATATTTTTGTTACAGTGCACGTGCGCTTGCCAGAGAGGAGAGACAAAAAGCAAGAAATCACTCCCCGAGGGGATGGCCACGCCACAATCCCGTCTCCAGTCTCTTCTCAGGATTTTGGGCACACTAGTACACTCACTGGCATGAGTTTGTTTTTCGTTTTTTTTTTTTCCTTAAATTATGTATTATTTCATTGTATTTATTATCATTATTATTTAAATTTTCTATAGGGCACGTGTGCTCATCAGAGAGAAAGAATGAGAGAGAAAGGAAGAAAGCAAGCCTGCAGGTCTGAGACCCGAACCACGGTCGGCCATTTGGAGGTCCAGCGCCTTAACCAGCACACTACCTGCTGGCCCTGCACCGGCATGAGTTTTAAACCACCAGGTCCAGGACTTGAACCATGGTCGACTACATAGGAGTCCATGGCTGTAACCATTACGCCATCTGCTGGTCCCAATCAAGTTGCATCTTAAAGTACAGTTAAATAAAAAAAAATTTATTAGGTCAACACAATACCTTCACTGGTTTGATCTATCTTGGGGTTGAAGGACTAAAAGAAGCGTACATCTTTCAATGAGCCCCTACGGAAATGACTTAACAGTGAATTTGACTTCAGTACTAGAACGATGGTGAATATAAGGCAGTAAGTTTAACAGGTCTGTTTATCTTGATCTCTTCCATATTTCTGATTGTTTACATCTACATTTTTATTTGTATGTGAGTAGTTATAAGCTACTTGAGGCCTCTATAGACAAATGTACACAGAATAATCAATGTTATGAACAAGCAACTATTAAAAACTCCTTTCCTGGCAAAGGCAGTCTGACTTAAGTAAACACATCCCTTAACTAGAAAGTATGACATCAAGTTCTATTCTTACTGGCAAAATCTTACCCTGAATGACCCTGGGAAAGCTACTGTGCCAGATTTTGCTCTATCTAAAATAGGACTAGATAATTATGTCTGTTACTCTGTTATAGTCTGATGCTCAGGATTAGTTACATTACTTATCAATGGTTTAAGTTTTGTTTAGAGAATTTTTTGCTATAGGCACGTGTGCTCACCGTAGAGACAGAGAGACAGAAAGCGAGGAATCACCCCTCAAAGGGGATGGCCATGCTGCCATCTCTTCTCCTCTGTTCTCTTCTCAAGATTTTCGGCACGCAGGACCAGCAGTTAGCATAATGGCTATGTCGCTGGACTCCCATGTAGTCGACCGTGGTTTGAGTCCTGGACCCAGCGGCTTAAGCTCACGCCAGGCACGTGTGCGTGCGTGGCCAAGATCCCAAGAGGAGAAGGGATTGCAGCGTGGCCATAACCCCTGGGGGTGATTTCTCGCTTTCTGTCTCTCTTTCTCTCTCTGTCGTTCTGGCGAGTGCACGCGCTCTATAGCAAATACCTCTCAAAAAAAAAAAAAAAAAAAAAAAAAAATAGAGATTTGGGGCACGCATGTACGCGTGCACACACACACACCCCGTGAGTTTTCAAGTCGTTGGGTCTGGGACTTGAACTACGGTACACTACTTGGGAGTCCAGTGATGTAACACCATCTGCTGTTCCCAATGGTTTGAATTTTTAAAAAATTTGTCTATTGGGACCAGCAGGTAGCGTGGTGGTTAAGGCGCTGGACATTCCCATGTGACCAACCACGGTTCAAGTCCTGAACCTGGTGGCTTGCTTTCTCACTTTCTCCTTCTCTCTCTGTGTGTCTCTCTCTGGTCAAATTAAAAAATAAATGAGTGAGGGAACCAGCAGTTAGCGTAATGGTTATGTCGCTGGACTCCCATGTAGTCGACTGCGGTTCGCGTCCCAGACCCGGTGGCTTAAAACTCACGCAGGGCGCGTGTGCATGCGTGCCCAAGAGCCCATCCCCCCTGGGAGGTGATTTCTAGCTTTCTGTCTCTATGTCTCTCTCTGTCTGTCTGGCGAGCGCACGCACCCTATAGCGAAAAGCCTCTCAAAAAAAATAAATAAATAAAATAAAAAAATAAATGAGTGAATAAAAATAATAATAAATAAATAATTCTTTTTTAAAAATTTGTCTATTTAAATAGAATGCATTATTTCACAAAACGCTTTCTAATAGGGCTATTTTTTATACCGCAAATCCATGTCTCTGTTATGATACTCATCTTTAGTCAATTCCTCTTTTTCATCAGGAAGTGCTCTATAAAATGCTATAAGGGGCCAGCAGGTGGCATGGTGGTTAAGGCACTAGACTCCCACATTGTTGACTACAGTTCAAGTCCCAGACCTGGTGGCTTGATAATCATGCTTAGGCGTGTGCGTGCATGCCCAAAATCTCAAGAGGAAAATGGAGGAAAAGAAGGGATTGTGGCCATGTCCCCGGGGGTAATTTTTCACTTTCCTTCTATCTGTTTCTCTGTCTCTGGAAAGTACACACACTCTATGGCAAAAAGAAACAAACAAACAAACTAAAACTAAGAAATGCTATAGGACAGCAAAATGCTTCTACTATATTTTAATAACCTTTTCACTAGTCTGCACCTAAATATTCACCACCACATACGTGTAACCCACGATCATTACCATCAGCCGTAGTTGCTTTCTGGTGAGGCATCAGCATGGCAGCAAATTCTTGGAGCTGATTTCCTCTGATGATCCTGTCTAGGTACATTTTCTCTAGGATCCCGTAAGCAGCAAGTTGCTGGCACCGTTCATCCTTAAAAAGAGTAGCCAGCATCCGAGAACGCTGCTGTCCTACGGAAGACAAATGAGCATCAAATATTTTCCCAATAACTTCTTCAGTGCGAAACTATCTTCCGACCCATATTTGTCTACTAGAGTAGTCAATACTAATTGCTTACAGTACTTATGTTCTGTTGAGTCACTGCCCAAATACTCAACCACTGCTCCTGTTGGAAACATACAGTTAGGTTTCTGTGCACCTCTAGGCACATTTTTGTCAGTCAGTCGATCCTGACCCTTGTTTTATGTGTGTTTCTGTTTAAAGACACTCTATTCAGTGTATACTGTAGATTCATTAACATTGAACTCAGCTGGGAACCAGCAGTTAGCATAATGGCTATGTCGCTGGACTCCCACGTAGTCGACCGCTGTTCACGTCCTGGACCTGGTGGCTTAAAACTCACGCTGGGCGCGTGTGTGTGCGTGCCCAAGATCCCGAGAAGAGAATGGAGAAGGGATTGCGGCATGGCCATCCCCCCTGAGGGGTGATTTCTCGCTTTCTGTCTCTATGTCTCTGTCTGTCTGGCAAGCGCACACGCCCTATAGCGATAAAACCTCTCAAAAAAAAGAACAAAAACCCAACATTGAACTCAGCTCAACACTTTAGTCCATGCCCACATGGAGTTTATCTAACACACATATTTTCTTCATATGAAGAAAATTCTCGAACTTAAAAACGCATTCTCGAACTTAAAAACACTCAGCAGCATTTCAGCACTTCAGTTTGGGCTGTTTTAAACAACAAAATCACCAACCAAAATTAGAGATGCAAAAAACATGGTATCAAATAGACTACAAAAAGGACACTTGCTTATAGTAGGAGAGCTGAAACAAAAAGAGAGTACTGACTCTCCGACCTCAGCTGGAACCATATGACAAGCAATTCCCATTTTTTGGCTGTTCTGCACATGTATGCGAATAACTGCGGAAGTGGTACAAGTACTGACTTTGGGGTTACAAATAAATCGTACTGAGTAGGTAAATTTACAAACGGAATCCACAGATAATGAGGACCAACAGTATATTCCCATGTGAAGGCCAGGATGGACACCAAAACGTTACAAGAGATTGGAAGTACAGGCGATTTCTATTTTCCTCTCGCTTACTTGTATTTCTATAACAAACGCGCACTACTTTCTTAATAATAAAAAAAATTGAAAAAGAGAAAAAATATTTATCTGATAGGAAACTTAATATTCATAGTTTCAACTTGTACTTTCTCTCTCTTTTAAGTTTATTTACTTCCTGAGAGAGAAAGGAGGGAGGCAGCCTCGACAGGGCACACCGCTACCCTGCCCCTAGCCCTGCAGCTGCTGGGATCACCGGCACGCCCACGCACATCGCAGGCACGCTGAGGTGGATCCTGGATGTGCACCCAGAGCCATCCATGTGCTCTCCAGCTTCACACAGCAGCTTCCTACTACCAGGGCCACACAGCTAGGGCTCAGTTTCTACTTTCAAGGATTCCTGGTCTGACCTAAGAGCCAGGCGTAGCGGTGTGCGCCTGTAACCCCTGTGAGTCAGAGAAACTGGAGCAAGAAGACTATGAGCTAAAGGCTGGCCTGGGCAACAGAGTAAGGCTCTACCTTTGATAGAAATTTAACTTACACATGTGCCTTACAGAGTTGTAACTGACTAAATAAGTTATGATGAAGACAGATGACAGTGCCACAGAGGTGCTGGCACGTGGTGTGTTGGTTAAGGCGCTGGATTCTCATATGGCCAACTGAGGTTCGAGGCCCGGACCTCATGGTTTGCTTTCTCACTTTCCCTTTCTCTCTCTCTCTCTGGTCAAATTAAAAAGCAGTAAAAATGAATAGAATTAAATAAATAAATAATTCTTTTTAAAAAATAGATGACAGAAAGTCAAAAAGAATGTGCTTAATGTACTGACATGTGAAGATCATTATGAGACATATTTGCATGAAAAAAACCAAGTTATGGGCCAGCCCCAAGGCCTGGTGGTTAAGGAATCCAAATCCCACGTGGCTTGGCCTTGCAGTTCAAATCCAGCCCTGGTGGCTTACAAACATGCCAGGTGCATATGCATGCATGCTAAAAAATCATACCAGGATGGAGAAAGGGAGAAGGGACTGTGGTGGGGTCACACCCCATTAGGAGGTGCTTTATACTGAAAGAAGTACAAGAAACCAGTAAAACCTCTAAAGGAAAGTAAGCAGTATCATGTTTACATACTGCCTTTTCAGTAACAAAAAATAAAATAAATACGATAACTGCTTTATAACAAATGAACTGTGAAATTTGACCAAGTCATTAGGCTCTCAACTAAATACGATTCAAAACTGAAGATTATAGAATGATTTAGAAAAGTCATGGTTTAGAATGAGCATTTCCACTTTGTAAATTACATGCTATAATTTAATAAAAAGAACAAAAAATAGTTTGTTACATTTATTTTTAAAAAAAGGATAAATGCCAGGTCTAAAACTGAGGTTTTGAAGGTTAAAAAAAATTCTGAGAACAGAATGTTATCTTCCCCATCTCTAGATTTTTTGGTTTCTCTCGTGTATCCATTTTTTTTCAGCGAAATTTTAGGCAAACTAAATTTTATATTATGTCTCCTAGCTATTTCTGATATGTACATATTATATTTAAAATTTTTTCTTAATGCTATCAGAATTATTTTTACTGACAGAAAGCTTGTGTACACACATGAGTGAGAGACTGAGAGACTAAGCAATAGAGAGAGAGACAGAAAAAAATCACCCCTAAACAGGGCTGGTCACCCCACAATCCTTTTTCCTCCAATTCTTCATGCTATCAGGATCCTGGTATGCACGCAAGCACCCTTCATGTTTTCCTTTTCTTTCTTTTTCCCTTTATTTGCCAGAAGATATGTGAGCTTGCCAGAGAGGGAGGGAAAGGGAAAAAGCACCTCCCAGGGAGGATAGTCACACCGCAATCTGAAATCCCTTCTCCTCCATTCCCCTCTTTTTAGGACTTTGGTCATGCACATACAGGCTCCTGGCATGTTTTTCAAGCTGCCTGTCCGGTCCAAGACTCGCACCAGGCAGTTGATCAGCCATGTGGGATCCAGCTCCCTTAACCACCATGCCACAAGCTGGGCCCCTGAATGTTTTTCAAATCCCAGCTGGCCATGTGGGGTCTTGCTACCTCTGCACAGTGCCTAACGGCTATGCTACAAAGCTGACTCCAACAAACCATTTGATTGCTGTAAATATTTAAATGTCTAAATTTACAGTTTAATAAATTTAATTGTATTAAGACATCCCTTTGAAGAATAGTTCCTTGCCAAATTTTCTAATGGTAACAAATCTGAGTTTATTAAGTATAGTTTATTTAATCTTATACTACACACTTACCCGCTGACGCTAAGATGGTACAGTGCAAAGCATGTTTTAAGGCCTCTAGTCTTTCACTTTCATGGACTATCGTCTTGTAAGAGAGCTCATTGTACCGCTGTGCAGCTTCAATGAATTTTCTTCTATAATCAAGAACACGTGCATAGCATACCTAGAGATGGCAAATGTTTCAATTAGGAGAAAAACTAAAAAGCAAAAGCCAAAACGAGAGGGAACTTCTAATATATTAAGAGCATTTATCAGATGTTCTAGAACATCTTAGTATATATAGTACCATTCTCTGAAACAAAATGAGCTGCAAATCGGCTTATCAGTTACCTTATAATGTATCTGTAACTGTTCATTGGTTGATTCATTCTGAAGCAATGATGCTCGATTTATGTAAGCCTCTGCCTGGACAGGATCATCATCCTCCAGATATAACCTAGCGATCTTCAAGTAAGTCTCCAGTTTATAATCTACATTGTACTGTCTAGGACATAACAGAGAAACACAGAACGACTTAATATTTTATCAACAAAACGTTTTAGAATGATAAGTAATATCTTGTTTTTCTCCTCATGTATACTGTAGTCCTATAAGGGAATGTAAAAATAAACTGGATCTTAGCTACTCTAATTCTCAATAATCTCACAAGCCAAAGATCTTAATGGAACCTGCTCAGTTCAGGGACATATCATTTAATACGGGGGGGGGGGGGGGGGGGGGGAGGTATCTATGGACCCCCTGAGAACTATCTGGCAGTATGCTCTCTAACCATCCTTTGAATCCATCAAAATGCATATACCCTTAACTTACCATACTGTACCTCTAGAAAATAAATCCTAAGAAGATACTCAAGGATATGCACACATCTGTATGTAGAAGGATACTCATTTGTAAAGTTATTTATAAATATCTATAATAGGAAAAATAATTGACAATCAACTTTTACAGCATTTTTAGTAATTAAGTTGTGCATAAAAATGGTTAGAATACTGTTCAGCTGTAATCATTACCATGTAATAAGTAATCAAGTATGTTTGCTAAGTAAAAAACAACTGTATGAAACAGTACACAATATGTCATTAAAATGTATTTCTAGGGGGACCAGCAGTTAGCGTAATGGCTATGTCGCTGGACTCCCACAGAGTCGACCGTGGTTTGCATCCCGGACCCAGTGGCTTAAACTCACGCCAGGCCCGTGTGCGTGCGTGCCCAAGATCCCGAGAGGAGAATGGAGGAGAAGGGATTGTGGCGTGGCCATTCCCCCTGGGGGGTGATTTCTCGCTTTCTATCTCTCTGTCTGTCTGGCGAGCACACGCGCCCTATAGCAAAAACCTCTCCAAAAAAAATAAAAGAAAAAGAAAAAAAAATGTATTTCTATACAAACATATCAAAATAATCATAGCAATTACTTGTGGATGGTAAGATTACAGGTGGTTCTCCATTTTCTTCTTTATCCTAGTGGTTAAGTGAAAGGGGAAGTATGTTTAATAATATAACCAAGAATCTCACATCTTGTACAATATACTTAAGAGGAATGTTTTATTAAGAACTACAACTATCTGGGCTGGCCCTGCAGCCTGATGGTTAAGGAAACAGGATCCCACATAGCTGCACAGTTTAAGTCCCATCCCTAACATTTCAAGTCCTGGCCCCAATAGCAAAAAACACACCAGGTACATGTGCTTGCATGCCTCACATTCTAACAGGATAGAGAAATGGAGGAAAAAAGGATTGCCATGTGGCCATGCCCCACTGGGGAACTGCTTTCTCCCTCTCCCTGTCTCTCTTGGATAAGAGTACAAGTGCCCTCTGGCAATAGAAAAACAAAAAAATAGGTAAGTGTTTTCTTTTCCCTTCATTAGAGAGAGGAAAAAGGAAAGAGGCAGGGATAGTGATTTTTGACAAAGTCTCACTTTGCCACGATCTTCCTGCCCCTGTCTCCCAATTAACTGGGGTTGGGACCTGCCACGTGGCTTCCAGCTTCCCAAGCAGTGGAGTCACCTGCATGCCACCATGGCTGGCCCAGAACTATAAATGATTTTTAAAATATATGTATCAAAAGATAAGAGTAGAAGAGTTCAGACAATGGTGCAGTGGTAAAACGGGACACTGTAAAGCTAACCCACACAAGAAGGTTCTAGGTTCATGTATGGCAACCTCCCTACGTGTGCCAGGTACATGCAAGCCCATGATCGGGGCTAACTGAACCTGGGGCTAGATTCCAGTGCTGGCACACTGTTGTGGGTGGTGGCTATCTGTCTCTCTCTCACTCATGGAAGAAAAATATTAACAACAACAACAAAAAAAAAAGATTGGCTGAATAAGAGTCAAAATGTCATCTTAATTTTTTCAATATCTCTTTCTCTAGTATCTCAAAACTACCAATCCTTGGAACCCACTAAACTTCCCAAACCCGCACTGTTACATGTCACTGGCTTTTCCTCTTAAAGGCCTCACTTCCCTCCTTACCTAACCTAACTCCTATGGTAAATCATTACAGGTACTAAGTTGCATATGCACTCACCCCCCACCTTGTTCCTCTCTTGCTGTCATCTGTGTTGGGCAAACTCATAACTCCAGTTAAAGCTATTTATTTGCCCACTCCTTTTCTGTACCTGTGTAGCTAAGCTCTGATGGGTAAACACCCGACCAATTTGATCTTATTTTAATCACTACAACCTTCAAATAAGCCCTTAATACTGCCACTCGCATGCATATACTGAGTCCAATCACTGTCCCACTCTCCTAAGAGATCATTTCTCATATTCTTATCTTCTCAGCTTTACAACTTTCACCCCCATCCACTTGATTCTGATTTCGTCTTCAAGAATATAGATGCAATCAAAGAGTACTTGCATAAACTCCACCACCAGTATATCACTACCATCTGCATCACATATCCTGCACTCCCAGCTTTTACTATACATCACTGGGGACAATTTTGCCTACCAGGGAATATGTGACAATGTCTACATTTTTAATTGCCATGACTAGGGATGATAGTGCTATTGGCATCTAGTGAGTAGAGGCTTGGGTACTGCTGAGTATCGTGCAATACATAGGACGGCCCCCCAAAAAAGAATTATCCAGTCTAAAATACCAACACACTGTTGGCCTCTTGGTTTTTCTTAAATACTCTGAGTGTGCTCCCACTTTTGAGCCTTTTCACTAGCCATCTCCTCTAAGAGTATCTAGGGACACTCTTCCCTCAGATAGCTCATAACTATTTCCTTTCCCCCTTCAAGTCTTTGGAAAAGTGACATAAGGTCACCCTATCATCCCAATCATCCTATTTAATGATACATACAGTCTGTCCCCACTTTGCCCATTGATTTTTCTTTTCTCCATACTACTGATAATCTTATACTGCAAATGTTAATTATTTATTAAATTATTTATCTTTTCCTGTACTAGAATATAGGAAAAATATGAATAAACTTGGTAAATATATATATATATATATATATATATATATATATATATATATATACACACACACACACATACATACATATACATATACACACACACACACACACACACACATTCATTTAATATCTACTATTTACTATACTTTTGTCCTGTTTCCAAAGGAATTCCCACCAACACTTGGGCTGCATTTCTCCAATCTTCTTCTTTCTCATATATGGATGCAAGATGCTGTCTTATGGAAGCAACCTAGAATAGTAGGTATATGTGTTAAATGATTTCAGTGGTATTAGTAACTAATTAAAATAAACAGACAAGCTAATTTCTTATAATACACTCTCATTTAACATAATAAATTGGCAAACAAATAGGAAAAGTTTATCTAGATTACCCACAGTTTTCTATGAACTCTGCATTCACAGAGTATCAAAATAGTGACCTGAAATAATACATTTCTGCAATGTAGATTATAGCTATATTTTAGTATAAATGTTAAATTTTGCTTTTATTTTACTACATATACAATGCTGGAATTTTCCAATGTTTTCACGCTAATTACCAATTATACTGATTTTTTTTTAATTGTCTAAAGAATACTACACTTGTTTCAAAAAAATCAAATTTTAATACATGAACAAATATCAGTTGGAGTTGGAACAATCTCATATTTATTCCATTTTATATTGTAAAATGCTGTTTAGTACACAGTTTTGTCAAAAATAAAATTAATTATCTCCTTTAAGAATTTAATAACATCAGATTCTCAAAATAACTGCTTTATCTCAAGTTCAAAAACCACTGCTCTAGGTTTTTACCTGTTCCTCAAATGAAATGACTCTAGGCTGGATCTTTTCCAAGGTGAAATGATAGATTTCTTTGGCTGTGCTGTCAGGCAGGTTAGGGAGATGTGTGCAAAAATCAGTCAGCAACTGTCGCGAGATCACGAGACTGACATTCTCATTTACCACTTGTTTAAAAAAAAAAAAAGATTAAAAAATGAATAACATAAATTTTCGTTAAGCAATCTTTATCTAAAATTAATAACTAAAAACAGTCTACGTTAATACAGCCTTCAGTGCAGTACTCAGGGGTTTTCATATCCCAATCACCTTATATTACACATTGGCTTTCTTTAGGCTGAATTACTTGATTTTATATGGTAAGTATACATTTTATACTTACATCATTTTATAGGTAAGGAAAAGGGGCCCAAAGAGTTTAAACAACTTACCCTAGATCATACAATTAATAACATACCAGAATTGGAACCCAAACAATTCTCTTTACTATTATGCTAAATTGCACCTCATCAGTAGTTATATTAGTAATTATACAAAACCTTAATTGGGATTATAATTCTGAACACCATGCATTGAAAAATAATCAATTTTTAAATCAATCAATTAACCTTGATGGCATATTAACTCTTATAATTTGATATTAAATAATCCCTAAAGTCCTAGCTCACTAACAAGGAAAACAGAATTTCCATTCCACTTACTTGCTTCCACAAAAGCTTTCAAAGCCTCTAGCTGTTCCGCACCAGATAGCTGAATGGCTTTCTCCAGGATCTGACGATACCTAAAATATCAAAGAAAAATAAAATTTAGACGGTACTATATATTCTAGTAAAAACTTTGAGGTTTAATTGTTCATTTCTAATGATCATTTTAATATTATCATTTGTATTTAGTCTAGTTTCCTTCACTGTTCTCTATTTTGTGGTTTCCTTTATAGTAACCCACAGATTTTTTTCAAAGTTTCTAGTCCATCATAAGAAATACTGAATCTACAAGTCTAAGGTGCCACTTGTTCCAGTTTTCAGTACAGTATAAAAGAATTTTTTTATTTGCCAGAGGACCCCTGTGTTTGCCAGAGAGAGAGAAAGTGAGAAAGCGTCCTCTACAGGCGATAGTCATGCCACAATCCCTTCCCTTCTGTTTCTCCTGTCGGGATTTTGGGCATGTGAGCATACATGCCTGGTATGTTTTTTTTTTTTTTTTCTTTTTTTTTTTGGGGGAGAGGTTTTTGCTATAGGGCGCGTGCGCTAGCCAGACAGACAGAGAGAGACAGAGAGATAGAAAGCAGGAAATCACCCCCCAGGGGGGATGGCCACGCCGCAATCCCTTCTCCTCCATTCTCCTCTCGGGATCTTGGGCACGCACGCACATGCGCCCGGCGTGAGTTTAAGCCACCGGGTCCGGGACGCGAACCGCGGTCGACTACGTGGGAGTCCAGCGACATAGCCATTACGCTAACTGCTGGTCCCCTCCCTGGTATGTTTTTCAAACTGGTTGGTCTAGGACTCAAATCACTCCATTGGCCATGTGTGATACAGCTGCCTTTACCTCCACACCATTAGCTGACCCCTATAAAATTTTTTTTTTTTTAAGTTTTCAAGGCTATAACAAGAATGAATCTATAACTAAGTTACTGAATCTAATGTGCCACTTTTCCTTGTTTTAGTATTGAATTTAAACTAAATTTCCTTCTAAATGCCTTGAAGGACAAGCTTCAACTGTGTATTACACAGAGACAGAAGGACATTATCTGAGGTACCCGGAACCTTTTCATCCTGTGACCTAAGGTCACCAACAATAGGATAATGTTGACTAGGCAATGAAACCAAACATCAGAGACTGACTGTCTTTGTGTGTACAAAATAAACTCCATCAAGCCAAATGGACTGATTAAATACCCTTTATGCTGTCAGACAGTACCTATGAATTCCTTATTTACATTCAGTACTAGTAACTATGCTACCTAATATCTGTGACTACATATGATACACAACAGCCCTCGAAAGAGGATGGCCGGGGGATATGCTAAAAACAGGAATGGCAGCCATCCTGTTAGGCAATGGTAAACGCCTTCCTAAAACATGAGATCCATGAGGACAGAGACTTTCTTTTTTTTTAAATTATTTTTGGAGAGATTTTTTTGTTATAGGGTACATATGCTCGCCAGAGAGACATAGACTGAGAAAGCGAGAAATCACCCTGGGGGGCTGGCCATCTGCAATCCCTTCTTCTCCATTCTCTTCTTGGGATCTTGGCCATATGCATGCACATGTGCCCAGTGTGAATTTTTTAAGTTGCCAGGTTCGGGACTGGAACAGCAGTCGACTACGTGGGAATCCTACTACGTGGGAATCCAGCTACGTTAACCATTATGCCACCTGCTGGTCCCGAGGACAGAGACTTCCGAGTTTTACTCATTGCTAGATAGCAATGCCTGGAACAGTACTCAGCACATCATAAGCACTCAAATATTCAACAATATTGCTAACATTTTATTTCTAAAAGTCAGTGGTTGGTACGTGAGTGTTACACTACCTTTTTATCTCTTTTGTTTGTGTTATTTATGTTTTTACAAGCATAACTGAATTAAATGCATTACAGTTAAATGCATTTTACAAACCAAACAGCATTGCAATTATTCAGAAATTTATCCAGAATGTAGTCAAGAAATAAATGTACACAATAACAGTCAAACTTAATTCATATTTTTGGCTTGTACTTTCCAAGGCACACTTTCAAGCTACCAATTAACACATTGCCTGATTCTCAACTCATAAAAATAATTCACAGCCTTGGCTAAATGACTTCTCAAAAATGCAATGAATCAAACCGACTTGCAGGGGCCAGCCAGTGGTGTGGTGGTAATGCAAACTGACTTTGAAAAGGTAGGTATATTGATAAAAAAGACAGTATATTCCAAAGAGGAGATCAATTATTCTCAGAAAGCAAGGAAATGATCCAGCAGGTGGCATGGCGGTGAAAGTGACTGGATCCCACATGGCCAACTGAGTGGTTTGAGTCCTGGACTCAGTGGCTTGAAAAACGCATTGGGCACAAGTGTGTATGTGCATGACCAAAATCCCAAGAGAAGAATGTAAGAGAAAGGATTTCGATGTGGTCATTCTTCCCTGGAGGGTGATTTCTCACTTTCTCTCTTTCTCTCTCTCTCCAGTGAGACCATGTGCCCTATAACAAACAAATAAACAAAAATGAAAGCAAGGAAATTTTATTAACCTTTTTTTCTCTTTTTTTGGAGAGGTTTTCGTTATAGGGCACGTGCATTCGCCAGAAAGTCAGAGAGAGACAGAGAGACAGAAAGTGAGAAATCACCCCCCAGGGGGGATGGCCATGCCGCAATCCCTTCTCCTCCATTCTCCAACTGTTAGTGGCCATGAGGCTGGCTCCTTTAACCACTGAGTCATGGGGCTGACCTGCGCAGCGGTTGGGATTTGAACCTCAGTGGGCCATGTGGGATTCAGCAGCTCCATTAACTAAATCAGGAATTTAAATAGCAACTTCATATTGCCATAGAAAATCATCTCAAACTGTTAACTGGGTACCTAGGCTTTTTATGTTACTATATTAGATTCTACAATAGGTATAATACTTAAAAAATTTTAAATGACCTTAGTCTTTGAAGGTCTTCTAACGAGGAAGAGAAAAATAAAAAGCTAAACAACTAGTCAAGTATTAAATTACAATAATACAAAAACAAAAGTTACAATGACTAATATAAAAGTGAATAATAGAAACCATATGATAAGCAAAGAGTCAATATACAGTATGTGAATTGGACTCCCACATGGCCGACTATGATTGGAATCCCAGACCCAGCAGCTTGAAAATCACACCGTGTGTGTGTGTGTGTGTGTGTGTGTGTGTGTGCCCAAATTCCAAGAGAATGGAGAAGGGATTGCAGTGTAGCAATTTCCCTGGGGGATGATTTCTCATTTTCCCTCTCTCTGTCTCTGTCTCTCACTCTCTGGTGAGCACACCCGACCAGTGGCAAAAACCTAAAAAAATTTAAAAAGTATGTGAGTCCAGCCCCAGGTGAGCTGCCAGTTAACTCTATCATCTGCATGAGTGAGTCCAGACAAGACTACCAAAACATCCCAGGCAACTCTCAGAATCCTGAGAAGTCGTTTTACACGATCAGGTTTTTGAGGTGTCACAGAGCAACAGATAAATGAAGCACCCCCTAAGATATATGCTGCTATTTACCTCCAATTCAGACCTAAGCAAGTAAATGCTTGGCTAAAGTTTCAGGACTCTGCAAATGTTTGAAAAGCTTTCTCTCTTCTCATAACAATGCACTCCTTTTTCTTTAACAAATAAAAAGCAAGGCAAGCATGGGAAAAAATTATGTCTGTTTTACTTTCATTCATATCTATTGATATAAAAATTTTATAAATTATGTCTGTTTTACTTTCATTCACATCTATTGATATAAAAATTTTATACAAAAAGAACTGAGTCATGAAGTAGGTCCATATGAAATAGGTCCATGCTATTTGCTGACTGCTTAGTAATAATAACAACAACCGGGACCAGCAGTTGGCATAAAGGCTATGTCGCTGGACTCCCATGTAGTCAACTGTGGTTCGAGTCCCGGACCCGGTGGTTTAAACTCACGCCGGGTGCCTGTGCATGCGTGCCTGCCCAAGATCTCGAGAAGAGAATGGAGAAGGGATTGCAGCGTGGCCATCCCCACTGGGGGGTGATTTCTCGCTTTCTGTCTCTCTGTCTCTCTCTTTCTGGCAAGCGCACATGCCCTACAGCAAAAACCTCTCAAAAAAATAAATAAATAGGGACCAGTGGTTAGCGTAATGACTATGTCGCTGGACTCCCACGTAGTTGACCACGGTTCGCGTCCCGGACCCGGTGGCTTAAAACTCACGCCAGGCGCGTGTGCGTGCGTGCCCAAGATCCCAAGAGGAGAACGGAGGAGAAGGGATTGCGGCGTGGCCATTTCCCCTGGGGGGTGATTTCTCGCTTTCTGTCTCTCTGTCTCTCTCTGTCTGTCTGGCGAGCGCATGCGCCCTATAGCAAAAACCTCTCAATAAATAAATAAATAAATAAATAACAAAAAATAAAATAACAATCTCATGACACTTTTTGAGTGTCAAGTACTCTTCTAAGTGACATAAATGTGCTAAGTATATATACACACATTCACTTTGTCTTCTGCAACTTCAGACAAGAATAACTCATACTGTTCCCATTCTCCTGAGTAGGAAAATGAGGCACAATGTAAAGCTCAAAATATACAGCTAAATTTCCCACTAGTAAAAGAGATTACATTGGACCAGCAGGTGACGTGGTGGTTAAAGGCGCTGGACTCCCATGTGGGCAACTATGGTTCAAGTCTTGGACCTGGCGACTTCCTTTCTCACTTTCTCTCTCGTCAAATTGGAAAATAATAATAAAAATAAAGTTGAAATAAGTCTTAAAATAATTAAAACGTAGATTATATTTATCACCAGAGAAAAGGCAGTACAGCTTACAGAAAATACACTCACAATTGTAATGGCTGGGTTAGAGCACTGTATCCCATATAGATATAATATAGATCAAAGTAGTCTCAGCTGTCAGGATGTAAATATTAGAATAGATTCAGGAGGTATAGCTGAGTCGAACCTCAGTCCTGGCAGTCCTGCTATGTGGGAGTCCAACGCCTTTGCCCACCATGCCACCTGTTCGCCTGGGAGGTATACTTTAAACAGAGCATGTTCATTGCAAGGCAGTGATGAGGCCAGGAGGTGGGATGGTGGTTCAGGTGCTGAATTCCCACATGGTCAACTGCAACTGGAGTCCCAGACCTGGAGGCTTGAAAATCACATGCCTGGCATGTTTTTCAAAATGCTGGGCGAGTGTGTGCCTGCCCAAAATCCCAGAAGAATGGAGGACAAGGAACTGCGGTCACACCATAGCCCCTTGGGGGTGACTTCTCACATTCCCCCCTCACTGTCTCTGTCCCTCTCTGGCTAGCACACATGCCCTGCTGCAAAACCCTAAGGAAAAAAGACAGCGCTGTGAAATCTACAAAGAGAAAATGGACAATATCCTGCCTATGATTAACAGTACCGAACAACTGCGTCCTGAATAGGACAGGCACATTAAAAGAATTTTAATTTGGAGTGGGCCTAGGCATTCTGTATAAATTTTGACAAAATTCCTAAACACTCCAGGTTCCTACAAAAATCACTATCCTAGACATCTTCACCCACGATATGAGGTCATTCCACCTATGTACCCTTCTTAGGAGTTGGTGGCGGAGAGAATACTCAAAACACAAGCTCCACACAAGGCAGTCTGTGCAGTTCTAGACGACATGACAGCGGCCATGCCTCCAGCCCCCGTAGCCCTGAGAAGCCACCTCCCCGAAAAACCCTGCATCAAGGTCCTAGAATATAAATTGTCCTCGATCAAAGGGGGAGAACAAGATCGAAAGGGAGGACAGGTTCCATGTGAGGAGCCACCCTGCGATGGGAAGGAGTACCATAGAAGGCTGTGAAGGCCGAGGGAGCAGTCTTCCTTCAGATCGGGCTTCCTAAGGGTTCGGTGAGGCTGCTATCAAGGATCGAGCAAGCTGACAGTCACGCCAGGTCCCTGGCATGCAGGGCCGGTGCACGAGGTCTTCTGCAGCTTTCTGCGGCTCCCAGTGTTTGCCTCCCCAGCCGACCTCAGGCCCGCCCCCTTGGTCTTCAGGCCCCGCTCCTAGCCTCCCACCCGAGAGCGCGGTCAACCCAAGGAAAGCAAGTCTGTGGCTTCCTTACCCACCTCTCTAGTCCCGTGCTCCAGGGAAATACTCACTTGCCCGCCAGATCTTTATGAGAACCACTCGAATTCATCAACTGGGCCAAATCCTGTCGCACGGCTGCCGCCATCTTTCTTCCAGCTCAGCGGCGGCTGCGGGACCTCTCTCAGCCAGAAAGAAAACGAGCGTGGTCCTCCAGAGTGCAGCCAGAGAGTATCCGAGATGCCACCGAGTAGCGTCTGTGTAGGCCAGAGCGCCTAGTGTGGGAGCTTGGACTAGCTCCGCCCCCAGAGTTGAGTGACTTGGAGCTCCACCCCTCAGGTTTGAGGACTGCCCAGGGCTCTCCCACAGACTCTGGCTCGTTCGCTCCCACTTCGGATTGGCTGATGAACTCCAAGACACTAGGTCGTTTGTGCAGCTCCAGTAAAGTGCCGGGTACGTAAAACTGTTGCGTTTTTACTAAGTTCCGTGTCTCATGGCTGTGGTTTACTGTTTTCCGTTCAAGGCTTAAACCACCTGTGGTAAAGGAGTTGTTTTTATTTCCAATTCACCACAGACCGATACTTTTAAAAAATACTGTTTAAAATGTCCCTATCCCCCCACCTATTCTGTACTGTATAATGATTGGTCATACATCCCATTTATAACAAGACAACTCCGTTTTCCAAATGTTGTCCTACAGTAATTATTAATAACGCCACCTTTCACTCTAGAAATGGTTCCATTTGAATGACAAATTATATGGCCACCCTTCCTTGATATGTGATTCATTCATTACTCATGTATCCTGATAGAATTTCCCTCTACAAATACAAACAAATTAATGTAAATTTTTCTCTCCTTTCTTGCTTTCACAAAAAGTATCACACCACATCATTCTTCTGTTGTTCCCCCCCACACACTTTTCCTGGATAGCTTACCATTTACGTACAATCTAAAAATGTCTTTTAAAAAAAAGAATTATTTTATTTAACTTTATTTATTTTCTTATTTTCATTTGACCAGAGAGGGACAGAGTGAGAGTGAGAAAGAGAAAGTAAGAAAGCAAGTCGCCAAGTTCAGGACTTGGACCATGGTCGGCCATGTGGGAGTCTAGTGCCTTTAACCACCATGCCACCTGCTGGCCCAAAATGTCTTTTTTTGTTTTTTAGAGTTACAGAGTTTTACATAGTGAGGGTATGCCATAGTTTATTTAATCCTTATTGACCATGAATTATTTTTAATGAGTTAATCAATGCTGCAGTGAAGAACCTTGAGGTACATACATCATTTTATATGTGTACAGGTAAAACACATTCCCAGAAGTTAGTCAAGAGTAGGCATATGTACAATTTTGGTAGTTAATGTCAAATTGCACTTTATAGAAATTGTGTCATTTTGCCCTCCTGCCAGAAATATATCAGGATACCATTTCCTATAGCCTTGCCTATAAAAGATGTCAAATGTTTGAATTTTTGTCATTTTAGTATGTGATAAATGGTATGTTCCCTCTACTAGAAATGGGAAAGAAAAGAAAAACAGAAAAAAAATTTTGTTAAGAAAGTAATGTTGGGGCCAGCAGGTGGCATTTGTTTGGGGTGATGGACTCACATGGCCAATCTCAGTTTGAGTCCCAGACCTAGCAACTTGCTTTCTTATTCTCTCTCTCTCTCTCTCTGTCTCTCTGGTCAAATTGAATATTAATAATAAATAAAATTAAATAAATAATTCTTTAAAATAGAAATTATAAAGTTTTTTTTTTTAAAGAAAGTAAGTGGATGAGGCCAGCAGATAGCATGGTAGTTAGGGCACTGGACTCCCACATGGCTGACCACAGTTTGAATCCCAAACCAGTCAGCCTGCTTTCTCACTTTCTCTCCCCTCCTCCCTCTCTCTCTCTCTTTCTCTCTGGTGAGTGCACGTGCCCTATAGCAAATTGGAAAATAATGATAACAATAAATAAAATAATTCTTAAAGAAAAAAGAAAGGTGGAGATGGTCCATATCAATTCAGAATCCCATTGACAAGAACTTAAGTCATATACCATGTCTAGCAACAGTAAGACTGGGAATTTAGTTTCCATATGGCAGCCTTGTGCTCAGGAAAAAGGAAAGAATGCGTTTAGTGGGCCCATCAGCAATCTCTACTACAGTCTATCTCTCTGACCACCTAAATATCTGTTTGACCTTCAAACTCAAAATTCAGGATATGTGGTAATTCACAATACTCTTCATTATTTTGGGATGTGGTTTTTCATCATCCAAAGACATACACACTGTAGAATAATTTGCCCCAAGTCCATTCGTGTAATACAAAGCAAAAGCGGATCAGAAACAGGAAAACCACAGTTTAAAAGCAAATAAAGAAAGAATTAGAAACACTCAGCAGTTACTTGTCCATAGCAATGGCAGAATCCTGGACAGGGATTAGGAATACCCACCCCCTGCTCTGATGGTAGAATAAGTTCCTTGGTTAGACCTTGGATGTCTGTTCTCTCAGAGGATTTCCATTTGTTCATTGGAAAATATTTTGTGGGCTCAAGGTTTGCCTTCAAAATACAAGTTGCCTGGGGAACCAGCAGTTAGCGTAATGGCTATGTCGCTGGACTCCCACGTAGTCAACCACGGTTCGCGTCCCGGACCCAGTGGCTTAGAACTCACCCCGGGCGCGTGTGCATGCGTGCCCAAGATCCCGAGAGGAGAATGGAGGAGAAGGGATTGTGGCGTGACCATCCCCCCCTGGGGGGTGATTTTTCGCTTTCTGTCTCTCTGTCTGTCTCTGTCTGGCGAGCGCACGTGCCCTATAGCAAAAACCTCTCAAAAAAAAAAAAAAAATACAAGTTGCCTGGATATTGAGTGTATTCCCACTTTAGGAACTCCTTAGCGCTTGAATAATTGAGGGCTTCTGTAGACTAGGCTTCTGGGTGGGTTTTTTTCCCTTCCCCCTTCCTCCTTCCTTCCTTCCTTTCTTTTCTTCTATAACTCCATTAAAAATTCTGTAAGTTTTAACTATTTGTTTCCAGATAGTTTCAGGTATCAGTAACCATACTGTAAGTTCTTTCTAGAAGTAATTATTAAATCCACCCTATGCCCTGGCTTCCGTACTCAACTCATTCTTTTGTTTTTTTCTTTTCTTTATCCATGATAGAACCCATGTGCACACATTTGAGAGTGAGAATGAGAGAAAGGGAGATGAGCATCTCTAAAGGGTCCAAACATGCCATGACTCCCTTCCTTCAGTACTCCAGATGGTCAGATCCTGGGCACATGCACGTGTGGCTGGTGTGTTTCGGGTTTATTGGGCCAGAGATTCAAACCACAGTTACCATATGGGACTTGGCTTCTCTTGAACAGTGACTTATCATTGTTCCACAGACCTGGACCTCAACCCACTTTTAAAAACAATCTTTTATTAGAGGGACCAGCAGTTGGTGTAATGGCTATGTCGCTGGACTCCCATGTAGTTGACCGTGGTTCAAGTCCTGGACCCAGTGGCTTAAACTCACGCTGGGTGCATGTGCATGCATGCCCTAGATCTGGAGAGGAGAATGGAGGAGAAGGGATTGAGGCGTGGCCATCCCCCTGGCGGGTGATTTCTCGCTTTCTGTCTCTCTGTCTCTCTCTATCTGGCGAGCGTGCACGCCCTATAGCAAAAAAATATAAAACTCTCAAAAAAAAAATTTTATTAGAGAGATTTTTACTATAGAGCATATGTACTGGCCGGAGAGACAGAGAGAGACAGAGAGACAGAAAGTGAGAAAATACCCCCCCAGGGGGATAGCCACGCCGCAGTCCCTTCTCCATTCTCCTCTCTGGATTTTGGGCGGGCACATGTGTGCCCTGTTTGAGTTTTTAGCTGCCACATCTGGTACTTGAACCATGGTCGACTACATGAGAGTCCAGCGATGTAACCATTATGCCATCTGCTGATCCCAACTCAACCCATTCTTTTTTCTTTTTTTTTAAATTATTTATTTAATTTTATTTATTCACTCATTTATTTTAATTTGACCAGAGACACAGAGGAGGAAAGAGAGAGAGGGAAAGTGAGAAAGGAAGCCACCAGGTCCGGGACTCGAACCGTGGTCGGCCATGTGGGAGTGTCCAGCACCTTAACCACCATGCCACCCGCTGGTCCCAACTCAACCCATTCTTAACACCCTCTTTTTAAGGGTGGCAGCCTTGAAATCAACAGGTTTCAGTGAGAAGAGAACTCTATTAATTTGATTTTGCTTCAGCTTATCTTTGCTTCCCTTTCTTTTTGTTGGTTGTTGTTATTGTTTTGTTTGCTAAAATGTTGTAATGGACTCTGAGAAAGCTCAAGTCTTCTCTGCTTTCTAGTGGTACATAAACCCTTGGCTTTTTCTACTTAGTGAAGGCCCCAAATTTCTGGACATTCTATTCCCTTTTTACCTTGACTTCAAACTTGACTTGCAGTACCTTTCTGAAACCAGCAAAAAGCAGCCATGCACACAAGCTGGCTCTTTCAAAATACTTCCACTAAAACTTCAAGCTAGAGAAGGAGGTTGTCTGCCTTCCTCTGTGTCATAGGCAGCAATTTTACAAAATGTTTTGATAGAAAAAGTGCTTTTTTCTAGACTTCTCGTTCCCCGTAACCATCCTCTAAGAGAATACACCTTTTTTCTTCCGTTTTTCTACAGGGCATGTGTGCTCGCTTAAGAGAGACAGAGACAAAGAGAGAAAGAGAAAGGGAGAAATCACCCCCTGTCCATGAGGGATGGCCATGATGCAATCCCTTCTCTTCCTTTCTTCTCTTGGAATTTTGGGTGAGCATGCACACATGCCTGGTGTGATTTTTTTTTTTTTTTTTTTTTTTTTTTTTTTTTGGAGAAGTTTTTGCTATAGGGCACATGCGCTTGCCAGAAAGACAGAGAGAAACAGAGAGATAGAAAGTAAGAAATCACTCCCCAGGGGGGATGGCCATGCCTCAATCCCTTCTCCTCCATTCTCCTCTTGGGATCTTGGGCACACACGCACACATGCCCAGCGTGAGTTTAAGCTACTGGGTCAGGACTTGAACCGTGGTTGACTATGTGGGTATCCAGTGACATAGCCATTACACCAACTGCTGGTCCCACCTGGTGTGATTTTTAACTGCCGGGTCCAGAACTCAAACCACTGAGTCAGCCATGACAGATCCAGCACTTTTACCACCATACCACCTGCTGGCCCAAAAGGATACTACTTATTTTTAGGTTTTACTTATACAATGAAGAAACGCAAACCTGGATAACCCTGAAGGCTTCTTCTCTTCCTCGTTACAGTTGCCTGGCAAGAAGTTATTTAGGGGGGCCAGCAAGTGGTGTGGTTGTTAAAGGTGCTGGACTCGAACCCACATGGCCGACCATGGTTCAAATCCTGGACCTGGCGGCTTGCTTTCTCACTTTCTTTCTCTCTTTCTCTCTCTCTCTTTTTCACTCTCTAGCTCTATACCTCTCTGGTCAAATCAAAATAAATAAGTAAATAAATAAAGTTTTTAAAAATTAAGAAGTTACCTAGGCA
The DNA here is from genome assembly GCA_026018925.1 of Tupaia tana. Lineage (NCBI taxonomy): Eukaryota > Metazoa > Chordata > Mammalia > Scandentia > Tupaiidae > Tupaia > Tupaia tana. Next base: position 22,256,697 of record JAKSZU010000017.1, read on the forward strand.
TAGCTGAGTTAATTCAAGGGAAGTAAACAAATCCTGGTTGGTTGGTTGGTTCTCTGCCAAATTTTGGGTCCCTGTCTAGACTTACAAATTAAAGTTTTCATGTTAGGCTGGCTGCATGGCTTGGTAGATGGGACAGCCAAATCCCGCATGGCCAGCTATGCATTCTGGTCCAGGAACAGAATGAGAGGCACAGGAAACACCTCTGTTTGCACGTGCTCAGGAGTCTGAAGAGAGGGACAGATGAAGGAGAGGAGATGGCGGCATGACCATGCCCCACGAGGGTGATTTCTTCTCTCCCACTCTTTCCATCTCTTTTTCTGTATCAAGCATACCTATCCTCTAGCAAAGAAAAAAGTTATGTTAACAAAATACCCCTACTGGGGCTAGCAGGTGGTGTGGTAGTTAAGCAGTTGAATCCCCACATGGCCAACTGCAGTTCAAGTCCCAGACCTGGTGGCTTGAAAATCACACTGGGCACATGAGCACATGTGCCTAAAATCACAGGAGGAGAATGGAGAAGAGGGGACTGTGGCATGGCCATCCCCCGTGGGGATGATTTCTCACTTTCTCTCTCTTTGTCTCTCTCTCTCTCTCTCTCTCTTTCTCTGGCAAGCGCACACACCCTATGGCCAAAACCTTAAAAAAAAAATACCCCTATCCTTGCACATTAAAGTTTGGGAAACATCTGGCAGACATCAACAGCGTTGGTAAATGAATTGTCTCTAAATTCCGGTCTAATAAGACCATTTCTCCAGCCAGGCATCTCCAGTTATCACAATCAACTAGATGTTCTCTGCCCTGTCCTAACTGGGATGCAAAGGACATCATTCTGGGTCCCCTTCCTGGCACATCTTTTATTCTGTGCTCACTGCACCTGGTTCAGCTCCGCCTTGCTGCAGAAGGAAACAAAAGAGCGAAAGTGATAGTTTATATTCTGCCATTTTCTAATCCGAATACTAATCCCTACTCTACACCCATTCCACATGTTACACGTGTTTTGTGAACACCTGTTCTAGAGTTATCTTGTGTGTTTTCTAGACTAGATTCAGAGTAAGTCATTTTTCCAGGAGCCCTCACTCCTTTTAGTGGGGAACGATAGGTAGAGAAAACACCCCAGTGTTAGAGTTACTCATTGCTACTGTATTAGTCGTCATTGGCCTTTTTCTTCTTTTTTTCCTAGAGTGTTTTTTGCTATTGGGGATGTGTGAGCACCTGAGAGACAGAGAAACGGAAAGCAAGAAATCACACACACACACCCAAAGGGAGATGGCCATACCACAATCCCTTCTACTCCATTCTCTTCTCAGGATTTTGGACACACACGCACACACACCCGGCGTGAGTTTTAAGTCACCAGGTCTGGGACTCAAGCGGTTGACTGTGTGGGAGTCCAACGATGTAACTGCTACACCATCTGCTGGTCTCCCTTATTGACCTTTTTATAGACTAGTACTAGGAGCAAATATATGTGTTAAGAGCAAAACAATTCATTAATTCATACTGATATTTCCAATTTCAATTTAGGTGGCTTTACTTAACCTCTTGTATCTTTCTTGTTTCCACAACTAGAATTCTGGTTCACAAGTATATAAGGAATTATAGAATCATAATATTCCATAACTACTCATTTTATTCATCCTATATTATATACACAACAGCCTTGGAATAGATATACTAATACTACCACCCCCAGCTGATTACTGAAAACAATGAAATGTTTTCTTGCATTTTCTCTCTCTATTTGCTCTCATTTCAGAATAGTTCTATAACTATACCGTGAGCATGTGTACCCATTACAAACTATGCCCTCTTCCTTCTAATCCTCATGTAGTCTTAGTTCTGTGATATGTATTTAATGCTTGCATCAGCCCATATATGGGGAAGAGCCAGTTTGCTTGTCTGAAGCTAGTTTTTTCATAGGTTTCTCAGGAAGGACTCATGAAAACCAAATTATATCGTTGTTATTATTTTAGTTTTCTATAGGGTGCAGGCACTGGGAGGGAGAAAGAAGAGAGATGGGGGAGAGAGGGAGAAATCACTCCCCGGAGGGATACCACATGACGGTCCCTTCTTCTCCATTCTCCTCTTGAAATTTTGGGCACACATGCACACACACCTGGCATGGTTTCCAAGCCTCCGAGTCTGGATTCAAACTGCAAAGTCGGCCATGTAGGACCCAGCACCTTAACCACCATGTCACCAGCTGACCTGAATGCTTTCTTTTTCTTGGATATTTATTATATCTTATGCCTTTTATTTTGTATTATTTTTCATTTAGATATAATAAACCTTGACCGACTGTTTTGTGGCATTAAGCATTGCTGAAAAAAATCTGTCGCGAGTCTCATTTCCTTTTCTCTGTAAGTCACTCATTCTTTTTTGCCTTGATGTCCCCAGTTCTTTTTCCTCTGAAGTTGAGTTATTTTACTATGGTGGTTGATGTTGGTTGTTCTGGGTGGATAGTCTCAAGGACACAGTGTACTCTTCCAAGATGTAATTTTATATTTTAACAATATTTTCTTTCATTGGAACTATTTGTACTTGTTCTAGTCCTGTAGTTTCTTCTTTCAGGAACTACTGTTATCTATGTTAGGTGTTTGCTGTCTTTAATATTAGTCATCTCTCCTCAGAACCTTTTTTTTTTGGTAAACTTATTTAACCCTTCAGATTATCTATAAATATGTGATACTTTGGTTTTTATTTTATTTTATTTTTTTGTCTTCTTGTTTTGTTTTGTTTTGGCTATAGGGTGCATGCATTTGCCAGAGAGAGACAGAGAAAGAAAGTAAGAGGGCTGGCAGTGGTGTGGTGGTTAAGGATGCTGGACTCCCACATGGCCAACTATAGTTCTAGTCCTGATTCTGGTGGCTTGCTTTCTTGCTTTTCCTCTGTCTCTCTGTCCCTCTCTGATCAAATTTAAATAAATCAATAAATCAATAAAGTTAAATAAAATAATTCTTTTTTAAAAAAAGTAAGAAATCTCCCCGCAGGGGTGGATGGCCACCCCAGAATCCCCTCTTCTCTATTCTCCTCTTGGGATTTTGGTCACGCTCACTCACATGCCCAGCTGAATCTCAAGCCACTGAGTCCAGGACTCAAACTGCATAGTCACCTATAACCTGCACGCCACCTGCTGGCCCTCCTTCTAAAGGGAAAAAAAAATTGGCCAGAGGGCATATGTGGGAGAGAGAGAGAGCACCCTGCAGTGGGAAAAGTCACAGTGCAACCCCTTCTCCATTGCTCTATCCTGTCAGGATTTGGGGCACACATGTGCATGCACCAGACATGTTTCTTAGTCCAGGACTGAACCGGGTGGTCAGCCATGTGGGATCTAGCTATCTTAACTCCTGGGCCATGCAACCGGCCCACCTCACAACCTTTTTATTTCTTTTTTCTGATCTTTTTAATTTGCAAATGTATCGTTTTTCTCTCTCTAATCTAAAGTACTGTATTGTGTTTATTTCCTCCTGATTTCCTTCTAGTTTAGACTTTCTTTAAAAAAGAAAGAAAGAAAGAAAGAAAGAAAGAAAGAAAGAAAGAAAGAAAGAAAGAAAGAGAAAGAAAGGAAGGAAGGAAGAAATAAGGAAAGAAAACGAGAAATCACCCCCCGGTGGGATGGCCACTCCTCAATCTCTTCTCCTTCATTCTCTCTTGGGACCTTGGGCACGCACGCACACATGCCTGACATGAATTTAAGCCACCGGGTCTGGGACTCAAACCATAGCCGACTACATGGGAGTCCAGTGACATAGCCATTACGCCAACTGCTGGTCCCATTTAGTCTTTATTTCTAAAGTGTTGTTTTTATTTCTAATTCTTTCCTGAGTTGTACCACAAATTCTAAGTGTTTTAAATTCTTATGTTGTTCTTTTATGTCTTTTATCATTTTTTTCCAATTTACCTAGCAATTAGTTTCCCCTTTCTGTTGTTTTCTATCAAACACTTTTTCCCTAATATTATGGGAAAACATGTTTTCAACTCTTTCCTCCCTTCTAGACACTTTAATCCTCCATTGCCTTTTTATTACACTCTCAAGAAATAAAACTCGGGAACCAGCAGTTAGCGTAATGGCTATGTCGCTGGATTCCCACATAGTCGACCGCGGTTCGTGTCCCAGACCCGGTGGCTTAAAACTCACGCCGGGCGCGTGTGCGTGCATGCCCAAGATCCCGAGAGGAGAATGGAGGAGAAGGGATTGCGGCGTGACCATACCCCTGGGGGGTGATTTCTCGCTTTCTGTCTCTATGTCTCTCTCTCTGTCTGTCTGGCGAGTGCACGCGCCCTATAGCGAAAAAACCTCTCCAAGAAAAAAAAAAAAGAAATAAAACTCTTAGAATATTTTAAAGTATTACTTATTTAACTTTATTTATCATTATTATTTTTTTTTAATTTGCCACAGGGCACTTGTGCTTACCAGAGAGAGAGAGAGAGAAAGCAAGCTGCCAGGTCCAGGACTTGAACCACGGTCGTCTAGCACCTTAACTACCACGTCACCTGCTGCCTCCCCTTATAATATTTTTACTTCCACATCTTTCACACCCAGTTGCAATCCTCAGAACATACCTCTTCTGCCCCTCAGTGCCCACCTCATCTGCAGGTCTCACCGAGGTAGGTTAGTACCTCTGTTCTTTTTTTTTTTTTTTTTAATAATTATTTATTTAATTTTATTTATTCATCCATTTATTTTAATTTGACCAGAGAGAGAGCGGGGAAGTGAGAAAGCAAGCCACCAGGTCCAGGACTTGAACTGTGGTCGGCCATGTGGTAGTGTCCAGTGCCTCAACCACCACGCCACCCGCTGGTCCCACCTCTGTTCTTCTTAAGCAAGGTTTTCCTTGCAGCACATCTCTTCTACTTTAGGAACTCTTTTTTTTAGGGGGGAGAGGTTTTTGCTAGAGGGCACGTGCGTTCGCCAGAAAGACAGAAAGCGAGAAATCATCCCCCAGGGAGATGGCCACACCGCAACCCCTTCTCCTCCATTCTCCTCTTGGGATCTTGGGCACACACGCACATTCGCCCAGCGTGAGTTTAAGCCACTGGTTCTAGGATTCGAACCACTGTTGACTATATGGGAGTCCAGTGATATAGCCATTACACCAACTGCTGGTCCCCAGGAATTCCTTTTTTTTTAATTATTTTATTTAACTTTATTTACTTATTTAAATTTGACCAGAAAGGGACAGAGCAAGAGGGGGAGAGAGAGAGGGAAAGTGAGAAATTAAACCACCAGGTCCAGGACTCGAACTGCAGTCATCCGTGTAGGAGTCCAGTACCCTTTATCACCACAGCACCTGCTAGCTCAAGGAATTATTATTATTTTTTTTGGAGAGGTTTTTTTGCTATAGGGCGTGTGTGCTCGCCAGAAAGACAGAGAGAGACAGAGAGACAGAAAGCGAGAAATCACCCCCCAGGGGAGATGGCCATGCCGCAATCCCTTCTCCTCCATTCTCCTCTCGGGATCTTGGGCACGCATGTACACGCGCCCGGCATAAGTTTAAGCCACCGGGTCTGGGACTCGAACCGTAGTCGACTACGTGGGAGTCCAGCGACATAACCATTATGCTAACTGCTGGTTCCAGGAATTTTTTTTTAATAATTATTTTATTTAACTTTATTTATTATTATTATTTTCCAGTTTGATCAGAGAGAGACAGAGAAAGAGAGAGAGAGAAAGTGAGAAAGCAAACCACCAGGTCTGGGACCCGAACAACAGTCGGCTATGTGGAAATCCAGCGCCTTTAACCACCATGCCATCTGCCAGCCCTCTGTTTAGAGAATTCTTAATTTACCATTTGTATTTTAAATCCTCATTACATTTTCATTATTCGTGATGATTATACTATAGGAATTCAAAATAAATTACTCTCTACTGATTTCTTTTCATCTTCCCTATCTTGCTATGAGGTCTCTATTCTGATGGTTTTATTGTTTGCTAGTGTCCGTTCTCTCTTGCCTCTTTTTCTTTTTTTTCCCAAGTTCATTTCATTTTTTCATGAGAGAGACAGAGACCCCAACAAGGGCTCCTCTCCCAGCCTTGCCGCCAACCAGGATCGTGAATGCACTCACAGGCCCAGGAGCATGTTCACATCCACCTGGGATCTGAACCTGGGCGTTCCCCTGTGGCTCTGGTGTTGCACAGTGGTACCCCAACATCTGGGCCACCGCAGCTGGGCCTGTGGTGTTCACTGGTAAGTGGCCCTCTAAATGCCACACATGGATACCATACGCTTGAATCTCTGGGTCCACAGGTATTTTTCTGTCTCCCTCACAGCTGGGTGGGATTCTGACTGGCTGCTGCCCTTTTCCCACAGTCACCAGGAGTGTTACTGTACCATTTTCTAGCTTTCAGGGTTCCGGAAGAGAAGTTCACTGCCAGAGATTTCTCCCTTCCTCCTTCCTTCTTCCTCTCCTCCTTTCTCTTTCCTTTTCTTCCTCCTACCTCCCTTTCTTTCCCCATCATTCTTCTCCTCTCCCTCTCCCTACTCCTTTTTCTTGTTCTTTCCAGTTGGACATTTTTAATGCCATCTCTTTACAAGAATTTCACTAGGATATAATGAAATTCTTTTATAATGTTACTGGGAATTCAGTGATCTCTTTGATCTACATATACAAGTTGCTATTTAATTATTATTTCTATGTAAGCTGTTCCCTTCTCTCCTTCTGGAATTCTGTATAGTCATCTAGTATGTCTCTTGAATTTATCTTCCTTTTTTTTTTTTTTTTTTTCTTCCTTGGAGAAGTTTTTGCTATAGGGTGCGTATGCTCGTCAGAAAGAGAGAGAGAGAGACAGAGAGACAGAAAGCGAGAAATCACCCTCCAGGGGGGATGGCCATGCTGCAATCCCTTCTCCTCCATTCTCCTCTAGGGATCTTGGGCATGCACGCACACATGCCTGGCGTGAGTTTAAGCCACTGGGTCTGGGACTCAAATCGCGGTCGACTACAAAGGAGTCCAGTGACAAGAATCTTGCCCTTAACTTGTTTGTTCACAACAATGCCAACAGCATGCTGGGTAACATTGTAGACTCTTCCAGTTTTGCCATGGTAACACTTGTGGGGCATTCCTTTTTGAACAGTGCCCATTCTCTTAATGTCTACAATATCACCTTTCTTGTTGATTTGCATGTATGTTGCCAAAGGAACAAATCCATGTTTTCTAAAAGCCTAGAGAACATATACGGGGTGCCTCTGCTCTTTCCCTTTGTATTTATCATTTTGGTGAATTACTGGACGGTAGCAGTTCCAGCCAAAAGGTGGATTTATCTTCTAAATAACTTACCTTTTTAATCATAACTTCTGTCTTTTTATGTGTTTGTTCTGTGTTTTGAGTTTTTTTTTTTTTTTTTTTTTTTTTTAACTTTCAGCCTGCTTAGTTAGATTGAGTAATTCTCCTTCAATCTATAAATTGTTGTGTTTTTAGAAAAATCATGATTTTTGGGGGGACCAGCAAATGGCATAATGATTACTTTGCCAGACTCCCACATGGCCAACTGTGGTTCGAGTCCTGGACCTGGTGGATTCAAATTCATTCCATGCACACAGAGAGGAGAATGGAGAAGGGATTACAGTGTGACCATTCCCCCTGGAGGTGATTTCTCGCATTCTGTCTCTCTATCTCTGTCTGTCTCTCCAGTGAGCACACACAGCCTATACCAAAAATTGCTTTTAAAAAAAGAAAAAAAGGGACCAGCAGATGGCGTAATGGCTACGTCACTGGACTACCACATAGTCAACCACAGTTCAAGTCCCAGACCGGTGGCTTAAACTTACTGGGTACGTATGCATGTGTATCCAAGATCCCAAGAGAAGAATGGAGGAGAAGGAATTGTGGCATGGCCATCCCCCCTGGGGGTGATTTCTTTCTGTCTCTCTGTCTCTCTCTGTCTTTCCGGTGAATGAACACGCCCTATAGCAAAAACCTTTCAAAAGAAAAAGAAAAAAAACCAAAACATGATTTTTGCGCTGGCTCAAAACCAGCTGCCTGGTGGTTGAAGCAGCTGGATCCCATATGGCTGACTGTGAAGTACAACTCTCAGACCCCGCTACTTGGAAGACTGAGGCAGGAAGATTGAGGTATAGCAAATACATGTCTTAAATAATTGTAAAAATCAAAAACAAAAATATTCTTGCCTTGTAGGCTGGATAGAAAGAGGCTATGGACTGGATTTGGCCTACAAGCCTTAATTTGCTGACTCCAGCTTTAACTCATTCCCTTTTTCTGGTGAATGGTTTAAGGAGACATATATGGTTCAGGGCTGAGCAGCATGCCATGGTGGTGGGATGTCTTCTGGGAGACGAGTTTAACTTGTTGATAACACGAGACACGTAGGGAGTCTACTGTTCCTTTGTGACTGATGTTTGTGTATTGTGTATAGTATGTCTATGAGTGATACTGGGTGACAACCTTGAGGATGGTGGCATGGAAAGGAGAAATCGGCTGGTGTCTTTGAGGACACTTTTCCTCTATAGAATTATCCTAGAAAAGGCCATTTCTATACTATTCTTTTTTTTTTTTTTTTTTTGAGAGGTTTTTGCCATAGGGCGCGTGTGCTCGCCATACAGACAGAGAGAGACATAGAGACAGAAAGCGAGAAATCACCCCCCAGAGGGGATGGCCACACTGCAATCCCTTCTCCTCTATTCTCCTCTCGGGATCTTGGGCACGCACGCACGCACATGCGCCTGGTGTGAGTTTAAGCCACCGGGTCCAGGACTCGAACCGCGGTTGACTACATGGGAATCCAGCGACATAGCCATTACGCTAACTGCTGGTCCCTATACTATTCATTTTATGAGATATAAAGAGAGTTATGAGATATATAAGCTACTTGTATTAGGGCTTTCTGTGACTTGCAGAGGAAGGCAGCCCTGTTACTATAGATAGTAAGTTACAACTTGGTAGCAGATAGCGTTGTGGGTGTACGGGCCTCAGGCCACTATGCCGGCTCCAGAAGGACAGCAGTTCGGATAAGGAACTTAATGTCGTGTAAGTGTAACAATGTACATAAGATGGAAGAGTCATTTTTCCACGTCAAAGGAAGGGCTGTTTTCATGGAGATTACAAGATGCTAGAGTGCTCCAGTCTTCTAGCATTCTAACTGACCCGTGGGCAAGGGCCCTTCATAGTTACCACTTGTGATAGTTTGGATCTTGGCGCCCAATTCTTTATTCCTTCTCTGTTTAGAATTACCCATCAGGGGCCATCAGATGGCATAGCAGTTATGTCACTGGACTCCCACATGGTCAACAGCGGTTCGTGTCCTGGACCCGGTGACTTCAAAATCATGCTGCACATATGTGTGCCCAGGATCCTGGGAGAGAATGGAGGAGAAGCGATTGCAGTGTGGCCATCCACCCCCCCCCCCCCGTGTGTGTGTGTGTGTGTGTGTGTGTGTGTGTGATTTCTCACTTTCCGTCTCACTGTCTCTTTTTCTCTCTCCAGTGAGCATGAGTGTCCTAAGGCCAAAACCTCTAGCCAAAAAAAAAAAAAAAAAAAATTTAAAAATTACTCATCAGTACCCTTTGCCACATACCTTTGTAGTAAGAATATATTTCTTGTGCCTCATTGATGTTGGGCTTGCCCATACAACTGGTTTTGGCCAGAGTAACATGGGCAGAGTGATAGCATACAAGTTTGTCAGGGGTTGGGTAGCTTTAAAAAGACCATCATGTTTTCACTGACTCCAGCAGAGTGATCTATGCCTAAAATAGCATGCCTCAGGTAACTAATGCCCCATCAACTGGGTCCTCAGAGTTGAGACACATAGAGCCCACACAGAAACCTGGTCTCCACCTGCCATATTGAGCTCAGCCTAAGTCCATGAGCCCGCTAATTTATGAGAAAAATAAATGTGTGTGTTCATAAGCCATGAAGAATTTTATGATATTTTGTTTAGAGACTACCTAGTTTCCAGTCCTTTAGTGACAGATGTCTTCTTCCTACTCTTGGGTGAAAAGACAGGTGGCACACTCCTTCCAGCATCTCTTTGTGTTCAGGTTCCAAGAGCAAGGCCTGGAGAGGGGATGCACTTCCCTCTTGTTCAAGCTCCCATATCCTATCTTAAGACATGTCTCTTCCCAGAATGACTGACATTAGCAAGAGATATCTACTTCCTTCAAAAGGAAACCCCATTCGTACCCACAGGGACAAGTGCCCCTCGCTGGAGGAAGAGAGAAAGATTTTCTTGGCAGTCTTACTATGTTGCAGTCCTCCTGTCCTAGCCTTCCAAATATCAACAGCTAGGACTACAGTATGGGCCACAGTGCCCAGCAGGACAAAGAAAATCTTACTACCGGGGAAAAGTAAATGAACCCTGTCTGCCACCAACACATGATGTTAGTGTTTGATTTGGGGGGAAGGGTAGTTTTCTTCAGAAATCCCCTATGTTTATTTATTTATGATTTTTTAATTTGTCAGAGGACACATGTGCTGGTAAGAAAAAGAGAGAGAGAGAGAAAATAAGGAAGCACACCCCCTGTCCCCAAGGGGAATGGTCATGCTGTAATCCCTTCTCAGCCATCTTTCCTTCCTTTTGGAATTCTGGGCATGCACACCCATGTACCCAGCATGTTCCTCAGGTCTTTGGGGATGGGATTCGAATTGCAACCATGTAGGATCCAGGGATCCAGCCTCCTTGACTGCTAGGCTATCAGCTGGCCCTCCCTCTGCTTATTAAAAAAGCTCTATTTTTTATTATTTTATTTAACTTTATTTATTTATTTGTTTATTTGATCAGAGAGGGATAGCGTGGGGGTAGGGGGGGAGTGAGAGAGCAAGCCTCCAGGTCTGGGACTTGAACTAAGGTTGCCATTTGGGAGTCCAACACCCTTAACCACCACGCCACCTGCCGGCCCCCAAAAAGCTCTATTTTTTTTATACTTCTTTATTGTCTGTCACTTTCTCTAGAACTATACTGTCCAGTACTGTAGACATTGGCCACTAGTGGCTTTTTTTTTTTTTTTTTTTTTTTTTTGAGAGGTTTTTGCTATAGAGCGCGTGCACTCACCAGAAAGACAGAGAGAGACACAGAGACAGAAAGCGAGAAATCATCCCTGGGGGGATGGTCACGCCGCAATCCCTTCTCCTCCATTCTCCTCTCTGGATCTTGGGCATGCATGCACATGCACCCAGTGTGAGTTTAAGCCACCGGGTCCGGGACTCAAACTGCGGTCGACTACATGGGAGTCCAGCGACACAGCCACTACACCAACTGCTGGTCCCCATAAGTGTCTATTTAAGCTTAAAGTCATGACTAGTAAATTGAACAAGTCAGTGAGCCAACCATGGTGCTGCATAGTAGCTCAAAGTTCCTCAATGCTGAAGCCGATGCTGTAACTCACAGTCTGAGTCTGAAAGCCTGGCAACCATGGGGCCACTGGTGTGAATCCTGGAGTCCAAAGGCAAGCCAGCCTTGAGCTCTGATGTCCAAGGCAGCAGGACAGACTTATCCTGCTCTCTCTCAAAAGAGATCCACCTGTCTTCTGTGTTTTGTTCTCCCTGGCCCCATGTTGATTGGATCTGCCTGTCCACATCAGGGATGGATCTTCACCACCTCGGTCTACTCAGACTGGCAAATTAATCTTTTCTGGGAACATCCCCATGGACACACCCAGAATGACGTCTTATCAGGTTTCTAGGTACAGCATTCCTAAGTCCAGTCAATTTGACAACCCAAACTAACTATCACCACTGTATTGCAGCTTTGATGACTAATAGCTTGTAGCCACTGAGTGCTTACTATTTATTATCTGCCAGGCACTGTCCAAAGTGCCATACGCATATTATCTCATTAATTTTCACAATAACCTTATGATACGCCACGCCCAATTTACAGATGAGGACACTGACACACTAAAGAAAGTAACTTATGCAAGTTCACACAGCTGTGAAGTGACAAGGCCAGGATTTGGACCCAGGCAGTCTGGCTCTAGAGGTCAAGCAATTACACCACTGAGCTCTTTGTGTTTATTTTATCTCAATGGCCTTTTAAAAAGTTTATTTATTTATTTCCTCTATGAGCGAGAGGTTAGAGAGACAGAGACTGCACCTCTAATAGGGTTTTTGGCGCTGTGATCCCTTAAGATTCAGCCAGCCCTGGATCATGAGCACGAATGTCAGGGAGTGTTCAGGGAGGTCTCCAGATGCAAACCCAGAACCTTCCCACGTGGGTCAGCCTCACAGAGCATTCTGCTTTTATTCCTGTACCACCATCCTGCCCCCTCTTTGTGATTATTTTAAATAAGGACTATTTAGTCTCTTCTTCCAATATTAACCCCTCCAATTTCTTCATTCTGATTTCATTAAAATTAGCAAGGACCCTCTGAAAAATGTTAGTAATAGCTGCTATATCCCTGCATCCTTGTGGAGTTCCTGACTTTAAGGTGAATGTGTCTGTCCGTTTTTTTTTAGATAGTTTTTTTTTTTAAATAGATTTTTGCTATAGGGTATATGCAGTCACCAGAGAGACAGACAGAAAGCCAGAAATCACCCCCAAGGGGAGATGGCCAAGCCACAAACCCTTCTCTATTCTCCTCTCCAGATTTTGGGCATGCACTCACGTGTGCCCGGCATAAGTTTTAAGCCACTGGGTCTGGGACTCGAACTGTGGTTAACCACATGGAAGTTCAGCGACGTAACCCTTATGCCATTTACTGGTCCTGTGTCTGTCACTTCAATGTACTGTATGATGGTGCTGTTTTCTGATGATTATCTTAATCCAATTAAAATTTTTTAAATTTCCAGTTTATGAATAATTTTTTTTGAGAGGCTTTTGCTATAGGGCATGTGCGCTTGCCAGACAGAGACAGACAGAGAGACAGAAAGCAGGAAATCACCCCCCAGGGGGGATGGCCACGCAGCAATCCCTTCTCCTCCATTCTCCTCTTGGGATCTTGGGCACGCACGCACACGTGCCTGGCGTGAGTTTAAGCCACCGGGTCCGGGACTCGAACCGCGATTGACTACGTGGGAGTCCAGCGACATAACCATTATGCTAACTTCTGGTCCCCAGTTTATGAATAATTTTTTTTTTTTTTTTGGAGAGATTTTTCACTACAGGGCGCGTGCGCTCGCCAGACAGACAGAGAGAGACAGAGAGATAGAAAGCGAGAAATCACCCCCCAGGGGGGATGGTCACGCCACAATCCCTTCTCCTCCATTCTCCTCTCGGGATCTTGGGCACGCACGCACACGCGCCCGGCGTGAGTTTTAAGCCACCGGGTCCGGGACGCGAACCGCGGTCGACTACGTGGGAGTCCAGCGACATAGCCATTACACTAACTGCTGGTTCCCCAGTTTATGAATAATTTTTAAAATTCAGAATGGTTGTTGAAGGTTATACACTGCATCTTTAGAGCATATCATTTAGCTTTTCTTCTTTAATTACAGGAGCAGGTCTGTTAAACACTATTCTTGAATTAGCATGTGTGAATTCTTTTGCTGAAGTTTTATCTTTAGAGATTTAAGTTAATTATCATATGTTAATCATCCTGATTAGAAAATAGATATCGAAAAAGGTTGATATACAATTTCATAACATTTGAGAACTACCTTCTGGTTCTGATCATTTTGTTAAGTACATTCAAGAAAAAATGCATTATTTTTTGATTTCCTGAGGTGGCATGAAAACAGTGAATTTTTTGGTATTATTTTAAAAGTCTGCCTAATTGCATAATTTATATTGGTAGACTATATAAATATGTAGATTTTAGTTTCAAAAAGTATATAGAATTATAACCATCTGTGGTCATTTAGTAGAACTGAGCATGTCATTGTTAATAGTATTTTATAGCTTTCAAATCTATGTCTTTCAAATTCTAGCACACAAATAAAACTAGGTCTTCTGAGGAAAAAAAAAACAGAAAACAAACAAAAGAAAAACCATATGTGAATTCTTTTTACTACCAAATACTGGAGTTAATCACATCTCTCTTTTGTTTTTTTTGGGAGAGGTTTTTGCTATAGGGCATGTGCACTCGCCAGAAAGAGAGAGACAGAGAGACAGAAAGCGAGAAATCACCCCCCAGGGGGATGGCCGTGCCACAGTCCCTTCTCCTCCATTCTCCTCTAGGGATCCTGGGCACGCACGCACACATGCCCAGCGTGAGTTTTAAGCCACCGGGTCCGGGATGCGAACCGCAGTCGACTACATGGGAGTGCAGCGACATAGCCATTACTCTAACTGCTGGTCCCCACATCTCTTTTTTTTTAAGAGAGACTTTTGCTATAGGGGTGTGTGCTCACCTGGTGGGGAGGAGAGAAGGAGAGAAAGTGAGAAATCGCCCCCTAGGGAGGATGGCCATGCCACAATCCTTTCTCCTCCATTCTCCTCTTGGGATTTTGGGCATGCACACATATGTTCCCAGTGTGTTTTAAGCTGGGTCCAGTAATGAACCGTGGTTGATCACCTAGGAGTCCAGTGACATAACTGCTATGCCATCTGCTGATCCCAGTAACATCTTAATGCTAAATTTTGGCTTTGTATCAAAAATCACAATAAAAATGAAATTGTTTCTTTTTCTTTCTTTCTTTTTCTTTTTTAAATTTTTTGATTGTTTTGAGGTTTGGTATCAGAGTTATGCCAGCCTTGTGGAATAAATTTTCTCCCTTTTGGGAGATTCTTTGTCTCCCTAAAATCCAGCCACATTCCAGTATGCCATCTCACTCCTTTCTTCTTTCCACAAGTTCCCATAGTACCACTAATTGTTTGACCTGGAGGATTTCTCACACAAGCTCTCAACACCCAACTGCGCTCACACTGATCCCCAACACAACTGGTGTATCTTTCAAGTCTCTCACTTCCTTACATATGCCACACACCTCACTTCCCAGCATTCCTTAATTTCATGCCACTTGCCTCGCTAAAGCCTAACCACTGAGTTTGGGCTATGGGGTAGTAGGTGGTGGTGATTAGAGCACTATAAAGCTAACACTGAGGCAGACTATGTAGCTGCTTGACATTGCTCATTTTACTTAACCCTCCAAATCCTGAGACATTTCATTTAGTAGAAATAAAGAAAAGAAACGTAAACATTATATACTAGTAAACGGAGGTACCAGAATTGAAAGCCAGGACTACTTGATTCTAAATGATTGTCGCTTCTCACCTCCTCCATTGTATTCCCCAGCTAGTCTCTCACGATGAAGGTCTGTCCTCCATACTCCATTACTAATAATAGACTGTACCACACCATTTTACATTTACACTCTTTCGTATTTTCTATTGTTTCATCTATGAAGTTCTTGTTTTATCCAGAAAAATTGCTGAATAATCTTTCAGTGCCTGCTAATCCGACTTCATATTTGCATATCTCATAATTCGCGGGGGGGAAATAGAAGGTAGCTAAATATAGAGGATTTGTATTGTTTTGGTCTTAAGAGTACATTGCAAAAAAATAAAAGCAAAAAGCCCCTTTCAAAATAAGTTTACTTCTGTGTGGTCTCCCAGGGGCTTTTCGGCGACCTCTGCAAAATAAGATTTGGCATTTGCGACTATTTATCACCTCCTCGCTCCAGCACACCAAACGACAGGGGGGATGCCCAGGCCGCACCTACAGCCCCGACTTCCTAACAAGGAAAGCCAGACGGTGAGGCAGCCTCGTCCAACTGCAGGAGCGATCCCGACCCCACCCCCAGCCTCTGTCAGATGGAACATTCCGTGCGAAAGCTTTGACAGGGCTCCCCCCTCGAGTCACGTGGACCCGAGCGTACTCCCCGAGCCCTGCGGAATGACGCGGCTCGGGTTGCCAAGGGGCGGGGCAGGTCGCCGCGGAAGGGGCGGGGCGAAGGAAGCCGGCCGCGGGGCGGGGCGGGCGGGACGGAGGGGCGGGCGGAGAGGGGCGCGCGGGCGGGGACGGCCCGGCGTATTATGGGATGCGGCGGTGGAATGGCGCTGGGCGCGTGATTTTGAACAAACCCGGGTCTGTGTCTCGGAGGCGCCGCCGCCGCCGCGGCTGCTGGGAGCCCAGGGAGCGCAGCGCAAGGAGGAGGCGGCGGCGCCGCCGGGTTGGGTGAGTGTCAGCCCCCGGGATGGGGGCCGCCGGGCTGGCGGGCGGGAAGGGGGCGCCGGCCCCCGCTGCGAGTGGCGGCGCGGACCGAGGGCGCCAGACCGCTCCCTCCGAGAGCCCAGGCCGGTGGGCCGGGGCCGGGAGCGGGAACCTGCCGGCGGACGCCCTGTCTCCCGGCCGCAGCGGCGGAGGATCCTCCGGGCTCGGCCCCTTTCCGCCGACCCTAGGAGGGCGGCTGTCACCCGGCAGGGCCGGCGCCGAACCGGCCGGCAGCCCGGCGGTCTGGAGGAAGGGCTCCGCCGCCGCGTCGGCCCCGGGTTTCTGGGAACCGGTTTTGCTGCTGTGTCATTTTGTATCAGCCCCTCCTTTCCGTACCGCCCGCCGCCGCGTTCTTCCTGCGCCCCTTTGTATGGACTCTTCTCCGTGCGTGTCGGTTTTCCTCGCGAAGCCCACCAGCTAAATGTCACAATGTTCCCGCGGTGCACGGGGGAAGGGAGCGGGCTGGGACCCAGCTTAGCCGACAACGGTAAACAACCTAGCAGAGTCCGGGTGGACGGGGCTGTCGGTGGGGAAAGAAAGTTGAGAGATGTGAACACATTGGGAACGCTGTACTCATAGCGCCCGGCCGGCTGCGTCTAAGCACGGCGACTGGGCGGGTGGGTGGGTGATGGCACTGGTGTAAGCCTGAATCGGCCCATGAGTTGTCATTCAGACCAGGTAGGGAAATGTAATGGCTTTCGTCTCTTCTGCCTTACTCCTTTTAGATCAACTTTGACAAAGATAGTAGAGTGGTCCTATTCGCAACCTTGGCGTTCAGTTTGCTCATTTCATATATTATAGGTCTTTCAGAGCTTATGTTGTGGTTGAATGACATACAGTGCAGCTCTTAAATGGGCGATCAATGAAATCTTTCTGAAATCAACCAGCATAGCCCATTCGAGTTTTAAAACACTGGTCTCATCAAAAGACTCCTAGCTGTTTTATTTCTTAGATGATTAAAAATATATACCTATGTCCTCTTTTAGTTACTTATTAAACTGAATGATGAGAGGCGCTGGTAAGAGTGAGTAGGTAACTGTGGGGTTTTGTTCTAAAGCAAGCTGTTCATTTTCACGGTATTGAACAAATAGATCAGCGGCAGATTTTTTTTTTTTTTTTAATTTGGTGACTTAGATCCTAAATCCATTTGGCACAGCAGTCTAGCTTAGAGCTACATTTTTCTATTTTAGAAATTGATCACGAATGTTTTCACATTCGGATCAATACGTTAAACGTTGTTGCTCTTTTACATCTTAAACCAATGGGACATTGGACGTCACAGTATCTATGGCTAGAATGACAGATAAGATCAAGTAGAGGGGGAAATAGCCCAGAACTTTTAAAAAGTCAGGTATTTTGACCATCGTAGCTGAGCCTGTCATTTACAAAGGTGTCAGAGTCGTCAAACGTGCGTCTGTATGGAAATAGCTCATCCTGTTGAAGTATTACAGTCCTGCGGGTGGAGTAAGATGTCAGCGTCGGATGACAGTAAAGGTCTTGATAACGATTGTTAGTGTCTGAGATGGACGCAGTGAACGAGACGCATTCCACCATCTCAAGTTGCTTTTCTGAAAATGAGAGAGTTTGAGTTCTTTATTGTCCTTATGTCACCTTCCGCTTGGCTTTTGCTCTCGCGAACACAAATACGCCGGGCTGGGGACCCGGCAAGGAGCGTGGCTTCCTCCGGCGTGGATGCGGGCCGCGGGAGCTCCGGGTTCGGTTTGGGGGTGAAAGGTCCTGGCGCAGCCTGTGTGCACTTGCACCTCCGTGTGCCTTTGAAGGTTGGCGGGGCCGGCGGGAGGTTTCCCCGGATATGTGGGTGTGCGCGGCTCGGGAGGGGCGGGCCGCGGGGAGGAGGAAGGGGGAGGTTACTGGCGGCGGCGGCGGCGGCCCGGCTCGGGCTGTCGGGGAAGCTGCTGAGCTGTGATGGTGATGACGAGGTGAAAATGGCGGATCTTTCGAAATACAATCCCGGCCCCTGACATACCAGAGGCGGCGGCAGCGGCAACGTCGCCACCCCAGCCCTCTCCCCGGCCCCCGGGTCCCCCGTAGCGCCCCAGTTTGGACACACTGGGAAAGGAAGCGGCTGGCCAGAGCTGTCGAGCACAGGCAAAACAAGCACCGCCCGGGCTCGGAATTGCCCGGGACCTTCTGGAGCCCCCACCTCGGAGCCCGAGGGAGGAGAAAGCAGCCGCCGCTGGAGGTAGAGGAGGAGGGGGTGCCCGAGGGCTTCTCTGTCCGTGGATGTTTTTATTCCGGGAGGTGGGAGTGGGTAGGGGCAGAGTGGCGTTGTGGATGAAGGAATGACTTGTCCGGAGTGCAAAGAATCAGTAGCCTCGGAATGACATCAACATTATTTTTTGAGTGTTAAGAGGGCTCGAGTTTGCTCTTATACCGAGGGCTGCTGCCGAGGCCTAGAGGAACTGCTAGCACTCACCGTGATTCCTGGATGTTATTTGAAATAGCCACTCTGGCGGGTGTTGGTTTGATGGTGCTCAGCAGTTTATGGGGTTGTATGTTTCTTTAGGGAGGCAGAGCATTGGCATTTTATTCTGCATTTAAGATGTGTCTTCGATCATACTCTCTAACTTGTTGGGGTGTGGATTCTCACAGGTTTTGATCATATGGACCATTTTTGTAACAATTAAAAAAAATTGTTTTTCTGATTCACGGCGCTGTCATCCCTAGAGTGATTCTTTTGCCCCTGCTGTTTGGCAAATACCATCCAGACACTGTCAATCATATTTTACAACCGTGCTTTTCAGGGAGGAGGTTCTTCCCTGCCCCTCATCCATTTCATGAATTCGGAGAGTCACATTATGGCAGATTTTACAGTAGATTTTATAATCCAAGTGAAATCTCTTAGCTGTGGGAGCTCTATTTTGGTCATGAGTTTCCCCTTCATTGTTAAGGAGAGAGTTATGGCTTGATGTATTTGCTGTTGAGTACATAAGTTGGTAAAGATACATTGAGACCTCTGTTACAGTCTAAATGCTGGACTTGTTAGCTTCTGTGTTTAGAGAGCTAGAGAATTAAACTGATTGACTTTATGACAATCATCATTTAGTTTTGCTAGGTTATCTAACAGTAGCAAATAACAATAGCAAATAATTTAAGGATTCCCTAAGGAGTTTGTGTCCTTGCACGTAACAATAGTGTTACTGAAAGAGTACATGTGAATCCAGTTTTTTATATATTAATTTTGGATCCTCTGTTGTTTTTCTTCCTAGTTTATGTAGTTGAAAGTTGGGTGAGTGACATTAAATATATGAGAATGGAAAGTGAGGTTAATATTTAATAAATGTCCACTGCTAATGTTTATAATTAGCAGTACATCTCCTAATCCAAGTTGTGTACAAAGAAATTATGTCACGGTACGTCATGTACCAGCATACATTATGTAGTGTGTTCAGAGGGGAAGTAGTTGACTTGTGTGTGTGTTTGGGGGGGGTGGCGGTTTGGACATTTGGCTTTCATTCATTAGAAAAATAAAGGACCAAAAAAATACCCAGAAGAGGTACCCAGAAGGTCTAATGACAATGATGATAATGATTTATAATTTGATGTTCTTGTATTGTTCAGTAGAAATTTGGTTCTCTTTTGTTTGTTTTTAGTTTACTATAGGGCATGTGTGCTTACTAGAGAGAGGAGAAAAGTGAGAAATCACTCATTTTTGAGTGGGGGGGATGGCCTTGCTGTAGTCCCTTCTCCATTCTCCTTTTCAGATTTGGGGCATATACTCACGTGCCTAGTGTGATTTTTCAAGGTGCTGAGTCTGGGACTCAAACCATGCAGTTGACCATGGGGGATCTTCCTGTCTTAACTTCCATACCACCTGCTGGCCAGCCCTGGTTCTGTGCTTTTCTTTATTTAATAGATTCTGTATGACGCTATTTGGTCTGTGCCAACTGAGATGCTAAATTAGTAGTAAGACTAAGAATTTTAAAAATAATTAAAAGAGGGAACCAGCAGTTAGCGTAATGGCTATGTCGCTGGACTGCTACGTAGTTGACGGCGGTTCGCATCCCGGACCCGGTGGCTTAAAACTCATGCCGGGCACGTGTGCATGTGTGCCCAAGATCCCGAGAGGAGAATGGAGGAGAAGGGATTGCGGCATGACCATCCCTCCTGGGGGGGTGATTTCTCGCTTTCTTTCTCTATGTCTCTCTCTGTCTGTGGCGAGCGCATGCGCCCGCCCTATAGCGAAAACCTCTCAAAAAAAAAAAAAATTAAGAGGTTAAAATGCCTTTTTTTAAAAAAAGAATTCTTTATTTTAATTTTATTTATTCATTTATTTTAATTTGACCAGAGAGAAAGAAAATTGAGAAAGCAAGCCACCCAGTCTAAGACTTAACTGATTTGCCATGTGGGAATGTTCAGCACCTTAACCACCTGGCCACCTGCTGGCCCCTAAAGTGCCTTATTTTTTATTTATTTATTTTTTTGCCAGAGGGTTTGTACACTTGCCAGAGAGAGGGGATGGGGAAGGAACCCTTCTTCCATGGTGCATGGTCATGCCACAGTCCCTTCTTCTCTTCTTTCCATCCTGTCCTGTCAGGATCACGGGCATGCATGTGCATGGCATGTTTTCCAAGCCACTGGGACCAGATTCAAACTTCACGGTTGGCCATGTGGGATCCAGGTCCCTTAACCATTACACTATGGGCTAACCCCAAATGCTTTCTTTGGCTGTTTCCTTTAATCACAGAGGACTGTTGACTTTTTATGATTCTTTGTGATCGTTTTTAAAGACAAGTTTTTATATTTTTGTGGTTAGAACAGTTGTCTACTAATAATGAAGACTGAGAAAATTGCACTTGGAAAAACTCCCAGTTCAAGTCTGGAGACCTTGCTGAGAACACCAAGTATGCACTTGCCATGATCAGGGGCTGACAGAGGCTGGGAGTGAGTTGTGGCGGCAGGACTGTGCCAGGAATACCTTTCTCTTTCACACACTTTCTTTCTCTGTCTCTCTAGCACCTGGACGAATAAATAAACTTTAAAAAAAAAGTGTTAGAAAAAAATGAAGGAAGAGTTATGCCACTGAAATAATCCAGTGTCGGTTTTACTGGAGAGGGGCATCGCAGATTTGTATCTATTATATGTCAATACTATGCTAGGGATACAAGATAAAATAGTACTTCCTCTAGGAGCTTTCAGTTTAGGAATCATTGGCGGTAATGCTGGGAGGATAGGTTGACTGAGGCCTTACTGCAGAAGGTCTTGAGAGTTACAGTGTATTTTTTTTTTTTTTTTAAGAATTATTTAACTTTATTCATTGTATTATTTTATTCTATTCTATTTTGAAGTTGACGAGATTGACGAGAGAGAGAGAGAGAGAGAGAGAGAATGCAAGCTGCCAGGTCCAGGACTTGAACCACAGTCAGCCATGTGGGAGTCCAGCCGCCTTAACCACTATGCCACCTGCTGGCCCCTACAGAGTAATTTTGAGTAGAAGAATGAGAGCCTTAGACAAGCACCTAGGAAGATAAATCTCCTAACTTCTATGTAGGATGCATTGTAGGTGAGAGGAGATGGAGGGATAAATATCATAGTAGGCACCAGCCTCTGGAGCTTTGGAAGTGGCTGGTTGGAATGGAAGGAGATATCATGACATTGTAACATGCATCATATATGGCAGATTAATATTTCTGTGGCGAAAGCAACATCAAAGATGACATGATCCTAAGTCAAAATAGAGAAATTGGAAGAAGTTAATTTAGGTAGAGGAACAGGAAAAGAACGTTTATTTGAATGACAGTGTACCGCGTGATTATCTTCACAGTAATCCTGCAGGTGAACTGAGGCTCAGAAATATTTATGCCTACAAAAATATATATATTAAAAAAAGGGGGGGAACCAGAAGTTAGCGTAATGGCTGTGTCGCTGGACTCCCACGTAGTCGACCGTGGTTTGTGTCCCAGACCTGGTGGCTTAAAACTCACGCTGGGCGTGTGTGCGTGCGTGCCCAAGATCCCGAGAGGTGAATGGAGAAGGGGTTGTGGCGTGGCCATCCCCCCGGGGGGTGATTTCTCACTTTCTGTCTCTGTCTCTCTGTCTGTCTGGCGAGCGCACGCGCCCTATAGCGAAAAACCTCTCAAAAAAAAAAAAAAAAAACCCAAAAAAAGGGACCAGCAGTTAGCGTAATAGCTATGTCGCTGGACTCCCATGTAGTCGACTGTGGTTCAAGTCCCTGACCCGGTGGCTTAAACTCACACCGGGCACGTGTGCGTGCATGCCCAAGATCCCAAGAGGAGAATGGAGGAGAAGGGATTGCTGCGTGGCCATCCCCCCCGGGGGGGTGATTTCTCGCTTTCTGTCTCTCTGTCTCTGTCTTTCTCACAAGCACATGTGCTCTATAGCAAAAAGCTCTCCAAAAAATTTAAAAAATAATTATTATTGCCTGCAGTACATGGTAAGCAACTAGGTTAACAAATGTTTGGAAATCAATCTTTCTGATTTGAATCTCCATGTTCCCCCCCTCCCACATTAGTCTTAAGCATGTTGCCTTATAAGATGAAAAAAATTGCCAATCCCTAGTATTGGTCTAAATTATTTTATTTTATTAAAAATATTTTAAGATATATGAATATAAACCCAGCTATATAACAAAACTAAATACATAAACATAAAACTATAAAAGCAGTTAAACAAAATAAACTTAGGATCATGGATGATGCCGTTTTGCTGAAACTAAATCTTTCTTTGCAATCTTTCTAATGAACATACTATTGTCTTCCTTGGCCCAGGTGAGCAGTTTTCTATATACTCTACATCCTGTTGTGTACCTTTTTTTTTTTTTTTAACTGCCAGAGGGCATGTGTGCTTGCCAGAGAGAGAGAAGGCATCCTGGGCAGTGTGGTCGCATTGTAATCCTTTTCCTCCATTCCTCCATCTCATCAGGATTTTCGACACACACACACACACAGAAGACATGTTTTTCAAGTTACCAGGACTGGGATTTGAATTGCAGTAGGCCGTTTGGAATCCAACTACCTATGTACTGCACTTAACTGCTGAACTACAGGGCCAGCCAACTGTAAATCCTATTACGACTCAATTTCTATACCACTTTTCTGTGTTTGAGTCTACAGAGCTCTCTTCATCAAATCACAGGTTAAGTGGTTTGACTTTCACTAGGTTAACAAATGTTTGGAAATAAGTCTTCTTGTCCCTCAGTATCTGTGTGATAATTGGTTCTAGGATTCTTCCAAAATCCACAGATACTCAAGTTCACTATATAAAATGGTGTAGCATTTGCATATAACCCTACACATATTTTCTTGTTTTTTTTAAGTCTTTTTTTTTTTTTTTTCTCATAGCTTGTGTGCACTTGCTGGAGAGAGCCAGAGAGAGAGAGAGAGAGAGAGAGGGAAAGTGAGAAATCACAACCTGGGGGGATGGCCACACCATGATCCTTTCTCACGGAATTTTGGGCATGTATGCACATGTGCCCTGCGTGATCTTCAAGCGACCAGATCTCGTATATTTTAAATCATCTCTGTGTTGCGTGTAGTACCTAACATAGTGCCTGCACATCACTTCATTTGCATGGATTCAGCATAGGACTCTGGGTGACAAATGCTTGACAAATTCAAATTTTACTTTTTGGAACTTTCTGAATTTTTTTTTAAACATATTCTAGCCCCAGTTGTTTAAATCCATGCATGTGGAACCTTTGAGTGCAGCACGCATGCGTGCAGAGGGCCCTCTGTCATTCACCTTAAAAGTCCTTCTTTGCCTCTTTCTTTAGTCCACTGTCACTGTCGCATCAGGCCCTACCTTGCTTAGCTTCTGAGATCAGATGAGATCTGGCCTGTTCTGGGTGGTATGGCCATTACTCAGTCTAATTCTTACGTTTCTGATTTTAGATATGAAGTGGTTATCCAGATGATCTAACACATACTTTCTGAAAAATATTCATCAAAATGAAAATACAGACTTTTCAAACTTCATCAGAACTCATGCCTTACTGTCTACCCCCAATTTAATTTGAGAAATTTTGTAGTTCTATACCTAGTTTTTGAGTTGCTGGTATTTGATTTAGAAATTAGAGCTAAAATCTAAATGGTATTTAACTAGTTAGTGGTAAGTTCTAGGCACAAAAGTATCGTCACTAAATACTCAGATTATTATTTTTTTAAAGAATTAATTTGTTTAACTTTATTTATATATTTATTTTTAATTTATTTTAATTTGACCAAGAGGGACAGAGAGAGAGAGAGAGAGAAAGTGAGAAAATAAGCTGCCAGGTCCAGGACTCGAACCACAGTGGGCCACATGGGAGTCAAGTGCTCTTAACTACCACGCCACCTGCCGGCCCCCAGATTATTTCTATGTAAACATCTCAATAATTACTTATCTGTAACATGGAATAGGTCTCTACTTCATATTATGTTCAAGAATGAAAACAGTTGTTCACCCAGATTGTTCTGCTCCTGTAACTAAGAACAGAACAGTATTTCTGCAATAGTAATATTCTATAAGAAATTCTTAAGAAATGTAAAAGGTTTTGTCATAGAGGATTTGTCACTTGTATTTTATTTTTTATTTTATATTTAATTTACTTCTTTTCATTGTTACCATCCTGAATCAAACTTCTAAAAATTTATCTCTATCTTGAACTAAATAAATCTTGTAAAAGCCTTCTAACCAGCCTTCTTGCCTCCAGTCCAATAAAATACTGAGATGAGGTTAATCCTCCCGAAGTTCAGCTATCATCATGCCACTCATCTATTGATTTCTAAGCTCTTCTAGGGCAAAGTCTTTGATTAATTTCCCATAATGCCCTTTTCAGAGTTGGAAAGCAATATATTTATAAATTAAATAACTGATAAAAATCATAAGCAAGTTAAAAACCAAGAGAACCTTGTAGATTTTCAGATGGACTGTAATTGCAGAGGATATTGATTAAAAACTATTGGGTTGTCAGGAAAGTCATAACACATTTTTGCATAGAAAAACATAGAAAAATACGTCATAACTTTCCCGATGACCTAATAATAAATAGTACTTAATATATTTGCAGGCCAGCTAGTGGCGTGGTGGCTAACGCGGCTGGATGCTACATGACTGGCTGCACGGTTTGACCTGGACCCAGACCTGAACACATGCTGGGTACCTGTGTATGCATGCCCCAAATCCCGAGGGGAGGGAGAAATGGAGGAGACGATTACAACATGACCATACTCCATGTGTGGGGGGGATGTTTTCTCACTTTCCCTCTCCCTCTCTTTCTTTTTTAATCTGTCTCCAGCAAGTGCATTTACATTCTGGCAAAATTAAACAAGAAGAAAACTTATTTGAGAGCAGTTTCTCAGCTTGTTATTGTGCTTTATAGTGATGTGGGGTGGTTATTTTCTTTAACCCATCCTATTCAGACAGACAAATGTTACTTTCAAAGTCCAGTGTAAACAATTCTAGAATTTTAGATGATGTGCCCTTTCTATGATTAACTTATTCATTCTTCAGATTTATATAGCAATTACAATTATTTGCCAGCTCTGTTCTAGGCGCTGGGGATAGGGAACGCAGTGGTGAGGAAGTCGTATCATCTCTAGTTTACTTCAGTATGTAACAGGGCGCCCACACTTCATTTCTGTTGACTCAGTATAGTACTCTGTGCTTGTAAAATTCAAATTGTGCTTTTCGGAATTTTCTGAAGTATTTTTTTGAAGTATTTTCTATCCCCAATTGGTTGAGTCTCTCATCACGTAACTTGTATTCTTAAGAAGTGGGGAATAATCAGACTGTAAACAAACTTTTTTTTTTTGGTGAAAGGGCACATGTGTTCACCAGAGAGAGCGAGAAAGCAGCCTTCAGCAAGGCATGGTCATGTTGCAATCTCCTTTTTCCTCCATTTCTGCTTTCGATCAAGATTTGGGGCACACAGGCACACATACCTGGTGTGTTTTTCATGCCACCGAAGCCAGGATTGAAGTTGGTTAGCTACAGGGATCTGGCTCAGTATGAACTGTGCTTGACTGCTGCACCGGAGCTGGCCTATGGTACTTTCTGATTGTGTTAGATGCTATGATGGAGTAATTACCAGAGTGATGGGGTGGAATGCCTGGGCCAGTGGAGATGAGGATGGGGCACTCTTGGGTCTTGAAAACTTAATATAGTTGAGACAGATTTAGAAATGATAGAATTTCAAAATGAGTGACTTTTTAACTTTCACCAGACAGAAACAGTTCATCTACGTTTAACTGTTAGGGAGGGGAAACTCATTGTATTGGCTTCCAGAAACATACTTCATCTTCAGAACTTTTGTTTTATGGATTAAACATATTGGAGCCATGGGGAACGCATTGCATGATCCTTCCGCTACCGTGCCGTCCCAGGCCACCCCTCTTACAGGGGAGGTGAATTGCAGCTCAGCTTTCATAGCCTGTGAAGATCCTCCCTTTTCTTACAGTGGTCCCCAGCACAGTGATGGTGAGCTTGCACGTGCTGGGACATAGCTTCCATTCCTGAGGGATAAAATTAGGGTGGTGATTCATATAACTAGTTGGCCAAACCCTTTGTAGCCATGCACACAAGTTCTTTTTGAGAGTTTCTTTTAGCATAGGCCACCATACCCTGCATGTGACCCTGATTGAGACAGATAAAGGTGTCTAATCATAAGCAGTCCACTGTCGTTTCTTCAGTGCTTATGAAGAGTCCTGGCTCTGAAACTCTGCACAGTCCCATATGACACAGTCCCATATGGCCCAGTCAGTCAGACCTTTTCTTCTTAAAAGTTTGAACTTTGCTCCTTGTTTAAAGATTCCTATCCCTGTAACTCTTTTCTTTTTTTTGGGGGGGGGGAGGGATTTTTGCTATAGGGTGTCTCCAGTCGCTGGAGAGACAGAGAGATGGAGAGACAAATGAGAAAGCACCCCCTTGGGGGGATGACCATACCACAATCTCTTCTCTATTCTCTCGGGATTTGGACACACACATACACGTGCTTGGAGTGAGTTCCAAGTCTCTAGGTGCGGGATGAACCACAGTCAGCCCTACGGGAGTCCAGCGACATAACCATTATGCCACTTATTGGTCCCTCTTACTCCTGTAACTCTTAATCTCTTTTAACAGGACTAATAAAACACATCTTCTAATAATAGAGCTTCAAGATATATTCGATAAAACAGTGAAAAATCAGTAAGGATATTGAAACCAGTAAGGATATTGATTGAAAAATCAAGGCTATTAAAATATTAAGTAACACAGCCAATTTGAGATAATTGACATTTGTAGAACTACCTTCAGCAACTACAAATACATGTTCCTTTCAAATGTGCATGGAATATTCCTCAGGATAGACTAAGTCATATAGTAAGTCTCTAATTTCAAATGATGGAACTGTTAACAGAGTATTATGTTTTCTGGCAATGATAGAATTAAGATAGAAATCAGTAATATTTAGATAGCTAGACAATTGAAATATTTGGGAATTAAAAAGCATACTTGTTTTTGGGACTGGCAGGTGACATGGTGGTTAAGGGCACTGGACTCCCACATGGCTGACACCATGGTTCAAGTCCTGGACCTGGTGGTATGCTTTCTCACTTTCTTTTTCTTTCTCTCTCTGGTCAAATTAAAATAAATAAATAAAGATAAATAAATAATTCTAAAAAAAAAAAAAAAAGAAATGGAAAAAAGTATACTTCTTTTTATCCATATGTTAAAGATGAAATCAGGAGGCATATTAGAAAACATTTGAAGTGAATGATAATAAAACATTTGAAAATGAATGGAATGCATCTACAGCAGCTTTGGGGAACCTTTTAATATGACAGGCCTAATGAAAAAGGTTTAAAGTCAATGATCTAAGCCAGAAGTTGAACTTTTCCTGTACAGAGCTAGATGGCGATATTTTAGGCTTTGCAGGCCATGTAAGTCTGTTGCATATTGTCTTTTTCCTCCCAATCATGAGAAAATGTTAAAAAACCATTCTTACTGGAGGGTTACATAAACAGACCATGGGCCAGATTTGGCCTGCAGGCTATAGTTGCAGAACTGTGATCTAAGCTTTAATCTTAAGATTCCAGTAAAAGAAGAACAAATTAAACCTAACGTAAGCAGAAGGAAGGAGGTAAAGATAACAATTATACAAAAAAAAGGACAGTTGAGAAAATCAGTGAAGCCAAAATGATACTTTGAAAAAGTCAATAAAATTGATAAATTTTCAGCCAGACTAATCAAGAAAAAAAAGAAGCAAATTACTGATATAAGGATCAAAGAGGTGGAATTTCTACAGATCCTACAGATATTAAAATGAGTGAATATTATGGTTGTGAATGAATAAATCATCAAAATGAATGAATGTTATGGTTGGGTACCACTGCATGGGGTTGAAGCCACATGGGTAACCTGGGTTTGGATCCTGGGTTGACCTGAACATACCAGGCACTCCTGCATACACCTGTATTCTGCCATCTAGGAGACTGGGGTGAGAATCCTGGAGTGGCAAGGCATCGGAGTGCATGTCTCTTTTTTTCTCTATAGATAAAAGTAAACTTTCGAAAGAATATAATGTATAATTTTATGCCAATAAATTTGGCAATGTGTGGAGGAAATAAACTCTTTGAAGGACACCAGAAAGACAAATATAACCGGAATAACCCTACATCTATTGAAGAAACTGAATTTATAGTTAATAACTTTCCCACAAGAGAGCGTTATGTGTGAATGGCTGCACTGGTGAATTCTAGCAAACGTCTAAGAAAGAAATAGGGTTGGGCCAGCAGGTGGCATGGTGGTTAAGGTGCTGGATCCCACATGGGCAACTCTACCATAGGATGCTGGCGAACTCAAAATCCCAAGAGGAAAATGGAAGAGAAGGGATTGTGGCATGGCCATCCTCCCTGAGGGAGAGGGCTCTCATTTTCTCTTACTCTCTGTCTCTTTCTGGTGAGCACATGTGCCCTATGGCAGAAATATTTTTTTTTTAAATTACTGATCTAAAAATAAAGAAATAGAAATAATTCTGTGCAAACTGTTCTTGAAAATTGAAGAGAAGAGACTATGTCTCCACTCATTTTATTAAGTAGCATGCCTGCTCTCATTTTATTAAGTAGCACAATAACCAGGCAGACAGTATAAGAAAACTAGACAAATTTCCATCATGTACATAAACAAAATGCATAAGAAAATATTTGTAAAATGGGACTTAGCTATACATATTAAGTATAATGTATCATGACCAAGTGGGATTTATTTCAGGAATCAGAAATTTAATTAAAAAAAAAAATAAATGTAGGTACCAGCAGATGGCATAATGCTTACATTGCTGGACTCCCACGTAGTCGACTACGGTTTGAGTCCCAGACCTGGTGCCAGATTCGTGTGCATGCATGCCCAAGATCCTAAGAGGAGAATGAAGGAGAAGGGATTTTGGCATGGCCATCTCCCCTGGGGGGTGGTGGTGATTTCTCACTTTCTTTCTCTCCATTTTTCTCTCTGTCTCTCCAGCAAGTATATCTGCCCTATAGCAAAAATCTTTCTTAAAAAAAAAAAGTAAGAAAGAAAGGATGAAAGAGAGAAAACAATGTAATTCACAGACTAAAAAGAGAAGCCATACAATCATCTCAGTAGTTGCAGAAAAACCATGACAGAATAAAACTTCCATTTCCAGCAAGCTGGGAATAGAGGTAAACGGTCTCAGCTTGGTTAAGGAAATCTGTTAAAAGCCTACATTTAACAGATAAAACTGGGAACAAGGCAAGTATTTCTGTCTTCACCACTTGCAGTCAACATTTTACTGGAGGTCCTAGCTAATATCATAAGATAAAAGGAAAATAAGACATGAAGATGGGAAAATAAGAAATACAGATGTTATTCACAGAAAATGTTGACTGTCTTTGCTTGCCGTGCCCGTGAGTGCAGTTCTTTACCTCTGACCCAGGACTACTGTGTCTTTTGCATTATCCATGAAACAGTAGCAGGCTATTTTGTTAGCTTGTGAGGGGAATAAAAAATCTCACACCCCTCACAGTTCTCGCAGTTCTGGCCATTGCCTGTAAGGATGGCATGGCCTCTGAACGGAGAAGGATGATGGTCTTGTGGGCTAGGCGAGGGATTTGGAAAGACTCTATGGCATCTGGTAGTGAGTGGTCTCACCCAGTGGTAGGCAAAGACTGTGGGGGCAGGAGGAGTGAGCTTCCTCCGCTGTTCTCCATGTTAATGAGTATTTAGAAGCATAGCTTGAGAGACAGATTTGAAACTAGCCACCCGAGTGGTGCTTTGGTTGCACTCAACTCCATGGCCCTTGCTGAAAGGCAATATTGGCTGTAGCTGCTCAGTCAAGGAGTCTTCAAAGCTGAAACAAAAAATGATGTCAGCAATGAGGGTCTGCCACGTTGGGTACGTTGAAAACTCGAGAAGTTTGGTTGAGCTGCAAGGGTAGGTGCTTGAGACTGAAGTAAAATCCACAGCTTTGGCCATTATTTCCCTTTGTGGCCTGACCTTTTTCTCCACCTACTCCTTGATTTCAGGTGCTTTAAGGAGAAAGGTGAATATGAATCAGGCTGAGGTCTCCAGTCTTCAAGGATTACCAAAGGCCATTCCATGTGTCTAAATATGTTGGGGAACTTAAGGGAGAGGAAGAAGTCAAACTTTTAGGACTAGGTGGTTACCGGCACCGAAGTCATCGTTTTGCCTCATTTATTAGGGAGTAGAGGGCCCAGAGGCTGCTGAGGGGTTTGGACAAGGTGTGCAGTGAGAAAGGAAAGCTAATGCGGTCATGGGTAAGGCCCTTTGTTGTACGTCGTTGTGGCTTCCACTAACATGTACAGGCCCTCCTTACTTAATGACTGAGATCTGTTTCTACCGCTAGGTCATTAAGTGAGTTGGTCCATAAACAAGGAGCTTAAAGGTGGATGTCTTCATGGTGCCATGGGGTGCATACTTTCCAGTAGATAACAGGTGACATGACACAAGAATAATGTAATTCTATCCGTATAAAAAGCATGCATGCATGATAGAAAACACTTCATTTAGTGAATACTAACCAACTGCAGGAATGAGACAAACATGAGAAAGGGGATTCCTGAGACTCACAGACTGAGAAAGGGGGCTCTCCTTGCGCTGGAGAATTGGTCCTAAGTTCCCTTGATCATTAAACAGGTAGGTTGTTAAGTGAGGAACCACTGTAACTGGTGTTGCTTTTTCTACATGTCTATACTGTGAATGCCCATAAGTGCCAGAGTGAATTCTCCTGGTCAGGAAAAGCCACATGTAAAGAAGTACCTTTTTAAAAAAGCTGCAATTCTGGGGACCAGCAGTTAGCTTAATGGCTGTGTCATTGGACTCCCACGTAGTCGACCGTGGTTCGCGCCCTGGACCTGGTGGCTTAAACTCACGCCGGGTGCGTGTACGTGCGTGCCCAAGAACCCGAGAGGAGAATGGAGGAGAAGGGATTGCGGCATGGCCATCCCCCCTGGGGGGGCGATTTCCCACTTTCTGTCTCTCTGTCTGGCGAGCACACGAGCCCTATAGCAAAAAAAAAAAAAAAAAAAAAAACAACAAAAAAACCTCTCAAAAAAAACCAAAACCTGCAATTCTGAAGTTTCTTTCTGTCTTTCATGAATGAGAGAGACAGAGGGAGAGAGATGAGGGGGGAGGATAGTGGGAGACCCAGTAAGTAGGGTCTTGATGCTCCAGTCAAGTTTTCAGCCACCTCAGCTCGTGGACATGATGGACATGTGTGCCTTGTATATCTGGGGAGATCTCCCTGACTTGAGCAGGGAATCATCTGCAGATTGCAAATTATAGCTACATTGAGATGCTACTTCACACCCATTAGAATGGTTGAGATTTAAAAGACAAGTGAAAGACTGACAGTGCCAATTGTTGGTGAGGATATATAGCAGCTGGAACTCTTGTAGGTTGCTGGTGGGTGTGTAAAGTGGTACGGCCAAGTTGGGAAATAGTTTGGCAGTTTCATGGAAAGTTAAAAATAAACTTAACCTTGTGATCTACCAATTCTACTTTTAGGTATTTACCCCAAAGAAATGAAATAAATACATAGCCATAAAAGACTTGAATGTAGGGCCAGCAGGTGGCGTAGTGGTTGAGGCACTGGACTTACACATAGCTGACTGCAGTTTGAGTCCCAGACCTGGTGGCTTGCTTTCTCACTTTCTCTGTTTCCCTCTCTGGTGAGCACACGTGTCCTGTAGTGGGTTGAGAAATAATAATAATAAATAAAATTAAATAAATAATTCTTTTTTTTTTAAAAAAAGGCACAACAACTTGAACTTGAATGTTCATAACAGCCTTATTCATAATATGAATAGTTCCAAACTAGAAACAGTCCAAAGTGAATGGATATACAAATTGTAGTAGATTTGTACAATGGAGTATTACTTAGCAATAAAAGAGGAACAGAACTACTAATAAGTGCAACACTAAAGATAAATCTCAGAGGAGCCAGCAGGTGGCAGAGTGGTTAAGGTGCTGGACTCCCACGTGGCTAACTGTGGTTTGAGTCCGGACCCAGCGGCTTCAAGAACATGCTGGGTGCGTGTATGCATGTGCCCAGAATCTGGAAGGAGAATAGAGGAGCAGGGATTCTGGCATGGCATTCCCCCCTGGAGAGTGATTTCTCACTTTCCCTCTCTGTCTTTCTCCTGCAAGCACATGCACTCTATGGCAAAATTTTTTTTAAGAAAAGTGATTAATCTCAGAAAGGGATTGCTGAGGTAAAACATTCATACTATATGATTCCTTTATGTCACAAATACATAATATATGATCTATTTACATGAAGTTCTAGAATGAGCAAAAAGGCAAAGCTAATTTATAGTTCGAATAGATCAGTGATTATATAAGGTGGGATTTTGGAACAGGGAATTGACTGTAAAAGGAGACCTGTTTTTTGTTTTGTTTTGTTTTGTTTTTAAGGGAGATTTTTGCTATAGGGCGAATGTACTTGCTGGGTAGACAGACAGAAAATGAGAAATCACCCCCCAGAGGGATGGCCATGATGCACTCCCTTCTCCTCCATCCTCCTCTTGGGATTTTGGGCACACACGCACACACACCTGGCGTTGAGTTTAAGCTGCTGGACCAGAGACTTGAACCACAGTCGACTATGTGAGAGTCCAGAGACATAACTGTTACACCATCTACCTGCTGGTCCTGATTAGACACTTTTTTTTGTCTTTTTTTTAGAGATTTTTGCTATAGGACACATGTGCTCGCCGGAGAGATAGAGACAGACAGAGAGACAGAAAGTGAGAAATCACTCCCCAGAGGGGATGGCCATGACACAATCTCTTCTCCTCCATTCTCCTCTTGGGATTTTGGCCACGCATGCACACATGCCCGTAGTGAGTTTGAAGCTGCTGGGTTCAGGACTCGAAGGACAGTTGACTCTGTGGGAGTCCAGTGATGTAACCATTACACCATCTGCTGGTCCCTCAAGTAGGTATGTTTTTAACAAGTGATAAAAGTTTAAAGCAATGTACTTTTGTGATAAAAATTATACACAATTGAGTATCCTTTCTCCAGAATGCATGAGATCGGAATTGTTTTAGATTTCAGATATTTTTGGATTTTTGAATATTTGCATATACATAATAAGATATCTTAGGGATGGGAGTCTAAACAATTTGTGTTTTATATATACCTTAATGCACATAGCCTGAAGGTAATTGTATATAACATTTTTAAATTGTTTTTTATTGTTGCATTTTGACTGTGGTCTGTCCTGCAAGGTCAGTGGTGGAATTTTCGACTTGTGGCATTATGTTGATACTCAAAAAGATTCAGATTTTGGAGCATTTTATTTATTTATTTATTTAATTAATTAATTTTTAAAAGAGGTTTTTGCTCTAGGGTGCATGTGCTTATCAGAGAGAAAGAAAGCGAGAAATCACCCCCCAGGGGGGATGGCCACACCACAGTCCCTTCTCCTTCAGTCTCCTCTTGGAATTTTGGGCACACACAGGCACACCCAGTCTGAGTTATTTAAGTTACCGGGTCTGGGACTCGAACCACGGTTGACAACATGGGAGTCCAGCGATATAACCATTACACCATCTACTAGTCCCAGGATTTTGGAACATTTTAGATTTCAGGTTTTCAGATTAAAAATACTCAACTTATATTAACTTTGACATCATAAAAGTCTGAAATGAGTCCTGACTGTGTCATTTGGTGTGTTTTTCAAGCCACTGGGTCCAGGACTTGAACTGCACAGTTGACCATGTGGGATCCAGATGCCTTAACCACCATGCAACCAGCTAGCCCTGGTATTATATTTTTAAAAAGGGAAGCAAAGACTTGCTAAGTAGATTCCTGTGGCTCTTTGATCTTTTCCAGCCAGATGCCTTACTGGTATTTGGTTGTCATAAACATGTGCTGTCTTTAATATGTGAAGAGAGGGCCTTTTGAGCCACTCTTTCTCTGTCTGCTCAGGCCTGCTCCTACCTTTCAAGAGTGTACTTTTGCTCATACTTAATAAACTACCTTTTCCTTTAAAAAAAAAGGTGAAAAGAATAGAACTGATTCCTTTATTAGAAGTTCTGCGTAACCTTTGCCTAAAAGCATCACAGCTCAAATTTGTTGTTTTTATGGTTTATCTTTTTTTTTTTTTAAATAGGAACGACCTCTTAAATAATTCCCTTTTAGACACTTAAAATGCCCGAGGAGAATCTGAGAATCTTTTTTCCAAATAAAGGTTTCCTTCTTATGAAGCTAACTGATCCAACTTGGACTTCATAAACCACTTGTTTGATTTGTAGTTGCTGAGAGAAGATTCTCTAGAAACTACTTTAACATTAATTTAGATATTTATTAGATTTTTAAAAAGAATTATTTATTTAATTTTATTTATGCATTAATTTATTTTAATTTGCCCAGAAGGAGACACATAGAGAGAGTGGGAAAACAAGAAAGTAAGCCACCTGGTCTGGGACTCAAACCGAGGTCAGCCATGTGGGAGTATCTAGCACTTTAACCACCATGCCACCTGCTGGTCCCTATTTATTGGACTTTTAATAAATGATATAGTGTCTCACCATAGGACCT
Source organism: Tupaia tana (assembly GCA_026018925.1). Taxonomy (NCBI): domain Eukaryota; kingdom Metazoa; phylum Chordata; class Mammalia; order Scandentia; family Tupaiidae; genus Tupaia; species Tupaia tana. Next base: position 22,291,760 of record JAKSZU010000017.1, read on the forward strand.
AGCTTATTGGGGATTTGAAAATATCTTCTAGTATATTAATATTTAAATATCTTTCCTTGTGTGGATCAGCAGTTTGTTTTCTTTTTTTTGGGAGATGTTCTTGCTATAGGGTGCATGCACTCGCTAGAAAGACAGACAGAGACAGAAAGTGAGAAATTTCCCCCCGGGGAGATGGCCATGCCACAATCCCTTCTCCTCCACTCTCTTCTCAGGATCTTGGGCATGCATGCACATGTGCCTGGTGTGAGTTTAAACCACCAGGTCTGGGACTCAAGCTGCGGTCGACTGTACAGGAGTCCAGTAACATAGCCATTGTGCTATCTGCTGGTCCTGATCAGTAGTTTTTAAGTCTGTCGATAAAGGCAGAAATCTGGGAAGAAATAAGGTGATTAGACACATCAAAGATTAATAATTTTTATAAGGAGGCATTGGAGAAGAGTTTCATATAATTATTGATATATGACTTAGTATTGCCTGAATATTTTTGGATTGAGATATGTTGAATGGAAATGGTTGTTTGTAGTTTCGTGTCCTATGACTTATGTTTCAGATTCCTTTTTTTTTTTTTTTTTTTTTTAAGTTTTGCTGTAGGGCACCAGAGAGAGAGAGAGAGATCGACCAAGTGAGAAATCACCCCCTAGGGGGATGGCCACGCTGCAATCCCTTCTTCTCCAGTTTTCTCTCATTATTTTGGCATGCACACACATGTACCTGGCATGTGTTTTCAAGCCACCAGGTTCAGGACTTGAACTGCTCAGTTGGCCATGTGGGGTGTAGACACCTTAACCACCATGCCACAGATTGGCCCTGTTCTGGATTCTTGAAGGTTGAGGGTGTGTTGAGGTTTAGCCTAGGACCAACAGATGGTATAATGGCTATGTTGCTGGACTCCCACGTAGTCGACTGCACACTGGGCACGTATGTGTGCTTGCCTGGCCAAAATCCTGAGATGAGAATGAAGGAGAAGGGATTGTGGCATGGCCATCCCCTCTAGGGGGTGATTTCTTGCCTTTTTTTTTTTTTTTTTTCTGTCTCTCTAGCAAGTGCATGTGCTCTATAGAAAAATTTCTCTTAAAAAAAGGTTTAACCATGGGACCAGTAGTTAGCGTAATGGCTATGTCACTGGACTCCCACGTAGTCGACCGTGGTTCATGTCCCGGACCCGGTGGCTTAAACTCATGCCGGGCGCATGTGCGTGCGTGCCCAAGATCCCGAGAGGAGAATGGAGGAGAAGGGATTGCAGCGTGACCATCCCCCCTGGGGAGTGATTTCTCTCTTTCTATCTCTCTGTTTCTCTCTGTCTGTCTGGCGAGCGCACATGCCCTATAGCAAAAACCTCTCCTAAAAAAGAAAAAAAAAAAAGCTTTAACCAAAATTTGCATCAGGATATCCTTCATTTAATTATGTATCAATAAAATAAGCATCAAGGATATCCTTCATCCAATTATACATCAATGAAGAAACCGGTTATTTTGTCATTTGCATTTTTCTCGAATGTTTGTATTTTTTCCTCTTAAATCTGTTTTGAAACCTAGTACTTACTCATTTTTCAACTTTTATTGCAGCGCCTGATCACCTTTCTAGCAGAAGAACGATCATGGAGGTGGTGCCAGCTGAGGTGAATAGCTTGCTTCCAGAGGAGATAATGGACACTGGTATAACTTTAGTGGATGATGATAGTATTGAGGCTGTTATTGTTTCATCCCCAATTCCTATGGAAACAGAACTGGAAGAAATTGTCAACATAAATTCTACTGGTGACTCTACAGCCACGCCCATTTCCACGGAACCAATCACAGTGTACAGTAACCACACTAACCAAGTTGCAGTGAATACCACAATTACTAAAGCAGATTCTAATACCACAGTGAAACCAGCTTTTCCAAGTGGCCTTCAAAAACTTGGTGCTCAGACTCCTGTGACTATATCAGCCAATCAGATTATTTTAAACAAAGTATCACAGACATCTGATCTTAAGCTTGGCAATCAGACCCTTAAACCAGATGGACAGAAGTTAATTTTAACAACTTTGGGCAAGTCTGGTTCACCAATTGTTTTAGCACTACCCCATAGCCAACTACCCCAGGCTCAGAAAGTTACAACTCAGGCCCAGTCAGGAGATGCTAAGTTACCACCGCAGCAAATTAAAGTAGTTACCATTGGAGGGAGGCCAGAGGTGAAACCTGTCATTGGTGTCTCAGCATTGACCCCAGGAAGTCAACTGATAAATACTGCAACTCAGCCCTCTGTGTTACAGACCCAACAGTTAAAAACAGTACAGGTAAAAGAAAAAAAAAAAAGAAAAAAAAAAGGGGCTTATTAATGGAAGTGCATGTTAAAAAACTTAAACTGATTCATAGTTGTGTTTGTAGGGTTGTTAAATGCATATTGAATTCTTCTGAATGTTGTTTAAATAATTGCGTGGTCTTGTTTGTTTTTAAGTTTGAAATGTCCAATGCTTATGAAAAGTTTTGCCAGAGAACTTAGAGCAAGCCTAATGTTGGTTAAATTCCAAATTAGTGAGTTGATCATCTTTTACTAATTTAAAATGTATTTTATTCTTGATGGCAGTTTGTTTACAAGGATGTCTTACTGATATAAGGATGCCAGACTTTCTGCAGGTCTATCGAAAAATCATTCCGACAAAATTCTATCAGATGGCCAAAGGTCAGGAAAACTTTCCTGCCCTTGGAGCCAGCACTAGTGCACACTAGCCAGTATATGCCTCTTATTTGGAGTTTGCCGCCCAGTGCCATCATACATGTTTGCAATATGGGAAGGACAGTGACATGGATATGAGGTAATATGCAGGCTGTAAGTGTTGGGCCAGTTAGGTTTGCATTGCCTCTGTGCCTACCCTACCAGCTATGGAACTGTGAGTAGGTTACTTCGCCTCTGAGGGTTTTTTGTTTGTTTGTTTTTGTTCTTAACAATTTAATGTATTTAGTTGTATATATTTATTATTTAATTTGTTATAGGGCATGTGCGCTCACCAGAGAGAGACAAAGTGAGAAAGCAAGCCAACAGGTCCAATACTCAAATCGTAGTCAGCCATATAGGAGTCTAGTGCCTTAACCACCACGCCACCTGCTGGCGCCCTGAGGTTTTGATTTTAGCTTAAGATGGCTGTTTGAGGGGCTGGCAAGTGGCATGGTAGTTAGGGTTGCTGGACTCTCACATGGCCAACTGAGTTCAAGTCCTGGACTGGTGGCTTGCCTTCTCATTTTTTCTCTCTTGTCATATTAATAATAATAATATAAAAACAAATAAAGTTAAATAAAATAATTTTAAAAAATGACTATTTGATCATGATGAAATATATAGCATAGTTCTCAAAACCTAGTAGAGGATCTTTCACAGTGGTACCTATTCTTAGTATGAATAGGACCCTAAGACAGAAGATTAGCAGGATATATATTAAGTGATTTCCAGTTTTTATGCCCAAATAGGCCTTCTTAGGTCACCGCTACTCTTAAAATACAGTGATCCACTCAAGGTTAGGAAGCAGAAATGCATTCTCTGTTTGAAAGAGTTGACTTTTAGAAGAAAGAAGAAGTTGTTGCAGTGACTACTACAGTTATTAAGCAAATTAGAATACCACACAGAAGTGAAAGAAGTGGGGAAGTTTGAGGGAACTATCCACTCAGCTGATAGTAGCAGTAATGTTTTGGTTACTCTGTTGACAAAAGAATCAGAAATTTATTTTTTCATGGGCTTTGCCTTTAAGAGTTTTGTAAGATTTCTCAATCCTGTAATATGACCATGTCCCTTCTGCTGCCATTAAAGAGTTAGTGTTTTTTTCTTGTTCATTATCAACTCACTTATTGCCGATTTCCTTTTCATTTAATTTTTTACTAAGGATCTTTGGAATGAGATATCCTAACACCATCAAGCTTCTTGTCCTTAGTTTTGAAACTTGTTTTGGTTTACCAGAGTTTATCTGGCTTGGCAATGTGAACCGTAATCAGGTTCACAAGAAACTGGTAACATAAATCAGAATGTCATTTTTTATTTTTGTTTACAAGAGCAGTGTGTACATAGCATTTCAGTGACCAATGTACTTGTATCCATTAGTTTTCTGCTATAATTCCCTAACTAGTATTAATAAAAGACTGAGATCAAATTCTTATGAGTTGCTTTATTGTTATATTTTTATAAAAACCTATTCCACTAAAATAAATGGATTCAACTCTGTTTTTAAAAAAGATTTCTATCTAGAAAATTAACCAAAATGAAAGAAATCCATTTAGGATGTTCTTCTGCTCATCCAGTTATTTTTGAGCAACTTAAATCTGTCCAACTCAGAAGTACCTATAAAAGCACAGAAACAGCAAATAAAAAATCAGACATCTATATTTTTCATTTTCAGACATCAAAATATTTGGTTTAGTATTGCATAGTATATGTGATTCTCTTTTTTTCTCTAGACTGTCCTCATTATTCTCTTAAGTTTAGTCAGAGTGGTTAAACTGTTAGGTTATGGATAGCAGGTAAGGGTTAGAAAAAGAGGCCTCTCTTGAAAAATGAAAGAGGTGACAGTCGAGCCCAGAGGTGGTAACAAAGGGGTATAGTTACACTTGTTTTAATTTTTTAAATTTAAATTTATCTTTATTTTTTGGTTTGCTACAGGGTATAAGAGAGAGAGAGAAGGGGGGAGAGAAAGAGAGAGAGAAAGAGAAAGCACCCCCCACAGGGTTTGGCCACGTTACAGTCCCTTCTTCTCCATTCTCCTCTTGGGATTTTAGGCATGTGCACACACGTGCCTGAAGTGTTTTTCAAGCTGCTGGGTCAGGGACACAAATCACACAGCCAGCCCTGTGGAATACAACCTCTTAACTAGCACGCCACCCTGGCCCTATAATAGTTGCACTTAGATACAGATATATAAAAGTTTTCCCATGTTTCATGTGCATAATGTCTAAGGTGGTAAATAATTAGATGTCTGGGGTAATGTAACTCCTTACTGGCTCCTGAATCTATCCAACACAATGCCTAAAAATACTCACATGTATAATTTGATGGCATATTTGGCTACTTTATTTGTAAATTTTCCATTTCATTTTTGTCTTAACCTGCTGATGAGATAAACTTGTTAAAAAGACTTTTTTTTAATGTTTTATTTTACTTAAATAATTTTGTTCTAGGGTAGTTTAGAATTCATAATGCAAAAATGTCACAGTTCCTTAATGGAACTGGCAGTTGTTATTTTCAGCACTGCTCCACTAAAGAAACTCGACTACAAGGGCAAGATGAGATTGTTCATTTGAAGAACTGTTGTGCTTTGGTTGTATTGTTTATATTTCTTTCCTTCTTGGTAAGTATTCATATCATCATATGATTGTGAAAGTCAGTTAAAAATTGGCAAACATGTTCTTAATCCTTATAACTAAGGTTATTTATTGCTAGGTATGGATTTCTAAGATTATCGATACTTATCCCTCCTGAGATTATTAATATTATGTATACAGATGAAATTTTGATTTTGAACTTTTAAGTCTATAAACACACTTGCAGATCTTTTCTCTGTATGTCTCTAAACTGCATTAACTTTCTAAAGTATAATTATGGATTTGCTTAGGTTTGGTATAGTTTTGCAAGCTGAGAATTTTTAAGAGTAGTGGATCTCCTTGTTTTTTTCCTGAAGTGATTAGTATTTCTATACATTTTGTTTCGTTGGCAGTAAGTTCTGAGAATGTAAGATAATGTGCTAATTTAATTTATAATTTGAACACAAAGAACTGATATTTATTGAACTCTGTGCTCTGTTACAGCTTTTGGTTATTTTTGTTATTTAAATTGGTCATGTTTATTCATTTGAGCCATTATTTCCAATAATAAATAGTACTTTCAGGGTCTCAACTTTTATATATGCCAGAAAATAAAATTACACCATCCCCTGGTCCCAATATAAAATTATTATTTAATGTCCTTCACATTTTACAATTCTGTGATATTTATCATAGGTAAATTTCTGCTTCTAACTTTTAGTAGAAGCTAAGTTTTTACATATGGTGATAATTTCAGTACAAAAACATTGGTAACTCCACCTTCTTGACTTGTGGAAAATGTAGTTCAGGTTCAGTGCCAATAGTCACTTCACATCAGAGATGAATAAAAGACCCTCCCTTCAAAGAATTTAAAGTGTAGTGAATGGGGCAAGTAGGTAGTGTAGTGGTTAAGGTGCTGGACTCCCACGTGGCCAACCACACTTTGAGTCCTGCACTTGGCAGCTTGAAACTCATGCTGGGTGAGTGTGCATGCGTGCCCCAAAATCTCAAGAGGTAACTGGAGGAGAAGGGGTTGCAGCATGACCACCACTCTCCGGGGAACACCCCTCCAGGGGGTTAACTTTTCACTTTCTCTCTCTCTTTCTCTGGGTAACATACATGACCTAAAGCAAAAAACAAAAACAAAAAAACAAAGAAAACTTTCAAAAAATAAAGTGTGGTGAACAGCATTTTAGTATATAATATTTCAGAGCCTTTGCCATAATAGACTTTGTTCTACCAAATTTTTTAAAGAATTGTTTAACTTTATTTATTTATAAGAGAGGGACAAAGCAAGAGAGAGAGGGGGAAAGTGAGAAAGTAAGCTGCCAGGTCTGGGACTTGAACCATGGTTGGACATGTGGGAGTCCAGTGCTTTTAACCACTACGCCAGCTGGTGGCCCTTGTTCTACCAAATTTATCTGTTTCCTGGGGCTTTAACTTGTTCAGTTCTTTCTTTATCTACTCCCAATACATGGTTTTAAATTTGAAAGGCTAATCATAAGATTATCTTTAAGGTGTTGGAGACCAGCAGATGGCGTAATGGCTGTGTCGCTGGAATCCCATGTAGTCTACTGTGGTTCGAGTCCCGGACTTCATGGCTTAAACTCACACCGGGCATGTGTGCATGCATGCCCAAGATCCCGAGGAGAATGGAGGAGAAGGGATTGTGGTGTGGCCATCGCCCCGGGGAGGGGGGGGTGATTTCTTGCTTTTTGTCTCTTTGTCTCTGTCTTTCTGGTGAGCGCACATGCCCTATAGCAAAAACCTCTCCCCCACCAAAAAAAAAAAAAAAAAAGATTATCTTTAAGGTGTCCTCAAATTTGTATTCAGAGGCCAATGTAATTGAACATATAGGTGGCTTCCTCATTTACACTTTATTTTCATAACTTTCTCTACTCCATCGTTTTATTATTGAATAACTGGTTATTTTAAAAAGACTATTGCTGTGCTATATAGTATGTTATTAAATATTAAAAATTATTAAGTATTAATGTGGTTTTCATCATATGCATATACCCAAGAGAACAAAATAAGGATTTATAACAAAATGGAAAGATATTATTGTATTATAGACTTAAGGATGTAATCATATTCATATTTTGATGGACGGCTGCATTTTAAATAGTTTAAATGTTCATATGCAGATCGATGTTTGTTATGTGAACTGGTTTCACATGTGCTACTATTGTGTATGAATCTTTTGTCTGATTTTTATTGAATGGGTGTTTTATAGAAACAAGTGGTCTTCATAGTTATTTATATGTTTCAGATTGCTAAGAAGCCTCGAACGCCAACCTCTGGTCCAGTAATCACGAAGCTGATCTTTGCAAAACCAATTAATAGTAAAGCAGTTACAGGACAGACAACCCAAGTATCACCACCAGTCATTGCAGGTTATATTTCTTTATAGTTTTTTAAGCTTTACCATCCTTTTAGGTTTAAAAAAGTCTTTTCTGCCACCTTAAAATGTTTAGTGCACCAGGTGTAGCTTGTTATTATAATCCAAACTAGTTAATAAGAAGTATTCACTCATTAAATAAGTGCATCAAGGAAAATGTCTTATCTCAAAATCTGTCTACCTAAGTCTCCTTAGTTTTGGGTAGAAATGTACCGAGAAAAGTTTTAGACTCTAGTAGTACTAGCTAACATTTATATAGTGTTTACCATGTGCCAGGCACCATTCTTAGCTCTCTACACACAGTGGCTTATGTAATTCCCCAGCAGTCCTATGAGGTAGACACTAATTATACCCCATCTTGCCAGCATGCAAATGGAGGCACTTAGCTAGTAAGTGGTTAAGCTGGGATTTGAACCCAGGCAGGTTGTCCCTGGAGCACAGGTGTTAAGCCTAGTAAACTTAAGTGAATATACACAGAAGTATTTTGGTTTTGTATGTTGTGGTTACTGTTGGAATTTTTGGTTTCAGTATTTTTATATACTCCATCATGTACTCCATATCCAGTTCTCTCTGAACAGAAAATTGTCACAGTGGTAGTGATTACTTAAATGAAAACAGAATTTTAGCTGTGTTACTCTTACCAGGATACTCCTTAGCGTAGCCCAATTCTCTTTTGTTACATACTTTAAAATATGTCATCACGAATAACTGTTATCTCCTCAGAAATCTCGACTTCATGCATTTCATTCTCTTTATCTTTACTTCGATTCTTTGATTTTGCTATCTCTGATTTCTGATTTTCCTACTTTATCATTAGTAATTGCCCTCTTCCTATCCTTAAATTCTTCCTTACTCATCATGGAGCCCATGACAGATTATCATCACTCCTCTGCAGATACCATAGATTCTCTTTTCCCTTTCCAAAATGGCTTGGTTAAATCTTTGCTTGCAAAGCAGCTCAATTCTTCTAGAGGAATCATACAGCCATAGGGGCAGGTCCTAGATTTAGACTTATAACATCATTTTTTTCACCAGTTAAAGAGTCGCTTCTAATTTACATTATGCTAAAGACTTATTGAGAAACACCTTGGGATGATGGGCTTTTTTTTTTTTTTTGGAGAGGTTTTTGCTATAGGGCGCGTACACTCGCCAGACAGACAGACAGAGACATAGAGACGGAAAGTGAAAAATCACCCCCCAGGGGGGATGGTCACGCCGCAGTCCCTTCTCCTCCATTCTCTTCTCGGGATCTTTGGCACGCACGCACATGCGCCCGGCATGAGTTTTAAGCCACCAGGTCCAGGACGTGAACTGTGGTCGACTACGTGGGAGTCCAGCGACATAGCCATTACGCTAACTGCTGGTTCCCCAGTGTGATGTTTTGATACAGACATTCATTACTTATGACTTATCTTGGTGGCAGTTTTGTTTTTGTTTGTCTTCTAGCTCTTTTTTTTTTTTTAAAGAATTATTTATTTAATTTTACTTATTATTATTTTAAAGGTGACCAGAGAGACACATACACACACACACACACACACACACACATACACAGAGAAGGAAAGTGAGAAAGCAAGCCACCAGGTCCAGGACTTGAACCATGGTTAGCCATATGGGAGCCCAGTACCTTAATCACCACATCACCTGCTGGCCCCTTCTAGTTGTTTTTTTTTTGGGGGGGGAGAGGTTTTTGCTATAGGGCATGAACACTTGCCAGAAAGACAGAGAGAGAAATTACCCTCCAGGGGGATGGCCACACTGCAATTCCTTCTCCTCCATTCTCCTTTTGGGATTTTGGGCACACACGCACATGCTCTTAGCGTGAGTTTAAGCCACTGGGTCTGGGACTCGAACCGCTGTCAAATACATGGGAGTCTAGTGACAGTCATTATGCCAACTGTTGGTCCCTTCTAGTTGATTTAAAAAAAAACAATATTTTTTTTTAATTGTGGCCAAATATACATATCAAAACTTACCATCTTAACCATTTTCTTCCATTTTTAAGTGCACATTCCAGTGCCATTAAATATATTTACAGTATTATGCAGTCATCACCCCTATTTATCTTCAGAACTTTTTCATCTTGCAAAATCGAAACCCTGCACCTGTTAAACAGTAATTCCCTACTTCTCCCTTTTCCCTGCTTCTGACAAACCCCCATTTTTCTTTGGTCTGTATGATTTTAACTACTCTATATACCTCATACAAGTAAACCATACAGGATTTGGCCTTCTAGCTCAGGCTCATTTTACTCAGTGTCATGTCCTCAGGGTCTGTCCACGTTGCAGTGTATGTCAGAATTTTCTTCCTTATTTTTTTCTCCCTAGCCAACTGAGTTTTATTTGTTGCATAATAAGCCACCTAACATCTTTCAGCTAAAAAATACTAAATTTGAATAAAGATAGTACAAAATCAATTAGAGCCCAATTAAAATTAGCTATGGGGAGGGAACACAATTTTACTCAATTAAGAAAAACATTTTTATAGATCATAGTTTAGTTAGAAATAGATACCTATCATGCTACGAATTCACAGGAAATAGGTTCCAGAAGCTTGGGCTCCTTTCCATTGGTTCTCTCAAAGTGTGCTTCTCTGGGTGGAGCAGGCTGGTGCTTCATTGAACCCAGGTACCTTATTCTTTGGCCTCCTCCTTTCTCTGGTCATTTTCATTCACACATTATAGGAAGCCGTCTCTGTTCTTAGAATGCTTGATATGCTCAATACACACATTAATTCTCTTGGCAAGAATCTTGCCCTTAACTTGTTTGTTTACAACAACACCAACAGCATGCTGGGTAACATTGTAGACTCTTCCAGTTTTGCCATGGTAACACTTGTGGGGCATTCCTCTTTAAACAGTGCCCATTCTCTTGATATCTACAATGTCACCTTTCTTGTAGATGCCCATGTATGTTGCCGAAGGAACCACTCCGTGTTTTCTAAAAGCCTAAAGAACATATATGGGGTGCCTCTCCTCTTTCCCTTGTGTTCGTCATTTTGGTTAATTACTGGAAGATGGCGGTTCCCAACTGCCTTAGTTTTAAAGTAGAATGATGTTCCATTGTACATATGCACCACACTGGTAGTTCTCTTTTGTTCTTTCTCTTTCTCTCTTTTTCTCCAGTATCTAGTATAGTTTCTGGTATAGATGTGTTTCAGTGAGTGTGTATTTTTGAGTGAATATGTATGTATGCCATGGAGGCAGTGTGGTGAGGTGGTAGGCATTACTGGGAGACTTGGGTTTAATCATCACATTTCCATTGGCTTTCTCTGTGATCATGTGTAAGTGTGTTACATTTTCATCTCATTTCTGTGAAATATTGATACTCACCAACTCACAAGACTTCGGGGATGATTAAAATTCCTCATTGTTAGAGTTTCCAAAGTACAAGGTTGCTTTGTGGGCAAAACCTTCATCACAATGAGAAAATATTTACTAATGAAATCATCCCTTTAAGAATCTTTGCTAAAATATGCTAGCTCAGTGTCTCAACTTATCTGTGGCTTTTTAGAGTGTGTCTGTTTTGATTCTTGAAGAACATCTAATAGTAGATTTTAAGTGCCTGTAAATGGATTTTTCAGGTGAGACTTGTGTACTTGTTTGAATCTGTCTATGCACCTAAGAATTAACAGGGATTTGGAGGCTAGATTAGATCATCAGAAATACTGCCTGGATGAAAACCAAGCAGACTCCTCAAACAGAATAACCTGAATTTTAAAGGATATAAAAGGTTCTTGGGAAAACAGATGAAATCTTCAAATATCTTGGCAGAAATGTTTTTCTATGTGAGCACATCATATCCCTCAAAAGCATTTGTCATTTTGCTGTCATGCAGATTTTTAAAAGAAATCTCTTGCTCCCGTACCCAGTAGTTAATTTGTTCTTTGTTCATTCTAAGAGTTAGTGTAATTGCCAGTTACAAACTTATAAAAAAAAAAGCCAGAAAAAGAAATTCGTTTTTGCCTTAGAGCACAGAGAGAGACATAGGGAAAGTAAGAAATCACACCCCAGGGGAGATGACCACACCACAGTCCCTTCTCCTTCATTCTCCTCCTCGGGTTTTGGGCACATGCACACACACACACACACACACACACACACACCATTGTATTTCAAGCTACTAGGTCTGGGACTCAAACCTTGGTCAGCCATGCAGGAGTCCAGTGCCGTAACTACCACGCCACCTGCTGGCTCCAAAAAAGAAAATTTTACTTAGAACATTTTCTGTTATTTACGATGGAATTTTTGTCCTTATTTTAAGTGAATTTCATTTACATAGGTTTTTTTCTGGTGTCAGTTATCCTAATGAATTGAGACTTTTCTATAGGAACATTTCATGAAAGGTATGTAATGCCCGACAAATATGAAATTACTGTAATAACTGTAAATGATGAACATTTTATAAAACTGTCTTGTTAATTTCTTAATATAATGGTTGTTGGGTTGTTAGACTTAATCCCACAGGTGTTAGCCTTGGAAGCCAGAACATTCCTTGTGGCATGCTCAACATGTTAGGCTGGATTTCTAAGAAGTATTTGATTAAGATTCAGTTAGTTTGTATAGAATTGACTTTATTATAATTCAGGTTTTTTTTTTTTTTTAAGTTCAACTGAAATTTACTAATGAATACATCACTACAATGCATAGAATAATGTATTGCAAATAAATGTTCATGGTTATATTTGAAATATTTTAAAGATTCATAAATGAGAATGAAACTTGGTTCACTTAAGTCAAGCTATGTATGCTTTGGCATTATCATAAGGAAAAAATGGCTTAGGAGCTGCTAAGTACTATTTCTCTCTCCTTTTTCAAAGAAAGGAGAACGTCCTTTCTTTGTCTTTTCTTTTCTCCTCCCCTCCCTTCCTCCCTCTCTCACCTGTTGCTGTATGCATAAGTTAAATCATAGCATCTGGAAGTTGGAGATTTTTAGATGATTTATTTACCTTTTCTACTTAGGTGCTTGACTTCTTTAGGCAGTGGGTCTGGCTACTCAGCCTCTGCTTGGAACAGCATGACTGACTAGAGACTCACTGGTGCTGAAACAGCCACTTTAGCTGGAAATTCTGCTAGAAGTGCTTTCTTAGGCTGAGCTGAAATTTTCTCCTGTTTCTGTGCATTTGAGATCTTACAGATTGGCTCTAATCCTTCGACCTGACAGCCTGTGGATCAGTCAGGATAATCTTTTGTTTTTCTGCCAAAATAAACAAGCTCCAGTTCTCAGAAGTATTTTTTTTTTTACATTTTATTTTTTAATTCATAATTTATAATGATCTACGTGTCCATTGCAGGTTCAAAAGGGGACCCTTCTCATTAGTCACTCGGGTACAAGCTGACAGCAGAGCCACCATCTCAGATCTGGAGAGGGAAAGAGAGCTTGGGAAAGCTCGCACAGCCGTAAATGCTTTGGCCCAGCAATGAGACACATCTATTTGGAACTCCTAGGCAGAAGTAGTCACATAACCCCGACTTATCTCCGCAGTCGATGGGGTGGCAAGTGGGGAAGGAAGCACAGGTGCAGTCCTGCCATGCGCCCGGAATGGAGGCGAATCAGGACACTTGGTGAATGGCACTAATGATCATCACACAGTTTTGAAGAACTGGAGATCTGCCATGTTTTTGTCTTTCTTGGCTAGCATAAAAATTCGTAATATTTCAACTTGTAATATGAGTTCCAATTTCCCAAGTGATCTGTATACACTGCAGTTTTTTTCTGTGTTGTTCCTGAAGGGTATTGTCCAGAAGGGATCATAGTGTGGGATCAGGCCAGGGAAGGTAAAAGAAACATTTTTTCCTTTTGACAGTCCCAAACCAGACACTATAAAACCTGACCGTGTTCAAGTAGGTCCAGTAACTCTCTATTTTATAACAAAATGTGGATTTAAAATGTGTCTTCATGGTTGAGGTTCAGGTTGGTGGACAGCTCTAGTATAGTTGAAATTTTAAGACTTGGATTCAAGTCCTGACTTAGGAACTTGTGTTACACAGGGCACATTTCTTAGCTGTCCCTGCTTTCTGATAGATAGAACTTAGCAATATTAATGAGGATCTGAGCAGAGCTGTTTTGGTAGACTTTGAGGAAATTTATGAAGCATTTATTATGAAGCATTGTTTCATTTATTATTAAGAAGCATTGTTTCATTTCTTTCTGCTTAGGTTCACCACAGGTCATAAGAGACTCACTTAAATGTTTAAGTTCATATATGAATACATAGGAAATAAAGAACAGAGAGGGATCATTAAAAGGTTCCTGGAAAATGAGTATTATGAAAAAAGTTATGCATGGATTTCAAGATTTTGGGGGTTAGTTTTTCGTTTTGGCATCAACATAAACTTGTACTTTGATTCTATTTTCCTGTGAACTTTTTGAAGTTCTCTCATATATACTACAGACCTCATGGGTATAGATAATCATATACATTTTTGTACTAGTTTTGAAAAAGTCAAACTGATGTATTGCCTTTCATTTGCAGGTAGGGTTCTTTCACAGTCTACTCCTGGAACTCCATCGAAGACTATAACCATAACTGAAAGTGGTGTTATTGGTTCAACCTTAAATTCTACAACACAGACACCAAATAAAATAGCCATCTCACCTTTGAAATCACCAAATAAGGTAAAAAAAAAATTAGCCACAGATTCCAATATTGTGGTTGTTGCCTTTATTTTCATTCTTGTCACTTCAGATACTTCAGTTTTAATATATTCCCAAACAAGTAATAGACATTGAGTGGATACTAGATTATTTGGAATCAAGTATGTTTGGCAGATAAAAAAACTTACTTTAAACGCATAGTAACTTAGTAATCATTCTGCATGTTAAGATGATTTCCATGGTCCATATGAATCTGGGTACAGTAAGAATCTTTAAATGAAGTACATTATGTAAGTGTTTAGTTCCACTTCACTTTACTAGCAACATTATTGTTTTAAGGAAAGCACATATCTAGTGAATGTATAAATATAAAACTAAATGTAACTTTGTGTAATGGAGATGTAAGCTTTTGCTGGGTAACAGTATCTAGAGTACTAAAAATCACCATCAGTTGTTGTAACCATATTATCAGTGTTTTTGAAGCTTAAGTGCATTTCCTTCAAAGCATGTGAAAGCTTTTCATAATTTGTTTCTATTTTAAGGTGGCACGGGTGCCTATCATTTTACTCTTAGGTCAAGTGAGTAGTCTAGCTCACTTTCCAAAAGCACAGATTTCAATATACTGACATAAGATTTTGAAAAGGATTATTTTAAAGCTATATTATTCAGGTGGAAAGCTAAGCATTATTATCCTGTAAGGTGTGACCCTGGAAACATACTGCCCTTTGTACCTGCCTTCTTCCTTATTTGTTGCTGTTTATAAATTGAACAAACATTAAACATTTACCTTATGCTTTTAATGTTTAAAGCTTATTTATTTATTTATTTAGATTTGCCAAAGGGTGCGTGCATTTACTAGGGAGAGAGAGCACAAGAAGGCACCCCTGCTCCCCATGGGAAGTGGTCACACTGCAGTCCCTTTTCTGTCTACCTCCTTTCAGGATTTTGAGCATGCATGCCCACATGTCTAGTGTGTTTCTCAAGCCACTGGTCCAAGACTCAAACTGCAAGATCAGCCATATAGAATTCACTTTATATAATCACCAGGCCATAGGCTGGCCTGCCTTACATTTTTTTAAAAGTCTAGCTGTTGGGACCAGCAGTTAGCAATGGCTATGTCGCTGGACTGCCATGTAGTCGAACGCGGTTCAAGTCCCGGACCTGGTGGCTTAAACTCACGCTGGGCGCGTGTGCATGTGTGCTCAAGATCCCTAGAGGAGAATGGAGGAGAAGGGATTGCCATGTGGCCATCCCCGCTGGGGGTGATTTCTCACTTTCTGTCTCTCTGTCTCTCTCTGTCTTTCTGGAGAGCGCATGTGCCCTATAACAACAACAACAGCAAAAAACCTCTCCAAAAAAAAAGCCTAGCTGTCACATTTTGTTTTATGACACTTGAGTGTGATATATAAATATGATGTCTGACAGTACATTAAATTGGAATTTTACTACAGAATAATACAGATAATGTCTTACCTAAATGGAATGGATTCGGCAGGTTTTTGAGTGCTTACTGTGTGCTACATATAGAGGGAGGCACTGAAGATAAAAGCATGAACAAAATAGGTTTTTAATTTCAAAGAGGTCAATAGGAGAGTGAGGATGAAATGTTAAAATTACACTGTGGAGCTATTACCATCTCAGATGGGTCGATGAGCTATGCCGTGTGTGTGTCAGGGAGGGTTTGTACAGATGAGACTGTTTTTGAAAGGTCCGAGCTGCATAGGTGAGTGGCATTTAGCTGGGCCAGCAGAAATGGCTTTCCAGATGAGGTCATTCTTTACACCAAAGTACAGAGTGAGGCCCTTTTAGGGAGCTGTGGTGTTTGGGTAGCGTGAGAGCTCGGGGTGCTAAGGTGAGACAGGATCTCATTACTCTCAGAGAAGTTCAGATTTCACTGTTCTAAAGACCCCCACTTCCATAGCTTCTAGAGCAGGGATTCTTATCCTTGTCTATACTTTGAAGTCACCTTGGGAGCTTTTATAAATGCTGATATTTGGCTCTCATCTTCAGAGATTCTGTTTTAACTTGGCTGAAGTTTGGCTTGGTACCAGGGTTTTAAAAAACTAGAACTGTTGCTCTAAATAATGTGACATTTACATTTTAAAGAAGTTGACTCTTGTGGCATTGTGAAATATAGTCGGGGGAAGGTAGGCCTGGATTCTGGGAGACACCAGTTAGGATAGTGATTCTCAGCCATGGGCGCTGCCTGTTAGAAGCACCTTGGGACCTCTAGACAACAGTAAAGGCTGACCCCTATCTGAGCCCACTGAAGTCAAAACCTCTGGGCTGGGACCTAGGTGTTAGATGTGATATTTTAAATTCTAAAGTTTAGACCAGGATAGAGAATCACTAAGTTAGATTATTATAACACTTCAGGTTTGAGCTATACTAGTAGCTAAGAAGTTCAGAGGAAGGAGAGGTGTTGAAAGAGGGTTTTTCTTTTTTTTTTTTTAATGAAATTAAATCAATTAATTTATTATTATTATTTAATTTGCTGTAGAGCATGTGCACCCACCAGAGAGAGATGGGGGAAAGGAGTGAGAAAGCAAGCCATCGGGTCTGGGACTCGAACCACAGCGAGCCATTTGGGAGTCCAGCTCCTGAACCACCACGCCACCTGCTGGCACCGAAAGAGGTTTAAGACATAATGACCTGACATCAGGATCTTAGGGAGGTAGAGGATGTAGGATGATTCCAAATTTCTCCCTTGAATAGCAGGGTAGATGTGGGCACTGGACTAATCTGACCAGCATGTGAGTTATACCTGATGGCATACAAATAAGAAGTCACTTTTCCTGTCATCCTTAACTTTGGTTGTGCCATGTTACTGCTGAGTGCCTTTACTCTAAAAGGGGCTCGTGTCTTTGATAGAGTTCCATCAAGAATCCTAGCCCTTCTTGGGACCAGCAGTTAGCGTAATGGCTATGTCGCTGGACTCCCATGTAGTCGACCGCGGTTCGAGTCCCGGACCCGGCAGCTTAAACTCACGCCGGGCGCGTGTGCGTGCGTGCCCAAGATCCCGAGAGGAGAATGGAGGAGAAGGGATTGCGGCGTGGCCATCCCCCCTGGGGGGTGATTTCTCGCTTTCTATCTCTCTGTCTCTCTCTGTCTGTCTGGCGAGCGCACGCGCCCTATAGCAAAAACCTCTCCAAAAAAAAGAATCCTAGCCCTTCTCAGCGTGTAGTTGCCAGTGGGAGACATACAGAATTCCATGGTGGAAACGCAGTTTGCCTACCTACTGTCCTCTGTCCTTGCCTTGCCATGGTGAGAGCTCCATCTACCTTGTGTTCAGGATTTTCCAGGCTGGAACTAGTTTTTGTACTCACATGTTCTCTAAACTCCTGGGGACATGTGTCAGATTCTCCCAAGAACACGCACTGCATTCAGTTATGGTGGCTAGACCGAGATAGGCTTAAGAGTTTCTTTAGCTTATTAAGTTGCCAGCCCAAGATTCAAATGTCAGTTTCTTTTTGCTGTTATCACCCAGTCTATCCCAGAGGTTTTTGTGGAGACCCCCTGTCTTTGTTCTCAAAGCTGATATTCTCTATGGTTACTAATTCTCTTCTGTTTCTAATCTAATCTTTCCCTCCCCTCCCTTCTTCCGTCCGTCCCTCCCTCCTTCCTTCCTTCCTTCCTTCCTTCCTTCCTGACAGGCAGGAGGTACCTAATAAGGATGCTTTTTAGTAAGTCTTTCATGGATGTCTTGAAGTTCTTTTTGGAGTCCAGGGGAATTTATCATTTGTAGGTTTCAACTTGGGGGCCTCACTTCAGCCAAATTTTGAGATAGTCGCAAACGTCCCATAGTTATGTCTTATACTAGAGAGGGAACACAGAAGGAGTAGCTGGTTCGGGCAGAGATATTGTTCAGTTCTTGGACATGTTTGTCATATACCTGCTGATTATCTAGAGAGGATGGCCAATGGGAAACTGATGTGGGCAGTGACTGAATTAGCTGTGAATATGAAAGAAATCACCCAGGGGACAGGCAGTTGTGTGTAGAATTAAAGGAAAAGCTGGACTAATCATGAACTACTAAGTATTAGTAGAAGTACAGGAGCCAATGGCAGAGACCGCATGATAAGAAAGGTAGTAGAAACGATAGAGAGAGCGAAGGGAAGGGGATTTCAAGAACGATAGCGGACCGCCATTTCAGGTGTTATGAGGAAGTAAATTGAGGGAAGATTTAAAAGTAAAGATTCATTGGAGATCCTCTTGCTGTCATCGAAGGGATGAAAAGAAAACCCCAAGAACCCACCCCTCCCTACCTGCCAATGTTCATAAAATATAGGGATCATCATTTTTCTTCAGACCAATAGTAATCTGCATTTAATTTATTGAGTAATTTGTTGTTTTATATTGATTTGAGATGCCAATTTTCATCATGATTTTTTTTAATATGGCTATGGCTTCTTTTTAAAATGATGCCAGTGAGTGTGCGCTTTCCCTGGAGGGAGACAGAGAGTGGAGTGAGAGAAAACACTCCCTGCGGGGATGGTCACAACACAATCCCTTCTCCTCCTTTCAGGATTTTGAACACACACGCACATGTGCCCAGAATGTTTTTTGAAGCCACCAGGTCCAGAATCCCCATGCAGTCAGCCATGTGGGATCGAGTTACCTTCACCACCACACTGTCAGCTGGCCAGGTGTATGGGTTCTTTAATGTACTCCTCTGATCTGTATCACTCTGTTCTTAGGGCAATCCCATACTGTTTTATTTACCTTATCTTTATAATATGTTTTAATCCTTATTCAGTCAGGTTTCTGATCATGATGCCTTGTAAAGCAGTCTATCTATTTTATCTCATGGTCATTTTACCCTGTCCTTGACTGCTTCTGTGGATCCTAATACATCACATTTATATTATTCATCCTTGTCACTATAACTTATAAAAATGAGTAAAACATAAATTGGGTTAATATCTTTGAAAAAATAGGAAATTAGTATCTTCTACCTATTTTATAATATTTCATCAATCAATAAATTGGTGCTGAAAGTTCTGGTATCCATCTCAAGGCCTGATTCTGTTACTAGTCATGTGATACATGTAATCCTTTTTTTCTTTTATTTTAAAAAATTTGCTGTCAGGTCCATGTGCCTGCTGGAGAGAGAGAGAGAGGGAGAGAGAAAGTAAGAAAGCAACACCGCAGAGAGGATGGCCATGCCACAGTCCCTTCTCTTCCACTCTGCTCTTGAGATTGTGGGCATGTACACATGCTCCTCATGTGTTTTTCAAGCCTCTGGGTCCAGGACTTGAATCAGGTCAGGAGCTGGTCTGATCTGTCAGTCTAATAGGTAGGTCTTGTGGAAAAAAATTTGGTTCCTATCTCAACAAGGAGGAAGAACTCTAATAAACACCAAGTCCTTCTGGTTGAGGTTACAGAAGTGTGGTTATATGGAGGAGTAATGAACAAGGCCTCACAAAGACCAAAGTCCAGCTTCTGTCAGTTTGCAATTGGCTGAGGATGATGTGCCCTATTCTTTTTTTTTTTTTTTCTTTTAAGGTTTTTGCCACAGGGTGTTTGTGCTCCCCAGAGAGGCGTATAGAGATAGTGAAAGGAAAAGTAAACATCACTCTCCGGGGAGATGACCATGCCACAATCCCTTCCCTTCTACTCTACTCTCTTAGGATTTTGGGCACACATACACATACCACACACACACACACACACACACACACACACGTGCCCAGTTTGAATCTGAAGCCACCAGGTCTGAGACTTGAACCACAGCTGGCCATGTGGGAGTCCAGTGCCTTAACCACTACACGACCTACTGGCCACAGCCCTATTCTTAAGCCAGAAGCCAAAGTGAATTCTCTCTTGAGGAGTAACATCAGTTAGAGCTGCCGTCATCTCCTTAATTCTTCATTAACAATTCCTGGCATGTGGCAACAAATTGTCAGCCATATCAGGAGACTAAACCAACGTATTCAAAACCAAGAGACATAGATAATAGAGTTATCAGACTCAGACTTTTAAAAATAAGTAAGATTAGGTCCAGCTGGATCCCACATGGCCAACTGCATGGTTCTAGTCCCAGACCCAGCTCTTGAGAATCACACTGGGTACATATGCATCCATGCACAAAATCCCAAGAGGAGAGAGAAATGGAGGAGAAGAGATTTATGCTGTGATCATTCCCCAGGGGAAGGGAAAAAAGCTTTCTCGCTTTCCCTCTATCTATCTCTGGTGAATACATGTGCCTCTGGCACAAAAACAATACAAAACAGATAATAGTCATATGAAGAGGTGCTCAACATCTTTAATCATCAGGGAAATGCAAATAAAACCACTGTGAGATACCACCTCACACTCATTAGGATGGCTGTTATCAAAAAGACACAAGACAAATATTGGTAAAGTGGGAAGAAAAGGAAACCCTTGCACTCTGTGGATAGGAATGTAGATTGCAGTCATTCTGAAAAATAATGTGGAAGTTTCTAAAGAAATTAAAATAGAATTAACAGACTCAGCAATCCCTCTTATGGGCATATATCCAAAAGTCATAAAGGAGGAGGGAGGAAGGAAGCCTTCCACTACCTCATAAAGATATCTACACTCCCATGTTCATCCCACCAGTATTCACAGTATAGCCAAGGTATGGAAACAACCTGTCAATGGACTAATGGGTCAAGAAACTACGGCATGTAAACAGTGGAGTGGCTGGACGGTGGCCCAGTGGTAAAATGTGACACTGTGCAAGACTGACTGACATGGGAAGATTCTGGGTTCGCACCCAGAGACCTCCCTGAGTCTGCCATGCACATGCGTGCCCACAATTGGTGCTAGATGAAATTGGGGGTGGATCGCAGTGTCAAGATTGTGTTAGGGGGACCAGCAGGTGGTGTGGTGGTTAAGATGCTAGACACTCCCCTATGGCTAACCACAGTTCGAGTCCCAGACCTGGTGGCTTGCTTTCTCACTTTCTTTCTCTCTCTGTGTGTGTGTGTGTCTCGCTCTGGTCAAATTAAAAGAAAAGAAAAGAATTATTTTTTAAAAAGTGTTGGGAGTGCTTTCTGACCCCCTCTCTCTCACTCATGTAAGAAATAAGTAAGCATAAAAAAATGGACTATTATTCAAACCTTAAAAAAGAAGATCCAGGGATGAACAGATGGCATAATGGTTACATCACTGCACTCCCATGTAGTCGACTGAGGTTCGAGTCCTGGACCGGGCAACTTAAATTTGGGTGTGTGTGCATACATGCCCCAGATCCTGAGAGGAGCGAGGGGAGAATGGAGAAGGGATTCAGCATGGCCATCCCCCCTGGGGGTTGATTTCTTACTTTCTGTCTCTCTCTGTCTTTCCGGCAAGTGCATGCACCCTATAGGAAAAACCTCTTTAAAAAAAAAAGATTGGGGACCGGCAGGTAGAGTAGTGGTTAAGGCGCTGGACTCCTTCCATGTGGACAACCATGGTTTGAATCCCAGACCTGCAGCTTGGTTTCTCATTCTCCCTCTCTTTGCCTCTCTGTCTCTGTCTCTCTCTGGTCAAATTGAAGAATAATAAATACAATTAAATAATTCTTAAAAAGAAACGAAGATGATCCCGGGCCAGCTGGTGGTGTGGTGGTTGCTGACTGATCTCACATGACCTACTGTCCAGGTCGAGTTCCGAACATGGTGACTTCAAAAACATCAGGTATATGTGTGTGCGTGCCCAAAATCCTGAAAGGAGGAAGAGGTGGAGGAGAAGGGATTGCAAGGCACCCCCACAGGCAGTGCTTTCTCATTCTCTTTCCTTCTGCCTCTCTCCCTGGAGCACACATAACCTGTGGCAAATTAAAGAAGTTTTAAAAAGAAGAAGATCCTGTCATTTGCCATGACATGGATGAAAGCGGAGGAAGTGATATAAGTGATAGAAGTCAGACACGGAAAGGAAAATAATGCAGCATCTCCTTATCTGTGGAACCTTAACAAAGACAGAGAATAAAACTGGTCACCACGTGTATGGTGGAGGGTACTGGGGATGCTGGGAGGACATAGAGGACCCAGTACCAGATATAAGTATAAATATCTAATATACAACACGAAGACTATGGGCAATAAAATTGTACTGTGTATGGGATTCCTGCTAGATGAATAGATGTTAGCTGTTCTTTCAAAAAAAAAAAAAAAAAACAGCAAAAAGGCAACTGTGAGATGATGATGGATGTGTTAATGTATACCCCACACACACACATATCCCATAACATTATGTTGTGCACCTTAAATGTACACAACAGCTGATTTGTTTTTAAGTAGAAAAAGGTATATTATACAAATCAGTCATTGTACTTGTGCCCTGCCGTAGCCACCTTTCCATGTCTGCTGTAACTAATGTAGTTGCTAGATTTAAGTTAGTTAGTCTTTTCTTGTTTTATGTAAAAAAACCAATTATTTATTATTTATTGATTTATTATTATTTATTATTTTAATTTGCTATTGGGCATGTGCACTCACCAGAGAGAGACAGAGACGGCGGGGGGGGGTGAGGAAGTAAGGCACCAGGTCCAGGATTCAGACCACAGTCAGCCATGTGAGAATCCAGCGCCTTAACCACTACACCACCTGCCAGCCCCTCTTTTTTTTATTTTAAGAGGTTTTACCATAGGGCACATGCGCCCACCAGAAAGAGAGAGTGAGAGGGAAAGTGAGATACCACCCCGCAAGGGGTATGGCCATGCCACAGTCTATTCTCCTCCATTCTCCTTCTGGGATCTTGGGCACGCACATACATGTGCCTCCTGTGAGTTTCAAACCACCAGGTCCAGGATTTAAACTGCAGTCAGCCACTTGGGAGTCCAGTGACATAACAAATATGCCATCTCTGGCCCCAAGTTAATCTTATAGAGCTCATTTATTCGGTTGTCTGGAAAGTTATGTTATTTTCCCATCTTTTTTAATGCAAAAATGAATCATGACTTTCCCAAAGACCCAATAGTACTGTAAATACCCAGTAAATGTAACAATTATATTTGAAGCACCTTGTTTCTTAAGGTAGTGTTTTTCTCCCCCTTTCGAGCTGAGGTAGCAAGGATTGTGCATATTTAGCTCATAGGTTGCTTGATTTTCCCACAGCTTCCATATTTATACATTTTACTCTCTTTCTTATGCTTTCTCTTTTCCTTTAGTTTACTCACTGCTGTGGCTGTTTTCTTATCTGTACTTTGAATCTGCTTTTTGGTACCTGTACCTAATGAATTATTTTATGCTGAAATAGTTCTCTTCTATTGTCATCAAATGAAATGACATTCTTCTTTTGTTTTTTGCCTGGGCTTTTATGAAAATGTTCAAAATTGTCAGAATTATTCCTTCATAAATTGTTGTCCACATAATGAAATAGGTTTCCTGTATCATATGCAAATTGTCTTTTAACTTGAGGACTTTCTGTAGAAGGGGTTGGGCTGTAATGCTTTGTAAAAACAATGCAGTACGACCGACTGGCTGGAGAATTTTGTTGGACTTTTGCTTTGTGCGGCCACGTAGTACAGAGTGGTGAACATGAGGGAGATCTCAGAAGATTAATTTGTCCTGCTCTGCCCTGATGTTTCATTTAGCTTTTGGGGAAGTCCCATTGCTTTCTGTTGGACTGGGAAAGGGTTTAAATGATTTTAAATGACAAGATTGATTCAAATCTGATTTACTCCCAACTAGTTATATTTGCTAGACAACCAAAATTGGAATCATTTTGGACCGAATTTGGCATCCTACCTGTATGGTAGTGGGTACTTTTATTCTGAAAGGATATTACAAGCCTTTCAGAATTTACTAGACTTAAAAGAGGGTATGAGACAGGTTTTTCTTTTGGGTTTCTTTCTCCTTTAGAACATGTGAATGTAAAAATTTGTCATAGTTTAGTGGGTAGTAGTAAAGCCAAAATATCTGTATCTTCTTTTCTTTTTCTTTTCTTTTTTTTTGGAGAGGTTTTTGCTACAGGGCGCGTGCGCTCGCCAGACAGAGAGAGACAGAGAGACAGAAAGCGAGAAATCACCCCCCAGAGGGGATGGCCATGCCGCAGTCCATTCTCCTCTTGGGATCTTGGGCACGCATGCACACGCGCGCGGCGTGAGTTTTAAGGCACCGGGTCCGGGACGCGAACTGCGGTCGACTACGTGGGAGTCCAGCGACATAGCCATTACATTAACTGCTGGTCCCTGTATCTTCTTTTCTTTGTGTTGAATATGGGGCTTAATTCTGGGAGTTCAAAAATAATTCTTTTCTTACAAGTTTTATCTGATATTAACAAAACTATGTAAGTTCTTACAAATTAAGTAATAATGTCTTTATAGCAAGTCATCTGACCTGGACTGTCTAGGAAGTTAACTACTAGAAATGTAAGGTAGAACTCATTAATTTTGGTTTCACTCCTGTAATCATTACTGTTCTTTCCATTTCTCTTTGAACAGGTTGTTTCTCTCAACAGCTTTTGATGAAATACAGGAGAATACTTTCCTTACTTGAGCAATTGTCATAAATGAAAAGGAGTAGGAAAGTGAAATCCCAGATTAATGATAGCCGTGTTGTGTTGTTTAATAGGCAGTGAAATCAGCTGTGCAGACCATCACTGTTGGAGGAGTGAGCACATCACAGTTTAAGACCATTATTCCTCTGGCAACTGCTCCCAATGTCCAGCAGATTCAAGTGCCTGGAAGCAAGTTTCATTATGTCCGGCTTGTTACTGCCACCACAGCCAGTAGCTCCACCCAGCCAGTTAGTCAGAATCCCAGTACAAACACTCAGCCTCTTCAGCAAGGTTAGTAACCATTTTTTAAAAACAGTAATGAATGCTTTTGATATTATCAAAGAACGCCAGTTCGTTTCTTGCTGAAATCCTGATTAAGCGTGGCATTTCAGCTGAGTCTGAGCCAGCCGCTGCAGAAGGCAGTGAAGTAGAATCACAGTCTGTAATGGTAGTACTGCTAGAAGTTGGTGCACACCGTGCCACCGTGTCTGATAATCATAAGTAGTTATTAGTTTGTGGGCTAGCCATTTTATTGCTGGTTTTAAAACCATTTATGCCAGTGTGATTCATTTAGATGGAACAAAAGTATTTTATTTTTTAAACTGTGAAGCCCCTGGAAAGAGTTTGGGTCATTTGAAATGGCAAACAGTCAAATTAAAAATGATAAGAACTTAATATCACTTTCATCTTTTATTTATGTCGAATATATAATTGCTAATAAAAAGTGATTAAAATGTTTCATTTTTTTGTTCATTTCTATTTTTCCTAGAGGATATTCCTGTATTTGTCATTCTATTTTCTGTGTTTGTGTTTAACTCTTCCTTTCACCTGAGACACATACACAATCATATTCATAGCTTTCTCCATGTGTATCTACTTTTTTTTTTTTTTTTGGAGAGGTTTCTGTTATAACCTCTGGTGCGCTCGTCAGAGAGACAGAGAGAGAGACAGAGAGACAGAAAGCGAGAAATCACCCCCCAGGGGCGATGGCCATGCTGCAATCCCTTCTCCTCCATTCTCCTCTCGGGATCTTGGGCACGTACACACGCCTGGTGTGAGTTTAAGCCACTGGGTCCAGGACTCGAACCGTGGTCTACTACATGGGAGTCCAGCGACACAGCCATTATACCAGCTGCTGGTCCCCATATGTATCTACTTTTTTTAAAAACCAAATGGTATGAAGGGATCAGTAGAGTTTATAGTTTAGTGCCTGAGTTTTTCTTGGAAGACATCTTTATATTCCAGTAATGTCAAAAAGCAGCTGGTGGCAAGTAGATGATTAATTGCTTATTGCAGTGAAATAGAAGAATTTAAGACCAGTTTAATTCAAAGATTTGGAACTATCTATTATTGATAGCTAATTTACCTGAGGGAAACTGTAAAGAGAAACTTTCTTTTTCCAATTGCTAACAGGATAAAATGGAGTAAATAATATTTTAGTGTATATTCTATTAAAGTAGACCCACTGAATAATTATATTTCCTAATACCTCTTTAAACTGATTTTGGAAGATAATCTTTATCACAGTGTTCTTTTTTTTTTAAAGAAGTATTTTATTTAACTTTTAATTATTATTATCATTATTATTTTCCAGTTTGATCAGAGAGAGAGAGAGAGGAAGTGAGAAAGCAAGCCACCAGGTCCAAGACTTGAACCGTGGTCGGCCATGTGGGAATCCAGTGCCTTTAACCATCATGCCACTTGCTGGCCCCTATCACAGTGTTCTTAATGAGAGGAAAAATGAGTCTTGCGTATTTATTACTGACTAAGGGAGACTAAGGGTTTTTGTTTTGTTTTGTGTTATTGTTAAGGTTATTGCCATAGGGTGCTACCTTCACCACAGAGAGACATTGAGAGGGAAAGTGAGAAATCACCCTGCAAGAAGGGTGGCCACACCACTATCCCCTTCTCTTCCATTCTCCTCTTGGGATTTTGGGCGCACACGTACACCCAGTGTGATTTTCAAGCTGCCGGGTCTGTGAATCACACCATGGTCAGCCATGTGAGAGTCCAGCACCTTAACCACCATGCCACCTGCTGGCCCCAGGGAGACTAAGTTTTACATTCTCCCAGTACTTAGCAAGATACTGAGAAGGTGCTATAAGTTCAGTCTACTTACATACCATGATGTTGGGAAGCAGTTCGTATATGCAACTGGTCTATGTTACGTGTGTGTTCGTATGTGTGCCGTATGTTGACAGTCTATTTCTAGTGTAACTCAGCTCCTCATTGGCAAGAATAAGCCTTTGGTCTGAGTGAAAGGGAGCTGAAGGACCAGGGCGAGTGGAGGAATGGGTTGGCTGTTTCTTAGTGTGCTTGCTGGGGCCTTCTCTCCCAACTTCATGTCTGTCTGTCTCTCCCCATGTTTTCCTGTATCTCCTGGCAGTCCCTCACCTCTCTGCTGCTTCTCTACTATGTCCTTTTTTGGTTTCCACTTCCCACTTTGCCTCTCATTCTTCCCTCTCGGCCTCCTTCGCCTTCTCTACGTGCTGTTTCCCCAGCCATCCACAAATATACCATACCACTGGTGCTATTTCCCTTCGATCTACCTGTATTTTTCTCTTTTACATTTCTCTCCTGTTCCATAAAACAACCGGGGATGTATAATATATATTATTGCACAGGACTAAAAACCTAAAGTCATAATTTTTTATTATAGACACACTAAATGTACTGTATGTGTAGCTCATCTAATGTATTAATGTGTCTTTCTGAGGGCCTAATTTCCTGAGAGATGTACTTAAATCCCTGAGGGAAGTGGCCTCATCTTGTACCTTCCCCCAAAGTTATGAAAGAACCAACCAATGTTCAGAGGCTCCTCTGTGTCATTTGCTGCCTTGGTGGCAGACAGCACAGTGGAAGGACTGTGCCGAGACTGCCCGGTTAG
This sequence comes from Tupaia tana, assembly GCA_026018925.1. Taxonomy (NCBI): domain Eukaryota; kingdom Metazoa; phylum Chordata; class Mammalia; order Scandentia; family Tupaiidae; genus Tupaia; species Tupaia tana. Next base: position 22,319,357 of record JAKSZU010000017.1, read on the forward strand.
CCTCCTCAGAGTGTAACTTACCATCATGGTGAGAGAGGAAATCAGTTTAAGAAGTTAAAAAGCCTCCAACACTTGCAGGTATAATTTCTGCAATTTGGAAAGAGGCTATTGTAAAAGATTGCTCAGAGTGCCCGGTAAAGGCTGAAAGACCGAGACTGGGCCAACTTCAATGAAAGCTGTGGGACCAGCAGGTAGCATGGTGGTTAAGGTACTGGACACTCCCACATGGCTACGGTTCAAGTCCCAGACCTGGTGGCTTGCTTTCTCACTTTCTCTCTTTCTCTGTGTCTTGCTCTGGTCAAATTAAAATAAGATGAACAAATGAATGAATAAATAAATTTAAATAAATAATTCTTTTTAAAAAAACTGTGTAGTTGTTAGCAGTAGGCACTAAGGTGAAGAGGAGGAGAAAGACAGTTTGTTGGCCTAGTTAGGTAATATCCTCTTTAAAATATTTATAATATATAAAATATAATGTTCTGTTTTCTGACAGCTTCATTGCGTATTTTCATTTCCCAGACTTCAGCTAAAACCTAACATGCAGATGTCAAGCCTTTGTAAAACTTGAGTTCCTAAGTGTCCTAGGTATTGTGCACATACACGGGGAGAGGGCAAGGACAGTCCCCCTTCGATGGGACTGAGGGCAGGTCAGACCTCCATTATGTCCCAGAACCACCAGGAAGTTCTTACATTCCTCTTGTTGCTCTCGCTTCAGAATCACTGCCTTGAGTGCTCATGGGATGGTGACTGTCATCTCAGGCTCACCTTTTAATTGCTTCCAGTATTGCTGAGACCAGACTACAGCGGTCACTATAATTTTACTAATGTGTGGTATGACTGAGGAAGACCAAAGTAGAACAGGAGCAACTTCCAATTGAGTATCAGATGTCACCGTTCCTGTATTTCAGGGCACTCCTTTTGTATAACAAGCTTATTGAGATATAATTCATATACACTGGAAAATTCTCCCTTGCAAAGTTCAGTTTAAAGGGTTTTGGTACATTCATGGATCGCACAGCCGTCGCCACTCTCGGGCACTCTTTCTGGAGGTCTCCTGATCTCCCCGCTTCTCCCTGTTTTGTCATCTTACTGCAGCAGCTTGCTCCCTTTTAAATCAGAGACTCTCTAATGTTCTCTTCTAGAACTCTCAATGCTTTTGTCTGTAGCCATTCCAGCCTTCATAATAACCTTTCAATCCAAGAAAGTCTGTTCTTTTTCAGTTATTGTTCAGAGTAGTTTCAATTCCATTATCTCAGCCTTTCAGACCAGGCTCTAGGCCTTACTTCTGCTTAAGCAAAAATTGAAGAGATGTCCTTTTTGTCTTCTTAAATCCCACCTTTAAACCTTAAAAATGGCAGTAGGCAGCATTTAGCACTGCACTTTTCTTGGTCTAGACCTACAGGCCCAATGCCAGCCTCTTTCCTAAAACTGATCACTGCATTTCTTCATGTCAGGTTTCATCTTCCTTTCAAATTAGCCCATCCTTAAGTTTATAAGGTTTTTAAAAGAAATTTTTATTTATTTTTCTCTATAAGCAGATGAGGTACAGACAGCCCCCAACAGTATTGACACCAGCTCTGGATCATGGGCACACGTGTGTCCCATGTACTCAGGGAGGTCTTCAGCCACAAATCAGGAACCATCTCACATCGTCATAGACCATCATGTTTTCCTGACACGCCACTCTCAGGCCACTCTCTGGCCTCTTTTTATTTTTTTTTAAGTCATGATCCTCCTGCCTCAGCCTTGCAGCTATGACTGACTGCAGGCATGTGCCATAACGCCCAGCTCTCTTAGACAGGGTCTCACTATGTTGCCCATATTGGCCACAAGTTCGTGGTCTTCCTCGTTGCTGGGATCACAGGCACACACCACAGTTCCCGGCCTTTATGTCGGACTGGGAAGCTCCTGAGCCTCTCGAGTCATCCCAGCCTGTGGGACAGCACATCTATCTGAGCAGCGTGCCCACTGCAGCTGGCCAGTTTCTAGTCCTCATAGCTGTCATTTTCTCCTCACCTGAAAGTCTGCAGTGACTTCCCCTTCCCTCTAGTGCCTGCCACTCAGTGGTTGGTAACTTGTGTCCCTTACCCCTCCACCAGATCGCTGTATCTGCTCTCTCCTTTTCATCCCCAGGGCTGTCACTCCAGGTCAGACTCCTTTTTGCATTCTCCTAATTTGTTTCTTACAACTCCATGCTGTTTTACACACTGCTGTCAAATGCAGTTTCTCTTGTGTTATTCCAGTAATATTTCTGTATGTAAATATGCCCGGAAATTTCTCATTGCCTACCGAATTAAAAGTGCAGATTAAATATATTGATCGCTATGCTGACATTCAAGATCCTAAACAAAATGTCTGCACTCCGCTTTTTTGCCTGCGTTTGGCCTACTTTAACCCATAGGCTTCGGCCAAACTATATCTGTTCACCTGCAGTTTGTGAATATGTTTTGCAGCTTGCCAGGATCAAGTCTCCACTCCTCATGCATCCAGTCTGTGTGCCCTCTCTGCACCCTGCCATGGTCAGGGCCCATCTTAGTACCATGTCCTTCATGCACTCCTTCCATATGCCCATCCTCTGCCATCAGATGCATCGTCTCACTCCTTTGAATTCCGCCAGCACTTCATTTATCGTCTTGAATAGTATTTATCTTACTTGAGTGCTTACCTAATTTGCCCTACCAGAACATGATCTCCTTGAGAGTAGGTTTCTTGGACTTGAGTTTTCCAGGAACACTGGCGACGATGCCAGTCATAGAGTAGTAATGGTTATAACAGCAACAGTAATGGCAACTCCTATTTATTGAGCCTTTAGCATGTGTTGGGCATTGCTCTAATTAGTTTTCATGAGTTAACGTCTTTAATCCTTATAGTCTATAAGGTAGACGGTGCACCCCATGTTGTAGATGAAGGTACAAATAAAGAGAGTTTAAGTACTGAATAGAGAGCAGCAAAACTGGGATTTGAACCCCCCCTCAGCCCTATGACTTTAGAATCCACATTGTTATTTGTTCTTTCATGAGAGAGAGAGAAAGACAAGCACCCTCAATAGGGTCCCACACTGATTCCCACCCACCCCAGTCCCCACCCAAGCTTTCCCAGCCCACTGGGAACACACAGGCATGTGCATGTGTGCCCAGCACGCACAGTTGGCAGGGAGCCAGAACCGGACCTTCCGTGTGGCTTTTAGCATTGCAGCGTGTCGTGCCACTGTTGCCCCATCGCAGCTGGGTCCCCATTCTTACTCCTTATGGAATGCTGCCTTTTTGTATGTATTTTATAAATATATAATTATATAAATTATACCAGAACGATATTATCTTTGGTTTGAATAGAAACACAACAATTATAAATAGAAGCGTAGATCACTGTTGGTACCCAGTGTCATGAATGGCAGCTCTTTTTACTTGCAAAACATCACATTTGACTGGGTTTAACAGTGACTATTTAAATCATCTGAATGCAGATCAAAGTATTTTCGAAGAATGTCTTGAATCCACAAACGTTTCCTCCTAAAGTGGCTGTCCTGTAGCTAGCTTAGATACATCCTCTCCGGCAGATGGAGATAGCAGTTTTGAAAAGTAACCATCTTGATTAAAGATGTATAAAATAGGAAACAAATGGAATTCTTTGGGCTTTTTCATGGGGATAACTTTTAGAAGAACTAAGTATTATTAAAGTAGTGTTTAAATACTGTTCTCTGTCAATAAATTATTGTTGTTGTTGTTGTTTTTAAAGCAAAGCCAGTGGTGGTTAACACAACCCCAGTGCGGATGTCAGTCCCGATCGTCCCAGCGCAGGCTGTCAAACAGGTGAGTATCATGTCACACTTCTTTTCCCAGTCTCTCCCAGTCGGACAGTTTGCTTTTAAATTAAAAGTTAATATTTAGATACAGATCATTCATATTGAATTGAGCAGCTATAAAATTGACTTTTATGATCCTTATCACAATTTCCTTCTTTTTAGGTTGTTCCCAAACCAATCAATCCGGCTTCACAAATAGTAACTACGAGCCAGCCACAGCAGCGGCTTATCATGCCTGCCACACCACTGCCACAGATCCAGCCCAACCTCACTAACCTGCCACCCGGCACTGTGCTGGCACCAGCTCCAGGAACAGGGAATGTGGGTTACGCAGTGCTTCCCGCTCAGTACGTTACTCAGGTACGTGGACAACACGAACTCACTGTGTTTCAGAATGATGGTTGGGTCCAAGCTGTCTGGTGCTATCACATCCCGAGACCACTTACAATTAAAGTTGCTTTCCAAACTCTCGAAATGTTCATGAAAATGTTTATTTCTGTGTGTATTTAGCATTTAGAAATAGACGTCACAAGTCAGATGCACAAGTCATTTTGGAGCTACGAGTAGCTTAGTGAGAGGGCAAGACTACGGAGATGTGAGGGAAAGTCAAGGTGGAGTTAAAATCAAGAGAGCCTAAATGAATTTAAGAAAAATTGTGACTATAATAAACCCAGTCTTCACACATGAATATGATGCCATTGACGTGTGGTTGAAAAATAATTTGTGAGATGCATTTCCAGGGGACATATCTTTAGTGATCTGTGCATTCTCATCTGTTCACCTTTTTTTAAAAAGGGTTTTGGCTGGGACCAGCAGATGGCATAATGGCTATGTCACTGGACTCCCATGTAGTTGACCATGGTTTGAATCCTGGACCTGGTGGCTTAAAACTCATGCTGGGCACATGTGCACGTGTGCCCAAGATCCCAAGAGGAGGATGGAGGAGAAGGGATTGTGGCATGGCCATCCTCCCGAGGGGTAATTTCTCACTTTCTGTCTGTCTCTGTCTTTCTGGCAAGTGCACACGCCCTAAAGAAAAAAACCTCTCCCCCAAAAAAGGTTTTTGGAACAGGGCATGTGTACTGGACAGAGACCCTTCTTCAGTCTCCTCTTGGGATTTTGGGCACACATGCACACATCCTTGGTGTGATTTTTCTTTTTCCTTTTTTTTAGAGAGAGATTTTTGCTATAGGACTCATGTGCTTGCTGGAGAAACAGAAAGCAACAAAGACAGAAAGCAAAACATCATCCCTCAGGGGGGATGGCCATGCCACAATTCCTTCTCCATTCTCCTCTTGGGATTTTGAGCATGCACACACATGCACCTGGTGTGAGTTTAAGTCACTGGGTCTGGGACTTGAACTGTGGTCAACTACGTGGGACTCCAGTGACATAATCATTATGCCATCTGCTGGTCGCCGCTGTTGTAATTTTCAAGCCACTGGGTTCAGGATTCAAACCTGTGGTTGGCCACGTGGGAGTCTAGTGCCTTAACTACCACTCCATATGCTGGATTCTCATCTGTTTATCTTTCAAAATGAAAGGACTTTATTATCCAATTGCCTGGCTTGGGTTGGAATGTTGCTTTCATGAAGTACCTGGAAGTTTTCTTTGTCATATAAGGACCAAGTAAATCAGCACCGTGTTTAAACTAAAAATTTATCAACTCGTAAGAGAGAAATAGAAACTCACTTAAGTGTACTTCATTTATTGTGTGGTCACCAATAAAAAAAATGGTGTTCAGTATTTTTAGCATGAATGTTTCTTATGTTTAGAAATCAGTGTAAAATAGAAACTCAGTTATTGTAGGTGTAACTGCTCTTTCTCCATATGATTTGTAATATGATGAATGAGCATTATAGTACCTGTTTTACTTGCAAGTTAGACACAGTGTATTTTGTTTTCAGTCAGTACAAGTTACTGTAGTACTTTCAGGGCATTCATCTACAAAATCCTTTCAGTCTGGCTACTTACTCTTTTATGAAATACTCTCTTATGTTTGTATAAAGTAGGACTATAAGATATTCACATTATTTTCATTTCTAGTATTGGTTTGGGTTTTTTAAAGAGTTCTATGAGGTGTTTATGAATTTTGCTGTTATGTTTCTCCTATTTTAGCAAATGAATTTGTGCTTGTACTGATCATTGTATCTGAGAGTATTCTCCGTATTTGCAAATATGATCTAAAATTACTCTGTTTACATGTAGCTACAGCAGTCTTCATATGTGTCGATAGCAAGTAACTCCAACTTCACTGGGACATCTGGTATCCAGACCCAGGCAAGGCTTCCATTCAATGGGTGAGTATTGTGAAAATATGTAAGTTAAGCTGATGGATCAGCTTAATATACATATAAAATATATCCTATTTGATCTTTTCCCCTTAAAGCAATGTGAGCATGCCTCTAAATAATCATTCTTTTTATTTTGAAATATAGAAAAGATACACAACTAGTCAGAGATCTCCCAAACTCCTTTTACTCAGTTCTGTGGCATTTTTATGATCTCTCTTGTTCTGAATATGTTTTTAAAATGATGGTACTGACCACTTTGAAAATTGTTATGTTAGCCCTCGTTTTTTTGACTGTTGTTTGCTTGCTCAACTGCTGATTGCTGCCTTTGCACTATCAGTTTAGAAGCAGAGCTTAATTAATTATATGGGACCATCCATGTCCCCCACCACTTCCCTACCTATTTTTCTTTACTACCTTTGTACTTGAGTCCCAGTAATTTGGAGGAGAGTTCAACTTTTGTTCCACCAAAAGGAAGACTATTTGTGGGGTGTTATTTATGTTATCAATAACTCCTTTTTTGTTGTTTTTTAAGTATTCCCTATCTTGGCCTTCAACCTCTCTTTTCATGTTACAACTTGCTTTTGAATTAATGTAAATGAAACAACATGGGGAATGTTTATTAGAGATAAATTCAGTTGTCAAAATTTTATTTTAGGAGGAATTTATAGGTTGTAGAGTTTTGCAATTTTAACTAGTTAACCTTTAATTTATTAAAATGTCTGTTTTTGTGCCTGCATAGCATAATCTCATCAGAGTCTGCGAGTCGACCCAGAAAGCCCTGTAATTGTACAAAATCCCTGTGCTTGAAATTGTAAGTGTTTTTGCTACTGTTTGCTTATACAATGTAACTAGAAATGCTCTTAAAAATAAGAGCTAACTAAAAATTATTAACAAACCGATTTCATATATCCAAGTAATTAGTATATAAGTAAATGTATCAGTTAATGAGCGTTTATGGCAGCCTAAAAATGTTCTTTTCATTCATTCATTCAGAAAAAATTTTAGTGTCTTTACCATATATGAGCTACTGAAATTAGAGGGCTAGGGACATGACCACGTAAAGCAGACATTGTTTCTGCCCTTAATAATAACTTTGATCAGGACTGGTAGGTGGCACAGTGGTTGAGGTGCTAGACTGCCATGTGGTCAACCGCAATTCAAGTCCTGAACTTGGCAGCCTGAAAATCACAACAGATAAATAGATAGATAGATAAATGTAAAATTAAATGTAAAATTAAAAATAATAATTTTGAGGGACCAGCAGTGGGTGTAATGACTATGTCGCTGAGCTCCCACATAGTCAACCATGGTTCGAGTCCCGGACCCGGTGGCTTAAACTCAAGCCAGGTGCATGTGCCTGCGTGCCCAAGATCCTGAGAGGAGCATGGAGAAGGGATTGCGGTGTGGCCATCCCCCCTGGGGGGTGATTTCTCACTTTCTGTCTCTCTGTCTCTCTCTGTCTTTTCAGTGAGCACACACGCCCTATAACAAAAACCTCTAAAAACAAAACAAAACAATAATAATAATTTTGATTTTATTTATTACCTTTGTATTTGGTTTCCTAAATGAGATGCTGCTCTGAGTTTTGACTGGATGATTTAAAAATCATTAGATGATTATTAATATTAAACTTCAACATTTTTTTCCTTTTTTTTTTTAGAGAGAGTTTTGCTATAGGGTGTGTGTGCTCGCCAGAGAGACAGAAAGTGAGAAATCACCCCTCAGGAGGGATGGCCACACCACAATCCCTTCGCCTCCATTCTCTTCTCAGGGTTTTGGGCATGCTCGTACATGCTTCCGGCATGAGTTTTAAGCCGCCAGGTCCAGAACTCGAACCATGAACTCGAACCATGGTCAACTATGTTGGGAGTCTAGCGATGTAACTGTTACACCATCTACTGGTCCCTAAACTAAAAGATTTGACATGAACAGTTCATTGCAAAGCACTGGTCCTTAGAGTCCAAGAAGCCCAGAACTATACCCCAAGTGAACTGATTCTACTAATAGAGTATAGCCAATGTTTTTCCCTTATCAAGATTTTGAAGTACCTTATTTTGGGGGCACATAAATTCACGTAGCTTTTATGGTGAAAGTTGTTATTAGCCTGGCCTAAGTTTCTAGGACAAAATTTTAGGAGTTGATAAATTTTGAACCTTAGTATATGGTTGACAATCAGTATGTGCTATTATCTCATCTGTAACTCAGTGCTCTGAGAACATTTCTGAAATGCTTTATAATATAGATAATTGAATAGTACAATGTGTATAGAATCAGATAATTACTAGTTTTAATAATAACTTTGCACCTTAACACGCACTTTTACTTTCCAGATATTGTGATTGCTTTGCAAATGGCGAATTTTGCAACAACTGTAATTGTACTAATTGTTACAACAATTTGGAACATGAAAATGAAAGGCAAAAAGCAATAAAGGTGATCATTTTTATTTCATTTAACTGATAAAAATCTCCAGTTTCACCTGTCTTTAAGAACTTAATTGTTTTACAAAGAAAAATATTACCTTTGCAATGTTTCATATGCTGATTTAACTTCAGTTACTATTTACTCTGTTTCGATAGGCATGCCTTGACAGAAATCCAGAAGCTTTTAAGCCTAAAATAGGGAAAGGAAAAGAGGGAGAATCAGATCGACGTCACAGCAAAGGATGTAATTGCAAACGATCAGGATGTCTTAAAAACTACTGTGAATGCTATGAGGTGAGATGCTGATTGGGGAAAATAATTATCTTTTGAAAATAGCTTTAGAAAGAGCATACTACAAAAATCTGCCCAAAAATGAAAAAATCACCTTGCTCTTGCAGTTTTAAAATATGTAGTCGGTCCAGGGACCCTTATTTGAAGAAGACCTTCTAGCCTCCCCAGAGGGGTTTCAGGAAACTGTACCTGGGCTTGTTTTTACAGAGTGGGGTCTTATTGGTTGATTTATCACTTCATAACTTCTTGGACATTGTATTTGGAAGTATACAAATCAGGGTGCCAATACATTGTTTTTTTTTTTTTTTTAAGAGAGGTTTTTGTTGTAGGGCGTGTGTGCTCGCCAGAGAGACAGAGAGAGACAGAGAGACAGAAAGCAAGAAATCACCCCTAAGGGGGGATGGCCATGCTGCAATTCCTTCTACTTCATTCTCCTCTCGGGATCTTGGGTACGCATGCACGCACACGCGCTGGCGTGAGTTTAAGCCACCGGGTCCAGGACTCGAACCGCAGTTGACTACATGGGAGTCCAGCGACATAGCCATTATGCTAACTGCTGGTCCCAGTATATTGATTTTTAATTAAGGTAATAACATCAGTGTTAATTGGAAACATTCACATAAAAATAGCCTGCATTTCGGGGTGCAATCCTGAAAGCAAAGTGTTCTCTGGACCAGAATGCCAGCAGGGTCCTTTGGAGGACACTCTCTGTGGAAAACTAAATTATGTTAAGGGGTTTACTTGGTAAGCATCAAAATAGGGATGGAGGATAAGCATCAAAATAGGGATGGAGGAATGTGGATTCTTGCTGAATGAAGCTACTGGTCACTGTGAAGTGATTCTATCCATTTTCACTCTTGTCCCACTCTGCTGGCTATTTTTTTTATTTTTTATTATGGTTCACGCAGTCTTCTCTGGAGGCAGCAGTTGAAGTTCTGAGAGATGCTATGTAAATCATCCCCTTCTTTGTTCTTCTGTACAGCTTATTATTATTATTTTAGGGTTTTGCTATAGGGTGCGTGTGCTTGCCAGAGAGATAGAGAGAGGAAAGTGAGAAATCACCCCTTACACCCCACCCCCAGGAGGATGGCCACACTGCAGTTCTTTCTCCATTCTCCTCTCCAGATTTTAGGTATGCACGAACTTGTGCCAGGTTTTCAATCTGCCAGGTGTAGGACTTGAACAGTGGAGTCAGCTATGTGGGATCCAGTACATTCTGTCTATCTGCTGTTCAGTTCATTATTTTTATGTTCAAAGTTTAAATATAACAATCTGGTCATGCCTGAGGTTAACTCTAGGTTATCATAATTGGTTTCTTGGTGCACATGAGCCTCTTTTAACTCATTATTGTAGAAGTGTTGGCTCTTCTCATCTATTGGGTTTTTGCAAAATTCCTGACTTACTTTTCTGTGCAAAAATGCATTGCGACTTTCCAATGACCCAATATTATGTTTTCATTCTTTAAAATTTTGTCATCATAGACAGACTTTTAAACTTTTTTTTTGTTTTTATTTTTGTTTTAAGTTCTGACAGAAAGCCTCACTTTGCACTTGGTTATCTAACACCCCCATGGCTACACCTCTTGGTAAGGCTTGGCTTGCTGCCAGAGCATGTTCAGCAGTCCAGTCCCCTTTCCCACGCAAAATGTGTCATGATAAAGATTTTGTGGACAGCATTCTCTCTGGAATGAGTTTTTCCCTAATTTATCTATTTGAGAGATCAGTATACCTCTCAAGAAGTCGTGGAGTAACCTCTTGTTAGTTCTACAGTTAATATATGTGAAAACTGCATGAAGGCAAGATTAGTTTTAAAAGTCTCTTAACATCTCCAACTCTCCAAGAACGCAGTTTTTAGTAAGTTTTCAAATCAAGTCTGCAAAAAGAGAGAAGGTGTAAATTGATACAAAGCTGATCAGAAAGGCAAAGCTACACTTTCTTATGGCATTGGACGTCAGTACCCTCTGGGCATATGAAATTCAAACATATGTGAACTGTTTTAATTGAGCTAGTTTACAAATCTGTGAGTTATTATAAGTAGGAAGGTAGTGGACTCGTTGAAAGAGAGAAACCTGTGCTGTCCAATCAAATGAAGTCACATCAGGACAAATACAGTGGCTAATACCTAATTTGTGATACTAAAAGTCATATACCAAAAAATAGAAAAACTTGGACTACACTAAATAGTGTGAGTGGCTAATTGGCCCGTTATGAATGAGCTGGGATGTCTGACACCATGTGCTGACCTGTTCTTTCAGTACCTTGGTCTCCAGATGAATTGGGTTCTTAGTCCTTTTGGTTTGCATCTAGGTAACACATTCATGTTCATTTCACATGCCTGCAAGCTGGCTGATTGAATGAATCACCTTTAAAAATAGTTATTTAAATGAATCCATATTTAAATGGTTGTGGGTTTTTTGTGACCCTTTTTCTTCCTTTTTTTTCCCTTTTTTGCTACAAAGGGAAGTTGAATTAGCAAAGCTAAATCTCTACCTTGTCGTTGTAGTTTCTTTCTCCAAAACTCTTGTTGGAAATGACTAATACCTTTCTTAAGGTTCTTAAAACATAATCCCAATGATGGTAGTCCTGTAGGGTGTATGTTCCAAGACCCTCAATGCATGCTTGAGATCATGGATAGTACCAAATCCTGCATAAACTTTTTTTTCTATACATGTATACCTATGATCCAATTTATATGTTAGGAACAATAAGAAATTAATGATACTTAGTAGTAGAACAAATACACTACAGTAATATTTGAATGTTGTTTCTCCCTCTTAAAATATCTTACTATCCTGTACCATATTAGTTGAAATCGCAAAGCATGTCCCCCTACTCTGAGGTCAAGGACTTTCTCTCTTTATTATTAGATCCTTACTAAGTATTGTTTCGGTTAAATTCCCAGACAGGCTCACACTAACCCAATTAACCCAAACATATATGCATTTATTTCCTTTGGTAAATAGAATTTATGTTTGTACTGTTAGAAAGAAGCAGAGTAAATGTGTTCATGTGTGGTCCATTTATCTTCCTAGGCACTGTAGAGAGAAAGGACCGTAGTTTTGCTTGTTTATGTAAATTGACATGGGCCCACTGAAGAAAATGAATCTAATAAGAGGTAGTCATATTCACTAGAAGACAGGGAAATGTAACCGAAAGATTAGTGACATCTTGATTTATGCCTCTCCTCCAATCAGACTGGAAAATGCTAAAAATAGGTAAATATTCATTGTTAGAGAGAAGGTGGGAAAGCCTTCCTTTATACATTGCTGATGACATATGAAGTGTTTCAGCTTTTGTAAAAGCATTCTGGTCGTATCTCTTAAAATTCAAATACGTATACCCTTTGACCAGTGAGCCCAATTCTAGGAATCTAATTCAGAGAAATGAAAGCATAGTATGGGGACCAGCAGATGGTGTCGTGGTTAAGGCACTGGACTCCCACATGCCCGATCATGGTTTGAGTCCCTGACCTGGTGGCTTGAAAATCATGGTGGGCGAGTGTGCGAGCCTGTCCAAAATCCCAAGAAGAGAGTGGAGAAGTGATTGTGGTGTGGCCATTGTGTGTGTGGGGGTGACTTATCACTTTCCTTATTACTGTCTCTCTCTCTCTCTCTCTGGTGAACATACACACCCTATGACCAAAAAAAAAAAAAAAGCATAATATATGCAAAAAAGTAAAATGTTTTTATGCATCATTCATGGTGCCCAAGAACTGGAAAGAAAATAAACACCTATCAGTGGGGGAATGAATGCCCAGTAAAACATGGCACGTCATAGAGGAGAATAATACCCACTGATAAATGTCATAAATTCAAGTTATGCCTGGAAGTAGGGATTTGTAGTGTAAGAAAAGCATAATGTAGAAAAGTAAGTGTTGATTTTCTTAAGCAAACTAAAAAATAGAATATTTTATGTATTTGTTAGTACATATATACTTAAAGTCTGTTTTTTTATATAAATATACTTGTTTTGCATATTTTTACATGAAAAGACACACTGGTTTATTATGGGTTATTGAAAGTTTGGGGGAATCTAGAGAGAGAGGACAAGTATGGAGGTATCCATAATAAAAGCTGCATTTGTGAAATCCTTTTAAGATGAAATTACACATATGTTTGCATAAATGGGGCATGTTAATGGTCATTTGATTGGGGTGGTTGGATTCTAATGGCTTTTATTTCTAATATCTGAATGTATTATTTGTACTCTTTATGAAGAACACATGTTCATATCAAGAGGAAAACTGTAATCATAGTGGGGGGCAACTGACACAAAAGGACTGAAACGCAAACGTTGTACCGCCACGTAAAAATGTCTGACCTGTCCACGCATGAAGTTTGCCCACTTGGTATTTGTCTGCAAGAGATGTTTCTGTCTAATCTCATGTCAGTTGACCAGTAATGCAGCCTGTTGATTTGCTCTTAGAACCTACTTACAGTAATGGTTTTGGTTTGACTTGGAAGCTTCTCCTGTGAATCTTTCAGGCAAAAATAATGTGTTCCTCAATATGCAAATGCATTGGCTGTAAGAATTTTGAAGAAAGCCCGGAAAGAAAGACATTGATGCACTTAGCAGATGCAGCTGAAGTAAGGGTGCAGCAGCAGACGGCGGCGAAGACTAAGTTATCCTCACAGATTTCAGACTTGCTCACCAGGCCGACACCGGCTTTGAACAGTGGAGGAGGAAAGTAAGTCAATATTTTCATCTCTTTTTATAATATTTCTCAAATATTCATTTTGAGTGACATTTTCTTTGCTGGGGATAGATCGAAAGTGAAAGTTCATAGTTTAGGGTGTTGCATACCTGATTTTTTGCATTTTTTTTCCATCTTTAGTTACTGGTTTTAAAGGAGTTTAAAGGTAACAGAAAAACCACTGTTAGGCATATTGTGCAGTTCTGAAATGCACAATAATGCTTTAGTTTTACTCTGCTTAATTGAAGTGGATTTCTCCCTACTAAGAGGTAATTACATAATTTGAGGAGCCCCTAAAAAAACCACATTTGTCTTGCCTCTGACAGTGCAGTTATTCATATTTTCCCATTTTCTTCCCCTTCCATGTCCCTGGAGCACCTTTCCCATCCTGTTGGACTCCATCACACCAATATTGCAGTCCCTTACTGCTGCCTCTTGACCACTGAGTTAGGGTTACAAAAGCTTGACCTTTAAAATTTGTGCTGCCTCTTTCTATCAGCCTCAGTTTCCCTTTTTTTTTTTTTTTGTTATATTGCTAGAGGGCATACGCTTGCATGAGGACGGGATTGGGCAGAGAGGCAGAGAGAAAAATCACTTTCTGCCGTGACATTGCAATCTTTTCTCCTTTCCTCATTGCTGTTAGGTTTTTGGGCATGCACAGACATGTCAGGCGTGTTTTTCAAGCTGCCAGGGCCAGGATTTGAAATGGGCTTGGCCATGTGGGTTCCATCTCCTTAACTGCTGTGCTATGGGGCTGGTTCAGCCTGTTTTTTTTTTCCCCTTAGATAGCCCTTGCCAGGTGGCCGTGAAAAATAAAGCCATTTCTATCCCCAGCACTTGTCAGGGCCTGATATAACATGGTTTGTGATTTGGACTTGGATTTGTATGAGTTCATTAGAAGTTATTTATTTATTTATTTTTGAGAGGTTTTTGCTATAGGGTGCGTGTGCTCGCCAGAAAGAGAGAAAAGTGAGACATCACCCCCCAGGGGGGATGGCCACGCCGCAATCCCTTCTCCTACATTCTCCTCTCAGGATCTTGGGCACGCATGCACACGTGCCCGGCGTGAGTTTAAGCCATTGGGTCCGGGACTCGAACTACGGTCGACTACATGGGAGTCCAGCAACATAGCCACTATGCTAACTTCTGGTCCCCATTAGAAGTTATTTTTGAGGTATTATAAAATGTAATGAGCCTTGCAAATGGCATAGTATCGAAAATGCATAAGTTGGAATAAGAGTCAATGCTTACAAAAGTAAGGTGCTTTAGAGGCCTGAAGGTGGTGTGGTGGCTAAAGCACTGGATTCCCATGTAGCCATCCACAGTTCGTGTCCTGGACCTGGCAGCTTGAAAATCATAACAAAGAAAATAAGTAAATTAAAAAAAAATTTTTTTAAATAGAGAGTGCTTTTTTTTTTTATTTTATGAAACATTTCAGATATTAGTTCTAAAGGACTTTCACAACTGGAATATAATCAGCAAGTAGTTCCTGACTGAATCAATGGAAATGGGGGTTACACCATGAAATCTTAACTCCTGAGATTACTTTTTAAATAGAAAATTTTGCAATTGGGTGCATGTGCTCACTGGAGAGATAGAGAAAGTGAGAAATCATCCCCCAGGGGAGATGGTCATGCCGCAATCCCTTCTCGTCCATTCTCCTCTCAGGATTTTATCCACACATGCACACATGCCTGCTTTGTTTCAAGCCTCCAGGTCCAGGACACAAACCTCAGTAGGTTCCATGTGGGAGTCCAGCGATGTACAACTACGCCATCTGCTGGTCCCAAGATTATTAAGTTAATAAGTGGAGATTAAAGAAATACCGTCAGTAAAATACTCACAATTAATTCTTCAATTTGGAAAAATGTAATGAAGTGAAAAAAGAACACAAAATCATACACTGTAATCAAAACTACGTTAAAAAAAGTTTATGCCCAGCCACAGGGACACAGGAAGTGGGAGACCACTGTGCAGAGTTGAAGCTGTTGGATTTGTACCTGGCTGAACCTGCACATGCCAGTAAAACTGGCTGCCTTGGGGAGACTGCAGCATAGTAAGGTCCTGTTAAGGATGCCTGCCTCCTTCATGAAAGGAATAACTAAACTTAAAAAAAAAAAAAAAAGTATGTAAAAAGTTACACCAGCATGTTACCAAGCTCATATTTTGAATGACAATAAACTCAAATTCTTTTTCCTCTTTGCTAGTTCCAAATGTTCTGAGTACTTTTATTATATACTATTACTAATTATGCAATGTTACTGTAATGTTAATATTATAATATTTTGTAATTTAAAGTGCTCCTTTGTACATTAAAGATCTCTATGCAACTGTTCGGCAGCTTGAATTGTCAGTTACCCTCTCTTGTCAGAGTGGAACTTAATATCAGACTTTATTTATTTAGTCTCACAACCTAGTTTCATTAGTGACTGGTCACTTACAGGTTGAGTTAGCTGTTATATTAGGTTTAATCTTTTGTAGGCCTTAGATTTGACTTGATGATAATATAAATAGCATGCCTCAAGATTGATTGCTCTCATGTAATACTCAGTAGTTCAGGCCTTTATGAAACTACACAGAATAAAATTTGCTCTCTTGAGATGGAACAGTAGAAAATTTTGGTATGCTTCTTTGCATATGAAGAACTATGGTAAAGGTGACTTATTTTCATTGTTGCCTAAGAGAGAGTGCTTTCAGTTCACAATATTCACATATTCGTTCAGCAGATATTCATGGGATGTGTTTGTGTCAGGCACTGTTCTATGTGCTGGAGAAATAGTAATAGGGACCAGCAAATGACACTATGTTTACTTCACTGTACTCCCACATGGCCCACCATGGCTTGAGTCCAGCAGCTTGAAACTCATGCTGGGCACGTGTGCGTGTGTGTCCAAAATAGGGATCACAGAATGTCCATCTCCCTCGGGGGGGGGGGGGGGGGTGATTTCTCATTTTGTCTCTGTCTCTCTGACAAGTGCACTTGCCCTAAAGCAAAATTCTCTCCAAAAAAAAAAGATAAAAGAAAAAGAAATAGCAGTAATAAAGGCTGTACTTATGGAGCTTATATTCAGGAATTGGGAGACTATATTTATAGAAATCTCCAATATGCACGTAGAGTCACATCTTTTACTTAAGTCAGATAACCTAGTCTAGGTAGTATTTTATATAAGTGCCGTATTTCCTGAGCGATATATATGTGTATATATATACATACATATACATGCACACTATGACCAAAACCTAAATATATATATATAATATATAAATAGATTGTCTATAATATACAAAATATATTATTGTATTATATATTTTATAATATATAAATATAAATTTAATATATATTTATATATATAGATTTAGGTTTTGGTCGTAGTATGGGTATATAAGAGACAGACAGTGGGAGGGAAAGTGAGAAATCAAACCCCAGGGCAATGGCCATGCCACTTGCAATCTCTTCTCCATTTTCCTCTTGGGATTTTGGACATGTACATGTGTGTGATGTTTTTCAAGTTGTCAGGTCAGGGACCAGAACTGGGCTATCACCCATGTGGGATCCAGTCACCTTAACCTCCACGGCACCTGTTGGCCCTACTTTCTAAACTTCTTTAGGATTTATTTGTGCTCGCTGTGCAAATTGTAATGCTCATTGTACTAGTGAATCATGAAAAATGTCTAGAGGTTGGAAATAGAGATTTCCAGATGAAAGAATGTTACCCACTTTTTCAACACCATCATCATCTTTCTCTCTCTCTCAAAAATCATTTCAGATTGCCATTTACATTTGTAACTAAGGAAGTAGCTGAAGCCACATGTAATTGCCTTCTCGCCCAGGCAGAGCAGGCAGACAAGAAGGGAAAATCAAAGGCAGCAGCTGAACGGATGATACTTGAGGAATTCGGACGATGTTTGATGAGCGTCATCAACTCGGCAGGAAAAGCAAAAAGTGACCCTTGTGCCATGAATTGCTAACTCTTGCACAAGGCTGAGAAATGGAACTGTGCAGAAAATCGAAGGTGCAGGGACACTTGATTTTCTGGAAGATAGTTTAACAATTACTGTATTTCAATTCAGTCCTTGTTTTAAGAGACCTGAAATTATAATATTGAAAGACAAGAAATTTTAAATGAGGAAACTGGTACATTTTAAATCTCAGTTAAATCTGCTTATGCCCCTTCTAAATTGAATTTTTATTGTATTATATAGATTTTTAATTTGCTTGTGTTTCTTAAGAAAGATGTTCTATCCTTCTGACTCTATTGACAAAGAACATTTATAAATTACGATCATTTGTAATGGATGGCGTTGTATGACTTTGTTCAGCAGAGAAGCCAAAGCAGCACTGGTGTTTGCCCGGTGGTTCTTTGGTACTAGATCTAAGCAAATACGATAGAATGTCTACATAAACAAATGCTTAGGAAACATATTCAAATGACATTTTGTGTTTAGAAAAGCACTTAAGAGAAACAGCTTTTTAGGGCGGATTCAGAAATAATATCCTGGGAATGTCAGAAAGGGAACAAAGCCCCAAGCACACTCTTAAAATAAAAAAGTGGTTTCTAAAATAAGGAATGGGCAAGAGATGATCTGGGATGTCTCCATTTTCTTTTCCAGAGATGGTATGTATTTGAAATGATAATAGTCAAAGTGACAGTTATTGGGTACTATTAAAATGAGAAGTGCATAAGAATAGAAGTAAACGTATTATTATGTCATGATAATATAGAACCGTACATAATTATCAAGTACAAAATTGGGCTTGGATGGAGAAGTTAAGAATACCAGAGTGGATTATTTTGGAGGATTTCTCATCTATACAGTTACCTATGGACTTTTGAATTAGAAAAGGTTTCGAACCAATATGTGACCTTATTTACTGAAATGGACCTCCTAACAAGCTTTCAAAATTATAGTGGGATTTCTTTTTATAAGGGAAGTTTAATATGGCATTATTTTTAGCCATTGATTTGGTAGGCTAAAGGTATGTGTGTTTTCATATAATTACTAAATCATTTTCAGTCATTCAAAATTCAAAAACTCAATGAATTTAAGAGCCTATTGTAATAAGACTCTTGATTTTATGATAAGAAAAAACCATGTTGGAATTCAGGCAGTTTGTTAGGTACCTTAATCCTGAGTAATCATTAGTATATAATTATTACATTTCCTACGAGGACTCTATAGTATGTATGTATTAAATATGTATATATGTTCATATGAACATGCAAGATATAGGAACCTAGAAATTAAGTAATCCAAAAGAGGATTCCGTTATTCATTAAAGCATCTTCCTATTAAAATTTGGATTTATAAAATTACAGTGCAGTAACTTTAAATGTAGATAGTGCATTCTTAGCACCTCAATCTAGTATGTTTAATTAAAATTTGTATAAATGTAAATTAGTGTAAGAGGATAAAATAATATCTAATCAAGTTATTTTTCAAAAGATTGCAATAAGTTTTTGGTCTAAACCTAAACTGTTCATTTTGTACATATTCTGTGTTAATTCTAATTGCACCTTTGTGATGTGTATTTATATACAGTGTGCAGAAAATGTTTGTGAAATTTCAATTACAATTGTAGATTATGTATGATGGCATTGCTTAAGAATGTTTTGCTTGTACAAATTTGAAGGTGCAATCAAATGCTACTAGTTTTTCTGATTTTCAAGAAGCTATCTAAAGTATTAGGCCTTTTCCTTCTTGTGTAGTACTTACTAAACAACTTTTTGTATTTAGGTATTTGCATCAAATTGCTGAACGAGATTAATAGCCACATTAATTCAACAATTTTAAAAGACTATTTGGGGAGGGCTGGGTATATAATTTTTTAGCTCTATTTACATCCCAAAGTAGAAAGATTAAATTTATATTTACTAGAGCTATTCAAAGAATACACTTTTCTATATTGTAAAAACAGGACAGTAAAGTAAATCATACAGAAAATAAACATTTATACTATTCTATAAAAAAGAAAGTTTGCATTTATTCTTTAGTTACACTACTTTTAACTCTAACATGAAAGAAACCTTTTCAATTAACCCGATTTTCAAGTAAATTTGATACTTCTGAAAACACACAACTAAAAAATATCATTTTGCCAATTATCAACATAAATTGTATTGAAATGGGAACATAGATACGTCTTCTCTCTTTTTGCACTTTAAGAGTAGAAGCCCAATCTACTCTTTCCTTTTAATGTGTGATGTTCTTATGACTACCTTTTCTCTGAAGAACTATTCATAAAACCAAACTGTAGGTCTTATCTCTGGACTCTGAGCAACAGAACGGAATGTTACAGGCTAAAGCCATCAGAGCAGTGATTTGAGGAGGGGAGAGGGACATACTGCCATAGCACTCCCATTTTTTGATCTTGGACAACTGACTTTTTTGATCTTATGTAAAATGTGAATAAAAGTACCTTTAGAAAAGTTTTCTATTTTTATTGTTCTGTAACACAGATAGTTAAGAAAATGAGTATTCGTCATGTGTATGAAGCTTTGACCTCCAGCCACCAAACCTGTCTTTGAACATATGAACATCCCTTACAAGCATTTTCTATAGGAAATTGGAGCACCCAGCCAAAGCGGAGGGAAGCCGGTTAGCTAAAATGTCTTTATTACTATCTTTATTACTACTAGAGTATTTTCCACTAAGTAAATTACTCAAGGCCTTTTACCTGTTGTTAAAGAGTTTCTTTAATGCATATTTTACCATTATCGGCAGACCAAATGTGAGCTTTTTTTTGATCCATGTGATTTTATTAGATAAAAGCTATAAAGGCTTTTTTAAATTAAAAATTTCCTTTTAAGTGATAAATTTTATGAGAACATTTGAGACATTTGCAATTTCTACTCAAAAGCAATAAGAAAATGAGTGTAGTCGGTCATGTTTATTATAACTTCACAGGAACTTTAACGGTCATTTATTATATCAGCAATCTGGCAATATATAAAAGTGCATTATGAACAAGTGGGCTTCTTATCTCAGGAATAGAAGGTTGATCCAACATTTAAAAAGAAATCAATGAACTAATTGTATCAGCATATGAAAGAACTTAAATAATCATTGCAAAGTTGCAGAAAATGTGAATATACAAAAAATTGCTGAATTGTACACTTTTACATGATTATGGTTATGTGAATAATTATCTCAAAGAAATGCAGAAAAAAAGCCTGACAAAATTTAACATCCTTTTATGACCAAAAAGCAACTCCTCAGCAAGCTAAGAGTAAATCCTAAAAAGCATTTTTTAAAAAGCTAGTTATCATATATAGGACCGAATGTTTTCCCTCTCAGATTGGGAACAAGGCACTCTTTTTCACATGGTAGTAGAGGTCACTGTATAGTAAGGCAAAGAATAAAAAAGTCTAACAATTGGAAGTGAATAAATAAGACTGTATCTATTTGTAGATGATGTGATTACCTACATAGAAAAGCCAAAGGATTTAAAAGGAAGTTCCCAGAACAGGTAAGAGTGTTTACTAAGATAGTATGCAAAAGTCAATTTACTTTTACATAATAACAATGAATGTTTAGAAACAGAGAAGACCTAAAAAGAGATGTTCCACATTCATGGATTAAAAGATAGGATGTCAGTTCTCCCCAGACTGAGTTACAGATTAAATTTAACTTTAGTCAAAATCCCAAAAGGGAAGTTTTGTAGAAATCAACAAGTTTACTGTAAAATCTATGTAGAAAGAGACAACCACTACAGGCCAAACATGTTTTGAAAAAAGAACAAAGTTGGAGGAATCAAACCTGAGTTCGAGACTTAGGACTGTGGTAAAATGAGAGACTATGGGGGCTGGTAGGTGGCATGGTGGTTAAGGGCACTGGACTCCCACATTGCTGACCATGGTTCAAGTCCTGAACCTGATGGCTTGCTTTCTCACTTTCTCTCACATGTGTGCACCACATGCATGTTCGCTCTGTACCCCTCTGGTCAAAATTAAATAAATAAATAAAATAATTCTTAAAAAAAAAAAAAATTAGAGACTACGGATCAATGGAACAGAGCAGAAAACCCAGAAATACAGCCACGTATAGAAGGTCAGTATTTTTTTTTTTTTGGAGAGATCTTTGCCATAGGGTATGCACGTTCACCAGACAGACAATGAGAAATCCTCCCCCCCACACCCCCCCCCAGGGAGGAGAGGCGGGTGGCCACACCGCAATCCATTCTCCTCTTGGGATTTTGGGTATGCACGCACATGACCTGGCATGAGTTTTAAACCACCAGGTCTGGGACTCTAACTGCAGACAACTATGTGGGAGTCCAGTGACACAACCATTATACCTTCTGCCAGTCCCTGTAAGGTCAATTTTTGACAAAGGTGCAGAGATTATTCAACAGAGAAAGGACAACCTTTTAAACAAATGGTGCTGGGATAACCATATGTAAGGATATGAACTTTAATTCACGCTGTACACTGAAGTTAACTGAAAATGGTTTCCTAGATATGAAACTAAAAAGTATGATCTCTAAATTAAAAAAGAACTGACTTACCAAAATTAATTCTATCTGCTCTTTAGAAGACGGCATGAAGAAAAAAAAAAGCTACGGATGATGAAAACTATTTGTAAAACACATCTGATAATGCACTTAGAGGCAGGATTTATGACTAAGGCTCTGTAAGAAAACCACCGACCTTCCAAAATATGAGCAAGACTTGAACACACGTTGTACCTAAGAAGATGTATGTATGGCAAGTAAGCACATGCAAAGGGGCTCAGCATCACAGGCCATTAGGAAAATGGAAATGAAAGCCACATCGAAATATCCCCACATACCTATTAGAATGGCTCCTAGGAAACAAAACCAGGGCCAACTCTGTAGCATGATGATTAAGCACTGATCAGGGTCTGATTCCTGGCCCTGGTGGCTTTAAAAAGAAAACAAACCAGAGTGTGCATGTGCATGCTGGAGAGATCTTGAAGAAATGGAGAACTGGGGAAAAAGGATTGCAACGTGACCCAACTTTTTGGCAGGTGCTTTCTCTTTCCCTCTTTAGTGCATGCTCATGCACTCTCTGGCATTAAAAACAAAGTAGTGGTTCCACTATAAAAATGTATCAACTATTTTAAAAATTAACAGGCCCCGCTCCATAGCCAAGTGGTTATATTCCATAGGGCTGACCATGGTTTGAATCCCTGCCCCAATGGCTTGGAAAACATGCCCAGTATATCTGCGTATGTGCCCAAACATTAGACAGGATGGAGAAATGGAGAAGGGACTGCAGTGTGATCACACCCCACTGAGGGTACCTTCCCACTCCACTCTGGTAAATACATATGCCCTCTGGCTATTGTTATTTTTTAAAGAATTGTTTTATTTAACTTTATTTTTTAATTTGACTAGAGAGGGACAGAGTAAGAGAGAGTTGGAAAGTGAGAAAGCAAACTGCCAGGTCTGGGACTCAAACTGTGTTTGACCATGTGGGAGTCCAGCACATTTTACCACACCAGCTGCTGGCCCAATGACTATCATTATTTTAAATCTACAAAACAACAAGAAAACAAAACAAAAGCCTTGAAAATACCAAGGATTGAGAAAGAGGTAGAGCAACTGGAATTTTTTTTAATTAACTAATTTATTTAATTCCACGTATTACTTTATTTTTCTTGTGACCAGAGAGAGAGAGAGAGAAAGGGAAAGTGAGAAAGCAAGCCACCAAGTCTGGAACTCAAACTGCAGTCGGCCATGTGGGAATCCAGTGCCCTTAACCACCACGCCACTTATCACCCCCAATACCGGGAATGTTCATTGTCGGCTGGGATGAAAAATGGTAGTCACTCTGGCAGTTTGTTATAAGATTAAAAACTTCACAAGGCCCACTGTATGGATATGGCATATTTCATTTTTATTTATGCACTGGTCAATGTACACTTTTGTTTTCTCCCACTTTTAGACTATTATAAAAAACTATGAAGCCCGTGCACAAATTTTTGTGTGGACATGGTTTCGTTTCTTTGGTATATGCCTAGGAGTAAAGCTGCTGAGTTATGGGTAACTCTATTTAACCTTTTGATGAACTACAAGGCTGTTTCCCAAAACATTTACACTATCTTAGATTTCCAGTGTAAGAAGGTTCCAATTTCTCCACATTCTTGCCACTTTTTTTTTTTTTTTTTTTTTTAATTTTGCCAGAGGGTGCACATACTCCCTGTAGAGAGAGTGGGAAAGAGAGAAAGCACCCACATGGGGGATGGGATCCCTTTTCCTCCATTTCTCCCTCCTCTTGAGATCTTGGGTACAGGAGCACACATGCCTGGCGTTTTCCAAGCTGCCAGGTTTGGGACTCCATGCATGCATGCCCCATAGGATCCAGCTGCCTTAACCTCCATGCCACTGGCTGGCCCAACATTCAGTTTTATTATAGCCCTCTAGGTAGGGTGAAGT